>CM070769.1:13481762-14081762 GCA_036346245.1 Bonia amplexicaulis
CGAGTTCATATAAGAAAACCTACAAGAGGGAGCATGCGTTGACAATGTATTAAAGAAAGTAATTTAACCGTGAAGGGAGTACGTGCATCACGTTGCGATACTTTTTAGTTCGTCCTGCTAACGATATGCTGACCAACTAATTAATTGACTCGAATATATAAGTCTCGAAGAAATGAAGCAACACATTGCAACTTAGATATAAGCTCTACCTACTCGATCGAGCCCTTGTGTATATAAAAATGTGGATACGATTGCTCCAGGTTCGTAACGAGATTCCTCCACTCCTTAACATTTGCCGCAACGCATGTATTCTTTTTCTACCAGGATTTGAATTGATGCTGAATCACTAGCTGATTAGATCGGTTATACGGAAGCAAACTAAAAAAAATCCCATTATATTTGTTGAATGAGTTAAAGATAGAAGTCTCATGCGTAGTATTAAGGGTCTCTTAGAAACGCAGAAATGAAAAAACACACGAATATGATATAAATGTATGTACAAAGGGTGTGTTTAGGTATCACCCGGATGTTTTCTTCCTAACTATCATCCAGATTTGTGACCGTTGGATTAGAGATCCAACGGCCCCTATTTTTTAGAGAAGGGGGAGATTTTTTTTAGAGGGGGTGGGGGAGAATTTATGACCGTTAGATCTCTAATCCAATGACCATAAATCTAGATGATAGTTAGGAAAAAACATTCAGGTGAAGTTGTACAAAACATAGGATTGGCAAGCACCAGAAAAACTACAAGAATGGCTGTTTGGATGAGCTGTACGAAAAACACTAGAATTGCTTTCTTTTTTTCTTCTTTTTTGAGAGAGAGACTGCACTGGAATGTACAGAACAGAAAAATGAGAGAAAGGAAGAAGAAAAACAATATCACACGCCTGGAGGGACTCGAACGTGAATCGTCTGATTAAAGGCCAGACGCCTTATCCATTAGGCCACAGGGGCTTTACTCATTTTGCAATTTATTGCAAGTGATTATCGATCTAGAAATAGGCAGCCGCCACCCTTGCCATCCCACGAGAGGACCACCGCATCAGGAAGCAGCAACACCTTTCTCTGATTCCCTCGCATCACATTGCCGGAGGAGGAGGAGAGAGAATGATGGAGGCGGCCAAGACGCGCAGCACCGGAGCGGGCCCGGCGGCGAGGGAGTCGGGGCAGAGGAGCAAGAAGGGCCACGGATCCACCGCGCTGTTCGTGGCGGTGGACTACGCCTTCCTGCTCGCCTTCGCCGGGTTCCTCTCCTACCTCGTCGTCTCCCAGTTCCTCCCGTCCGTCGCCTCCTCCTCCGCCTAGATTAACAGTTCCAGTTCTTGGGTTCTTGAGTTTTCGCTCTCCCTCTCTCTTGTCTGGATCCGATCCAGATGTGAGGCCGCGAGATCTTCCACCGGATGGATGTTCTCGCCTCGTTTCATGCCGTTTTATTTCTCGCGATGTAACTCCGTGTGATGAGATGGGAACTAGCGCCGTTTGTTTCTCGGCAATCTGGCATGGTGATGTGAGAATTTTAATGCTTGCTTCTTGATCCTTCCTGGCTGGTTGGGATCTCGATCCGGTTCGTGCGATCCTTGATCCGCCTAACGAGAGTGCCACAGATGATTATCACGGCAGAAAGATGTAAAATTTCTCGTTCATGCTTTACATTGCGCATTTGTTTTTATTTCAGATAGCCGCGGCAGCCTGAACCGGCAATTCTTCAGGCTACCAAAACGAGCTAGTTACAAGGATCTGACGATCGCACCTGCATGGATTCGTATCCTCTACCATTGCGCTGTAATCGTTCTCTGTCAGTATTTTTTCAGTCACTGCAGCTGTGAGCTGTGCTAGTTCTTGGTTAGAACTTACGACTCTTGGATCAAATGACACGGAGAAAAACGAAGGAATGATACGATATTATTCACATCTACAGAATTGCACAATTCCTCGTTCTTTTCAAAATTGCACGATTGAGAGAAAAAAAACAGGAAGCTTGGTTAGATTTCAGACAAGTATGCACCGCTGTTTCCGAGGATTTCCCCTAAAAAGATTCGACCAGACATGTACACCTTTTTTTTTCCAAGATGAAGAGACCAAAACTTTGTCATATATAGTAGCATGAACACCCGTACAACATTTTGTATGGATACGCACATATCTGACTGCTGACTACAGTTGAACAGCACTAAATTGAGGCTGCAGATTCAGAGGTACATCCTTTTCACAGGCAATTGCTGTAGCCCTGCTCGTCAGGAGCTGACATACAACTGTTTACAGTTTTACGACAATAGCTGGACGGCTGCAACGGATGGGATCTTCTCTCGGAGCTTCTGAGTTAGGGCTACTCGAACAGTCATCACACCAGCGGCGGGGCCTCTGAGCCAGACTTTGACAATGTGGTCCTCGATCGCGAAGAACTTGAGAACACCACCTCCCGTGCCAGCAAGGTATGGCCTGATCTCATCGAGTACCTGGTAAATAATGTTCAGACAATTACTGGCACTATGGTAGAAAAGACTTGGTAAATCATAAAGGAAAAGAAGATGCTTGATCAATTCCGATACATTTCTCGACGTTCTCTACTGGAATATACTTGGAATGTCGACAACCAACGACATGGAACAGTCAGAAATTTGCTACAAAGTAGAACTGACAAATCGCATATCCTCTTATCAATATTCAATAGAAGCTGGACTGGAAATATTGTCAATGGCAGGAAGGGTGTTGCCCCAGGTATAAGGTCCCCAAACTAACAGAATAGTATTCATTAACAGTTAATATGCATTTTTATTTGAAGATAACACAGACAATGTAGTTGCATCAAAAGGAAAGAACTACAACAGTAGTACAGTACCAATACCGGAAGGATGATTTAGCAAATGTTCCTAAACAATTCCTAGTATAGTACCAATACCGAAAGGATGATTTAACAAATGTTCCTAAGCAATTCCTAACTAGCAGTCTAGCACAAACTGATGCTGCAAGAAGTTCTCACAACCAAAGCCAGGTAGATTAAAACCTCATTTTGGAGCATATTTTTTGTTTCTACATGTGAAGAAAGGCTAAACGCTGACAAATTAACACTATTAATTAGAACTGTACAATTGATCTTAGATGTTCGCATTACTTTGGACGTCTTTTTGAGATAGGAAGTCAAATTTCAGTAACTGGCAGTCCAGATTCCAGAATCTATCGACCATATATCAATACAACACGTGTGGACTTCATTGATCTCCTTAATCATCCCAAATAGGTCTAGTATTGCAAATGATCTAATCAGTGCACACGAATTCAAAAACAAACCTAATCTGTGTACAGCATGACACTCCGATTATTCCACATGCTACCATATTAAGTAACACCTACCTTTTCAACATTCTCTTCATTCAGCTCAAGCCCAGTTTCCTTGTCCGTAATAGGTTCAACTGCAACAATCTCCGGTATTTTATCCATCAAGCGCCGCTCAATGCCCATCTTCATTGTCGTCACCGAGCTCGGGCACGACCTACATGCTCCTTGCAGCTTCAGCCTCACCACATTCCCGTCGATCTCATGTAAGGCGACATTGCCTCCATCTGCCAAAAGGTACGGGCGCACTTCATCCAGAACCAACTCAACATTTTCAGCGGTTAATGGCAGCTCGTCCACTGGATTTAGGTTGGCAATAGCTCGAACAACTGCTACAACAGAACACGATAGATAGAGCTTCAGTTAACCTCTAAAAGACCAGCATAATTGTTCAGAATATTTCATATGAGCGCAATCGTTTGAATGCATTATACTTGCTCACCATGATCCCGCACAGCAAATTACTTGTTTGATACGCACTACATTCTCTCTCAAAGGGGGAAAAAGATACACACAACTACGGGCCTGTTCTTTAACGGCTTCTAAAAGTGACTTTTGGCTTTTGTTACGGTACCTAACTTTCAAATAGAGTATTTTCTTAAGACGGGGTCTACAAGTTAATTATAGTAAACGTTAAAAACCTAACATCTGTATCAACCAAAATTACAAACGAGTATCTCTCTCTCCGTAATCTCTGTCGCAAACAGCTAAAATTCAAAAATTTCAGCCAAAAACCATAAACCGCAGCCATATTAAACAGCCCTACAAATCTACAATGAATCATATAATTCATATGTGAGCAATCAGAAACCATATGTTGATGGAAACTTGCCATAAACTGCTCGCTACGTGAATGTAACTACAATTCGTCATCTCCTATAGAGCATGTCCTAGTTGGATCTACAAGAAAACCTTGCAACTGCAACGCCGAGCCTTGAAGCCGCCGGCGACTGGAGGCAGCAGCCGATCTTGGCGCAGGAGAGGGGCTGCTCCGACGCGACCACGACGCAACCCCCACCTTCACATTACAGCCAAGAACCGAACAGCCTGTTTGATGTCACGTTACAAAAGAAATTACCGAAAGAAGATTAGGGAGACAAAAGACAAAGAGGGGGCCTAACCTTGGAGGAGGAGGAGGAGGAGGAAGTGGACGGCGCCCAAGCCGCCGCCGCAGCCGTCGTCGTCGGCATCCCCAGGGTGAAGTATTCCAATCGGGCGCGGAGTGGAGACTCTCCCGCCCCGCTCCTCTTGGTGGTGGTCAGGTGGTGTGGTTGGCGGGTGATTTGAGCCGCTATTTGCCCGCCGGCTTCTCGGGGAGCGACTGGCTCGCTCTAACGCTCGTTTTGCTCACCTTTTTTTTAGCCAGTTTTGCAGTTTCACGGCATCTCGCCATCGTGGTGCACTTGGTTGTTGTCACCGACTCACCATGTTTGTTTTAGAGATTTTTTTACAGTGCTTAGAACTTGCCTCGTCGCCGATGGTCTAGAATTAGAGATTTTTTTTTACGAATAATCTATTTTTTATTCAAAATAACAAAAATATATCCACGGTAATATTTTTTTTACAGAAATAGGCTCAAGTTGGATAAATTATTGCAGTCGCCCGATCGTTGGGTCGCGCAACTGCTGTCACCCAACGGTTGGGCAATTGGAGTCCAGTCGCACAACGGCCAGGCGACACGCATGCAATCTGTCGATCATTGGGCGAATTATTGCAGTCGCCCGACGGTTGGGCGACTGCAACTGCTGTCGCCCAATGGTTGGGCGACTGGAGTCCAGTCGCCCAATGACCAGACGACTGGGGGAGAGGTTAAAAAGGGAGGTCGCTCGGTCGCCGCCGCCCTCAACAGAAAGAAAAGAAAGAAAGAAGAGAAACCGAAGAAGAGCAGCCGACAGAGGAGAGGAGAGGAAAGAAAAGAGAGAAGAGAAAAGGAGAGGGAGGAGAGAAAAGGAGAGGGCGAGGAGGAGGAGAGGAGAGGAAGGAGGGAAGGAGAAGAGAGGAAGAAATAAATCTAGGTATTTTTTTATTTGCAATGTTGTATATTCAGTACATATATTATTTACTATTAGTGTTAGTAGAAAATTGTAGATATAGATAGAAATAGTTTAATTTTTGGTATAGAAATTTTAGTTAATGTAGTTTTAGGAAATTAGCAGCCGTAGAAGCGGAGAGGAGAGGAAGAAACAACTGTAGGTATTTTTTTTGTATTTGCAATATTGTATATGACTGTTACTATTAGTAGAAAATTATAGATGTACATAGGAATAGTTCAATTTTTGGTATAGAAAATTCAGTTAATGTAGTTTTAGAAAATTAGCAGGCGTACAAGCGTGTAGTTGTGTATAATTTAGCTAACATAGTTTTACAAAATTAGCATCATTAGTAAATTGGCATGCGAACAAAATTGTAGTTGTAGAAAAATCAGTCATCGCTACATACAAATTAATCGTCCATAGAAATTTGTACGTATTATAAAATTTAGTAAATATTTACGTTACAATTTCATAATTTGGTATGTAAAAACCAATAATATGTAATATTTATGATTGAATACAAATGAATGTAATGTCGTTAGTACATTGGGAAAATGTGTGTACCATTATAACTGGTATATACATATTTAAATCGATATGACATATAAATTGTCGAAACTATTAGGAATTGTTTCATGTAGGGGACAGCTCGAGTAGCGAGAAAAGTGTGATGTCGGTGCGCTGGGTGCCGATAGGAAGTTCATACTACGAGGTTACTGTAGTCGGTTACGACAGGCGAACGATCAGTGAAATGTGAATTGCAGTTCGTCAGTACTTTCGTAGTGTGCAATGTGATTTGACATGTTGCAAAATTAAAACATATATGTATGTAGACATCAGCAATGCCGATACCCACTACATTGAGAGTGCATTACGACGCTAAAATCGTTCGTGAAAGTTCGAATGGTGTGGATTTGAGCTGTTTTCCGCAAGCCACTCTAGTACACCCGGACGGCGAGAATGCTCGAATCTCATATGTGATGCATTGGCTTATCTAGAGTTTTTCGTTGGACCTCGAGGTGTGTAGCGTCGTCGTACAAGGGCTTTGGAGCTGATCTCTAACGGACATCAGATGGGAGTTGAGAACATTGTTGTGACTGTTGTGTGGAAGGGGTTTGTGCAAGAGTGCCGACGCTGTGGATACAAGTGTGTGCTGCTTATGCAACCATGTCCATTAGAAGTTGTGCAAGATTCTCTGGGAGGTGCGAGTAGCTCGGGCGGCCCGTATGTTGACGAAGAGAAGGAAGATGCTCGTGACGAGACCGATACGATACATGGAGTAGAGGTACAATGGTCACACCATGGCGAGGGAACAGGACAAGTCGATGAAGGGGAGCATATTGAGTACGTAGTAGAGTAGATGGAGTGTGATGACCAGACGATATGGGCTAAAGAGGAAGCTGTACAAGAGGACGACAAGGACAGTTAGGATGAGGATGAATCTCCTGTCCCGCGGAATGGAACCGGTTTGATGCTGAGGGTGTTTTCGCACATGATGAGCACAAATCACCGTTGGAGTATCATCAGACAGAGGTTCAATTGCATTCAATGTTTGCTGACAAGGCATCGCTGTAGCATGCCATCAAGCTATGGGCCCTTTCAATGCAGCGGACTTTTCAGGTTGTGAAATCTAGCCAGGAGCAGTACACCGTGAAGTGCGAGCATGTCAGTTGTCCTTGGAGGGTGCACGCACGTAGACCCAAGTATGAGACTCATTGGATTGTATCTAAGGTGGAGCCGCACTCTTGCATTCTCAGTATTGTTTTGGCGTGGTATCGTAACTTAACGTCCGCCTTTGTAGCTAATTTGATGTATGGAGAGATAGTGGAGAAGAATGACATGGAGGCCGGATTTGGGACAGCTCGTTCCGTTGTTGCCCACGGGGTATGCCTTGGAGATCATGCAAATGAACCTAGCTGTACGTGCAACAAGCTAAAGCTGTTACACAAGCCATGCTCTCATGTCCTCGCTGCTTGCGAGACCGTGGGCGTGGATCGTTAGAACTTCATGTTGGAGTACTTATTCAAGAAGAGGGTAGTGCATGCGTGGTATGGGGTGCTCAGGGGGTTCAGGTTTGTGGGAACTTTGCCACCTTGGATATTGCAAGGAGGACCGGATTCCATATGTTAACATGCTGAAGGGTGGAAATGGTCGGCAACAAAGCCGGCGTATTAGAAATAATATGGACGAAGCGCAAGCCGGAGCATTTGGTGCACGTTGTGGGCTTTGCGGTCAGGAGGGGCATATAGCTAGACGATGCAATGCATGTGCTGATCAGTAGGTAGAGCAGCATGGTGTGTACTACTAGTTGTTGGAGACTATAAATAAATTTTCATTGTAAACTGTATTTTGTTAGTAGGCACTTTGGACGTGCGGAATGTCGTACTAAATGTATCGTATATTTCATCTACCATTTGTGTAATTACTATGTTACATCCCCCTTTTCAGTAATGTAGTTGGTGTTGTGCTGGTAGCCTAGTATTGCTATGTTTATTTACTTACAAGTTCTATTTACTGTTACTTTACATGCGATATTTGTTGGTTCCGTATAAATGCTAACTTGAATTCATTTTGTAGGTATGGCTCGTGATCTTCGTGGGTCGAACTAGCCTTACGGCCTGTTGGACGAGCACGTTGCCCGGCTGCATCACACTTTCCGTCGTGTCCCGCCTATAGGGAGCGTGGAGGAGCCAACTGAGTTGGGAGTGGTCCGGACATGCACACCTTGAGTGGCTTAGAGACTAGACCCCTGCTGGACAGTCAGATGTGCACTCCGTCAGCATTGTACTGTTGCCGTAAATAGGTTCCATGCTGACCTTTACTTGATTCGCAGGCTGCGGGATGCCGGGCTACTCTCTCTCACCCGGATGGTGCAAGCCACCGATGAGGACGGACCGGCCTTGCCCGCGGGCGGGGACGACGGTGTGGAGTGATCACGACGCTTCTCGTTTGACCGTTCTGTGCTAGCAGCTTTGGTGGACCGTTGGTGGTCGAGACGCACATTTTCCATCTCCCATTCGGGGATATGATGCCTACTCTTAGGATGTATCCCTACTGCTTAGCCTTCAAATCGCGGGAGCTGCTGCCTTCCTACCGGAGGCCCCGGTGGGGTGGCATGCGGACCTGCTCGCCAGATTCGAGGGGGTCTTTCCACTGGTGCTGCGGATGACTACTACGTCTTCCCGGCGGGTCGACACACGGGCCATCGCTGAAGTGGCTCTCACATTCCGGGTACGTGCTCTTTATAATCGGTCCTGTAAGCTTTCATTTTCGCTATTACGTACTAATAACTTCTTGGTTGAATTTAGGTGGAGCGGATGGATCTAGATGCGGACGAGCAACAAGTCTCGCACCACTTAGAGGCGTACTTGCTGTGGCTGTTTGGTTGGGTGCTCTTCACCACCAGCCATGGCAACACCGTCGACGCGCCTCATTGCTCATGCTAGGGCGATCGCCGACGGCGAGGCCCCTAGGTCAGCTGGGGATCGGCCGCATTTGCCGCGACCTATCAAGGCTTGTGCGATGTGTGCTCGAGGACCAAGGCGAACTCGGTTCTCGTGGGCTGTCCGCTGCTACTGCAGCTATGGTCGTTCGAGCGCTCCAGCCTCGGACGACCCATGCTAGAGGACATAGTCCGTACGGGGAAGAGATGTACCTCGGGGGAGACATCAGCCGCCCAACGATGGGTTCTCTCTGGTGTCATCGACGGGTAAGTAATATTACAATCAGCTATTTTCTTCATATTAATGATGGTTGTATGTAACAACTGTTGTTCCTTGCAGGTGCAGTTCGCCCATGTCCAGGTTACGCGGGCGTATTGCCATTGTGGAGCAGTTCGACCGCCTCATAGCTAATGACGTATGTTAGGAGCCGTACTCACCTACAATGCATCGATGTACGTCACAATATGGTGTTCATGGAGAGTATCGATCCAATGAACAAAGTTGCATTTCACTATCTGCTGAAAGGGAGGGTTAGCATGGAAGCTCTATTAGCACTAACAAGAAAAATTATTGGCTAATTGTACCGCAGAGTGTGGGCATCGGAGGAAATATCGTTTGCCTTCGAACTGGCGGTCCATGACCTGCACGACTGCGTCCTCCCTGTGTCTACATTTCGACTAAATCGGTTGAGCACGCTTGTTTGGTATCAAGTGGTAGTTAGGGCTGAAGTCCTCCCTCGTTTCAAGGGTAAGGTCTTGCGCCGATGACCCCCGGTTGGATTGGCTTCTTGGTGTCTGCCATGGTATGTTACTGCAGTGAGCATGAGAATGAGAAGCCAAATGCAGTTGTGATGGGCGATGAACGACTGCAAGAGCTTCGTATTTATGCCCGAGCGAAAAGAGGACCCGATGCGCTAACACCCAAAATTAAGGACTCAATATCTATGCGCAGCACCGCACGCGAGGGGGACGACATTGTAAGGCTGACATATGTGCGGACAAGGGAACGCGCGAGGGGGGACAGCACGGACAGAATGACAAATATGCGAATGAGGCAGGGGAAAGAGGGACAGCAGCAACGAGCCGACATATGTGTGAAAGACAGAAGTCACGCACTGCGTAAGATGGCTACCGCATGGTGGCCGTGTAGCCTACGATTCCAATCGCTAATTAAACGAGCATTCGCTAATTACGATTAAATGAATATGAATTAACACGGAAAATTTAGAGTACATAAAATTTCCAAAATATTACACATTAAATGAGCATTCACTATGTCGGGAGGCTGCACATAAAATTTTATAATTTTTAGAGCTTATTTGCTATATGTAACAACTCCTACAAATATTATAATTGTATGAATTTTTGAGTAACATTAAGAGCGGATAAAATTGTCAAAAAATTATACAATAAAGTACATTGTGTCAAGAGCATGCGTGTAAGATTTTGTAATTTTTTGAGCCCATTCGTTATATTTAAAAATTCGAACAAATGGTAATACAAAATACTAGTTAAGACAGGTAATTAAAATTAGACGACTTAATTACATATCGTCCGGTGGTTGGGCGGCAAGTAGGGAGCCGCATGGTGGCTGGACGACAGGTGTGCGACCGCATGGTGCCCGGGGCCGCTGGTCATGAGGCTCCGCTAGCCACATGTCAGCTTTACGGTGCTACCGTCCGGTGACCGAGTGGCAGAAGTGATATTTCTATAATTTTTATGTATATATTGATATTTTGATAAATACTAGATGTGCCAAAAATTCCAATTTGAACTCCACTGGATATACCTGCGTACATGTATTAGTTGGGCACTGCGGCTCGGATTCCTGGACGTGAACTATATCTATCTCCAGCTGCTCTTCTATCCAGCACCATATACATACATACGTACGTACGCGGTATAATTTTTTTTCTTCTCTTCGATTAACTTTGGAATTTCTAACATTTTTTCTTTCTCCGATTAATCTAAGAATTCCTAACTCTTTTTTGCTAGAATTAACGTTAAGGCTTCTGGAAAGATTCATCACAACTGTAATTTTGTTGATGATGAATAAAGCATAAACTCGAACTGCTGGTTGATTCTGAAAAGAAATTGAAAAGGACATCTCATTTGGCTTATATTTTTTCTTAAAAATCTGTGAATGAAAAAAACATGGTGACACGCTTATTTAACATAATTAAATTTAAAAATTAAAAATATGTTAGGACAAAAACATCTTGAACCGCAAAAAGCTCAAAAAAGCCAAAATTCAGAAAAGACGAAATTATTTTGCAAAAACATATCTCCACACGAAAACCATTTCAGACGTTCACATGAAGTCTTCACGCGTGACATGTTTTTTCATAAATGAACTGTTAGTCCGTAATACTAAACTATGCGGTCCAAGATAATTGTGGCAGCACAACCCCAGATGGAGAAAGATTAACGTCACAGAAATTCGTCAACAAATAAATATCACAGAAATAAGAGCAGTGCATTGGCAAACGATCTCAGCTACCATATTTCTCTTACTGCCTAGTTGAAATATATAATCACAAGTTTGCTCGAGGTACATGACAAACCGTTAAACTGACATCCTTGAATTGGATGCCACCCCGATTCACGAGGGAAAAGTCCGAATGACTGGACTAAAGCCTCATGCGATATCCACTGATTACATCCTACTTCTGATTAAAAAGCAAAAAAGGTAAGAAACACAAAAATAGGAAGCTAAATGCACCAGGCACATGGACTAATTCGACAACTACCACAGGTATACATTATGAGGGCAACTCCACGGAAGAAATAGTTGGCAAAAAAAATTAGGCGTATGATAAAGTAAGCAAAGGGAGAACGGCCTCCTCCCTCCTGTAGAGTTCCAAAAACTAATCAGGATATAGCATTAATCCATTTCCGAGGCCTCGCTTCCACAGCAACAACACATATGATCTGCTACTTTTGCCTCCGCCAGTAAGTAGCAGGAATTTAATCACATTTGATATTTCTGTAGATTCTCCTCACAAAAAGAGTTGACCCTAGATAGCCAATAGCACCTGAATCACCAAAAGAGATGTCAAAACATCAAAATAGTTCTAAATATTGCAATTCCACAATCTTTAGTACAAGTGAGAGCTCACCGCAAAGTATGCCTAGACCAAGACAGAACATCAATGTGTAGCCGAAGTAGAAACTCGTCTGGAAAAAGCCTGACATCTTTGTCTTGAGATGATAATAGTAGATGGAGTATAGATACACATATAACGCCGTTGATGCAGCAGAGAAAAACGAAGTCCATTGCCAATGATAGTTCTCAGCGTTCAGCAAGAAATAAGTACCCACAATTGTGACACAGATAGTAACTATTAGAAGGATGACAAAAACCAGTAACATGAAGCCGTAGACATAATACACCTGCCAAGAACCCAAAAAATTGGCATAATCATTTACTCATATAATGAAAATTGCAACAAGATGCTTCAGATAAGTGCATGGACAAATTTAGTATGAAGCATGGACAGTATTAGAAATCAACCAAGAGGTCAATCAAAAAACAATTATGCACACTTTGCTAAGTTTCTATACAAGCTGTTGATGATTTAAAAGAACACTAGTATTGAGTACAAAAATGTTGACAATGATTTCCTTGTTTACCTTGTAGTTCCAGAATGATGTGAACACAAAGTACATCTCAATGAAGATGCTGCCAAAGGGAAGCAACCCACCCATCAATGCAATAACAGAAGGTGTAAGGTACCACTTCTTCTCAGGAATAGGTCGTGGAATAGTCTTTACTCGGCAGGGGTTGTTAGGAGCACCACTCCAGTTCCTACCAACGACAGTTCCCAAAAGAACTAGTGGAAATGAGATGAAGGCCCAAAGGACAAACATGACAACCATTGTACCAAATGGTATTGCTGCTAATGATCGGTAGAAGATAGCAATTGTATTCAGTACAAATCCAATTGCAAAGCACAAGAATGGAAAGAGGGATGCTGTAAGGATCATAGATTTTATCCAGTTTTTACCTGCCATGGAATCAAGTAATGCATTCAATAAACCATACATCATGAAGTGGAAGATTCGTTAGATGATAATATACAAACTGTAGAACCTTCTCAAAAAAGATTATAATAACATGATGAAACTAGAAAGAAACAAGAAAATTGGACTGTGCAAATAAACACTAAGAAGAAAACAAAATCGTGCAACTCGCAAAAAAGAGTGCAGAGCCATACCACCATTCCTAGAATAAAGGCCACCACTAACATATCCAGAAATAAAAGATGTAAGAGCATAGCACACAATGAAGGTTGTGATGATAGCCCCTCGCCTGACAAACATTGCATAACATAAAAGTTAGAGAAAAGCAACTGCATGCTCCAATATATGAGAAAACACACACCATGCTTAAAAAAATGAAGTTGTTTTGAAAACAATGTATGTTTTTTTTCTAACATTAGGATTTATCCACTTCTCTATACCAAAAGGATTTGTGCATTTCAACAGAAGGAAGCTAAATAGGAATAATATACCAAATATGCATAGCAAAAAACAGGGCATCTTTTTTTTTCTAACTCTTTTAGCGCATCTAGAAGACAAAGGAGAAACAGTGGATTGTACAATATGTTATAGTTGTTTAACCCAAAAATAACTTTTTACCCTTCTATATATCTGGATTTGAAAATAAAGGCACAAAACTGCATTGCCACGTTGCTTCTGCCCAGGGCTGAGAAAACTGGTGGAAATGACCAGTTGCCAGCAGTTTCTGGTTGCAGGAAATTAAATCCCAGACATTTTTACGCTGATCTAATTCGCTTTTGTCAAAGTTATTATGAGTTATGGCCATCTAAGAATGATTCTTCATAATTGCAACTGATTACCACAAATTTTCTAGGACAAACACAGGATCTGAAAGGTTCCTGGAATATGGTTTTTCCACTTGTACATGTACTATCATCACCATCAAATGTGCCTCGAGATTGGTCAAACTTTCGAAATTCAAGCCACCGTCCCACCATCTATTCATTGCAACATCACTTGCGCGAATCTTGAGGCAATTTGGAGAGCTAAGATAGTATATGTACTCACATGTACGTGTGGTTTTGCATTTTTAGGTTCCCATCCAGTTTCTGGCAATGTGTGAAGCTCACCGGTTCTGGTATTATGAACACTGGTCCTGCTCATATTTCAAAATATTCCCTGCACTTCTTTCATCTCTTGTGTATTAATATGGTGTTTCAACGACCATGCTACTGTTTTTTTAGCTACTCAGATATTTTAAACTCTGCATTGCACATGCAAGGAGAAGATCAAAAGAGATAGTGTGTGTGTGGGTGTGCGGGGGGTTAGGATTTTGTGCATACCCAACGTATAGCATGCCAACAATGGCCAATACAATCACAAGTAGGATAAGAGCTGCCATCTGAGTGCCGATACCAACAAGAGCAGAAAGAAAGATCAAACTTCGAGGAGGACGAAATACATCACCATGGACAAGCTTCCATCCAGATTCCTCATTAACATCTCTCTCCTAACAAAGGAATATCATGACTTGAGGCAGCAATTGAGTGGCAGCGGGTGAAAACAAAGACAACTTATTTGCTCGACCTTCAAGTATACAATTAAACAAAATATGCACCAGAATTCAGATACTCACCAGTGACTCCAGATCATCATCTTCACGAGCATATTTTGCATAATCATTTCTCAGTGTTCGCATCAGTATCATCGAAACCAAACCAGTGAGGAAAATAACCATCATGAAAGAATTGAAAATGGAGAACCAATGAATCTGAACATGAGAATTTTGAACAGAAATTAGAACCTTCCAATGATTAGTTCGAATGGAAGATGCTCCCTATTGTTAGAATTGACATATTATTCCCAGAATATAAGAAGGCAGCGAGCTTTTTGCTATGCATATTTGGTTCTCTTTGGAATAAACAAGCATTACCTGGTGTTCAAAGAAAGGATAGTCCAAGTATACTTCGAAACGACGTGCAAATGACACAACTGTTGGCATCCACTTCACTGAATATGTCATGTCCAATTTCTTACCAGCTTCAAGAAGCTTAGGAGACTCTTGGGTAAGATTAACATGAATTATCTAAACAAAATTACATCAGATCAACTTATGTAATATTGTCCAAATTAATATGTTCATGCTCTGAATCAATGCAAAATACATACCCTGTTATCATTGTATTTAACAAGAATGTTCTTGTGTGTGTAAAGATAATGCTTGTTTTCATTGTTTTTGTCGGTCTCTCCAACAAAGCCTGCCAAAGCACATGACAACTATATTGTTACACAAAAGACATAAAGATTAAAAAAAAAGTTGAGTAAAGAAAATACCAAGTTGAGAGGAACATACCCCAAAGAGGCAGATCATCTAGGTGAATAACGCAGCAAGCAATGCAAAAACAGTTTATACAATACAATGTCAGAAACAAGAAACATTTCCCAAATCATCATAATACTATAAAACTTAATGGAGTAAAATATGGATCAACATACCTATGAAAAATTCGAACCAATATGAGCTTTCAATGGCATCAGCAAATTGTTGAACCTTTTTAGTATCTAGTTCAAGTGTACAAATGAAGCCCTTTCTCATTTCCTAAACCAAAGGCAACATACACAATTAAGACAAGAAAAGGCATACTTACAGGAAAAACACGTATCAATGGACATTCCAATAAATAGTAAATAAAGACAAGGATGGTATGGAAACAACATCAACATACTCAAGAACTTTATGTCAAACTGACTATCAATCAGCTCATTTCCACCCAGGACCTCTCCAAGACCACCCCATTTATGTGCAGGGTTCTCAGACGGTTGACAAAATGGAAGGCTGTAATAGTTATAAGTTTCTTGAGGATTGTTGTATGGGCCAACTTTATTCACCCAGAGCTTAACTGACTCTTCAGCTTTGTACTGCATATGAGAAACATAAAAAGCAGATTAAAAATTTTGATCTCACAAAGTGCTCACAGGGCATGATGGTAAGCATAGTTAATTTACAAAGGAGAACAACATTTCATATTATATACAGTAAAGCAACCATATTTTGTAAAACCAAGCATTGCAAATCATTACTAATTTGCAGTGACTTCTTTATTGGGAAATGGGAATTGGAGGATTGATCATGGCTATTGATAAGGTATATTATGGAGTCAACAAAGAAGTCCTCGGGTATCTTAGTCATTACTCCTTATGTCATCACAATTTGCTTAGTTAGAAAAACATTTTTCTTGTTTTCATAAAGCATAGGAGTTTGATATCAACTGCAATACTCCGATCACTACTCAATAATGTTTCGGTATTTGATAGATTTGGAACCATTGGTCCTTTAGCAAAACAAGAAAAATAAATATCAACATTTCAGACCATGTGCAAAGTAGATAGTTTTAGTGTTTCTTCAACTACAGAAATCCAATTCTAGGTTGCTCCAGCATGGATGCACTGCACCAGCATGACACAACATTTCCCCAGAAGTAACAACTTGGCAGCATATCCATTAAAATCATACAATATTTTTCAACAATATTTGGCATCAATACATTAATACCACATCGATGTACAAAATTTGTCATCCATACAGACAGACAAGGTTTGGAAAGATATAAGTATAACTGTGCTGACAGCATTAATTTATTTGTGAGTGACACAACAGTGTTACACCAATGGTGCGTTAGTGTTGTGTCAGTAACTTACTAACTTAGTACTGTGTTAGTACTTAGTAGTATGCAGAAGCCAAGTAACATGATGATGTGATCAGTGTTGGGCACCAACGTGATGGTCCACCCTAAATTTTGTGCAAAGTAGTCCAAGAGAGCAGCTACCACAAAATTCACTATTTATCATCAGATATCCCAAGACTGCTCAATTTTAAATTTGATTGAGTGAACACAAAAGTATGTGGGATTCTGATCAAACAAATTCAATGCTTCAGGGCAAATAAAATGTGTTAGTTCGCACAATGATTTGTCAATGGCATGATGCATAGCAAATAACGCCACTAGTAGATGTAATCTAAGACAGAAAGGAATCCCAAGAGCTATGAGCATATATTTTCCATGTTGAATCTACTGATCATAAATTTGCAGGCTGGAGGATTTCTGTGCCCTAATATTACAAAAAATAGAGCACAGACTGCAATGGCAGAACCAACTAACATGGAAGTATATATTAAGATTAACATGAAAGTATTTATTACAACATTAGGCTATACAGCATGACTTGGCACAAAAGTGGTATACCACAAACCGGTTCTATGATGAATCTGGAAAGTCGTAACTATGATCAAACCTAACATTACAACAGTTAATTGGGCTACTGAGCCGGTTTTAGAACATTGCAATCAAATACGGTTACTCAAAGCATTCAACAAACATTATGTAACCATGGTAGCTCCAAATGCCACTGAAATAGATTCCACTAGTATTTTCTCGCATAGGACACTGGACCACCACATATAAGTTAGAACTACATCGAGTCATCCAGATGACTGTGTCCCATAAAATGAAAATGCAGGTAATGGACCTCTACTCAAAACTTGCCACACCATGTCCAAGAATCAAATGTGCGACCAGAAAACTCTCAACAGATTAAAGTGAACTATTTCATCTCAAGCATTAATCACAATCACAAATGATGCAACTAGTTAGTACAGTATTACCCGCGATTAAGACCAATGTTAATACATTATTATCCTAATTGCATGGACAACTAAATGTTCCGTTTCGTTTACCAAATTGCAGAGTCCATTGGCAGATGCATGAATGCATCACAGCTAGAATGCCAAATATCAAATATTTTGAACTCCAACTTTGGTCAACAGTCAACTAGATCAAACCGCAGCGTTAAGCATCCAGGTTTTGATCCTAACTAAAATTAATTGGCAGTTCTCACAATGACTTAAATCAGGTCAATTTCTATCAAACACAAGGAAGCAAAGGAACAAAAAAAATGATGCAAGCAACAAAATTTATAAGAGATTGTGCTGTGATTGCTCAGTTACTATATGATCGCCTGCTATGTTTAACCACCATGTGCACGGACATGGGCATGCAAGACAAATTATCAGAACATTTGTATGTAAGACAACGCCAACTTTTAGCACCTTTCTATCAACGAAACACTGCCCTGAATCTAAAACCACACTACAGCCTTACTATAAGCCAACACAAAAGATAAATAGAAATTCTATATTTTCTTTGACGGGGCCAAGCCCCCCGAGAGTCCTGAAACTATCCTGCATCTTAAGCACACACTATAGCCTTACTATACCCAAACGTACGAAATATCTTCCGATCAACACCAAGCTATATAGTATTTCAGTATCAGAGCATCAGGCATCACCACCGCTGCCATTTGGACCAGATGCCACCTACACCCATAAAGGATCGCATAGTCTCATTCCGATTTCTGAACACAAGGGAGCCCAAGAATCTACTTCAAAAATTCCCACCACCATAAGCTATCAATTAAGCTTTCATGTCAAAGCCCTAGCATGCCCATTTTCCTGCGCTCCCGCATCAAACGGCAACTTCTCAAGTAACCTCCTCCGTCGGTGGACACCAAGAACTCCCGCATCGCATCGGCTACTGCCTCCAAACAACCGAACTGCACCAGGAACTAAAACAACAGGGCGCCAGAGCCGAAGCCACCAGCGCGGGGCGCCGAAAAAGGGGATGCTCGAGCGATCCAACCGAGGGGCAGACGAGAGGCTTTGGATCCGGGGGGTAGTGACGAGGGGGGTTGGGCTACGCACCTTGTGGTCGGACTCTGACGCGGAGGCGTGGGGTGGCGGCGCGACGAAGAGGAGAGCGGCGAGGGCGAGGAGGAGGAGGCGGCTGCGGCCGCCGCAGGAGGAGGGGAGCATGCCGCCGGCGGCGAGATCTGAGGACGAGGAGGATGGGGTCGGGGTCGCGAGCCTTCGGTCGGGTTGGCCCGAGACTCCTCGAGCCGAGCTGCCGCCTCGTGATTTTTGGTTGGTTGGGTCTTGGAGATTGTGCGGCACGTGATGTTTTGCGTGGGATTGGACGGCCTCTGATCTATCTATGGGTTCTTTGACCATTGACTTTGAGTGAGTGATAGGCTGATGGGATGACATGTTTATAGTTGGATTCTTTTTTAGACGTGGCTTATAGTTTTTTAATTTTAATTATTTACGAGAGAGTATAAAGAGAGATAGTCACGCGTGATTTTGGTCGGTATGGCTAAAGTCGGTGCAGTGTCTACTAAAATCGACTTATAGATCTCATCTTAAAAAGACACCGTTTAAAAGTTAGTTACTGTAGTATAAGTCAAAAGCCATACGCAACAAACCTAAAAGAACACGAATATGGTGAAATAGTTACTGTAGCTTTATCAAGATGACATACACCTAAAAGATGGGTGAAATAGTGACATGTTACCTATGCGGTGGTAGGCAATATGCAGAAAAGGCCTCGAATGTTGATTTTTTTAAATACTTAATTTTTATTTTGAATTACAGTATTATATCTACTTTTTAATTTTTTTGTAGTTTTGACATATGTCGTCCCAAGTCGCCCAACTGTTGGGCGATTGGACCATGTCACCCAATTGTAGAGCGATAAGACCCCAAGTCGCCTAACGGTTAGGTTATAATCTTCTAGTCGTCCAACAATTGGACAATTTTTTTAAAAAATATATAATTATTTTACTAATCTGAGGGAAATAATTGTGGTTAAATAACAATTGTTGTAGGTAGGTAACATTTAGAAAATCTTATTTGTATGTTTTTAAATAAAAAAGCAGATAATGTCGAGTGATCCATTTGTGATCTTCGTAGATTGTGAATGGTATGCAATTTGTTAGACTCACAATAACATTTTGCGATCGTCGTATGTTGTTATAGTGCAGTAAATTTTCTGAAAAATTTTGTGAGAACAATTGAGATAGCAATGATTTGTAAGTAGAAAGGTAAGTGATATTACGATGTAACGGGCATTCATACACGGGGAGAACTTCGGATAAATAATGTAAAGAAAACAACACGATTGTTCATCCGACAAGGGGTTACATGACACGTAGGCTAACGAACCAAGGATAATACACACATATTTTTAGGAAATTAGAAATATATGGAACATATGGACGAAAAGCGTGGAACTACTATGTGGACATGGCCATTTGCCCTTGCAATCCAACTCAGCATTGTAGTCCTCGCCGTCAGCCATGGTCATTGCCGCCAGTTCGCGCCTGTTTTGCTCTGTTTTAGTTGAGACATTAGATACATCGCATGCTTGAAGATTTGCGCAGGAAGTCAGGAACTAGGTATGGGTGATATTTGATAGAAAAATACAATGCCTTTTAGGATTTATTCCAATTACTAATCTAATTGCTTCATGAATCATGCAGCGAAAGAGGGATAAAAATAGTGATCTTCTATATAGCTTCGATCAGTTCGTGGCACCAATGAAGTCTGAACCTTCCATGTCTGGGCATGTTCTTGTTTGTCAGGTACTTAGGATTTGCATGGTGTATGGATCTTCTATATATAACTTACAAGATTGATGGGTATGTATGCATGATGTGTCTACTGCTACAATAGTTCAGATAGTGATGACCTTGGCTGCGAAGCATCTGACTACTCCGGAGCTCGGTGGGAAATGCCCTATTGTTGTCCATTCCAGTGTGCATGAGTGCATCTTCGTGTATATAAACAATCAATCTGTCCGTAGATTGGCAAATCATGAAAAAAGAGCTTTTCGATTTATAGATTATAGTTTATGGTTTCTCTTAAACAATTAAACTGGACAACTTCTCTGTCGTCGTTTGAACGACTTATCAGGGTAATTTTTTTAAAACAGTTTATTGATATTCAATTTATTCACGTAATCGCTCGTGTTAAGACAAATATTATAAATTACAGTCATAAACCATAAGCAACGGTCAATATCGATTGCTTTGTAGTTTTTTTTCTCTCTGAAGGCTTGCTTTAAAAGAGGCCGAAAGATGCTGGCAAAGCGTGGAGTGTGGTTACTTACAACGATGGACAAGCTTGCGTGCTCCTGATCTCATCGTCGCTACGGAGTCGTTTGCTCGATCCAAAGCCGGTATTTAAACAACCATCTAGCATCGCACATCAGAACACATCCAGCACCGATTTGCTCCTGGTGCACCTATTTCCCATCAATCGATCACCTGGTGCGACGCACGCTCAAGAACTTGGAGATCTCGGTGGGGATAAACGGCTCGAAACCGTAAAGCTTTTCGTCGGCCATGTCGGCGTCGTCTCCGAGGAGGTCTTCTTCTCCGCTGATATACGGAAAAACCTCCAGCACCGGTTTGCTCCTGGTGTCAACGGCGACGAGCCACGTCTTGTCAACCAACAACTGGCGCAGCGGCGAAGTGCACGGCGTGGGGCTTATCCGTGCTGACGTGAGGGTACTCCAAGAACCCACGCGGAGGCCCGCGAAGGCGTCGCCGGCGCCGGCCCAGATCAGCTCACCGTCGTTGATCCCCGCATCCATCCTCCGCTCCATCTCACAACCTGCCGCCATGCTCGGAGTCCAGCAGGCGATGGCTCTGTCCTCGGTGCCCCAGTATGCGAAGGTTCTGTACTAACGAGGGCATGGGCATCAACGAACTTCAGCGCGCGGCCGCTGCCTCCTTCTTCGTCTCCGGCGGCGGCCACGCCCACGCTCCGGTATGTCTGCAGGGCCGTTCTGTCGTAGCTCGAATAACGGACACGGCGCCTGCCAGGATGCACAGGGAATGAGAGGTAACCTGTCGTATGTTAAGTATTCATGTGTTGATTACTGTGTAGTCGTATGTCGAGTACTTATGTGTCTGAGTACATGTAGATGTTGAGAACCGGTCATAGCAGTCGTAATCATGAGTCGAGCTGCATAGTAGTCGTATCTACAGTGAACCGGTCGTAGCTACAGTGAACTATCATATCAGTCATAGTTGTTAGTCGAGCTACGTAGTAGTGGTAAGGTTCCGTAACTGACGGTAATCGGAGCTACAACAATCAGTTGGTAGTCGTAAGTTATAGTACCCGGTCGGTACTCAGAAGACCTATGTGGTCGAAGACCAATATTACCGCCCTGTGTGAGCGGTACTACCAGATATACGGTTGAAGCGTCGTGGTCGGAGATGCGGTCGAGAAGCCGTTGTCGAAGTGCTTGTAAGTCAAGTAGCAACCGTGGCCTAAGTGCTATGGTCGAGACACCATGGTCGAAGGACTCAAAGTTGTAAGAAGACGACTTGGTCAGGTCTGTGCGTAGTCGTAGACTTGGTCAAGACAGTGTGTGGTCGTAAGCATTTGAGTTGGTCTCAACAGGACCGAGTCTTACGGGTAGTGCACGGTGTGCACTGAGTCGTAGGGAATTGTGGGTGGCAAAGCCGGATCATAGGTAGTCTAACTAGTGGAGTTAGTGGATGCGTGTACAAGTCAAGTGACCGTATGTGCGTGAGGCTTATTTAAGCCATGTAATTTGTTGAGAAATTTAAGGAGTTACAAGTGAATAACAGAGAAGAAAAAGAAGACGTGCGTCGCCGCAAAAGAAGTCTCTCCTGTGTTTGTTCGTCCTCCCTACTCCTATGCGTGTGTCGTTCCAAGGAAGAAACATACGTGCATTTTCTCCTGGTGAATAGCGATCAGAGCTAATAGGTTCAGCTCCAACAATTGGTATCAGAGCCTTGGTATGTCTCGTAAGTCGGAGAAGCTGCTATGGGAAGGAAGGAGTGTGTCTCCGTCCGCAGTGCAAGGCCTGCTACGAGGTGATCTGTTTGCCTCTAGCTCGCAGGTGGTGGTGGTCATAGAGACAGCCATGACGACGACGAAGACGACGACAATTATGACACCATTGAGTGCGGCAAGCCGAGGCGAGAAGCTACCGCAGTTGACCGTGCATCGGTCAGATGGCGACGTGCGTTTGGGTCGGCGTGATGGCATACGCAGTGGCGTGTGTCGAGCGGAGGTGCACAGGGCGCCAACGACGAGCCGGCTACAGCACCAAGCACCTAGGAACACGACGACGGGCAACAAGCTCCATGAGGAGAGTCGGCGCGCGTCATCGATAATTGGCAAGGCAAGATGTTGCTATGTGTGGCAAGGTAATGCCGGTGTAAGCTGCGTTGGTGGGAGACTAACAATGGCACACAAGTCACGCAAGATGTGCTGCGTGCGGCAAGAAGAGAAGGTTGCTGCGTGCGGAAAAACAGTGCGGTTGAACACATCGAAGTTTGACAACAAGATTAGAGGGTTGATTGTTGGAACTAATCTGTTCTTGTGTGTAGTCGTGTGTCGTGTACTCGTGTGTTGAGTCTTGCGCATAGTCGTGTGTCGAGTACTCATGTGTTAAGTACTATGTAGTCGTGTATCGATTACTCGTGTGTCTGAGTACGTGTAGAAGTCGAAACCCGGAGTCGGAGACTAGTCAGAGACTCCACAGTACAATGAACTGGTCATAACTACAGTGAACCGGTCGTGGCAGTCGAGTCATGTGTCGAGCTGCGTAGTAGTCGTAGCTACAGTGAACCAGTCGTAGCTACAGTGAACTATCATAGCAGTCGCAGTCATTAGTTGAGTCGCATAGTAGTCGTAAGCTATAGTAACTGGTTGGTAGTCAGAGCTACAATAACCAGTCGGTAGTCGTAAGCTACGTACCCGGTCGGTGCTCAAAAGACCTGTGTGATTGAAGATTGGTAGTACTGGCTCTATGTGAGCGGTACTACCAGAGATGCGGTTGAGAAGCCATGGTCGAAGTACCGTGGTTGAGACACCATGGTCGAAGGACTCAAAGTCGTAGGAAGATAACTTGGTCAGGTCTGTGTATGACCGTTTACTTGGTTAGGTCAGTGTGTGGTCGTAAGCATCCGAGTTGGTCTTAGTAGGACCGAGTCTTGTAGGTAGTGCACGATGTGCACCGAGTCATAGGGAATCGTGGGTGGCAAAATCGGATCACAGGTAGTCTAACTAGTAGAGTTAGTGGGTGCATGTATAGATCAAGTGATCGTGTGTGTGTGAGGCTTATTTAAGCCATATAATATATTGAGCAATTTGAGGAGTTGCGAGTGAATAACAGAGAAGGAAAAGAAGGTGTGCGTCGCCGCAAAAAAAGTCTCTCATGTGTTTATTCGTCCTCCCTACTCGTGTGTGTCGTTCTAAGGAAGAAAGAATGTGTGTGTTTTCTCTCGGCAAGTAGCGATTGGAGCTGATGGGTTCAGCTCCAACAACTCGCCTCAAGGATCTCTGGAACACCTCACAGAAGAGCGCACTCGCGTGTAATCCACCCAGTAGAGGTAGGTCTCGAACGACACCACCGTGTCCGTTCTCCAGTCATACAGTTCTTCAAGGTCCAACGTGCCATTGGCAGGCCGGATCGACGCTAGCTTCATCTCCCACTCTGGTGACGACGAACGTAGCATGTACAGTTCAGCAGCTACCACCAACGTGTTGTCAATCGCTTGGTAGATTATCTTCACCTCCATGTCTGACACCACGAAGACTTCCGCATTGGATAACATGCCTATGTTGGGTAGTTGATCGTCATTGCGATCGAGCATTCCATGGAGGATCCGGTATTGATGGACAGCGTGGGCGCAGGGCGGGAGCAGCTGGAGTGACAACCGCCGGGGTTCCTACACGGCGACTCTGTTGATGAAGTGGTCATGTGGGATGGAGAAGAAAGGGGGCACCTCCACAGGGATGATTACGTGGTGCAGCTTGAGCATGACGAGGCCACCGTGGGACGCCACGACGGTGAACCGGCGCTACAGTCCGTACGGTGCTCTGGGGCCATGGAGGTAGAGGTGCGACATGTGTGGGGGACCCATGAGGAAGAGGGAGACGTGGACGCGGTTGGCGTTGGAGGTGAAGACGACAGCCAGGGTCGCCCCATCATCCAGGAACAAGTCACCGTCGTGGCGGAACACGAAGTGGTCCAGCATCATCCAGTCGGCTGGTCGGCAGGGGAGGGGAACAGCACGACGTATGTGGCCGCCGGTGTTGGCCCAGACCACGGATCAAAACGTACACACTCGGTGGTCGTAACACACATGAACACTTTTCAATCAACTCAAGACACACAAGAGTTTTGGTGTTGTGTAATGCTGCGCAGTTTTATTTTTTCTCTTTGTATTTATAGTCTCAGGTTACATACAAAACAGGCTAATAAAATGTCCGACTCTTCTGGCCACGATCTCCATGACTCGCACACTGTGCACTACCTGAAAGACTCGCTCTACTAATCAAGTTAACACGGCTAGTGGACACAGCTGGTACAGACACACTGCTACCTAACTAAGTCTACGATTGCACACAGACCTAACCAACTTCGAGTTCTTCGTGTCCTTTCGATCACAGCTCTTCGATAATAGCTGCTTAACCACGGCTTCTCGACTACGGCACTTCGACCGCTTCACCGACCACGGCTTGTCGACCACGGTATTTTGACTGCATTTCCGTCCAACCCACTAACATTGGCCCATGCACGAAGAAATGAAAAGAAAAAAAGGAAAAAAGAGAAAACAATATATGCGTGGGGGTTTGAATGGCACACTTATCATATTCTTCTTGGAGTTTAGAAAGAGAGAGTTTTCAGCGAAACCTTTTCTTGAACACATTGTTCATACCTTCACTTCTTTGAGTAGAGGCCTTGTCTGCAGAAAATGAATCATGGTGGAACACAGTGGCCCACTTCTCATGCAAATCATGTAGGATTTTTATCTATGAGTTCCCCTCAAGGTGATAAGTACTCAACAGTTCATCCCATTTCCTGTCATGGTATGCTACTGACCTTTCTTCGTATACACATCTCTTAAAGTAAGAAAGAAATCGAAGATGGTTCAAAATTACATGACTAAGATGTTTAGCAGCATTTTGATAAATGTACCACAAGCAAAGATGATGTCTTGTACTTGGGAATACAATGGTAATTGCTTTTGAGATGGCAGCACATTGATCTATAAAAATTGTTTCAGGTTGCTTACCAGACATTGCTGTTAGAAACATGTTAAACAACCAAACAAATGATTCGTTGGTTTCATCGTATAACAATGCAGCTCCAAAAAGAATTATCTGTTTATGATGATTGGTTCCAAGGAGTGGAGCAAAATGCATTTCAAACTTATTCGTCTGAAACATGATGTCAAATGACACAACATCACCAAAGCAACCATAATCCACGATAGCTTAACCATCTACCCAAACAAAATTAGCTATCCGGCCATCCTTCTCACCTAATTGTGGCATAAAAAAAAGAAGGATCCTCTTTCTACTTATTCTTTAAGTAATCCAATAGTGTTTGCACATAATTAACTTCTAAATACTTCTTGCACTCACGACCCACATGATTATTGCAATCCACCTGCAAGAAAGGAACATTCTCAGCTCCTCCATACCATTAGTTAAAAAAGTTGTACATCTCAGTACGATTTATTCCGGCTTCATGCATCTACCTAATCATAAGCTTTTCAGCCTCTACTAGATGGCGTTGTGACCTCAGCATGTGTTTTTTTATCCAGACTTGTGAGATAATGATTATGTTCAATTGCAACCTTTTGCACCCTCTAAATGCCCTTTCGACAAATACTAAACTAAACACAGGCATTGCAAGATGACCTTGTAGTAGCATTTTCTATCATGGTGTCATGTGATGAATGAGCACCTCTTTCTCCTCCATTACTGCAAACTATATGTTTTTGGTATATAGTGTCATCTCGTCTCAACTTTGAGTGGCTCTTTCGAATACTAAACCCAGTCTTTCAAGCATACAAGTTATAAAAATCATACACATTTTTCTCTGATTTGAAAGTCATTCTAACTTTAGGAACAAGTATAGCTCATCATTTTTATCATCCACCTGCAATAAAAGGACATAAATTGAATTGGTCTAACTACACTAAGGAAATTTTAGAATCAAAGCTAGTTATAGCATTATTTCGCACCGTATTTATAAAAATAGCAGTATACCAGATGTATTGACAAAAATATCATATTTGCCATCGGTGGGCCGGGCGGCAGCACCCACGGTGACACGTGGTGCTACCGTCGGTGATAGGTGCCTGCCGCCCAGGGAGGAGGTGGCAGGTAGCTGGCCTAATTACCCGTCCTAATTTTTTTTATTTAGTGCTTGTTTAAATTTTTAAATATAACAAATAAGCTCTAAAAATTATGAAAATTATGTACAGCCTCCCAACACCAAGTAACTCGTAGTGTAATTATTGGGTAATTTTTTCCATTGCAAATGTTGCTAAAAAATGTTTACAATTTCGATAATGTTATGAGTTTTTACATATAGGAAACGAGCTCAAAAAATTATGAAATTTTATGTGAAGCCTCCTAATACAATATTAGTTATTGTGTAATTTTTTGGGAATTTTATGTGCTCTAAATTTGGCACGTTTATTCGGATTAACTTAATCATGAATTTAATGATCCTCACACATGTTTTGAAGTGCCATGTGGCGGCCAATTGTGGTATATGTTCTTTGCTGCTATTTGGTTTGCACAATTATCACACTCTCTATATGTGCTGAATATGTGAAGAAATTTCGTGTCAAGACTAAAGATGAAATTGAAAAGAAGGCGCATTACTATGTTGAGAAGACAAATAAGTTAAGAAAGAAGATGTTATTTGAATCACGTGATTTGGTTTGGGTGCATCTACGTAAAGAACACTTTCTGAATAAGCATTAGTCTAAGTTAATGCCTCGCGAAGATGGTCCATTTAAAGTACTTAAGAAGATCAATGATAATGCATACAAGATAGATTTTCCAGGTGATGACTATGTTGTAAGTTCTACATTCAATGTTGCTGATTTGTCACCATTTTTTGACCGAAAGAATTAGAGTCGAGGATGACTCCTTCTCAAGAGGGGGAGGATGATGAGGACATTCTGATTGATCCGATTATACGAGCACAAGCTAAAAAGATTAATCAACAGGTGAACTCGTTTCTTGCTTAGTTATATTTTAATTTATATGAGAATTTGCTGCTACCTAATTTTAGTGTTTTATGTATACTTAGGTATGAGGAGGAAAGCAGGATTAAAGCTTTGGAGAAGTACTATTCCAAACACAAAATTTATGTACAAACCATGAAGACACACTTCTAGTCGATTACTGTTCAAATTGGCTATGCATCGTCTTGTGTGCGTGTCATTGGAGTTTGAAGATATAAGTAACCAACCAACTTCTTTTTGTTTCGGTTTGCATTAGTTTTAGAACGATTGTGAAACAGTTCTGGTTGGTTGGCCGAGTACGTTTCCGCATCAGTTATTTTCCGTTTGTTGCGTACGAGTCAGTTTTTTTCGTTTGTCAAGTCTGGCTATATATAGGCCTATATACCCTCATGTAATATTCAGACCATAGAAAATTAATCTATTATTTTTAGAGAGCTATGCGCTTATTCTTCCTAGAGTTTGGCATACGATTGCAACCTAGAGTAGAATCGGGCGTTCTTCCCTGTCGTTCTTGTGATTCCTTGTGATTTACAGGAGCGACGACACGTCTACTGGGTGGTCGAGTAGACGGAATCACGAGCGTGTGATTGGACAAATTTTTTTGTCGCAGGTCGCAGTTCTAACAGTGGTTGGCACCATCGGTTCGTTAGGTTGCACGGATCCAAGTTATCATCATCGATTATACGTCGTGAAGATCGAGCAATTCCCCGCATCATCTTGATATCAGAGCGCGGTTGACACGATAGGATCAATTTACCCGTAGTTAGATTTATTTTTTCCCTATACACAAAAAGGCAAAAAAAATCTAAACCCTAGTTTTTGCATCTGTTATTTTTTGTGAGTTTTGTTAAGTTTTTGTCCATTAGAATTTTGTTTAGGTGCTAATTGTCGTCTTCCTTTGCGTCGCTTGATCGTTGTGTCGTTTTGTTTGTTTAATCCTAATCACCAAAAAAAATCCCGATCGCTATAGTACACGCTATAGTGTCGCGCATATGCTACAATGATTCACTATAGTACTGTGCGTAATCTACACGACTGCCACTTTCGATGGCGAGAACAAGACTGCTACAATAACCGCGGGAAAAAATTACGCTATGGTTGTTTCTATTAAATATATCCATAATTTTCCTTTCATCTTTGAGACTAGTCTTTGATAATTGCATTAAGAGCTGCTTTTGGTATTAATTTACATTTGCTGAAATTTTGAATATTTGTGCTAAGAAACGCTAAACCTTAGTGCCAACCAACAAGTAAAAAAAAGGCAGCCGGCATAAAGAAAAAAAGCCTCGGCAAAATAAAAAGAAAAAGAAAAGTGTGTGTTGGCCAAATTGGGGTTAGCTAATTCTAATATACAGTTTCAGCTTGTGTATTTAATTTCTTTGAGCAATCTTGTGCCCTTGCATTCATATTATTGCAATTGGTTAGCGTCTCTCCTAGTATTTGGTGTAAAACGAGCTATTTATTCCTCAATTTCAGATTGCCTCTATTTAGCTCATTTTTTTATTTGCATTAAGTCATATTGATCTTTGCGTGTGCGTTTATACACTTCACTTAAATCTATTGGATCAGTACTTAGGCAGAGTATTTTAGCTTGGACTAATACTTAACTTAACAACATCAAGAATTTCCGATTGCATAGGTTAATATTTTCCCTCCAAGCCCCATTATAAGCTATTGTTATAATAGTGCTTGTGCAAATGAATTCGCTTAATTTACCACCTTATGTTGTCTACTGTCAACAAAGTGTGTTCAGCTCTTCAATTCCATCAAGGACTCATAAGAACTTCGGTTGGTAAGAGAAGGTGAGGTTGAGTGAATTCCACAAATAAAACCTTCCACATCCACATACATAGCTTGTCTTGTTGTTTGCACTAACCATGGCAGGGAAATAAGGAGAACAAGCATATGTGACCCAGGCGAACCTTGAGAAGCTCACGAATGATTTCAACACTTAGTTAAATGACAACATAAGCGTCCCGAGGAGGAAAATACTAGAGGGGCTTCGAAGAGAACGGGGCCCAATTGGTGTCCATAAAGGAGATGTTGAGCTTGACGAGACCGATGAGGAGATGGCTGCACGGTTCGCTAGAAAAGCTCAAACAGATTGAGCCGCTACAAATGCGGTTCGACCACCCTTTCCCGGGCGTGGGGGAGGTGTTTTGGGTGCTAACCATGGCCAATGGAGAGGCCATGGCCATGGGCATGGCTGTGGGCACGGCGGTACCGCCCACAATGAGGACTTCGATGACGACTTTTGGCTACACCGCAATGACAACTACCAACGACATGGTCGTTGTCATGATGACCCGTGTGTGGAGAAGAAATTTGGAAAACTCAAATTCACTATTCCTAAATTTGAAGGTGCTTCCGATCCAGATGCCTACCTCATATGGGAGCTCAAGGTAGATAAAATCTTCCGGATGTACAATTATTCGGAGGAGAAAAAACTACACATGACATCACTTGAGTTTGATGGGTATGCGTTGATTAGGTGAGAGCAAGTGTTGAACCAAAGAAAAGAGAATAGAGGATCTCCAATTGTATCATGGGCTGAAATGAAGCAAGAGCTGAGCGCATTGTTCCTAACACTTATAAACGTGAACTTTTTGACAAACTGCAGAATTTGAGACAGGGAGGTCGCTCGGTGGAAGAATACTACAAGGATATAGAGCAAGCTATGATTAGGGCATATGTACACGAAGATGAAGAGCAAACACTTACATGTTTTCTGTTTGGTCTAAACGAAAACATTAAACATATTGCGTAATATCAGCCCTACAATATTGTTATTGATTTGGTGCATCAAGCGACCAAGGCGGAGAACCAGTTATTAGAAGATTTAAAACTAGCACCAAGGACAAAATCTTTTAACTTGAAAGCTCTATCATCATCATCAACTAATGCCACCAAAGTACGTTTCAATTTGGGACGAGGTACATTTTCAGCTAGTACTAATTCAAATACTAGTGCTCGTTCTTCCTCAATTGCAAAAATAGCACCTACACCAAGTGAGAATAAAGCTACTCCATCCCCTACATCCTCAATTGGGGCTACAACAAAGAGTAGAGAAATTCAATGCTTCAAGTGTTTGGGGGTGTGGACATATTTGTAAAGAGTGTCCCAACAACCGAGTTATGCTTGTGACGGAAGATGGAGAGTATGAATCCGCAAGTGAAGATAAGGTTAAGCTTAGTCATGAAAAAGAGAAATATAAGTATGCATCGGATGACAATGAAGAGGTTGATGTGTTGAATTATGAAATAGGAGAGGCATTAGTTGTCACCAAAAATTTAAGCATGCTTGCACAAGAAGGAGATGCACATCCGCAGTGATTCAACTTGTTTCAAACACAAGACAATGTAAACAACAAGGTAATCAAACTTATTATTGATGGTGGTAGTTGTCATAACTTGACTAGTGTTGAATTATATGAGAAGCTTGGTTTAAATATGCTGAAACATCCACGTCCATATCATGTGCAATGGTTTAATGAATGTGGGGATATGAAGGTTCAATTTGTGGTGCATGTTACTTTCAAGATTGGTGATTTTGAGAACACCTTTGAGTGTGATGTGGTGTCAATGACAGTGTGTCACTTACTGGTGGGAAGGCCATGGCAATATCATAGAAGTGTGCAACATGATGGCCGTTCCAATAGATTTGCTTTTAAGTGGAAGGGAAAGACAAATGAGCTTAATCCAATGACTCCTAGTCAAATACATGCTGAATTTCAGCAAAGGAAGCTTGCTGAAAACGAGGGTAAAATCTGCAATCGACTAGATTAATTTCATGGATCGCACGGGAACGCATAGGTCTAGTTTAATTTTTGGTATCAGTAAATTGAACTGTGGCGTACATGCTAATTATAGGAAAAGAATTAGCACCGGAGGGAGAAATTCACCCGAGTGAGCCAAAAACACAGATTTTTTATCCATACTCAGACAAGCATACCTTTGAACATGTGATCGGATTATCTTCAGTAAAACAAGTATTTATGTACTAAATTATTATCACCCTACATAAAAGTGAAATCATGTTTTAATCTAGATGAATGCTATGAGAACGAAGTGAAAGCGATATCGTGGTGACCTGCCATGTAAGTAAGGGATAGGCAGTTGGAGAAGCCACTATCATACTGATAAGAATAGGGTAGGTAGTTGGAGAAGCTACTGTCATACCGATAAATAAGAGGTGGGTGGAGGGTCCCCAGATAAAAAAGGGGCAGGTTTGCACCCTCTACATATGGATATTATATAAGGACATACAAACTTCACTTGTGTAATGGACCATATAAGTCGTATCAACCATTGTCTAAGGATCAAGAGAGGATAAAGCAACACCACAAACTAAGCCAAATAAAGATTCCACTACTTGAGGAAAGAGGAGAAAGACTTGGATGAATTTTTGCTATGTATTGATACTTGCAGATGAATGCTTACAGTCACTCACAAAGTCTAAGGATGATAAAAAAGTTCAAGCATAAGAGCCATAGCTCATCTCTCTAGAGTTCTACACAAGAACCCTAATCTCCTCTAAAGAATTAGCCAAAACTATCCAAAGCTTTAAACCCTAAGCCACCTTTACCTCTTCTTTTATAGTGGTAGCTTACAAAAAACCCTAACTAACACCTCTAGTTGGGTTTCATCCATTTACATGGGCTAACTCATTAACCCGACACCATACTGAGTTTTACACACATACACACTTTTCAAAGCGGCTCATCCAAAGGGCTTCGATAACTCAAAATGCCAATCCAATCTATCAAAGCATCTCCGCATGCTTTAACACACAACCCGTAGTGCTCAATGACTAGCCATCATGTCTTCACGTAGTTGGTCTCCCCCGAACTGTCTCTACGTGCATCGGCCTTATCACTTGACACACCACATACACCAACTCACCTCATCGCGATTCTCGTCTCTTCTGTTCTTCCCGCTTGAGCCACATAGCCTCACCCAGACTTACCCGGTTGTAAGGACCTCGGCTTTCCCACCTAGTCCCGATCCATTTCCGTCCAGACAGATAAAGTGCCAGTCTGACCGTCCAACACCCCTCAAACTCACTCCGGTAACAAGGGACCGGTTTGACCACTGGCCCAATACCAGTGTGACCGCCGGCGGTCTGATCACTGACTACAAGCCGATCAGAGTGCCCAAGATCATGAATCACCCAACCATATCACACAAAGCCTCCATATGTACTTCACAGCATGTAGGACAACCCTCTTGGCAACACACTCCTAAAAAATGCTCAACTACAATTTCATCAACACTCCAGACATGTCTTAGATACTCCAGATATATCTGACCTTTCTAGAACCTCTTTGGACACCCTAGACACTGCCCTCGGACCACAAGTCTGATCGCTCCATAGCCGCCGGTCAGATCACTCTTCATAAAGATATGAAGAAATGCGAGCCGGTCTAATCGTCGTTGCCAGGCTAATCAGATGGGTTAAAACTTGATAGCAACTCTGAAAGAAAACATAATATTTTATCGAAACCCTAAAAATATCATGCATCCAAACACATGCTAGTAATTATCACCTAACAAGGCAACGTGCCTCCTTTAGAGAACTTGTCTTACAAATATAGGGTGTGTTACTAATAGTACCTTACCTCTCGATATATATATATATATATATATATATATATATATATATATATATATATATATATATATATATATATATATATATATATATATATTCCTATATAAAAATACATTCTACACCCGGGTGTAGTTACACCCACCTCTAATATACCACCTAAACAAACTTGAAATACTCAATTATCACTTTAGGTACATTTGTATACTAATTATAAGATACTCCAATGTGAACCACACGAAAAACTTGTAAAGAAGTTCATAGTTTTTAGCGTATTTTGTAAATACCCTTATATATGCGCATAAAAAGGAGTATGTCGAAAAATGTACATACCACTTCGAAAAATTGTTCATACCACCTAGATGGTCTTAAATACTTGTATATTACACGTACATACCCTCCGTTCTGCGAGATACTCCCTATATTGCGAGATACGATATAGGGTGTAACTACACCGAGTGTAGAAAAGAGGCTATATATATATATATATATATATATATATATATATATATATATATATATGCTTAGTTCGGTTAATTACGTTAGTGCTTTACGAGCACAAATTGATGCATGTTGGGTAGGCACGTAAAAGTGGTACCTATTACCCTGTTAATTCTTTCCCTATCATGTTAATGTCACGAACCACCATAGTCGTTGCTATTGCTTCAAGGCAGAACAACCAGAAATGCAACAGCCATGCATGTTTGATTCCCTATCCCTTTGACTAATTGCCTAGAAATGAAACCTAACGGGACAGTGACTCGCTATAGGCCTGTTCTTTTCTACCGAAACTAGCAGCTTTTGATTTTTGCTACAATATCTAACTTTCAAACAATGTATTTTCTTAAGACGGGGTCTACAAGTTAATTATAGTACATATTAAAAGCCTAATATCTGTATTTACTAAAATCGCAAGCGAGTATCTATCTCTCCGTAATCTCTGTCGTAAACAGCTAAAATTCAAAAAATTTAACCAAAATTCATAAGCCGCAGCCGAACCAAACAGACTAGGATCTTATCTCCTGTGAAAATTCTATCGATTGTGAATTGTTCCACTAGTTGATCCTAGTATTATCATATATGTGTATAGTGCTATCAGCATGCTTAATTAAGCATATATAGTGAAATTGCTTGATGGTTAATGACAGGTTAAAATATCAATCTTACACGGTTACACTCCTTCGAATTAGAAGCCGTTGTGATGGAATTAGCTACAAAGATCTGCTTGGGCTTCTCATTTACATACCTGATGGACCAATTCACCTTCTAGAAGGGTCAGTGCATGCGCACTCTGAAAGTTGATGCAACACGGTTCTTTCGCTCCACTCCAACTAATTTATTACTTAAATTTTTATAACTGTAACTTTTAGCTAAAATTATATTACAGCAACAGTTAGCTTTTGCCCAAAAAATAAGAAAAAAAGAATTGAGAAATTTTTAAAAACCTGTTATGGTATCACCGTCAATGCAAACAAATAAGAGAAAAAAGAAAAGGTAAAAAATAAAAAACTAAAAAACCAAAATAAGACAAAATTAGAAATCAGTATGTTTGAAGTGGCTTCTAGTTTAGATAAGACAAAAACCAAGAAAACTAGTTAGTAAAGCTGTTTGAAGTGAGGTCTTTTTTTCATTTGCCCAACTGAAGCGTTAGGTAAACGTGTTGCTGGTGATCACAACTCTCAAGAAAAGAAAAAGGTAGGTGTATACTGCATGCCTACTTTGCATCGGGCCTGTTTTTTTTGACTGCGGCTTATGGTTTTTGGCTGAAATTTTTGAATTTTGGCTATTTACGGTACAGATTACGAAAAAACAGATACTCATTTGCAATTTTGACATGTACTACGTTTAACTTGTAGACCTCATCTTGAGAAAATACTCCATTTAAAAGTTAGGTACTGTAGCGGCTGCGAAAAGCCGTCCGACTTATACACAGCCGAATAGGCCCATCGTCCAGCGAGAGATTTACACTTTATTCTGTCAGTTACCAGTAAATGGCCAACGGTTAGTACATTTAGTGATGCTCGGTTGGGTTGAATTTTGGAGGTTTATAGCTGAATTTTTACTGTAATTGACTAAAATTACACTGTAACTGATGATGATTTATTGACATAATTAAATTAAAAAAAACAAAATAAAAAAATTGATTAGCCCATCACATATAATGAAACGAATATAGGAAAAAAAGAATCGAAAAAAATCTTAAAATAAACCAAAAATCAGAAAAAGATAAAATTTAGAAATAGTAAAAAAGAAGCTATGAGTCCAAACTAAAATGAGCAGAGCCTAAGGTGTTTCTCGTGTAGCCAATAGTGTTTCTACCGTAAATTTGCAATCCAAATCGTTTCCGATGCTAAGGATACACCACCAACAATAACATTGCTAACAAAGCGATAGCCGACAAAATGATAGATACTTGAAAAAATGTTACGAAAGAGATATAAGGCAAAACACTAATAACCCGTCCGAAAATGTTAGAATTCTAGTAGATAGTGATGATATCGCACGCTTCTATTGAGGTCGCCTGCATTTGCATTTGCTCGATCGTAATTTGCCCCCTAAACCGGCCTAGTTTACTCTGTGCAATTAATTTCAAATTTTCAGTTTTCATACTTTGGTATTTAGAATGTAATCTACAAGTAATAAATAGGAGTACATGTGTTGTGCAAGAAGAACGGATCAAAGGGCATGCTCTTTTTGACTGCGGCTTATGACTTTTGGACTGTTTGTACGAGAGATTACAGAGTAACAGAAACTCAAGTGCGGTTTTTGCCAATATAAATGAAGTCAGTAAAGTATGTACTACAATTAACTAGTAAACTCTATCTTGAAAAAAAATACTCTGTTTAAAAGCTAATTACTGTAGAAAAGCCAAAATTAGTTTTTAGAAGCTGAAAAGAACAGAGCCTTTAAAGCGGAAAGGGATGAATCGGTTCAGGCAACCAGGTCACTTCCAGTTTAGCTGCAGAATCCAGAACCCTTGCCTTGCGGTTTATGCTGCATGCGTGCACAATTTCTTCCATGGGTTATTTATACAGTGAGTGTATAAAAATTTCCTAAAGTTTTACACATATAAAACTTATAGAGAAATTTCCATCTAAAAAATTTCAGTAAACTCATCTCTTGTTCGGATTACCATCTCAAAAACTTTCTAAAGTTTTACACATATAAAACTTACAGAGAAATCTAAATCCCTTTCACGACACACTTGAGGAGTAGCACTAAAAATTTGTGCCATGAAAGAGGCTCCGCTCCACAAAATTAATTTGTGGATACGTACAAAATGGTGTGGTGGGTCCTCTCATTATTTAAGAACTCTTGTTTGGTTATAGGAGTTCCAATTAAATTAACGTAACCTAACAAAATATGCGTATTAGCAATTAATAAGGATAAAAGTACGCACGGTCGATCCCAACAGCCTCGATTATAGGTAGAGCCTTCTTGGTACCTATCGGGTCCTACGAAGCATGCATATAAGAACATCAGAAGTGTATATATCGTAATGGGTCTTAAAATGGACTCTATCTAATTATTAAGGTCACCGCTATTATGTTTGAGGTTACCGTTCGGCTGTAACAAGGGTTTCACTTGGTAGTAAAAAATTGTATTTTAATGCTCTGTTGAATGTTGTTGTTAATAGTTGGCTGGTGGGAGGAGAGAGAACGACATGATTAAAGAAAATTGTATTTTAATGCTTATGGCCAGGTCTTTAGCTTGAGGACCGGCCTTAAACCTTTTTTTGCTTATGGCATGCTTAAGGTCAACCCTGTAATGTATAAGGTCGATCTTAAGGTGGTTTATGACCCTCTATTTTTATATACTCCGGATGCCCTAATGGTCCAAACTGTTGTGGGGTTTTTTCTTTACTGTTTCTAAAAGCGGTTTTAATTTTGTTATAGTATCTAACTTTTAAATAGAGTATTTTTTTAAGACAGGATCTACAAATTAATTATAATACACGCTAAAAACCTAACATCTATATTAACCAAATTAGCAAGCAAGTATATCTCTTTTCGTAATCTCTGTCATAAACAGCTAAAATTCAAAAATTTTAGTTAAAAATTATAAACCACAGCTAAAAAGAATAACCCGTATGATTTACTCCATCCAAATAACCTTGATCATATATGAGTAGAACCTTCGCCACCAAACGGGTCCTACGAAGAATGATGGTTTTGCTAGCTAGCTTACCAATCCAAACACTCCTTCTGGAGGAAACGTCACACAGTACTAACCTTATACAGTCATGTCATGAGTCACAACATGTCGGACGAGACAGATGGATGGACACAATCAAATACTCTTCAAAAATATATGTCATTTACCCTTCTAGAAGTTGAAGACGCTTGTCTATATTTTTTTACTCTTGGTACCATTGCTTAATGAATGCTATAACCCTCATGAATAAACAAGCATCTTTTCCAACGAAGAATAATTGAAGGGCAATAAGGTCATTTCAGTCATCTCTTTAATTCTTGTGCATGAGTCCCAATCAACTTGGCATTTTTGATTCGCGGCATTCTAGAAACGCGTGAATAGGATATGATTGCACATGCGAAAAATAGAGAATTAGACAAGGCATGAATTTTATAGGATTGGACGTTTGATTCACATGAAGTGGAAGAACATAAGAATTTTAGAGTGAACAATAAGCTCATTTACTTTTAATATAACTAAACACTAATTTTCCATCTCAACTGTTGGACCGAAATCCAGTGATCCTAGATGCAAGCCCCTATAGCTATACACATCCATACCTACATGTCGCCCACCCTAGCCTCCTCACCTCCTCTCGCCTAAACCCTCAATAGCCACCACCGGATGCACTGCCTCACAGGTGTTGCCCCCTCCTCTCCACTACCCCCTAGTCTACTCCCCGCAACACCGCCACCACAACTGCCCCTATGAAGCTCCTCACCGCTTGGAGGGTCACCAGTGTCCAGATCCAGCTGAGCCTAGATGCCAGAGGTCTAGATCCAACTGGATCCAGTCGCCGTGGAACAAACCCAATGGTCGCTGCCACCGTTGCTGTGAGAATGTAATGAAGTTGGGGGTGGCACGGATGAATAGAGGTAAGGGTGTGTCTAGGCATCATCCGGATGTTTTCTTCCTAACAATCATCCATATTTGAGACCGTTGAATTAGAGATCCAACGGCCCTCTTTTTTTGGAGGAGGGGGAGATTTTTTTTTGAGGGGGTGGGGGGAGAATTCGTGGCTGTTGGATCTCTAATCCAATGGTCACAAATATGGATGACAGTTAGAAAGAAAACATCCTGGTGATGTTTATCAATACCCTAGAGGTAAAGGTAGCCTCTCAAGTGGCGCCAAGGTAGAAGGAAGGTGGGAAGCCAATTAGGGAAATTCCAAATTGGGTAAGTTTTCAAGTTTGGCCAAAATTCAATAAAAATTCGAAAATGGTTTGAAATTTTTGGGGTGTTTCAAAGAATATGCCGATCGTCGTTATTGTGGATCAAGGCAAGCAACGCTAGACGATGGCGGGTTGAGGCTTGTGATGATGGATGGTGGCGGCTCGAGGTAGGCGACGCTTGATGATGGCGAATCGAGGCATGCAACACTGTGGCTGGTGAGTCCCTCACGAATGTGCTCTCCGTTCTTTGTGCATAGGAATTTTACAAAGAGGTTGGATTGCATGTTTGAATTTCTTTGACATTCATGTGATTTTGTGGAGATGCTACAGTGTTCCTCTGGAATTGAACTACTCCAATCTTGCAAATCAAACAAGCAACATAGGAAAAATTCCTAAGAATTACAATCCTCCAAAAATCCTTTGAAATTCCTACAAATCAACGATGCCCAGATGATCTCCTCAATTGTTGTAGCACCCCGTTGACAGCATCATGTATGCATAATGTCACCTTAGTTGGTTCAAACGGTACCAAAAGTTGTTGTTTGGATCAAGCAAGTCAATCATATGCAGTGGTGGAGTTAGGATTTAGTTACACTCTGGGCTCAGTGGTAGAATGATCTAGGATTATCTGGGTGGACTATAAAAATGTTACTCAGGCTGAACAAAATTTACCCGGACTATACACTAGATATTTTTTCACACCCCAGGCTGAAGCCTACTCTGTTCGAGATGTGAATCCACCCCTGATCGTATGATCAAGAAAAGGAAAATTTGACACGGGAACACGAAAAGGAAAAGCAAGATTTTAAGGTGCTAAGAATTTCGGATGAGGTGGTGTTTTAAATTTTTTATCCATATTTTGTTTAAACAGTCAAATCTCTGATCGAACAAACACACGGTCATATGCTTTATTTGCGCAAAGCCAAAAACTAGCATAGAGCACATAATTCCAGTGGTCGATGATTTGGATTGTAACGACAATGACAGTACTGCCATGAGAATAAAATACTCCCATCATTCGTCTGAGTGTGTGGCACTGTGGTTATTTTTCTCCTAGATTCTATATTATTCATAGCATACATAGGGATTGACTTCATATGTCAACTGTACTAGTTAGAGATCCATCCGTTACAACGAAGTCATAAAAATAATGAGACGGAACTTACTGCCTGGCCAACTTCACACATCAAACATTGGAAAGCAAGCGACAGAGAGAGAAATGTGATCAGAATGCGCGAGGAGATGAGAAAAGTGGAGGGGGTGGACGGTTGTATCCTGAGAGAGAAAGGAGGAAAGAGACGAATGGTCCAGATCAAATCAGATGGCTGAAAAGAAAGAAGAATGGACCAACCACCACCTCACACTTTTATAATATAACTAGTTAGAGACCCGTGCGTTGCAACGGAGTCATAAAAATAGTGAGACGAAAATTACTGCTTGGCCAACTTCACACATCAAACATTGGAGAGCAAACGACAAACATAGATGGGTGGCTAGAATGCGCGAGGAGATGGGAAAAGTGGAGGGGGTGGGCGGTTGTATCCTGAGAGAGAGGAGGAAGAGACAAATGATCCAGATCAAACCGGATAGCTGTAGAGATGGGAGAGGAGAACACACCGATGACCATCAGCTTCTCTTTATATAATAGTAGAGATATATCAACTGTATTATCTCTTTGGTGGAGAAAAGGCTGCATATTGCCACCGAAGAACGGGGTCTTCCTTGAATGAACATAGCAAAGATTTCAAAGGGTGTTCACTCTTGGTAGTACTAGTTTTGGTGTTTGATTACATTATGACCTATGTAACCCAAAACAATTCAGAATTTTCCATTTGTATTGTGCTTTGAAGAGGATGCACGGGAGTGCAGCCAACGGTGGGATGCACCGGAAACGCCCTCCACAATTAAGGTACTATCTATGCACACTGCATGCATGTATATGGGCGGAGCCACACCCTAGATAGGATAGGCTTCAACCGGGGGGTGTGGAAAAATATCTAGTATACAGTCCGGGCAAATTTAGTCTAGCCTGAGTAATATTTTTATTGTTCGGCCCAGATAGCCTAGATCATTCCACCACTGAGTCTGAGGCGTAACCAAATTTTGGTTCGTCACTGATGGATGTACAAAGATTATCTAATATATATATATATATATATATATATATATATATATATATATATATATATATATGTATGTATGTATGTATGTATGTATGTATGTATGTATGTATGTATGTATGTATGTATAACAGGGGCATCATGGTGCTTAGGCTGGGAATGTATATATATCACTTTCACCTTTTTATCCTAAGCATAGGAGGTTTTTAAAAGAAATTAGGCAGTTCAGCAGTAGGCCACACTCTCTGTGACTCTATGCATTAGCATCTCATACATAAGCAAGATAGGGACAGTTCTTAGCTAAGCACTGTACGCATCAATTCTATCATTGGTAGGGAAGTCACTTGGGGTGGGGCCACCTGGGCTTCTAGAAGGTGAGAGGCTCCACATGGAGCGCTTTGCGACAGCCACCAAGTTTTTTGCCCAAACCTACTGAAAAGGACACTTGAGATTTTTAGAAAGAGGGATGTAGGGCAATTGGGCATAGAGAAAAGTAGTGCAGGCAGGGAACTCATGCAGAGAGCCATCTCCTCCTGTTAAAAGGTGAGGGGCTCCACACATCAAACACTGTAGTTCATGATGACGTATTTGTCATAATTTAAATTTAAAAAAATTTAAAAATAGAATAAATGGGTTAACCCAGCACGTATAATGCAAACGAATACGGGAAAAAAGAACCAGCAAAAAAGCTCAAAATCTCCGAAAAGTCAGGAAAGAATGAAATTTAAGAATAGTGAAAATAAGCCGAAAGTCAGAAGCCAAGTCTAAAACGAGGGAGGAATATGGCGTTCATAACTTGAGTGGTCAGTCTTCAAAAAGAACAAACCTGAGTGGTGTCATTGTGCTACCAACCACCAACTACGACCGCCCAATGTAAGCCAACCATTACCATCACCATCCAAATGCTGTTAGTTTACTGAAGCACTTTGTGGGAATATTTAACATTTTCCAAATGAAAAAAAAGTACGCATACATGTTGTAGGACGCCAAATGGGACACCATGTATAGCTTCTAGATCTCACGATTTCAAATGGTCGGTTAATTAGAACTTAATTTGATGTTTTTTTGTGGAATTTTTCAGTTTGCCGGTCTATACCCTTCTAATTGAGATAATTAAAATGAAGTGAATTTCATGAAGAGCACGTGGCTGATAAAAACATGTTATGGACAAGAAATTTTTGCAGTTTGGAATGCGCGAATTTTTCTCGAATCCTATGGGAATCGAACTGTTTTGGAAAATTTTGGTCTATGCTAGTGGTTATTTTGTGGCTTTTCGCCTAATTGGTACTATACCATTGGATTCGATTTTTTTTTTGAAAAATGCAATTCTTACAAGGTTGATGCATGTTGATGGAGCGGAAAGGACTTTTTTGTCCTTCCAAATATGTTGAATTTTCAAACAGAAATGATCACAAAAGAGTTAATCACACTAAGTAGTATTGTGATCAAACTAAAACAAAAAGAGAAGTATTTTTATGGCATTTGATTGAAAATCAACATATTTGGAAGGGCAAAAGAGTCTTTTTTTGTTTGGTCAACGGGCATTGACCTTCCATAATGGCATTTCAAAGTTTTTTATTTTTTACGGCATCTAATTGAAAATCAAAACATTTGGAATGACAAAAGAGTCTTTTTCATTTAGTCAACAGACGGTAAGCTTATCATAATGGCATTTTCAAAGAAATTTTTGAATCCAACGGCATAGTACCAATTTGGTGAAAAAGTAGTCGAATAATCCAAAACTTTGAAACAACCAATGGCATGGACCGAATTTTTCCAACTATTTTCTGTGAAATCTCTATAAAATTAATCCCTGTGAAAGTCAGGTGATCCTGACAAAATCCTCAAGCTATAAAATTTGAGGCCACAATTTCGAAAAGGAAGCTAGGTAAGAACATTCCATTTTTCACACCTTTTAAAACCAAGCCTTGTACAATAATTCACCTTATTGTTAGTTGTTCACAAGTCATTGTACAATAATTGCGATGAATTGATCACTCTTCAGAATGGACGGCAGCTTTGGGTGGAGGGTTCGATCGTGTCGTTTACACGTTTGCTATTTCCTGCAAGAAAACCTTCTGTTGATTCTTATCAACCCGTTTGATTTCTGATCAGAGGACTGCTTGGTCTTACGGCAGTTTCTAGCTTTCAAGCTCGAGCGATGATTTGGTCGACCCAAGAAGAGCAAACTGAGGGCCTGTTCGGCGGTGAGAAAGTCGGTCGGCTTTTCGCAGCCGCTACAGTACCTAACTTTTAAACAAAATATTTTTTCAAGATGGGGTCTACAAGTTAAACGTAGTACATGTTAAAAGTCCAACATCTGTACCAGCCAAAATCGCAAGTGAGTATTGATCTCTCCGTAATCTGTATCGTAAACAGCCAAAATTCAGAAATTTCAACCAAAAGTCATAAGCCACAGCCAAAAAGAACAGTCCCGCAAACTCGCAGCTGCGCTGTCCACTTACAGAACAGAAAAAAAATCCCACGTACGTAGTAGTGATATTGTGTAACCCTAGTGCGTGACCAACCTTGGTATATCTCGTTCTAATTAACATCGTATACATACTGAGTTTATGCACAGATTTACCATGCGAAAAGCTTGAGTTATTCGTGTACAATTTGGCAATTTACTCTATCATATACGGGAGACCATGTACTGGGCCAAAGAAAAGTTTGTGATAAACAATTGGTATTTTGATTGAGTTGAATTTGAATTTTGTAATAGTTTTAGAAAAATCAGATTTGTTGCCAATAGCTAGCGGTCGGTTCTGTCGGACCGCTAGGAGGAAGCAGTCGGACCGGCGTAGAACGGCGGTCTGACAGTGATAGGTGGCCCAGTGTGACTGGAGTTTGGGGCGGTCTGACCGTATGGGCGGAATGACCGATTTCTAGTTGACGGTTATTTTATTCTAGATAGCACGTTTTAGAGTTCAGTTCGTGCGGTCAAATCGGCCATAGGTAGCAATCGGTTCAGGGGAGCTGGCCGGTGTGACCGGCATTGAAAATACGGTCACACCAAGTGCCCAATCAGACCAACTAGTGGTCAGTGGTCTGACCAGGGTGGTCCGACTGGTGTGAAGATAGTGGTTAGACCGGTGGCTGCAACCAGAGATCAGGATGAGTTGAGCTGAGTTGGTTTGAGGTCGGTCCATAGCTTGAGAGACATGAGAGTTTGTATTGCATTGTATCATACATAGTTTTTACTAACGTGAGCAAAGTACATGGAACCTGTGCCCAATATGATTGCTTGGTCTTTATATGTGTAGATGGCTTGGATGACGTAGCAGTCGGCGGCAATGGACCAAGACTAGATGAGGAGCTAAGGTCCGAGAGGTCATGTAAGTCCAGATGAAGCTACGTGGCTTAAGCAGAATCACAGAGAAGACAAGGATCATAGAGAGGCAAGTTGGTATATGTGGTGCGTTAAGTGATGAGACCGATGCACGTAGAGACTGTTCGGGGGAGTCCGAATGCATGAAGACATGACGGCTAGTCATTAGGTACTACGGGCTACATGTCAAAGTATAGGGAGATGTTTTGATGTGAAGATGTAGGTGGAGCCAAGGGAAGGTGACCACAAACTTCGTCGAGGGTATTTTGGTAATTTCCAAATACCGGATTGATGCCTTTATCAAAACCGTAGCACGAAGGTGCGAAGAAGAAGTGGTTCAGGTCAAGGAGAGCTAGATTCGATAAGTGGATCAATTGCTAAAGAGTTAGCAGGTTGAGGGAGTAAAACACGTCTTAGTGGGATTGAAGGATTTTCCCGATAAGCTTAATATGTTGAACCTATTAGAGTTGTGTTGGTTATTTAGATGGGAGGAGAGAAGGTTGTGAGAGCTAAGGATTCCAGGGTTTACTTTTCCTCTACTATCTTGTCTCCTTCCATGGTTGTGGGTGAGAAATCTTGAGAGAGAAATTGGTTGCGCTTTATAATCATCTATGAGCATGTAAAATTCATCCTCCTCTGAAAATATATCAAAGTTTTATCTCAATCATATTATTTTTCGTGCTCTTACTTGGCTTCTTTTGTTTTTAAGCTAGATTTGTAATGTTAGGTTCATGGGAGTTCTAACCCAATCTTTTGCTTGGATTATATTGCTAGGACATATGAGAACATATCTGAAAGACCTCATGTCTTATATCCTCACGAGCAAGAAGTAATTTGAGAATTAGGGTTTTTATGTTTTTATGAGCTAGATCCTATTATCTTCAATTCGTGAACTCGAGTATAAGATTCTTATGTTTCTTGATTAGTTTAGGATCTTATTGTCTTGAATAAGTATCATGTAAAACTTGTGGGTGTTTGAATAAGATTTGTGTAAGTACTTGAAATTTGAGCTTCTGTCCAAAGAGGTTTCAGGTCTGAAAACATGGAACCGGTTGGACGGCCCTAGATCTACAATCCGATCGGCTAACTGTTGTGACCTGTCACGGGCCGGTGGTTGGACTAGCTAATAGTCAGACCGGCCTATCAACAGCGGTCTGACTGGGCTTGTTAAATAAGGTTGTTTTTGCTTGCTCTTGTTTCTAGGTGTGGTTTGCATAGCCGTATTGATATGATCTGAACTTAGTGACTATCGTAGTCATTCGAGTAAAGATTTTGAACACTTTAAGAAAAACTTTCGAGAATTATTTATCCTCTTTGATTGCCGACATTGGTGCTACAATATATATTTCAATAGCTTCCATGGACATAAAGCGAAGATTTCGAGATTTAGACAGCTCTCTAGCTAAGCTGTTCTTGGATTTGATCTCGATCGGTATATCAAATTTGTGCATGCATCTAAACAAAGTTAGTGCATGCATCTGTCGGTAGATGACAAAACATTGCTTTCTACAAACGTGCTTCGGCGGGTAAATAGATCTTTAACTCGGCTTTTTTCACATCACCAATAGTCTTTGATTCTTTCATAGCAAGTAGCAACTCAGAAAGCGTCCGGATTTTATATTAAATTTTCGCTGAGAATTTCAGTACGGAGATATGCAAATATTTGCTTTCTCTTATGATAGAACATATAGAAAAGTACTTGAGATGTCACCGTCTCAAGTAGCTATAGCCTATATATAGGATTGTTCTCCTAAGCAAGTGACAAACGAGAGCGATTAGTGATCCCTATTCGCGATTTGGTGTCACAAAAGGTCACATACTCACATGCATATATATTTGCATGCTCGACAAAGATCTGATTAGGTGTGAGGACTATTTGATATATATAGACTTGTAATCTTTCCTAGTTTTGCATGAAGTCTTTTGAGCTATGGTTTTGGCTTAAATTTTTTAATTCTGATTGTTTGCAAGAGACAATACGTCGAGAGAAATAGTCATATACGATTTTAACCGATATAGCTGAACTTGGTACAGTTTTTACTACAATATTTCTATAGATCCCGTTTTAAAAAGATATATTGTTTAAAAACGAGTTACTATAGCGCCGCAAAAGCCAATAAGCCCAAGCCGAAAAGAAGGCAGCCATATATTCTCGAAGGCTTACATGTGGAGAAAAAAAGCAGCTATTCATCTGACAAATATTCCACAATACTTGCCATACATTATTGACTTGTGAGATCTACACTGATCTGAACGAGATCGGGTATAGCGAATTAATATCCTTTGTCAAAATATTCATACAACATATACTTAATTAGGGTTCAGATCGATGTATCTAGTCATCAGCAAACACACTGATGTTGTCACGACTTAAACACATGCACACCTTCCTAATTGATGATAGGCCAACACAATATCGTATCAAGAAAAACTTAGTTGATAGTCTCAAGATGTCACTCTCCCAAGGATTGCAGTAGGTGGATCATAATCAGCTAGACCAGCTGCCTAAAAAATGCTGGACCAGTGTTGACATGCACTTCACATATTGCAACAATTGAAGCAAACTGAGCAGGGGTGGTCCTCATGTAGTTCATGGCTGTTCAGTTGAACATCTAAGATTTTTGAGAAAATACTCTATATTTGGTGGGTATATTAGTCATATATATTGATAAATTGGTTAAAATACTTTATATTTATACTTCTAATAGATTCCATCCCACTCCCACACCTCCCTCCCCAATTCGTCCCAAAAACTGCAGCCAGTTGAATGTTCAAGGAGATCGGACTAGCTATCGAGCTTAACAAGTTGTTATCAAGCTTTGTTCGAAATTGACATAGTTCAATTTCAAATCATTTTATTTGTCTTTTAGTGGTTGTTTTAAATTTGAGCTAATGAGCCACTATCAGTTGAGCCTTATTAACTTTTTCATTCGAAATTGACTCATTTCAATTTTAAACTCATTAACTACTGTAATCGCAACAATTTTGATTCGAGCCCAAACGAACATTTTTGCCGGCCGACTAGAGGGGGTGAATAGATGATTTTAATTTTTTTTTGCCAAAACTAAATTTTATGCAAAATTTAAATCAAGATAGCAAGTGAGCGGTGACAAGCACCAAGCATAGCCTAGCTGGACCACCTAGGAGCAAGGGTTCTGAGAGGGTGCGCACGACAGTGATGGCTGAGCCGCTGCGGATAGCAAGGCAAGCAACACACGTCAACAACAAGACAAGTGCATCCCTATTTCCTGGTCTCAAATCTCATATTTCCAATTCAATAATTTTTCTTAATCATTTTATAATTTCTCTAAATTATTAGAGATGTTGTCTCTAGTACACATAATTTGTACTTTGATTTTTGCTACCATAGATCGACTTCTACTTTCTCTATTAAAATAATATCTTATTAACTCTGAATATCCATTCTGAAAATCCTCGATTCGCCACTGAAACTGACAGTATACATTCATGTAAAACTGAAGTAGTCAAGGATCAATAATGCCGATGGATACAGTGATACTAATAATTAGAACGAGCAATTAATGCATGTGAGAGGCTCATCATGCATGCAAGGGCTGCATGGAAGCAACTATTCTTTTTCATGAAAATATGTGATAATATGTTGAGTAGTTAGCCAGGAGTTGGCTAGGGCACCCGCGGCCAGAAATGCATGTTAGCAGAAGTTCGTACTCATGTTAATTATAACAACTTAGTTGGTACTTAGGGTTTATTATTGAGTTTCATACACCAGTCAATTCATCTAAAAGATTAAGCTGGCGAGAAAAGATAAACAATTCACTTATACTTCAACGCTTCGTCTCATGTGTAGGCTCCTTCGGACCTAAGACATGAAATAGAAGTGAGCTATAATTTTTTTAATTGCATCAAACGGGTCTTGAGTAGAAATAGAATGAATATTACAGATGCATTAAATGATAGGAAGTGCTAGGAGGTGAAATAAAATGAAATAGAGCAACTTTGGGCTTCAATGAAATGAGGCATGGAATGGAATAACTACAAAGAAACTCTAGTAGTTATAAAAGAAGCTTCGGACTCATATTGCTCATGTGTTAAGAGCAAGAGTTGAAATCTAGGAGATTGAATCTCCCCATGTTCCTCAGTAGCTCAATGGTAGAGCGGTTGGCTGTTAACTGACTTGTCATAGGTTCGAATCCTATTTGGAAAGATTTGGTTCATTCGTTAATGTAAGAATAAAGAATTGAATTAAAGGACTTGCTTGGACCCTTCGGAGTAGGTAATCCGTTTGCTATCCTTGCTTGTTTCTATTGCATTCTATCTCATCGTATTACATTCTATTATACAATTCCACTTCGACAAAAGGAAAGAGCAAACCCAAGTTCAATAGCTTTACGTCCGCTATCCTGATCATGATTTTTCTACCCTCAGGGGGGAAGTAAAGGCCCTTCCCCCTTTGGAAGGCCATGGGCGAGTAGGGATTCGAACCCCCAACGTTGTGGTTCGTAGCCATGTGCTCTAATCCTCTAAGTTACACGCCCACCCTGTCTCCACTGGATCTCTTCCTGGGGGTACCCCAAAAGGAACCGTCCTCTCCTCGGCCATTTCATTTTGGGTTAAGAAGATGAGAAAGCGCCTTTCTCTCTATAAGAACAATGTGTTCCGAGGTGTGAAGTGGGAGAGAGGATGTGATGATTGAGGTTTTGAATAAGATAACCTTTGCACTTTGGATTCGAATCTTTTCATATTTCAAAATAGTGAAAAAGTCAAATAAGTGATGTTAAGCTTTTTTATCATTCTGGCATCAAGCTATTTTTCCATAGGACCTCCCTACAGTATCATCACCACAGTAGAGTTTAACCACCAAATTCGGGATGGATTGGTGTGGTTCTTCTACTCATAGGACACCAGAATATCGAACCATGAACAAGGAAAGGCATGAGAGAAATATTAGCTAGTAATTGTGAAGCCCCATTTCTTGACTGAAAGGGACACCAAAGGCCTCGGCTCTCCCTCTCTATCTATCCAAGAGATGGCAAGTACCTGATCAATTTGATCAGGTTGTGTAGTAACAAGGTTCAAATCGTTCATTCATTAGGATGCCTTAGCTGCATACATCACTGCACTTCCACTTGACACCTATTTAAATGGCTCATCTCTCTGCTACCTTATCATATTTTCATACTTCTGTCACTCCATCCCCGTATGGGTGGACAACCCATCGTTGTCTCAGCTATGCTACTTAAGTCTCTAGGGAAGTCGGAGGAGAGAGCACTCATCTTGGGGTGGGCTTACTACTTATATGCTTTCAGCAGTTATCCTCTCCGTACTTGGCTACCTAGCATTTATCGTAGGCACGATAACTAGTACACCAGAGATGTGTCCTTCTTGGTCCTCTTATACTAGGGAAAGGTCCTCTCAATGCTCTAATGCCCACATCGGATATGGACTAAACGGTCTCACAACATTCTGAATCCAGCTCATGTACCGTATTAATGGGTGGACAGCCCAACCCTTGGAACCACCTATAACTACAGGTGGCAAAGAGCCGACATTATGGTGCCAAACCTTCCCGTCGATGTGTACTCTTGGGGAAGATTAGCCCATTATCCCTAGAGTAACTTTTATTCATTGAGCGACAACCCTTCCACTCAGTACCATCAGATCACTAAGGCCAACTTTTGTCTCTACTCGACGGGTGAGTCTTCCAGTCAAGCTCCCTTCTACCTTTGCACTCGAGGACCAATGTCCATCTAGCCCAAGGAAATCTTTGCACGCCTCCGTTACCTTTTGGGAGGCCTGCACCCCATAGGAATTGTCTACCTGAGACTGTCCCTTAGCCCACGGGTCTAACACAAGGTTAGAATCCAAGCTCTTCTAGAGTGGTATCTCACTGATGGATTGCCGCCCCCACCCTTAGAAGGGGGCCTTCTTTGCCTTTCACCTAAGCTGTGCAGAAAAGGACCAAAGCCAATCTTAGGAAACAATAAAGCTTCATAGGGTCTTTCTGTCTAGGTGCATGTAGTCCACATCTTCACAGACATGTCTATTTCACTAAACCTGCCCATATCATTACACCTATCATATGAGTTAGAACTTACTCGACAATGAATTTCCACTACTACAAAAAGGGTCACAGACGGTTCGGAACTGTCATCACAGATGGTTTTCTGAACCGTCTGTATTTATGTGTTAGTGATAATCGGAGGTTATCACAGACGATTTGTGAGTCGTCTATGATAAAAACAACACAGACGGTTTGTAACTAAAGCTGTCTATGAAGAAAACTATTATAGACGGCTCGAACCACAAACCATTTGTGATACTCGTACATTATAGACGGTTCTAGTTACCAACCGTCTGTGATTGACGAGTATCATAGACGGTTAGTATATAGAACCGTCTGTGATAGCCCTTCATAGACGGTTTATACCACAAAATCGTCTGTGATAGTTCACTCTATACCTAAATTTTTTTTTCTATTTTTTGGCTAGCATCAACAAATAATGTTACCTATGTCCTTTGAAAACAAGCAAATACAGTGGCAAATTAACACAATAGCACATTCCATTTCTATTAAGATTCGAATCCACCATTACAGCATAACAAGATAAGGAACCCAACTCTTTAACACATCAAGAAGCAGAGTTCCTAGCAGACAGTAGAAGCCGTATGCAGTGGATGGCGGCCGGATATCACCAGCAATGGAGAGGTGGCGGTAGCGCTACCTTTGTGGCACGACGGTGAGAATACACAAGACACTCTTACGACACTTACGACAAGAGTGTGTTGTGCAGTCGACCGTCGTGTCACAACGGAGGCACTAGCTCATGGCGGTAGTCAGCATCGTCGAGGAACAAGCTGAATGCATCGGATGGTGGCCAGGTATCACCGGCAATGGAGAGAAGGTGGTAGCGCCACCTTTGTAGCACAACGGTGAGACTGCAGAAGACACTCTTACGACACTTAATTATGACAAGAGTGTGTTATGCAGTTGACTGTGGTGTCACAACAGAGGCGCTAGCTCACGGTGGTAGTCGACGTCGTGGAGGGGAGAATGCAGGAAGCTATATAGTGGATGAACTCACGCGTGACTGCCAGTGGAAAGCCAGATGAGAAGTAATTAATAAGGTAGATGGAGAGTAATTAATAATGTAGATGGGGAGGAACCAGTGCCTGCCATTGGATGTTGAGAGAATAGACAGGTGTGATCGAAATCCTGAGGGATATGCCATGGATCGGTGACGTGCCATAATCAGAGACGGTTTGGTATACGAACTGTCTGTGATAATGCTTAAATATGCGCGCCCTAATCTAGCTCTTCTAAACTGACCTCTCATATTCTTCACCAGGTTTCTCAATAATGGCATCTAATATTCTTTTGATCTGCTTCCTCTCATCTATCCATCATGAGTTGTTCGGCCGCAACCTTACACAAGCGGCCAATAATTTACGTCAGGAGCAGCTCCTCCGCTCGCGCCCTGCTCTCCTTCCTCGACTCGCTTCCATCCATCAGTTGGACCTCATCATCCACCATCGACAGAGGTGCCTCGTTGCCACTCAGCAAAGGGAAACCGTCATTAGCCTCGTTCTTCTCTACAATGTGCACAAAGTGAAAAAAGCTCTTGTGGCAGTGGAGAGACACATGGATAACATTGCTGATCAAGCAGAAGCGTCCGATTCTGAGGAAGCTTATCATGGCATCCTCTATGAGATTATGGACCCTGCTAATGATTTGCCCAGGCTAGAGGAGAAAGTGCAGAGGGCAAGGACAATCTCCACGGTATTCGAGAACTCAGCGGCTGATCCTCCAACTACAAAAGTCGAAGAAGAAACATATGAAGCCCAGAAGACTAAGATCTGGGAATCACTTTTTTGGGGACTTTTGTAAAAAATTTGCATTGAATTTGTCTCTCGTCTCAATAGCTTCTGTAGTTCACACGATAAAGCACAACACACAGACGGTTGGAAATAAAAACTGTCCGTGATAGTTTCATAGACGGTTCTAATTAAAAACCATCTGTGATAATGCGTATATCATAGACAAATTTTAAACCTAACCGTCTGTGATAGTTTTAGAGACGGTTTTAGCCATGAATCTTCTGTAATAATCAAAGCACGGACGGTTCCACATGAACCTTCTGTGATGAGACATCCAGTATAGCTTATTTTGTAGTAGTGTTCGCTACCTTAGGACCGTTATAATTACGACCGTTGTTCACTGGGGCTTCGGTCGTCGGCTTCTCTATCATCAGTTCACCAACTTCCTTGACCTTCCAGCACTGGGCAGGCATCAGCCCCTATACATGGTCTTACAACTTTGCAAAGACCTGTGTTTTTGGTAAACGGTAGTCAGGCCTGGTCACTGCAACCCCCTTTTGCAAGGGGGCACCCCTTCTTCCAAAGTTACAAGGCTATTTTGTCGAGTTTCTTAGAGAGAGTTGTCTCACGCACATAGGTATTCTCTACCTATCTACCTGTATTGGTTTCGGGTACATGTATCCTTTTGTTGAGGGTCGTTTGAGCTTTTCCTGGGAGTATGGCATGGGTTACATACTTCAGCATCATAGCGCCTAATACGAGCCTCATGGAAAAGCAATAGCTAGTCCACGGGGCTCATACTTCAACACTACAGTGCTTGGTATTTGGACCTCCGCTCGAGGCATTTTCTCTACCCCTTCTTACACTGAAAAAGCAGGGTCACCTTGTGTCTTTAAACCTATAACCATATTTTGGCTAACCTACCCTTCTCCATCCCTTCATACCAACAAGGGGTAGTATAGGAATATTGACCTATTGTCCATCGACTACGCCTTTTGGCCTAATCTTAGGCCTCGACTCACCCTCTATTGATGAACCTTGTGGAGAAAACCTTGGGTTTTTTGGGCATTGGATTCTCACTAATGTTTTCGTTACTCAAGCAGACATTCTCACTTCCACTTAATCGACCCCCACTTTTGCATTTGCTTCCCTCTAAGGTGGAACACTCCCCTACCGATGCATTTTGAAATCCCACAGCTTCAATAGATCGCTTAGCCTTATTCATCTTCAGCGCAAGGGCACTCGATCAATGAGTTATTACACACTCTTTAAAGGGTGGCTAATTCCAAGCAAACCTCCTAGCTATCTTTGCACCCCCACCTCCTTTATCACTAAGTAGTCATTTAGGGACCTTAGCTAGTGATCCAGGCTGTTTCCCTCTCGACGATGAAGCTTACCCCCATCATCTCACTAGCCAACCTTGACCCCTGTTTGTTGGGTCATATCTAGTATCAGAGTTTGCCTCGATTTGGTACCGCTCATGCAGCCCACACAAAAATAGTGCTTTACCCTTAGATGTCTAGTCAACTGCTGTGCTTCAACACATTTCAGGGAGAACCAACTAGCTTTCGGTTCGAGTGGCATTTCACCCCTAACCACAACTCATCCATTGATTCTTCATCATCAGTCGGTTTGGGCCTCTGCTTAGTTTCATCCAAGTTTCATCCTGGTCATGGATAGATCACACAGGTTTGGGTCCATAAGCAGTGACAATCGCTCAACATGATTTGGCATTCTATTTCACTACCCACTAGGGGTTCTTTTCATCTTTCCCTCATTGTGCTACTTCACTATCGATCACCCAGGAGTATTTAGCCTTGCAAGCAAGTCCTTGCTGATCCGCATGGGAGTCCATGTGCCCCATGCTTCTCGGGTCCGAGCATAAGCTAGTGATGTTTTCGGCTACTAGACTTTAGCCATCTAGGGTGCGGCACTCAACCACTTCACATAGCAACACAATGCTTGCATTGCTCCCATAACCCTGTTTTCATGGTTTAGGCTGCTCCCAGTTCGCTCACTGCTACGGGAATTGCTTTTGCTTTCTTTTCCTCTAGCTACGAAGATGTTTCAGTTTGCCAGGTTGTCTCTTGTCTGCTCATGGATTCAGCAAGCAGTTCAAAATGTTGACGTATTTGGGAATCTCAAGATCTATGCTTATATTCAACTCTCTGAAGTTTTTCATCGCTTGCTATGCCCTTCCTCATCTCTGGGTGCCAAAGTATCCACCGCAAGCCTTTCCTCTTTTGAACCTCACCATTAATGTTAACACTATGCCATCCTAAGGTGCTACTAAATGGAAGAATCATTCGATGTCAATGAATGTGAAATCATAGATCGAACTACCGAATTGGCAAAATTTGGTGCTACATAGTATTCGCTAAGTTCATAGGCTGGAGATAAGCGGACTTGAACCACTGACATCTGCCATAGGGTAAACCACCACCTCTCAGGCCTCCCCAATGGGTTCTACCATAGAGGCCAATGGTAGATAATAACTCCCCCCAACATAGCTTACAACTTTCATGGTATTGTGCTCTCCAAAGAGCAACTCTTCTCAAAATTTCAAATCAAAAGGTGCTGAGTCGGAATCCCATTCTAAGGATTCTTGTGGTTCTAGGGAATCCAAGGCTCTCCCCTTTTCTCACCCTAAATCTTTGATCTTAAACTTAAGAATGTTTGTTTTAAGAACGAGTGATTGCCCTACTCTGACCCAACTAGAGAGAAGATGGCTAATGTGCTCCACTTATTGAATAGGGTCTATGGTCGATCCGTAACCCCTAGACACCAAAGGCATCCTTGGGGCGATCTCGTAGTTCCTACGGGGTGAAGACAATGGGAGACAGTGCATCAAGCTATTTGCACGGGCCAACTTGATCCTCTTCCCTAGGGATTCCAGATGAGGGAAGCCTAGGAGAGCTGCTAACTCCAACTATCGTCCATGTACGATCCATACTAGATGTGACCAAGTGCCCATCCTACCTCCTCTGCCTTTTTGGTAGCCATCGTTTTGTCTCAGCAGAGTCTTTCAGTGGCATGTTTCAATACTCTTCCCCATTGCTTAGAAAAAGTGAGTCACTGGTTTAGGTACAAGATACTATCATTACTACTTGGACAATTAGATAGCCAACCCGTAATCGCAACAGCCCAATTGCAAGAGCGAAGCTCTACCAACTGAGCTATATCCTTCCTAAGCAAAGTGGAGTATGCATGAAAGAGTCAGATGCTTCTTCTATTCTTTTCCCTGGCACGGCTGGGCCATCCTAGACTTGAACCAGAGACCTTGCCCGTGAAGTAAATCATCACCCCTACGATCCAACCAATTGGAAGAGAATTAACAGACTCCTTATTGGGAGCAATTCATCCTTCCCGAATGCAGCATACAACCCCCTGTTGTACTGCGCTCTTCAAGTGTGCTTCTTCCCCTTTCTCCCCCATTACCATGGCAAATCCTTGGGAAATAACTCCAATGGGCAGAGCAAGGAAGGCGTTAAGAGACCGTCCTAGTCCAACCCTAGACACTCTGATATCCTTTTTCATACCTACTCTACTCCCATTTTGAGTCAAGACATAGATAAAGAGCCACATCCCATTACACTGGGGGCGCTTATAGTGACTTAGGGGGTCGAAGACCAATAAGCAGCTTATTTATACCAATCATTCCTTTTATGGCTAGATCCATCCCCTGGTCCCTGCGGAAAGGAAAAAGAATTTCATGTTCTTCCTTCTAGAAGGGGGGATTATGGAAGTCCTATTGATTGTTGCTTTATCCAGGCTGCTGAGAAAAGCATGAAAAAAGGCTCGAATGATATGATCCCCCCATCACCCCAGAATAAAAGGGGTGATCTCGTAGTTGTTGGTATATGAAGATGTATTATTAGGTGCTCCATTTCCCATTGAGGATGAACCTCAACATGTGCTTGAGAGATAGCTCTCCATACACTGATAAGGGATGTATGGATTCTCGAGAAGAGAGGAGTCATGGTGCCCCCTCCCCTAGAACGCTCGGATCCTATGAGTGAATAGAAAGTTAGATCCACATGGGATCTCATCTGAATCGCCCCTTCTATCCTCCTGAGGAGAAGTTTGTTTGGTTTCAAACTCTAATTCAAATAGGAGGAGTAAGTCATACTAATGTGCCTTGGATGATCCACATCTTTGGGTCAGACGCTGATGAGCACATTTAACTATCCATGTGGCTAAGAGCCCTCATAGCCCAAGCACAATGGTGCAATTATTGGGGGCGCGCTCTACCACTGAGCTAATAGCCCATCACGCGGGCCTCCCAAAGGGAGACCTGCTACACCAAAAGCAAAAAAACTCCATCCCTTTCCTTTTGGCATCCCCATGCCACCACACTACAATAGGGGACATGGGGACATCAAAAAGAGGATCATATCATTATCATCTAATTTGTTTCAACCTAGGATAATAAGCTCATGAGCTTGGTCTTACTTCACCCTAAATGAAAGAAGACTTCCATATCCAAGTTTAGCTCAGACATAGCTGCCTTCTTTTTGGGCGTGAAGCAATGTCAAACCAAAATACCGAATAAGCATATGCATTAGCTCTCCCTGAAAAGGAGGTGATCTAGCCGCACCTTCCAGCTCGACTACCTTATTACGACTTCACTCCAATCGTAAGCCTAGCCTTAGGCACCTCTTCCTTATGGTTAAGGGTAGTGACTTCAAACATGGCCAACCCAATAGTGTGACGGGTGGTGTGTGCAAGGCCCAGGAATGGATTCACCGTCGTATGGCTAACTGATGATTACTAGTAATTCCTGCTGCATGCAGGCAACTTGTAGCTTGCAATCCGAACTGAGGATGGGTTTTTGGAGTTAGCCCACCCTCGCGAGATCGCGACTCTTCGTCCCACCCATTGTAACACGTGTGTCACCCAGGGCATGATGACTTGACATCATCCTCTCCTTCCTCTGGCTTAACATCGGTGATCTATTTAGGGTTCCAAACTCAAAGTGGCAACTAAACATGAGGGTTGCGCTCGTTGCGAGACTTAACCCAACACCTTACGCATGGGCTAAAGAAGGCCATGCACCACCTGTGTTCATGTTCCCAAGGGCACCCCTCTCTTTCGAGAGGATTCGTGGCATGTCAAGCCCTGGTAAGGTTCTTAATGTTGCATCAAATTAAACCACATGCTACACCACTTGTAAGGGCCCTGTCGATTCCTTTGAGTTTCATTCTTGTGAATGTACTCCTAGGCGGGATACTTAATGCGTTAGCTATAGCATTGCACAGGTCGAGTCGCACAGCACCTAATATCCATCATTTACAGCTAGGACTACTAGGGTCTCCAACCCATTTGCTACCCTAGCTTTCGTCTCTCAGTGTCATTGTTGGCCCAGCAGTGTACTTTCATCGTTGGTGTTCTTTTCAATCTCAATGCATTTCACCGCTCCACCAAAAATTCTCTCTACCCCTACCGTACTCCAGCTTGGTAGTTTCCACCACCTGTACAGGGTTGAGTCCTAGGATTTGACGACAGACATGAAAAGCCACCTACAGATGTTTTACGCCCAATCATTTTGGATAATGCTTGCATCCTCTACCTTACTACGGCTACTGGCACAGAGTTAGCCAATGCTTATTCCTCAAATACCTCTGTTAGCCAATGCTTATTCCTCAAATACCATCATTGTTTCTTCTTTGAGAAAACAAGTTGATGACCTATAGGCCTTCCACCTCCACACGGCATTGCCCCGTCAGGCTTTTGCCCATTGTGAAAAATTTTCCACTGCTGCCTCCTATAGGAGCTTGGGTCATGTCTCAATTCCAGTGTAGCTAGTCATCCTCTCAGACCAACTACTAATCATCGCCTTGATATGCTATTGCCTCACCAACTAGCTAATCAGACATGGGCCCCTCCTTGGGAGGATTTCTCCTTTTGCTCCTCAACCTGCAGGGTATTAGCAACCATTTCTAGTTGTTGTTCCCCTCCCAAGGGCAGGTTCTTACGCGTTACTCACCCATTCACCACTAGATACACCACTTTCCATTCAACTTGCATGTGTTAAGCATGCCGCCAGTGTTCATCCTGAGACGGGCAGTGGGCTTCCGTGTTCAAATCAACGTTGTCCTAGGCATTCCTGTTGCGCTGTTTCCAAATGATCCAGTGTGTGAGCAGCAGAGCAGTGTGCTTAGATGAAATTTAATTGGAAATACTTTTTTTAAGGTAAAGCTTCTATGCGTAGATGATTTTGATCGATCCAGGCAAGGACCATCATTTGAAACGTGGATGGAGCTAATTCGAATTGATTTAACACACCTACCCGTTCAATCCGACAGCCATCAAGACACCATGCTAGCTAGCTCGCGCTCTAGGCGTCCATTCGATTCAATTTTTGATATAAAAATAAAAACCTAATTCTTGTAACAGGTGTTAATATTAGATTTTTTGTATGCATCTGTATTGACGTTAATGTTTTTTTATATTTAGTGTCTCATTGAGCTTTGCATTCGATGGGTTTGGGCTTATATTACGAGAACGAGCGAGTAATACTTTTTGGGCTTGTTATCAATTAATCAACGTGTAAACGTATGTTTGGGTGATTAATGGCGTCAATGTCTGAGCCCTGAAGTGGCAACTATTTATTAGAAACAGAGAGCGTAAAAATTACTGCAATGAAAATGGAGTAAATTTCATAGAGAGCGTAAAAATTACTGCAATGAAAATGGAGTAAATTTCATAGAATCTTAGGTTTTAATAGTCTAAATTGTATAAAACCATAGGATTTTTGGTATGTGATATATAACCCTAGATATTATAGTCATACAGTTTTACAAAACCCCACCCCTAACAAATCTGATGTAATTTTACATTTAGGATCCCATAGTTTTTACACATAACCCCATTAATTATAGGTTTTCTTCTTCTTCTTCTTCCGTTTGCTCCTCTATCTTCTTGCTGAGGCAACACTCCGGTCAAAATAGCATGGGCACGACGTGTTCTCAAGCATGGAGAAGCCGACAGAAGTAGTCACTTGGATAGAGGTTGGCCGTTGTGGTCCAGCAGCGATAGACCATATTTGGGTAAGATCTCGCTATTGGTGGCCTTTCGGTGATGGTGCGTCTCAATTGAGTGGTGTGATAGTATAAGCAGGCCAAGGAGATCATTATGCGCACATTAACTCGTGTGGAGGTAGCTTGGAGCGAGCTGGCAGCTTGAGACGTGGGTAGCAGCGGCGGTTCGACAACAGGGGAGCTCGCTGGCAGTGGGTCCGGAGATTTTCTAGCGAGACCGACGAGAGCATGAGCTTCAGGACGACGTAAGGAGTCGGTTGGTATCTTCAATTTGGGTCGTGGTAATGTGTGGTGGCCGGGCGTCATGAGCAGTGGCGTGCGCGGTCGCAAGGAGCAGCCGGTGGCTCAACGTTGGTGAGAAGATCGTTTGTGTGGAAGCTAGAAGTGCAAATAAGGGATTCGGCTGCCCATCTTGTTGCGGGGCGGAAGCGGTTGCCCATGCCGTCATGGCGCACAGGTCGTCCGTCCGAAGACCAGCCGGCCAACTCCCTACAATGTCCTCCATGACCATGAGCTCATTCGTTTATCTCATTCCTAACCCCGATAGACAAGGGACAGAGGAAGCATCCTTCGATGGATCCGCATCGACACCATTAACCAAAAATAAATGGCTACAATTGGATAACATGCGGGCCTGGATAGGTGACAGGTCACAAGTAAAATGGGCATTTCTTAAAAAATTGACAACGTATAAAGTGAGCCCTAGATGTAAGAGTAGATCAGATTTGGTAGAAGTGGGATTTTGTGAAACTGCAAACCATAATACCTGAGTTTACATGTCAACCCTGTGTTTTTATGCAACTTGGACAACAAAACCTAGGATTTTGTAAAATTTACTTATGAAAATAAAATGATTTTAAACAAGATAGGATCACCACTGGTCTTGTGATGGACAGTCCTCTTCTTCAACTGAGATACAGTCCATCACTTCAGGACCCCTCCAGCTTTGCCCCAAGACCTAGGCGCTTCATCTCATGCACCTACCCTTTCTCCTCCTCCATCCATGCAAGAAGCTTAGCTTAGGTAAGTGCATCACTCATCCATGATTTAACTAACAAAATTAGCACACCAACCACCTCTTCCATCCACCCCCTACACACAGAACAGGCCAATTTAGCCATGGCCATTTAACTAACCACATGCAACTCCCTCTCCTTCTACCTGCCTACCGACCTTAGAGAACATCTCATACCGACCCTACTCCCCGGCAGAAACCATCAGAAAGGCATCCCTTAATTTCTCTCTCGTAATTTTCTAGAGGGTACGCGACGGTGGCACACTAAACTCACACCAAATTCACACCGCGCACATATATACTGCCGTGTGCATCCTCTACGTAGGTTAAAAGTTTATAAGCACGAACATATGCTCTTTCCCCACTATTCTTGGAATATAATTAGCTGTCCTGATGAAGCACTACTACCGTATAGGAGTACATAGAGAGAAAGAGTATCTCTGAACAGTTTATCTTCGCATTGTATTTCTGATACACAGTTTTTTTTTTCTGTTATTTGCTTCATCCATATAACCACCGGCGGCCACCAGGTATAACATGTTGGAACTAAAAATTGTTACTCTCCTGAAGAAAACGCACATATGCTTTTTTTTCTTGGAACGATACACACACGAGTAGGAAGAACGAAAATAAACATAGGAGAAACTTTTTTATGGCAACACACACCTTTTCTCCTCTCTATGTTACATGGTTTAAATAGACACAAGCCGGCCGTACATGTAGGCCACTCACCCACACAACTCCCTATGATCCAGTTTTGTCGGCCACGATCCCTATGACTCGCACACTGTGCACTATCCGAAAGACTCACTCAACTAACTAACTAACACAGCAAGTGGATACGACTGGTGCAGACATACTGCTACTCAACTTACGACCACACACATTTGACCAAGTCTACGATCACACATAGCCTTGATCAAATTGACTCCTTACGACTTTGAGTCCTTCGACCACGGTGCTTTGACCACGGTACTTCGACCATACCACTTCGACCAAGGTTGCTTGACCACGACACTTCGACCACGGCTTCTCGACCATGGCACTTTGACCACGTCGATCTTACCGCAGCTCCGATCGTACCACTCACACAGAACCGGTATTAGCGGTCTTCGACCATGTAGGTCTTTCGAGCACCGATCGGAATACTGTAGCTAACGAGTATTGACTGGTTACTGTAACTTATGACTACCGATAAGTTACTGTAACTCACGCCTGTTTCATTGTAGCTACGACCGGTTCACTGTAGCTTACGATTCCAGTGTCTCCGACTGCTCTCTGACTCCGGGGTCTCCGACTGCTACACGTACTCGGACAAACGAGTACTCGACACACAACTACACAGTACTTGGACACACAAGTACTCGACACACGACTACACGGTACTCAGACACACTAGCACTCGACACAAGACTATACAGTACTCGACACCGACCGCTATCAATAACAAGATTAGTTCCAACATAACACCTAACTCTCCTGCTAATTACTCCTGTAACAAGATTAGTTCCAACATAACACCTAAGTCAGGTAGAAAAGAATGAAGAATAGTTAGTACTCCTCTGCCCTAGCTAGTGATAGTACTAGTACAATGTAGATTAGCATCTTAATTAGCTCCCCTTAACTAGCTGGCTATCCTCTCTCACTTAGAAGACTAACAGCCACTCATAAAAAAAACTTCTAAAAAATAAGCACTCATAAAAAGGCCATAAAGCACCATGCAAGAACATGGGGCAGTAAGGTAGGGAAGAAAAGAGGGGAAAAAAGGAAACCATTTCAAAGACCATAAGAAAGAAGAGAAATGTTAACGAGTACTTAAGTGTTTTTGGGTTAAGAGTACTTAGATTTTAGGATATTAGATCTCCATCCAACGGATCTCTCTCTCTCTCTAAAAAACGAATATGAGATGTTAGATCTCTATCTAATAAATCCTCACCTCATCCTCACCCCTTTTAAAAAATATGAGTACTCCGAATCTCGAATATTAGATGAAGATTCACGTCCAAAAAAACCTAAATGCCCCTAACACTAAAAACACTAGTGTTCTCTATATACATCCAAAACAAATATGTACTTATGCATTTTGTGGTTACATGACATGAGACATGACAATGGCTTCTTTTGCCTTTTCCCCAACACCGAGATGGAAGATGTTGCAGAAGCGTCCGGAAATGAAGTAATGGACAAAAAGAAGGTGACATGAACCGAAAAGAAGAACAAAGAAGGCCATCAACTACCAACGCAGAGAGTACTACACCACTGTAGATATAGCATGCATCGAAAGAAAAGAATTAAAGCACCATAGATTTCAATAAGTGAACTATATACGCAACACAAAGATGAGCAAACAACATAGTAGATGCTTAGTTAAAACTTTGCAAAAAATAAGAGAACAGGGAGCAGACTTCCTCATTATCATCAAATTAACCACGAAGCTCTGAACAAACAGGGATTAATTTGAGTGTACTCTCTCTCTCTCTCTCTCTCTCTCTCTCTCTCTCTCTGTAGTTTGAACTTTGAACTCTGAAGTCTGATTATCTCTGTGATCTCTATACCATTGACGACGATCCCTGAAGCGAAGAAGCATTAGCGAATCTAAACACTCCTGAGCTCGCCAGCTGCGAGGAAGAAGAAGATGATGATGAGCCGCCGCAGCTGCACTCCTCACCGCCCTGCAACCCCAGGCGGGTTAAGCACAAGCATATCCTCTCCCTCTCCGAGTAGGCGAGTAGCTCGTACTAGTGCTGGTTGTTGGACTAGACGCATGCGCTGCCGTAGCAAAGCCTCTCGCTTCTGTTTCTTTCCTCGGCGGCGGCGGCGGCGTCGAAGACGGGTGGCACGGCGGGCTTATGGACAGGTTGAGGTCGATGTCGCCGTGGTGGCTTGCCGGCAGCGGTGCGGACGCGCTGTCGTCGTCGCTGCTGTGGCCGCTGGCCTCCGGCGAGCAGCTGGAGCCCGCGAGTTGACCGCCGCCACTTGGTGCGGCGGGGAACGGCAGATGCTGGTGCAAGGCGGCGGCGGCATTGAGCGGGCGGTGCGTCTGTGGGTCGACGCCGCGGGCGTGGAGCTTACGTTTGATGTGCGTGTTCCAGTAGTTCTTGATCTCGTTGTCCGTCCGCCCCGGCAGCCTCCCGGCGATCAGCGACCACCTGCAAACATGCCACATCACCATAAGAATCAAGACCGAAACAACAAAATCTCTTATTAATCCAAAGCTGATCAACTAGTTAATTACTTGTTTCCGAGCAGCTCGTGGAGCTTGATGATGAGCTCGTCCTCCTCCTCGGTGAAGTTGCCGCGCTTGAGGTCCGGCCTCAGGTAGTTGATCCACCGCAGCCGGCAGCTCTTCCCGCACCGCAGCAACCCTACGTACGTAATCACGTAAGTTCATGCACACCACATCATATATTAATCACCCATCGCCGCCGCCGCCGCCGCCGCCATAGCCGCGCGCGAGTCTTAAGTAGCAGAACTCCCTAATCAACTACCTGCGGCTTTGGGGAGCGACCTCCAGCATCCTTCGCCATGGGCCTTGATGTAGGCGATGAGGCGCAGGTCCTCCTCCTTGGTCCAGGCGCCCTTGTTGGTGTGCGCCTTCTCGCAGCACGGGGACCTCCCCATCTTCGCTGAATTCCTGATAGGCCGAGCTAGCCACACAGAGAAAGAGGCCACCGCTGTGCTTGTGCGCTTCAGCTTTTGATTTAGTCTCTGAGCTTTCGTGAGCCGAGAGAAGATGGAGATGGAGAGGAGAGGGAGAAGAGAGACCACTGGGGTTTATATGGGAGAGGATCGAGGAGGGTAGAGAGAGAGAGAGAGAGCACTAGGTGGATGGAGAGGGGGTCCCATTGACCCGGATCGCTGCGAGACATTTGACTGAGTTGGTGTGAGGTGAGAGAGGGAGAACGGGTGAGTGGTTGCAAAACCCTAGGGATGGATTCGGTAGGTAGGAATGCTCCTGCTCTCTCTTGCCCTACGCTAATAATCCCACTCCTACTCAATTTCCTGCCTCTCTTCCCTGTTCATGGCCAGCTTTGTTTTTGGGTGGTGTTTGCTGCGACTACATCGGGGTGTACCCAGACTTGGCTACATCGTGCATAGCTCTTGTTTGGTTGTTTGTTCTCTGGCAAAGTGGGTCTACCCGTGTAATTACGTAACTATAGTTATTTCGATACAATAGTATTTGTTATACAACTTTAATACTGTACGTGAAATAATTACAATTGTAATTATTTCCCTTAAAACAAAGCTGAAGGTGTCTTGAATCTCACCAGCTATTTGTATTTATATACAGATAAAGTTTATTATTAATTTTTTTGTTATTCCTATTTTTGTTAGAACTCAAGTTAGAAACATGTCAAATCAGCCTTCTCCTTGAAGCATAATTACCAAATAAAAGAACCAAAAGATGAGAAAGGAAAAAAATACGAAAACCATGCATTGAGATTCCACTACAACTTTTAATATCCGAGAGCAGCATGTGTATATGGTACCAACATTTGGCCATGCTTAGAAAGTGTTTGGTATACATTGTCTCTCTAAAATGTTGCTGCCTAGCTTATGCTTGCTTTTTGCCTTTTTTCTCTCACTTAACCAGTATTTTTCTATTAGTACTAGCTAGCTAACTCTTCCTAAATTTTAAGATTCTAGAAACTCTAGTTAGCATGCCTTTTTGTGTATGACTGATGGAGGATAAAAAGATATAAAAGTAATAAAAAAAATAGAATAACTAAGAATCAAAATCTATTGGGTGCTTTAAAAAAACCATAGGGTTAACTGCCCTTCCTTTTTTGTGTGGTCGTGAAAGGCTTCTTGTTTTAATCGACAGCCTTTTTCAGCACTTGATGTACCTATTGCATTTGCAGAGGGGAAGATTCCTTGGCACGCGTGGAGAATATCATGCATTGGAATTCGCGGCCCCAAGAATTAGCTGACTAATTTACCTGCAAGGTGTTTGGTAGCCCTTACCTGCCCTTTCTCTTTTTTTTTTCAAACTATATTTTGGTAGTCATTGTAGCTCCCCCTTGTGGTTTGCCGCTGAAAAGTACTGTAGCAGTTAAAAATATATTATAACGATTGTTAATGTTTTGAAATAATTAAATTAAAAAAGAAAAAGAAAAAAAGATATATCATCATGGATGATAAAAGAAATAATAAAAAAAGATAAAAAAGCTAAAAAACAAAAGACAAAATTAAGAAACCAATGTGTTGTAAAAGCCAGAAACAAAAGTGTTTGAAGCAGAGCTACGTGTGCTAACAGAACAGAGAGCAAACATGCCGAATTGGAGCAGCATTATGGGGACGAAAAGCCGCGAAACAATGCAAGAAACAATGTGCTCTGCCGGAGTTGGAGTGACGTCGCTGTACATAGACCATTGAAATCCTGAGATATGTCCAACGTTCCATGAAGAAATAATCGCTTAATTTGCTTAATTTCCTGGGGCACTAGTGCCATAATTAAATATTGGTAATTCAGGTTTCTAACCCGAGAATATGGAGTGCATGTTCTTTTCAGCTTTTAAAAGTTGTTTTTCAATTTTTCTACAGTAACTAACTTTTAAACATAGTATTTTTTTCAAGATATCTACTAAGCTAATTGTAGTACATACTATATCAACTTCATTTATATCAGCAAAAACCGCACGTGAGTTTCTGTTACTCTGTAATCTCTCGCACGAACAGCCAAAAAGTCACAAACCGCAGCCAAAAACCATAAACTTCAGTCAAAAAGAACAGATCCAAAATCTGCTCGCAACAACCACTGCACTGCAGATAGTGCAAGTGGTCATGCGTGTTTCTTCTTCAAGCTGCAAGTAATTGATCTTTAGGCAACGCATGCATGGCTTCGGATGGAGCAAGAAGAAGCTCGATGTTTGTTGAGAGGAGGCTGGGGAAGAATAATATCTTGGCCATTTATGAATCATACATGAAAGTTGGCCGTGGTAGGTAGGCATTGTTGGTGAGAAATAACTATGTACATGACATTGATCTGTTCTTTCTTTTTGGGGTGAGAAGGTATGGCAGCTAGTAGTAGTGCTGCCATGGCAGCGTTTCGTGTGTTTGCCAGGCAGGCTCATGGGTCTCGTAATTGAATGCACCTATCAGCCTCTACCAGCTAGCAGTATGTTCGTTGTGCCACACGCATATCAGTAGCCAGCCAAGTGCCAAAGCCTGCAAACCAAACCTCACTTATTGCTGCTGCTGTCCTGCTCGGTAGGGCTAAAAAACTGTAGCTTATGATTAAAATTGTGTTATAGTGGTTAAAATTTTACTTTAGCTGAAAGTGGTTTATTTAGTGTAATTAAATTTTAAAAAAATAAAAATAGAAAAAATATTCTATCTCATCACGGACAACGTAAATAAATATGGAAAAAAAGAACCGGCAAAAAAACTAAAAATAACTAAAAATTTAGAAAAAAAATAAAATTTATAAATAGTAAAATATAAGTCAGAAGCTGAAGTCGAAACGAAGAGGTTCTTGCGTGGGCTGCTGCAGTGAAGGTTCTTGCATCAGCAGCAGTACTGGCTAGCTAGGTTACCCTCGGTAGGAACAGGGTTTTGGTTACCACCGGTAGTTACCGATAGTAAACGAAAATGTCGGTATGTTTTCGAACCGGCTGAAAGAAATTAGATATTTTTTAATTCAAAAAATTTTGGCTGAGATTTCCAAGATTCAACCGCGAGCTCGGTCGGTAACCAAATTAGAATTTAAAATTAATTTGAAAAATCTCGGTCGAGGTTTTTGGAGATCTCTGATTATCGCCGGAAGCCGGAGATGTGGCTGACCTCTGGTATTTTTTCCCATTGATAACCAAAACCCTAGGTAGGAATCGTAAATTGTAGGTAGTGTTCAGTTCGGCTTATTTTTGGTGGCTTATGGCTGAAAACACAGAATTTGGTGAAAAAACATCATGGTGACGGAGGGTTATTTAACATAATTAAATTTAAAAAATGCCGTAGATATGTTACTGCATGCGTCATGTCTGAACTGCAAAAGTGCTGTAGTCTTTCAATGGATTAATTAACGAATATGACAAAATCAACTGGGTAATTCCACCGGTCGTCGCAAGAATTCAGAAAAGACGATCGATCTGAGACATAAGTATATACGGATCAGGTAATCTTCGATAATTAACTTGTACTTTTTTTTACTCGAGAAATCGCTTCAAAAAATTTGTTTTTGAAAAACCGGCTCCTTTATTCTAATTTTTTTAGAGAAGTTAAAAGCCCGAATAGTCTATCGTACAGGGAGCAGGCGGGGGTAGTGGTAGTAGTAGGTAAGGTGGCCTTGATGAGATCGCCACCTACTACTTCCGCGCCGGATAACTCCAAACCAACGCGCGGGTAGGTAGTATGCATGTACATAGTACAGGTATGGGTACGTCCTTTTTTTTTAACTTTTCGTTTTTCTATAGCAATTAATTTTTATTTAAATAGAGTGTATTTTTAAAATAAGGTAGATAGTATGCATGTACATTGTTCGTTTCACCCGGTTTTATGCCTGTTGATTTTTAGATAGAATTATATTTTAGTAATTATTAGCTTTTTTAGGTTATTCAAAAAAGATGGAAAAAGACCTAAAAATAAAAAAATGCTATATTAAGAAATTGATATGTTAATTCCAGCTTCTGATTTTTAGAATTTGGAAACCCAAGCCGACGGTTGGAACTGTCGCCAAACCTGCATCCGGTACAGCGACCTTTCTGCACTTCTCTTCGATCTTGGTAGTAGCTGCAACTGTAGTAGACCAGCCAGTAGCTGAAACAAATCAAATGGATCGTATACACAGAGATGGCATGGTACGTACTACGTACAACTGATGCTTTTCAGACGAGAAGAGGTTGCAAAGTCGATCGGCCAACGCATGCAGCAGTGCCAAACCCTAACAGACATGGACAGTACTGCAAGAATTTATAAGTTGTATTAATTAGTATTTTGGTGAAAACTTTTCAACAGTGTCACTACATACAACAGAGATGTTGGGTTACGACAGAGATTACGAAGAGAAATATATTCGTTTGTGATTTTGGTTGATACAGATATTGGGTTTTTAATATATACTGTAATTAACTTGTAGACCTCATCTTGAAAAAATACTATGTTTGAAAGCTAGATACTATAGTAAAAATTAAAAATTATTTTTAGAAGCCGTGAAAGATCATGGCCCCTATATACAATTTTCCGTTCAATTGGAAGGCTTTGAGTTTGTCACACCGAAGCTTCGAAGTTTGAAGAGGCCGTACCAAGAGCAATTGGCGAACACGCGTGCCTAGATTCTTCCGTGGAGCCATGTCAGCGACAGAACGGTAAGAAATTCAACAGACATGTATAGACGTACGCGTTGACTTGTAAAAGAAACGTTCTCTGAGTGCATGAAGGAATAATTGGGAGCTTCGTTTTTCTTTCCTTGATGCAGCGGTGTTAGCAGTCTGCTGGTACTGGCTAGTCTTCTCTGCATGCGAGACCAAGTAATCGCCGTAGCATATGGGTGGATTCTTTGCATTGGTGATTTATAATTTATAGTTTAAATATTTAAATTCTAACTGTTCGTGAGAGACAGCATATAGAAAAAAATAGTCTATGTGATTTTAGCCGGTATAGCTGAACTCCGTATACTTTTTACTATAATTTTTCTATTAACCTGTCTTAAAAAACGCATCATTAAAAGCTAGTTATGTAGATAGTACAAGCATAAGTCAACTTTAAACCTAAACAAACATAATCTATGGGCATGTTCTTTTGAGCTATGGCTTGTGGCTTTTGGGCTGTTCGTACGCGAGATTACAGAATAACAGAAACTTACGTGCGGTTTTTGCTCATATAAAATATCCTCACCAATCTATGGGTATATTTCTATAATTTTAAATAAAAAATAGATTATTCGTACAAAAATGCTGATGGCTAGTCCAACTTGTGAGGCATGTTTCGTGTGACTAACGTCCAAAGTTCTAGTACCACTGAATACAAGTTGGTGGGCATATTTTGCGGATTTTTCAGGAATTTGACCCTTGCATATCTTCTTAGTCCACATACAACTACGTGATAGCAGCTGTCTATAAATCTTGTCACATAGGACACAAGATGATATGGAGGAGAGATGAAGCATAAATAATTGGGCTGGCTCTTAGGACATCTGGAGTGTATGAAAATAGGGGGTCATAAGCCACCTTAAGGTCGACCTTATACATTACAGGGTTGACTTTAAGTAGGTCATAAGCAAAAATGGCTTAAGGCCGGTCCTCAAGCTAAAGACATGGCCATAAGCATTAAAATACAATTTTCTTTTAATCATGTTGTTCTCTCTCCCCACATCAGCCAACTATTAACAACCACATTCAACAGCAGCATTAAAATACAATTTTTTTACTGCCGAGTGGGACCCTTGTTACAGCCGAGCGGTGGCCTTAACAATTAGGTGGGGCCCACCTTAAGACCAATTGCGATATATACACTCATGATGCTCTTATGCAGTTGTTGACTGTAACACAATAAATAAAATGCATTGTGTCATGAAGAAATTGTACAGAGACATATAAAAAGATATTCTATTTCATGAGTAGTCTTTAGTGATAATATAGATGATACGGACGATATTATAGACAGCACATGAATAATAACTTTTCTGAGGACTACTTCAATGATGATTGTACTAACTAGTCAATTGCACCCTTCATGAAAGAGACTAATTAAACACAAACGGTCCGGCTCTGGCAACCCCCAAATCCGGGGGAAATTTCTGCGTTCCATGCAGAGAGCTAATATTTACCTTTCATCGATCCTATGCCACAAGATAAGGAGCGAGACATAAGACGAAAAACATCCAGCAATCCATCCTGACAACAACATTATCATCGCGACACCTCTCTCTTTAGCGCCATGTTTTTCAAAGAGAAGGATTGAAATTCCTGGCATTGGAAGACGAAGGCAACACAGGTTTCCGTCGACTGGAAATAATGCCACCGCATGTCGTGCTCCGGTCATCTGTGGCTGACGCGTCCACAAGCTTCAAGAGAAGTGCTGTCCGTAGAAAGAGTGAGAAGTTGCGACATCCTTTTTGGCTCGTCTGCGGCCGTTGACCTCGTCAAGACAAAGATGCTCTCATGGTCATGGCTTGCTGCTGCTGCTGCTGCTGCATTACTACTGTACAGTACACCCAAAAGAAACAGTTTAATCCGACTTTTTTCGACGTTTGTTTGTGAGAGCATGTGAAAGTCATTTGTGTTGAGCAATTGATTTTTGGATTAGAGTATATGTGAAGGTTGAGTTTGGTTTTTGAGAAGCTTGCAAAAGATCGCTTCTTGGTCTGTCGACTTTGTGGTCGGTCGGTTCAATCAGCTGTGTTCGCTGTTTACGACTTGGTGGTCGGCAAGTCTAATCAGCAGAACGACCATGGGGTTGTCGAAAAGTTCAGTGGCAAAACGACCATATGTGATCGATAGTCGTAGTCTTGTGATTGATGATCGTAGCGTACTGCCTGATCGTGTTCGGTAGTCGTAAGCCGTAGCGATCTGTTGTGGTAAGTCATAACCTGTGTGATCGGTGGTCGTAGTGATCGGTTGTGACCTGTGTGATCGATAGTCGTAGCGATCGATAGTCGTAGCCGATGTTAGCGGTGGTCGTAGAAATCGATTGTGGTAGTCATTGCCTGTGTGATCTAGTCGTAGCGATCTGTGTGGTGGTCGTAGGCTTTTCATAGGAACTCGTGGGCTTTGAGTACCTCATCCCCTGAGCATCCGAGTACTCGTAAGTCGTATTAGTCCAGTAGGTGAACTGACTGGCTGTGGTCTGAGGTTGTTCACTGGTATTAGTGGGGATTTGGTTAGGGTTTGACCGGGATGTTCTTGCGAGTGTGCACGTGTGGTTATTGCTTGGTTCTAGAATTAGAATAAGTAATTTGGGTGCATACTTTTTGCATTGTGTATTGTATGGATATATTGTGCAAATTGATGATCTTTGTGTATCATGCGGTGCTACGTGATGGTTTGTTTGTTAGTGTTGGTTGCAGAACTTTGGAGCTAGGTCATGGTGTGCCATAGAAGGACCAGAACTAGGCACAAGGTGGTATTGAAGTCCAGAACGGTCAGGGAGATGCTAAAGATGACTAAATCTTGCGAGGTGGTTGCAAGCCGAGACAACGAGAAACCGGAGCGGGAGCTACCATCGATAGACATGACGAGTAACGCCAAGGTGGACCGGGACTAAGCTCAGGGAGGAACCGAGGTCCTGTGCGGTTGAGGATGCTGGCTGTCGTCATGCGGGAGAAGAAGCATGTGGTGCGCTAAGTGACTTGGGTCGTTTGCAAGTAAGGACGGTTCGTTGGGATCCAGACGCGTAAGAGGCTTGACAACAAGTCATTGGAAAATATAAAAGATGGCGAAGTATGGGTGAAGTTTCGTGGCAAAAGAAGCGGGAAGCTTCGAGGAAAGAGGTAGAGGGGTATTTTGGTAAATTACCTAATACCGGAAAAGTAGCGGTGTGTGAAACCGCAACGTTGGTCTAAGTAGTTTAGGTCATGTATGTGCTAAAAATGTGAAGTGTACCAAGTGTTGATTCACTAATGAGTTAATGGTTGTAAGCCGCTTTAAGAAGCGTGCGTGAGTAAAATCCGGTGTTAGATAGGGTTAACGGGAAATCCCCGGTTTGGCCTAATGGGTGGATCCATTAGGTTGTGGTTCAGGTTGTGATCCTAGAAAAGGGGAGGAGAGGCAAGAGTTAGGGTTTGAGAAGGTTGGGTAAGCCTTTTGGTGGTTAGCTCCTCCTCCCTCACATGGGAGTTAGGTTAGAGAGTGGGTGTGGGAGTTTTGTCCTCTCGAGGGGAGTGGCTGTAAAACTAATTATCTCAAGTGAGCAATACATCAATCTTTGATACATCTTTTGTGCATTTTTTTTGTTTGATTGAGTTTGCTCTGTTCTCGTTTGATTCTTTCGTCTTTTCGGATATGTTCCTCTCTCTTCTTGATCTAAGAGGTCGTTCTTGCTTGATTTTGTGATGATCTGACGTGTTGTATTGTGTGGGATCATACTTAAAGCCATCTTGGCTATTCTCTTCCCACAAGCATGGTCTCTTCATCTCTTCGATCTCAAGGTCTCGGTTTTGTGCGCGTTTTCTCAAATAGCAAAAAGGTCTCATCTTACTGACCGATTCTTCAATTCAAGATTGGAGAAGCCTCTTGAGACCTTAACCAATTTGCGTACAAAGTTTCATGGCCATTTGATCTCTTAATCAAAAGATTTGATGTTTTTAGATCTGGTGGTCGTGCGCCTCCTCTGATACTTCTAGTCGATTATGACCGCACCTGCTTTCGACCGCTCAATGTTTTTAGATCTGGTGGTTGTGTGCCTCGTTTGTTACTTCTAGTCGTTCACGACCACATCTGATCTCGATCGCTCAATGATCTTAAGTCGTGTGGTCGTGCGCCTTCTTTGCTACTTCTAGTCGTTTACGATCGCACCTGGTTTCGATCGCTCAATGGTCGTACAATGGTGTAGTCGTGCGCCTCCATTGCTTTTCAAGTTGCTTACGACCGCAGTCTGTTACGAGCACCCAATGGTCTTCGACCATGCTAGCCATACGACTGCTATGTTTTGAATTTGTTCTTTTCTCTCTCAATCTTTTATTGATCCAAGAGTTTTGATTTGATTTCTTTGATGTTCCTGCTAACTGTGACATATAGGATCGTGCTCAAAGCCATTTTCTCTATTCTCTTCCCACTAGCAAAGATCCGCTCATCGTTCTTGTTTTTAGATCTCGGTTGGTGTACACTGCTTTAATTTTCAAAAATGTCTCACGGTTGTCATGGATTTTTTTGATCCAGGAATGGAATAGCTTCCTGAGACATAGAGAAACATGCATACAGTGGTATCACAGCTTTCAGATCGTTCAATCAAAAGTTGTGTGATTCTGATCGCACTTTGGACATCGACTACGGTGGTGTCAACAATTCATTAGTCTTCGACCACGTAGTCTACGATCACATCGGTCTTTGACTGCGCTGGTTTCCGACAACTCATTGGTCCTGAACTACGCTGGCCTTTCGACCACACACTGGATATCGACAACGTTGGTTTCGACCATGGTAGTTTCGACCACGCTGGTTACGACCAAGCTGGTTTCAACCACGTTGTCTTCTCTGCTGACTCATTGTGTTCAGTTCGGCTCTTGGTTGTTTTCTGACCAGTAGTAGTAACCGACCACGTTGTTCTTTCGACGAGTGGTCGCATCGACCGCGTTGTGATTTGATCTGGTCGTATTGAGCTCTGTATTCCTCTGTTTTTTAAGTAGACCTTATATCCTAATATTTATAGCTTTGTAGCTATCGGAGTAAAAGATTTGTGAATATTTGGGACAAAATTTTCTAGACATCATTCATCCCCTCTGTTGCCTGTCCGGTTCTACACTTTTGTCTTTTAATTTTTGGTTGAAATTGTATTGTAATGACGGTTTGTTTTTTTCCGAACAATTCAATTAAAAATAAAGATAAATAAGAAAAAAAATAAAAAAGCACATTTATATTTCTACGGACAATACAAAGAAAAAAGAAAAAAAAACAAAAGAAAAAAATCTAAAAAACCAAAATTAAAAAAACCAACGTGTTCATTGGCCTAAGAAGCGAGCACAGGAGTGTAGATACCAACCATTCAACCAAAAGAGATCCACATTGGAAAGTGTGGGTCCCCCCTCAGAGAAGGAAAGAGGTTAGAAGGGTCTCCAACTTTCTTGTTCCAATTCTTTAGTTCGAATAATATAATATACATACTAAGAAGGAAAAGAAAAGTAAAAAAAAAAGAGAAGAAAAACTTTAACAAGAGCCAGGCATGGCTTAAGAGTCAAAGTAATATGTGGTAGTTAATCTATGTTAATTAAGTTGCATCGTCTGTATATGCACGCGACGATGTACATATATTGAACGTATAAATGCTGTAAAATATATATGATGCTGCTGATCGATTTTCCTCTAATTTACACGCTATGGTTACGACACATGCACGACAGCACGAGGACTGATTTTGTTAACCTATACATGCATATATAGCACAAGAACATACCAGTCGACATCCCTGCTACTCGCTATCGATCCAGATAGATGCATGCCAAAATGGAGCATATATTGTCCTCGAAAGTAACGCAACGATGGCGCAGGCATGCTACGATGAGTAGGCTTAGCGTCATGCCATCGTAAGTAGAGCTAGGAGTAGCCGTTTTTTTAGGCTAGCCCGTAGCACGGCTTACTCGGTACAGCTCAAGCACGATTCAATCTAACACGTGGTGGGCCGGGTCAGGTATGGAAAACCGGTCTATTGGATGGCACAGCACGGCACGACGAATTATGTTGTGCTTGGGTCGGCACAGCACGGAGAGCACGGCGGGCACGCCAGTGCCAGCGGCCGGGCCATCTCGGCCTCTACCTCGCCTCCCCCCTCCTGTCGACATCCCAAATCCACTACTCTCACGGTCATCCCTAGATTCCCCACAACAACACATCAGGCCATCACAAAGCAGAGAGAGGGGAGTAAAGGGGAAGGACATATACCGGTCACCGGAGCCCAGACGAGTGGATGACGGCCGCAGGAGGAGGAGCGGGGTAGCCGGAGCCGACGCCCGACGACGGCGGCTCGAAGAGCAAGCCATCGATGATGAACTCGTCGTCGGCGCCCCAGTCGCCGCCTGGACATCCGCTGCTAGTGGGATCGCTCTCGGTGTAGTCGAGGTCACGGTCGCCGTTGCTCGAAGCAACTGGAGTCCGTGTGCAGCCGCGGCACCAAGTGCCGGTCCGCCGACTGGACCGATCGGAGTACACCGGGAGGAGGGAGGTAGCCGAGGAGGAGGGGGCGTGGGTGAGGAGGGAGGTGGTCGGGAGGTCGAGGAGGAGGCGGCGGGGAGATCGGGAAAGGACGGTGGTGGCAAGGAGGAGGAGGCGGGGGGAGGGGGGCCGGGAGATGGGAGAGGAGGAGGTGGGCGGGAAGGAGGGGGGGGAGGAGGGCTGGATGGGGAGGAGGGAGGAGGGTGGCGCCAAGATCGGGAGGAAGGGGGGCAGTGGCGGTGAGAAATGAATCGGGCGGCGGCGAAGGATTTCAGGGTTAGGGTTTTGGACATTTTTGCGATTTAGTCCTTCAAGTTTTCTGAAATCTACAAATATGTTTTTATCTATTTTGATTTCTTATGTTCTAGCCCTCATAAATTCTGATTTCATCACAAAAAGATTCTACACATCCGTTGTGACATGTACATCTGTACGGAACAGTCCTTAGATTGCCAAATTTGAAGATTGAGTTAGGTTTTGGAGATGTGAATGTGTGTGTGTGTATATATATATATGAGATGAGGAGAAAGATGAGGATGGTTGGAGCTTAATCCAATGGCTGAAAAAGTGACTGAGATATGCTATGATTTAGGCCGAGTTCATTTTTACACTTGTGATATAAGGTGTCATTTATTGTTCTTTCTTGAGAAATATCATCATACAAAAATAATGAGTATTTTCAATTTTGCTCTCCTTAGGTCACCACCACCGAACCCTAGGTCGCATCCTCGCGACTCTCTTGCTTCTTCGTGTAAAATCGATAGGGCTGGACTGCTGGAGAAGAAGATCAATCAAATCAACAATTCTAACATACATTATAATTTTTACAGCATAGCTCACCCTCATAGTGATTTTATTTTATGTAAGTAAATTACTACTACATGCGCTTTTAATTCTAACACAGCTCCCTTCACCGACTGCCTTTTTAATTCGAGCATTTGATGAGATAATCACCACATATATGTTACAATTAACCATTATGTAAATAGAGACAGTCTGTTAATGGTTTCAACCACGTTATCTTCTCTGCTCACTCGTTGTGTTCAGTTCGGCTCTTCGTTGTTTTCCGACCAGTAGTAGTAACCGACCACGTTGTTCTTTCGACAAGTGGTCGTAGCTCGACCACGTTGTCCTCTGATCTGGTCGTATTGAGCTCTGTATTTCTCTGTTTTTCAAGTAGACCTTATATCCTAATATTTATAGCTTTGTAGCTATCGGAGTAAGGGATTTGTGAATATTTAGGAGAAAATTTTCAAGACACCATTCACCCCCTCTGTTGCCTGTCCGGTCTTACACTTTTGTCTTTTAATATTTGGTTGAAATTGTATTGTAACAACGGTTTGTTTTTTCGAATCATTCAATTAAAAATATAAAGATAAATAAAAAATAAAAAACATATTTATATTTCTACGGATAATACAAAGAAAAAAGAGAAAAAAAACAAAAGAAAAAAAATCTAAAAAACCAAAATTTAAAAAACCAACGTGTTCATTGGCCTAAGAAGCGAGCACAGGAGTGTAGATACCAACCAAAAGAGATCCACATTGGAACTGTGCACAGAGTGTGGGTCCCCCTCAGAGAAGGAAAAAGGTTAGAAGGGTATATGCACGCGACGATGTACATATATTGAACATATAAATGCTATAAAATATATATGATGCTGCTGATCGATTTTCCTCTAATTTACACGCTATGGTTACGACACATGCACGACAGCACGAGGACTAATTTTGTGAACCTATACATGCATATATAGCGCCAGAACATACCAGTCGACGTCCCTGCTACTCGCTATCGATCCAGATAGATTCATGCCAAAATGGAGCATATATTGTCCTCGAAAGTAACGCAACGATGGCGCAGGCATGCTACGATGAGTAGGCTTAGCGTCATGCCATCGTAAGTAGAGCTAGGAGTAGCCGTTTTTTTTAGGCTAGCCCGTAGCATGGCTTACTCGATACAGCTCAAGCATGGTTCGATTCAACACGTGGTGGGTTGGATCAGGTCTGAAAAGTCGGTCTATTGGACGGCACAGCACGACACGACGAATTATACCGTGCTTGGGCCGGTACGGCATGGGGAGCACGACGGGCACAGGTGGCAAGGCGGGCACGCCAGTGCCAGCGGCCGAGCCGTCTCGACCTCTACCACGCCTCCATCTTCCCGTCGATATCCCATATCCACTACTCTCATGGTCATCTCCAGTTTCCCCACAACAACCCATCAGGCCATCACAGAGCAGAGAGAGGGGGAGTAAAGGGGAAGGACGTATACCGGTCACCGGAGCTCGGACGAGTGGACGACGGCCGTAGGAGGAGGAGCGGGGGTAGCTGGAGCCGAGGGCGGCATCCCGCGCGAAGACGCCCGACGACGGCAGCTCGAAGAGCAAGCCATCGATGACGAACTCGTCGTCGGTGCCCCAGTCGCCGCCTGGACATCCGCTGCTGGTAGGATCGCTCTCGGTGTAGTCGAGGTCACGGTCGCCGTTGCTCGGAGTGCAGCCACGGCACCGAGTCTCGATCCACCGACCCGGACCGATCGGAGTACACCGGGGGAGGAGGGAGGCGGTCGGAGGAGGAGGCGGCGGCAGGGGGAGATCGGGAAGGTGGAGGCGGCCGGGGGGAAAGGCGCCGGGGAGATGGGAGAGGAGGAGGTGGCGGGGAGGAGGGGGCGGGGAGGAAAGGGGTGTCGGGAGATTGGGGAGGAGGGGCGACGGGGAGATCGGGGAGGAGGAGGCATCAAGATCGGGGAGGAAGGAGGCGAAGTGGCGGTGAGGAATGAATCAGGCGGTGGCGAAGGATTTTAGGGTTAGGGTTTTGGACATTTTTGCAATTTAGTCCTTCAGGTTTTCTGAAATCTACAAATATGTTTTTATCTATTTTGATTTCTTCTGTTCTAGCCCTCATAAATTCTGATTTCATCACAAAAAGATCCTACACATCTGCTGTGACATGTACATCATGCGGAGCAGTCCTTAGATTGCCAAATTTCAAGATTGAGTTAGGTTTTGGAGATGTGAATGCGTGATGTATGTATATATACACACATATATATATATATATATATATATATATATATATATATGTTGGATCTTAATCCCATGGCTGAAAAAAGTGACTGAGATATGCTATGATTTAGGCTGAATTCATTTTTGCACTTGTGATATGAGGTGTCTTTAGTTATTCTTCATTTTTGCACTTGTGATATAATGTGTCTTTTATTGTTCTTTATTAAGAAACATCATCATACAAAAATAATAAGTATTTTCAATATTGCTCCTCCTTAGGTCACTACCACCGAATCCTATGTCGCATCCTCGCGACTCTCTTGCTTCTTCGTGTAAAATCGGTAGGCCTGGACTGCTGGAGAAGAAGAATAATCAAATCAACATATTCTAACATATATTATAATTTTTACAACATAGCTCACCCTCATTGTGATTTTATTTTATGTAAGTAAATTACTACTACATGCGCTTTTAATTCTAACATAGCTCCCTTCACCGACTGCCTTTTTAATTCGAGCATTTGATGAGATAACCACCCCATGTATGTTTCAATTAACCATTATGTAAACAGAGACAGTTTGTTATTGGTGTGTGTATTCCATGTAATTACTAAATGTTCGAGATACTATTTAAAATTGATTTATTAACTATAGTAAACTGCACTCATGACTCAACTTGAGCTTTTCTATTTGACTAGTTGGGCAGCCTTATGACAGATTGCCAGGCGATGAGCTAGTTGTCCATGTACGCCACAGTCTGATTTGCACCAAGATATGCATTCCATTGGACTAGATGACCAAGTTCGGAGGTGGAATGGCATGGGACAATAGCATCGAATTTTAACTAGGTTTTTAATGAGGCGGGTACAAGAGAAAGGAAGATAGTGGCCACCGTTACCATTGTCATCGTCACTTTCGTGGTATATAGTTACTTTGGGCTAGACTTAGGCTGGCATGGCACGAACGTCGACACGACGGGTTTTGGGTCGTATTTGGGCCTGGCCGGAGGTGAGACGGGCCGCACGGCACGGTACAACAGGATGAATGGGCCGAGCCGACATAGCATGAAGCGGCTCGAAGCACAATAGGTCCAGACCATGCCGTAAGTATGCTGCAATGATGATCGAGGCGCGCGAGACATGCAAGTCATTGCTTCCATGATCGATCGATCGCAAGTATATAGAATAATTAAACGAGCATATACATATACACAAGCCATTATTCCATAGATTATATAGTTGGATAACTACGCGTATTGTTGCGTGCGTCGTCGTGATCGCATGCGTGCATAGCCCGGCCGGCCAATTTCTTTATGGAATGGCTGCTCGATTGTGTACTTACGTACGTCATGGTTGCATAGTTTGTTGTATCACTCCATAGAATTAACGATTATACATAGCATGGGTTCTCTTTAACTAGGGCTGATGAGATAAATTCATTATATATGTATATGTGTATATATATATATAGATATAGATATATTGTATATACATGTATATATACATATACATGTATATGTGTATATATATATATATATATGTGTGTGTGTGTGTGTGTGTGTATATATATATACACACACACATATATGACTACGCTATTCTGCGTCTGCGCTCACTGTGTGCGTCAGAAAGCCATTGTTGTGTGAGTGAAGTTATTGTCAAATACATATAGAGTTACTGCCAATTGTACAGTGTTATAAGTGTTACAACTGGCAGTAACTCTACATGTGTTTGGCAATAACTTCACTCACAAACGGCAGCAATTATTGGGCGCATATTTTACACCTACACGTAGAACAGTAATTTTACACACACACACACATAGATATATATATATATATATATATATATATATATATATATATATATATATATATATATATATATATATATAGCAAAACTTGTAGGGAAATCTACTTTACTTGTCAGCAGCAATGCAACATAGGCATGGTTCCCTGCCGTCCCAGAGGGAACTATGCTTTCCCTATGTGTTTATTACAAGAAGCCATAGGGCACAGTTTCTTTCGCGACGTTGTTTTCCCCTGTAATTGTTAACCCTTTCCCTAGTAAAAAAAAGCGGTAGGGGACACGGATAGTCCTAGTAGTGATATCTGTCGGTAAAGACTTTCACCCACTAACGACTGCGACCAATGGGTATCTGTCAGCAAACCGACAAATTGTCTCTCAACGGGTCTTTTGCTGATTGATAATCGTGTAGGGGAAATTGTGCCTTAGTGCTAGTAGTTAATTCGAAGAGAAATGTTTGCATACTTTTCAGCGAAGCCAGCGTATGAGCATTGGGGTCCAATGACCCCAATGAAAATTTAGTAAATCCTATAAAAAATTACTGTTTATTATTGTTTATCGGTGAAAGAGACATCATCGTGCAATGAAGATGATCGTAATGCTTCCGTCGTCTGGTTTCGCTCTTGTTTCCGGGTGATTGCGCTTTGGTCCATCTATTCCTGAGGAGATCCATGCGTGATTAATTGTACATTATTAAATCAATTGTCTCGTCAGGCGTACGAAATTACACTGAAAAAAGTAAGGCTGGGAGCGTCGCATGCATGGCGCCAGATTACCACGGCGACATGGAATGGAACTGACTCGCGTGCATGGAGACTTTTCGAAGGAAGCTACGTACGTGACACGGCCACACGCGTACGACTAGGCTTTACCTACTCACCAGCTACCGATGCCATGGTGTGGTCAGCACTGAGCAGGCAAGCCGTCAGGGTCGTGAAAATACTGGACGGGTTCGGTCTTCTAGAAAGAGCTACTTGAGTGGCTTTGCTTTTCTAGCTACTCCCCCCTGTCCAAAATCTTTTGCAACAAAAACGAACTGACTTGGAAAACATTTTTTTTGCTATTGAAAAGGTTGTGGAACAAATTGTTATAAGAAAAAGTACGGTGAGACCGTGTGAAGATCATCTCCATGATTTATAATGAGTATTCGAATATGTTTGTGCAGGTGTTGTCAAAGTTTGAATTTAGCTTTTGAGGAGTTCGCCTTATGAAGTTTGCATGCTGGCAAATTGGAAGGTCCGTGAACTTTGATGTGTGAATAGTTAGAAGGTCCATGTCGCATCGAACCATGGTCAAGAAGATGAACTTTGATGTGCAAATAGTCGAAAGGTCCATGTTGAATCGGACCATGCTCAAGAAGTCAAAGGGTGGGTTCTTTTAGCTTATGGCTTATAGCCTATGCCTTCCTCCGAACAAATAAACAAAACGGTTTTTCTGTCATCTTTTTGAAGTGGTTTATCGGGACAGCCTTTTTGAAGCGGTCTATCAACTTATCAGCATTTGGATCATCTGCATGAACGCTCACGCTAGAGCCAAAAACCATAAGTCGCAGCCAAAAATAACCCACCCGAAAATGTATGCACAGTCGGAAGGTCCAAATTGAAATTTACTATCAAATTGGACTTTGGTCAGAGAGGGTTTATTATGGAGATATGTAAATCGAAAGGTCTAGATTGAAACCAAAAGGTCCAACTGGGCTATGTGACATATGTTTGAGTGAACCATGCAAGAATTAATTAGAAGTGAGTTCATGATTGGTTCTAGGGCTTTGGGATTGATGCACATTGGTTGCACATTGTATATCTGAACTAATGTGAGTCAAGTTGGAATGAACTTGTGCTAAAAAATGGTTTATTTAGTTTATTGATGTGCAGGTGGCTCGAGGATGATGAGAATGGCTATGAGCATGATCGAGGATTGCGATGCCATGAGGGCTTTGAGATTTGTGAGGTGCATGTTGAGGCATTGTGTAACATGGTTGGGGAACCATGATGGAGTTTAGTGGATGATCATGAGGAGGATTGAGGCGATGACAATAGCCTCAAGTAATTGAGAGATAAAAAAATTTCAGTCGTTTTTGCAATAGCTACTCCCTAGGAACAAATATTGGTTTCAGTTGCAAATTCGGAAACGCGAGGAAGGAAAAAAAACGGTAGGATAGGCAGCTGACAGTCCCAACTGAAATAGAAAAAAAATGACATTACATATAATGCACGAGCTATCAATCTATCATTCTATTCAAGGCCAATGGAGGCCTAAACATTGATAGATCACCTAATGCAGAGCTCACCGAAACCTAATACGTACTACGCTTTTGTTTAGGGACCGAGTAATGGCCCTTCGACTCCTAGCTAGGCCATTGCGGTCCTGTGCACGATTTGTTGGGTGTTCTAGAAGGCCTACCTACCAAACTAATATTAAGTTGCGCATATATATATATATATATATATATATATATATATATATATATATATATATATATATATATATATATATATATATATATATATATATATATATATATATATATATATATATATATATATGTAGCTAGTTTAATTGGGTACGAGTGGATCACAGCGTCCATTGATTTGGCAAATCTAGACCGGATCAATCGCGAGTACTGTTCTTCTTAGCCGATGTCGATGCTAAAGAAAGAGATATTTCCTAGATTTGCACGTGGCACAAACGCACGCTGACTTGTGCCATTGGATGACGAGCACAGCTTTCAAACATGCACGTGGGCTATTGGAAGATCAGTTTAAATCACCACCAAAAAACTCACTCAGGAGCGAAAGCAAGACGGAGTTCAAATTCTAGGGTCGGTGCTGCCAAAGGCAAGAAGCCGATAGTATCACACCTGAGCGATTTGACCGTCCAGGAGAACTAGTATGACTGGCCCTGGCCGAACCGCAAGCAAGGGTGTGGTTGGACCGCTCCCCTGTTTCAAAGCTGAAAAATAGTTCGAGCCAAATTAAAAAAAGGGTGCAATATCCAAAAATACAAGTCTAAATAACCTGAAACTATGCACACATCTTTTCAAGGATATCAGAAACCTAATTCATCCAAAGATTATAAAGATCTTGACCAAAGTCCTAACCTTTCTTTGAGACAAGTAATGCTGCATCAAAACAAGATAAAACTAAATAACTTGACATACAACTCGCTCGTGGGTTAAGGATGGCCAAGAAAGTTTTAAATAGATTTCCACACGTCACAACAAGCTAGAGCACTAAAAGATTCAAGGCCAAAACTCTCATATTATGGTTTCACAAGAAGTGCTCTAAATTAAGTTGAACCGAGCAAACTCCTAAATCTTGCTATAACAAGTTTTTAAATGGATGACATATGATCCTCAAGAGGCATCACCATCTGTTGCACGTCCATAGAACCAGCAAGATCTGGAGGCAAGAGAGGAGCAAAAACTTCAACCAACACCACTGCAGAAAATATCATTACAGATGGTTTAAAAACATCATCACAGACGATTTCGTGAGCCGTCTGAGTTTATAGGTCAGTAATGACATAAGGTATTCATAGACGGCTTTCGAACAGTCTATGATGCAACTATCACAAACGGTTCAAATAAAAAATCATCTGTGCTATTTGATAATATCACAGTCGATTCTTGTTAATAGCTATCTGTCATACTTCACAGCTGATTTTCACGATGAACCGACTACGATATTACATCTTCACAGACGGTTTTTAGCGCTCGCAACAACACAGACGATTTCTAAACTAAAATCGTCTATGATTGTATTTAATACTGACAGTTTTGGACACTACTACAGAAAAGGTCATCACAGACGGTTCAAAAACGTCATCACAGACGGTTATTTACATAAAAACCGTCTGTGATATTCCCTTTTACTCCTAAACCTATTTCTGTTTATTGGCTAGCCTCAGGAAATGCTAGCCATGCCCTCTGAAACAAGCAAATCAACATGTACATATATACATCCAATTCACATCTCAATTCATTTCACAAACATAAAACATCCATTTTTATTAAGATTAGAGCCTACCATTACAATATCTCAAAACAACAAACAGGTTACACAACAAGAACAAAGAAAAAGCAAAGATCATCTATGCCTTCTCGCCCCTGATGCACGCATGAGCTGGATGTCTTTGACGCCCACCATCGTTGGTGTTGATTGAGCGTCTGCACGGTTGGCTTCTGCGGTGTCTTGCCTCCCCGTAGACTTGTACGTCGTCTGCAAGGAGGAGGACAACAAAGAGGAGAAGAACAACAAGGAGGAGAACAGCAGGGAGGAGGATAACAAAGAGGAGAACAGCAAGGCTGGGTTTTGGTTATATTTATAGGGAGAACAACAAGGCCGGGGAGAGGCGGGAGTGCAAAATTTTTTGGCGCTGGGACGGAGGCGAGCTATGATCCGTGGGGTAAGGATTGGCGGATTTCTATTGGCTAGGATTGGGTTGAGAAGGATCGACGGGCCTGATTATCACAGACGGTTCTATATATAGAACACTTTGTGATGAATGAATATCTGACGGTTCTATATATAGAACCGTCGTGAATTAGAGCACAAAATTTTATATACCGATGCAATATAAACAACTAGTCTAAAAAGATAAAATAGCAAAGTTTTATATAGCTTATATATACTTATTTGAAAGGTTTCGATGAGATCTACAACTTTTAAGTTGAAGCAAAATCTAAATTCCAAAAGGAAGACCAAGAAAAAGGGCAAAAACAGAAACAAAAAACTTGCGATGCGTGTTTAGGTCCAAAGATGGCCGATTTTTGGGGTCTTGGAGGGCGACTGGCATAAGCCGGTCATTTTTTTTTGGATCGGGCTCGTCGTTAGCTTTCCAACGAGTACAAGAACGTCAAAAACGGACACCGTATGCAAAAGTTATGCTTTTCTTGAATGTGTCTCAAAACTAAATCATACTTGGACTCAAGCGGAAAATATAAAATTTTAAGGAATTGCAAGGCGTGAAACATATCGCGAGCAGTTTTATTATAAAACCGTCGTGATATTCTAATATCACGACGGTTTTATAATAAAACCGTCGTGATATTCAGATATACGACGGTTTTATAATAAAACCGTCGCGATATTCGATATCACGACGGTTTTACAATAAAACCGTCAGGATATCTGAATATCACGACGGTTTTATTATAAAACCGTCGTGATATTCGATATCACGAGGCGGTTGGCGTTAAGAACGATGCGTGATACTCCTTTTCCCGCTCTAAACACCACGCACGGCCTTCAAATTAGAACCGTGCGTGATAGTGTACATCATAGACGGTTTCACAAAACCGTCTGTGATTTGACGTCTAGTATTAGGCTTTTTGTAGTAGTGGGATAACCGTCTGTGATGTGACGTCTAGTATTAAGCTTTTTTTTAGTAGTGCAAAAAACGCGCAAAACCAATAAGATCAAGAACACACCAAGAACTTTAACAATAGTCCGCATGGCTTAATCGTCTTAAACTAATATGTGGTATTTAATCTACGTTAATTAAGTTACATCAACTGTAAATGCACGCGATCTACATATATCTTAACTATTATAAAAAAAGGAGTTGATGGTTGGTGCGGCCTCTCCACCCTTTCCACCTCTCTTAACAAAAAATACTTTGTCTAACGTGTGGACCCACCCACCCTCCCATGTCTCATGCGCCATGCCTCCCCACCCCACGAACTCATGCGCTCCTTCCTCCTGATTTCTCCCTCGCCTCCTCCCCTCTCTTCTCCGCCTGCATGTTCTAAAAAATTTTACCACCTGTTATCAAAACATATAGTATGATTAAATTTTAAAATCCGTAGTAACACACGAGCATTCAGCTAGTTGAACATATAAATGCCGTAAAATATAGATGATGCTGCCGATCGATTTTCCTCTAATTTACACGCTATGGTTACGACACATGCACGACAGCACGAGGACTATTTTCGTTGACCTACACATGCGTATGTGGCGCCAGTACGAACCAGTCGACGTCCCTGCTGCTCGCTATCGATCCAGACAGATGCATGCAAACATGCACGCATACAGTGTCCTTGAAAGTAACGCAACGACGTCGCACGCGTGTTCCGATATGAGTAGGCTTAGCGTCATGCCGTCGTAAGTATATATGCTGCAGTGTTGATCGAGGCGCGCGAGACATGCAAGCCATTGCTTCCATGATCGATCGATCGCAAGTATATAGTGTAATTAAACGAGCATATGTATATATACAAGCAATTGTTGGTAGGACTGTAAAAAAGCTCGAAGCTCGTGAGCTACTCAAGTTCGGTTCAAAGTTTAAACGAGCCGAACTCGAGTTTGATCTCGAGCTAACGAGCTGAGCTCGAGTAGTTCGCGAGCTCCGATTCGAGTTTAAATAGTAATACATATTAATTCTTACCGAGCTTACTCGAGCTCGAGTTTTCTTATCGTTGAAAATTAGTATATATTTGAATTATTTTGACTATTATCGAGTTTACTAGAACTGAGCTCGAACTTAAAATTTTCTTATTATTAAAAAATAGTGCATAATAAATTATTTTAATTGTTATCAAGCTTCATCGAGCCGAGCTCGAGTCTACTCGAGCTTAGATCGAGTCGAGCTCGAGCTCAAATTCAAGCTTGGACTCTAACTCAAGCTCGAACTAGGAAGATCAAACTCGTTTGAGCTCAGTTCATTTACAGCCTTAATTGTTGGTATATTCCATCGATTATATAGATGGATAATTACGCGTATTGTTGCGTGCGCGCGTCGTGATCGCATGCGTGCATAGCCCGGCTGGCCAAATTTCTTGATGGAGTGGCTTCACGATTGTGTACGTACGTACGCACGTCATGGTGACATAGTTTGTTGTAGCACTCCATGCGTAGAATTAACGATTATATATAGGGTTGATTTTTCTTTTTGCTGAGGCTGGTGGGATAAATTCGTAATAATATCTATATACACACACGTTCAACATATGACTTACGTACGCTTTTTAAAACGTATAAGCTTAGATCCGCTAAGAAACAAATTTTCATCCACTTAATCTCCTCAGCAATTTCTTGACCTAAACCGCTCTCCAAATACCCACAAAGCGCTGCAGTTTTGGTCCATCTGTCGCTTCCGGTATTTTGGCTTCACCACCAAAATGCCTTCGCTTGACCGTAGACCTCACCACTTCCCTAAGCCGAATCCATGGTCATCTCATTCTTTGCAAGCAATCCTATGTTTGCAACATGTAGATCCACCAATGATTCACGCATCGGCAAGTCTCTCCGTGTCAGTTCCTCTGACCATGCCTCACTTACACCGACTGTAACATTCGATAATCCATCGCCCAAATTTTTCTTCAACATCACTTGTCATCTCCTATGCTCCGCTTGAGTCCAACCATTTCGCTTGGCTTCCTTGACTGCATCTCAGCTATCCTAGAGCCAAGTCTCGGTCCGCATGCCGTCAACCACGGCTGCCTCTAAGCACCCTGCATATCAAAGACTAAGAAACTATTTCCAGGCATAAATTTTTTCCCAACTTGACCCACACTAGTCCAAACATGATTCATGCACCATGAATGCAATGACTTATACTCCCCAATTCAACCCATGGCCAATTCCCACAAAAAGCGAGTCAGAACACATGAGCCGATTTGACCGCCACCTTATAGGCTGGTCAGACAGTCAAGCACACCTCGGTCGGACTGCCCCCAGGACGGTCATACTGCTTTGGCTTAGCCAAAAAACTACCCCCCAAAAAAATAGCTACCGTTAAGTATTTCTTGATGGCACCGTAGACCCGGTATGACCGCCACCCTTGGCCGGTCATACCGACGGTTGCCCACCGGTCAGACCGCCATGCTTCAGCCAGTTTGACCGCCAGCCCTAGGCTGGTCAGACCGTCGCTGGCAAAAATGCTAAGAGGTAAAATACAACTTTCACAAATGGAAATCTTAACTCAATATGATTACTATGATTGCCTACTGTTCAACACACATGAACCAATGATATTCTCAAAATTGTTCTTCAGTCTCCCCTTTGATGTACACATTGGCAATACCTAAAAAATGCAAATGAAAGGACAAACGAGTTGGTATTTGAAAACAAGAGCAATTTGTGAAAGAGAGCTTCACTTGGTACATAAAATGCAAACAAGACTGAAAATGACCAAGTGAGCAAGAAGTGAAGTGAAGTGAAGCGACTAGTTAAAGCAAGTTTTCAACAAAAAGCTTCAAACTCACCAAGATGTCGAAAATCTCACTCTAGGTTCATATGAAAGAACTATTGTTCTATTTGACCTTGGTCATCGTGAGAATATATCAATAATATTAAGAAAAACCCAAGAAAGTTTTTAAAAGAAATTTAGCTCTTCCTTTTCATACAAATTTCTCCTCCTACATGCATATATCTTGCCCTTACATGCAAACGCTTCAAATTACCAATTTAAGCATAAATAACTTGAAATGGGCATTTTTGGGCATATTTCTCCGCCTTTAACAATGAAATACTCAGGTTTAAAACTTCTCTCTATTTAAGTTTTGCAATGGGTTCAAGAGACAAATTCTCCCCTTTTTTACAAAATGGAGGGACCAAATAAAAACATAAGAGATAGCATGATGCAAATAGAGTGGCTGCAATTATATTCAATTAAACTTAGCAAGGAGCTATGAAAATTATCCATGTTGATTCAAAACAAGAATTGCTACAAGCCATATGATAAGCAGACGCTATCAAGATCATGGCAATTCAAATATAGCAAAGCATGGCCAAACTAGCACAAGATGTATGAATTAAGTCCATTTGAGTACATGTCAAGATGATCAAACTTCTAATTAGTCAAAGGTATCCAAATATGAGCCAAGCCATATTAATATGCTAAATAGAACTAAAAAGCTATAATTCAATCATTTAGAGTGCTACAAGTTCAATATTGAATCATTTTATTCAAGCACATGTAATTGAGCACAAAGAGCACATTTAGCACATTTGAAAACACAATTTGGTCTTATATTAGCAAAGCAAGTCCTGAACTAGGAGCTATTCACAATTGTCACCTAAGCTTCAACCATTTCACAATTTATTTTCTTCATATTAATTTATCATGTATTAGATCTCAAACCTTTGTCGACCATCCCAAACGTTAAACTTAAGAGATTGATTATGTTCATCTAAAACTCCCCTTGAGTACATACCTTGTGCAATGGCAAATAGTCTCATGAGAAAGAATTGATGAAATCAGTTTTTTCGCATAAAAAAGTGAACATTTTTTATTTTAGTTTCCAGCTCAAGAACAATGAGCTACTCATTAGTCCGTAAGCAATACTCGACCCAGCTGTAAAAGCCTAGGACAAGTAAACTCATGCTTAACAAAGAACAAGCATAGCTCAATCTAAAGCTCAAATTAGATTCAAGATGCAACAAAGCTTATTTAGTATGGCATGAATCATACAAGAAGCACTAAAGCAAAACTAGTCATAAGATCAATCATTGACATGCTTTAATTGAAGCCTTGCAATTCCACTGGTAATTTCAATTTGCTAGTATAGTAAAAGCTAAGCTATACATAAAAAGTTATGATAAATCAAGCTAACATATCACAAACTATGGCAAGAAGCAATTTCATGATAGCACATCATGAATAAATAATAGCAAAAGTTCTAAGGATATTTAGCTACATTTAGCTGCAGAAATATAGATATGCAATATCTTACAATAAAATGCAACAAAGATTCAAACCCCATTCAAACTAAGTAAGAAAGGCAAATAAGCTCAAAATCCCCTAAAGAATTAAAATGAGAGAAACACAAGGTGAAAAATGTACGAGTGAGATAAATCTCACAGTCAACACAAGAGCACTACTCTACCTTTCTCACTATGGGTTCTAAGGGTAGAGAACCTAAAGTAAACCAGAAAGATATCACTTATAAAAGTGATACCAATTTTAGAAAAGAAATAAACCAATTGGAGAAATAGAACCTGAGATAAGAGACTACAACTAATTGGAGGAGAAACTATGGTCACTAAGGCTCAAAACAAGACACCTAGTCCAAGAAACAACTCTCTACAGCCACAAAGGTCTCTAGACCAACAAAAACACAAGCTAAGGAGTGAATCAACACCACTAGGTACCCCCCACTACTAGATACTAGTGATTGAAAAACCCAGCTCAACCTACTCAAGATAAAAGACTGTAGAAAACACTAGTGCACAACAGATCATCACGGACGGTTCAAAAATATCAACACAGGCAGTTTCAGGAGCCGTCTGAGTTTATGGGTCAGCAATAATATGAGGTCGTCACAGACGACTTTCGAACTATCTGTGATGCAAACTATCACATACGATTTTTACTAAAAACTGTCTGTGATATATGATTTATCATAGACAGTTTTAACTACAAACCGTTTGTGATATATTAATATTACAGACGTTTCTACTACAAACCATCTGTGAGAAATCATATATCACAAACGATTTCTATTACAAACCGTCTATGATAGTCAACTATCATAGACGGCTACGAGTTAATAAATGTCTGTGATATTCTTTTATATTCCTAAATCTATTTCTGTTTGTTGGCTAGCCTTAAGAAATGCTAGCCATGCCCTCTGAAATAAGTAGATCAACATAGTATATATATATCCAATTTATATTCATTCATTTCAGAAACAAGAACATCCATTTCACAAATCAATTAACAGAAATGAAATACAAATACACACATGAACAATTAAGCTCAATCCATCATAGTGAAATTTATTCTATATTGTGGAACTCCACCATTTTATTTTATGACTTTAGACATCAAGAAGTATGCACACTATCCTCGAATATGTTTGAGGTCAGCCTGTTCCAACAGAGTTGTAGTGATGGACATAACCTGTCGGTATGAAGATCAAAACATATGACACATAAACATTTGATTCATCATTTTACTTACTTATTTCCTTTAAAAATTAGTCCTTCATGATGATCGAACCGTATGTAGCTTCTTTCGTCACGTTCTTCCTCTACCCTTATGCCATTTCTGAAAGGAGGTAACTCATCAAATTGATTATATTCTTCCTCGTCCACTATACTCTCAACTCCGACAATCTTTCTTTTTCCATGAAGAATCACGTGACATTTTTTATTTACCTGATCGGTTACATAGAAAACTTGAACAACGTGGTTTGCAAGTATGAATGGTTCGTCTTTGTATCTGACACGTTTGAGGTCCACAATAGTGACACTGTACTTGTGGAACTTCACATGTGGAAGATAGACCCAACAGCGCCAAAATAAGGGGTCTTGAAAAGCACAGTCAAGCTTCCAAATCTCCTCTATGAACCCATAGTAGGAGTTTCTCAACCCATCGGTACTAAACGCATCTATGCGGACACCACAGTTCTGGTTAGTGCTCTTTACATCCTGAGTCTGCGTATAAAATAGTACCCATTTATGTCATATACTTGCCATGTCACAACTATAAATATTGGTCATTTTGCCAATCAAATCAGCATATCACTTGTCATATCCTTGCCATGTCACAACCGTTGTTTGCCTTCAATTTCAGCAGTTCAAGCACGCTTGACAATCTCGTGTACTTTGACTTGCAGCATATGAATAAATGTTTCTCCAAGTCCTCCATCTAGCCCCGAAATTTAACACATTCTCTCTCATCATAGTTCCCTTCTGCATTATGAAACATCTGATCCAGATTATCATCATTCAGCTTATTCAAATCGAAACCACAATTGACATGATAATCCGGTGGCATATCATTGATTTCATCAGTGCTGCCATTATTACTACCTTCCTATGTAATCTGCTGTTCAGCATGACTGGTCCAACGTGCATACATCTTTTTGAAAACCTTTCGAATCAAGTGCACTTCAATCTGCGCTCGGTTCTTAAACATCTTTAGATTCTTGCAGCCAATGCATAAACAGTACATATATTCCACCCTCTTATTCAAACATATCCTCCTCGGCAGCTCTTGTAAAAGCAAAAACGTCATTAATGTACTCTTCACTCATACGGTTCCCAACATATATCCAGCTTCGGTCCTACGTTATGCATGTAACAATTTAGTATAACTTATTAAATTAATTAATTACTATACTAGATATGTATGATCTAAATTAAGTATCTATATGTAGCAATAATAATTAATTAAATTGAATTAAGTACAAATAGACTATGAATTCACTAAACACTAAACCCTAAACCATGCTAAATGTAAAATAATCTTATCTCTACATCAAACTAGCTAGATCAACCATATTCAATTCTTCTTTCACCAAAAGTGATAAATCTAAATTATAAAACAATTAGGAACAAATTACTAACCATAGGTAGCCAAAAACTTAGTCGATTTACAATTATTTTTGACAAATAGTCTCCTTTCACCAAATGGCCTCAAAGCCCTGCCTCCAGCTCAAAGCAGTAGCGTAGATCTGGTATTTAAGACAGAGGGTCGACGGGTCTATGCACAATTAATATAGTAAAATTATTACAGAATGTTTTTTATACAAACCATCTGTGATGACTTAATTATCATAGATAGTTTTTAATACAAATTATTTGTGAAGTATCACAAATGATTAAAATAAAAAACTATCTGTGATATTTGGTAATATCACAGATAGTTTTTGTTAAGAACCATCTGTGATACTTCATCGACAGTTTTCACCACAAACCGTCTGTGATATTTCCTCTTCACAGACGGTTTTTAGGGCTGGCAGCAACATAGACAATCTCTAAACTAAAACCTTCTATGATTGTATTTAATACAGATGTTTTTTGGGTACCGTTTGTGATGTGGCATCTAATATTAGACGTTTTGTAGTAGTGAAAATGCCTTCACCTTAACCGTGGACATCACCTCTTTCCTGAGCTGAATCCATGGTTATCTTCTCCTCTACAAGCAATCTCCATACTTACAACATGTAAATCCACCAATGACTCACGCATCGCAAGTCTCTTCGTGTCGGTTCCCCCCAACACCTCACTTGCACCGATCACATCATTCGATGAACCTTACTTGAACCTTGCATCAACATCACTTGTCTTTAACTGTGCTCCACTTGAGCCTAACCATCTCACCCAGCTTCCTTGACTGTACCTCAGCATATCCCCAAGGTTTGTCCCGATCCATGTCGTCGACCATGGCTGCCTCCAAGCACCTTATACATCAAAGACTAAGAAATTGTTTTAAGACAGAAGTTCTTCACAACTTGACTCACGTCAGTTTAAACATGATTCATGCACTATGAATGCAATGACTTAGACTCCACAGCTCAATCCATAACCAATTCCCACAAAAATCGAATTAGGAAGCAAGAGCCGGTCTGATTTTCACGCAGAGGCCGGTCTAACTGCTGCCCTACAAGCTGGTCAGACTGCGAAGCACACCCTGGTCAGACCACACCTTGACCGATCATACTGCTCTGTCTTGGCCTGAAAAACTATCCCCTCTGAAAAATAAATACCGCTAACTATTTCACAGTTGCACCGCAGACCTGGTATGACCATCACCTATGGCCGATCATACAAGCAGCTGCCCACTGGTCAAACCACCATCCTTCGACCAGTTTGGCCGCCACCGGCCGATCTGACTGCCAGCCGTAGGCCTATCAGACCGTTGCTGGCAAAAATGCTGAGAGGTAAAATATAAACTTTCGCAAATACAAATCTCTACTCGATATGATTGCTTTGATTGCCAATTATTTAACACACATAAATCAATGATGTTCTCAATATGGTTCTTCACAATACTAAGGTTCACGTGTATAGAAGAGAAGTTCACGGCCACCTGTCAATTTCTGATCGTTTTTCCTCACAAAGAAAAAAGAATTATGATCGTTTTCACCAATGATTTATCCATGTCTATATTTTTCCTTCACAGATATATGCATGCCCTGCAAGTAAATTACACTAGAACATATAGCTTCTGTATGATAGCCATTTTATCAATTTTTATTAATCTACACTGCTATCCGTTGTTCATCGAAATTTAGAGTATTATATGGGTCTATTTTTTGCGGCTTTTAAAAGTAGTTTTTGGTTTTTGCTACAGAACCTAATTTTTAAATAGAGTATTTTCTCAAGACGGGGTCTATAAGATTACAGTACACGTTAAAAGCCCAATATATGTATCAACCAAAATCGCAAGCGAGTATCTCTCTCCGTAATCTCTGTCACGAACAACTAAAAATTCAAAAATTTTAGGCAAAAGTCATAAACCACAGCCATAAGCAAAAAAAAAAAAAAACAGGCCCTAACTAATTTACTGAACGAATTATTTTCATTCATATTAATTAATGAGCAATTCATTTTTTATTCTCTGACAAAACTTTTAGACTGCGAAGCAATATATGTGCTGCAATTAATCACAGTACGTACAAATTAATAGCCAACTTTTTTTGCGCTATTGGATTATAGACACCGTATATACCTTTCAAACATGTTGCCTCAATATAATTCCTTGATATGCAATATGATCGAACTGATAGTATATATACTAGATTTGGAAATCAAACAATTTATACGTTAACATAGATGAGAAGTTATGACCTAGCTACTCAATTTGTATTATGGGCATTTTGTCATTCTTTTAGACTGTTCTATTTACTAGATCAACTATCAGTTTTCAATGGAAAACTAGCTAAATTAATTAACTATGAAGTGATTCATCTACTGTATAAATTATATTTTGATTAATATTTTTGGGCGATTTCTTTTTTATATATACTCTGAACAAAATTTTAGATAGTGAAGCAATATGTTGCCATAAATTTTAGATAGTTTTCTATGTAGTTAACTATGAAAATATCCTTAATTACAAGGATTTGTTACGCTACCTTAATTTGGCCGCTCGAGGTAGGAAGTTAGAGGACATCACACGCCAGTCTATAGAAAATATTTTCCTTACAAGAATCTCCATGTTCACACATTACACATCACTGGCCGTCCGTGGCTAGCGTGCCCAAAACAAAATATTGTGCGTATCCGTGTCGTAGATCGGTTGGTCTTGTCAAGAATGAATATTTTTTACTACAAGATGCTCCTGTACCAATCACATATGATTGATCCATACGGATCGTGTGTGTATCTTTACTATTCTAAAAAAAGTAGTTGATGGTTGATGTGGCCTCTTCTACCCTTCTTATCATCTCTTGACAAAATAAGATACGAATTTCTTAAGCAACGGTAAAAAAAGATACTTATAATTCATAAGCCCTAACTTAAATTTTTCCTTGTGCCTTCTTAAGCAACGGTGTAACAATAGTACAAACACCATAATTTTGATTTCTTGTTTTGCGCAAATATTTGGTGGCCATGGTGACACACATGCATGGCCAAGATAGGCGTACTTGTGTGCTATCCTATATAAAATTGGTATTTTTGTTGTAACGCACGTGCACTATACTAGTATATATAGATGCAAAACTGCGCAATGCATACGGCGGTGAGAATAGACCCAGTCGGTTTTACTTCTTCATGTGGTTGACCGTGAATCCAGGATAAATATAGAGAAAAACTCTGCTGTCGAGACTATAGCATAATATAAATGCAATTGGAATATCAAATTCATATATAAATAGGAAGAGAACAAATTGAAAATGTATAATACAATAAATTTAGTACCTTGCTAATGGATAATGTACCACAAATATTCATAAATATGTGAGTACGATATGTAGATAAGAAATATCAGTGTAGTGATATAATATTAAATTGTGAATATCTATAAACATTAAAAATGAAATAAAAATATACCACTAAATCACTAAATCTGATTACGACACAATTCACTCTACGAATTTTCATGTCTTGAAAGCGCTGAATGATTATTTTGTTATCAAGTCATCTAAATAAATTGGCTAATCAGCTAATGTCTAATGGCTAATGTCGAGTATCGATTAAACAATAATTTACATCAGATATTCAGATGAACAATAATCGTTTCTCATAGTCTTAGTTAGTACTTTCACTTACCTCACGGCTCACATGGTCAGCCGGTCACGGTCACGCACGCATGCGACTCACGCCGACTGCTGACACGCACACGCCTCATGGACGACCGGACGGACAGGTCGGATAGTCAGGCACTCCGCACTCCGCACTCCACACTCAGGCAGGCGACGGGCTCACAGCTCTTGACTCATGAGCCACTACCAATTGCCTGTCGCCACTTCATTTGGCAAACGACAAATGGGGAAATAGCCTGGCGCCCGGGCGATGTCGCCTCACCCACCGACCGCCGCACCGCTCCGCCGCTCCCGCTCAGGCTCGGCCTCACTAGCCCCGCTCCTCCACTCGGCCTCGCCGCTGCCGCCGCCCGCGCCAGCCTCCCCTCGGCGGCTCGGCCCCTCCAGCTCGAGTCGCCCTCCGTCGCCGGCCGACCGCCCCGGCCTCGTGGCGACCGCCTCCCCTTCCCGGCTCGGCGGCTCCCCCTCTGTCGCACAGGGCTGTGGGCTACGGCGGCTGCCAACTCCGCGACTCGTGACGCCATCGCCGTGAGAGGTGAGACCGTGACCTTATCTACTGTTCAGCGTCGGTGCGTCGCATTGTATTGTGCTTGTTCATCTTCCTCGTGACCTAATGTATTGTTCTGTTGTCTTGTGGTTTTGGACCAATATTTGCCACTGATTTGGGCCGGCTAGGACGCTAGGCTTTAAGACACCGACTGGGCCTCACCACCTGAGTGCTGCCGTCTCATGCTTTCTTCGATAGTTCGACTAACTCCGGCAGTCCGGCCTCCGGTTCTTCACCCTCCGGGCCATGCTAAACCATATAGCAACCATATTGTCCCGCACGGTGTGGGTTCAAACGTCAAAGACTCGAAGGAGAATAGGGCGAGTTAGGTTGGCGTCGCGAGGGTTACTACCGTGTGTATGTGTCTGCATTGCCTGTTGTGTTGGCTTGGCTCTTCTCTGTGCACTAACCTGTCTGGCGTCTGCCGCTTGGGCCAGTGTCACCGGCCTGACTCTCTAGTCGCCGGCGTCCTTGGCCGCTGGAGCCCCGTTCCTACGAGCAACATCGCTGCCGGTTGAGATCCAAATTCCATGGCCGCCCTCCCGCCGTTGGAGCAGCGCGGGTTGCACGAGACGGGCGTCGGCGGCAGCTTTGCGATGAGAGATCAACAGGAACGGCGGCTTCAACGACGAGCAAACAAAGATTCCAAATTTCCCAGATTCCAACGGAGCTCGCTCGATTTGTTTACACGAGTAGATTTGCCCGCGTAATTACGCTGCTAGATATTATGATGCAGTTATCTTTGATATACAATTCTATCTTCTATGATCACTACGATAGAAATGATCATTACAGATAGTTTATAACTATTATAATAGACGTTATAATTCCGTCTGAATTTATGTGTCTGTGATAACATGTGGTTATCACAGATGGCTCTCAAACCGTCTGTGATAATTATAACACATATTGTTTTTCAAAAAAACCTCTGTAATATATCAGGTATCATAGACGATTCTTAAATATAGCCGTCTGTGATATGTTAATTATCATATACGTTAATGCCAAAAATCATCTGTGATATGTCACATATATATTATAGATGGTTCGCAAACATAGCCGTCTATGATATCCTACATATCACATATGACTAATACCAAAAACCGTATGTGATATTCATATAGCACAGATGTTTTATTGCTATAAATCGTCTGTGATAGCTATTTGAATATCTATATTATTTCCTATTTTTTGGCTAGCCTCAGGAAATGCTAACCTTGCCATCTGAAAATAAGCAAACATATTATATATATATAGCACATGATAATCATTACACATATTTTACAAATGAATTAAACAACTAAATGAAGTACATTTCAATGAATTGTTTCATTAAGCACAATTGAGTGATTACAATTGTATCAAATATTTTGATATCTAATCTTCATCACTGGGGTAGAACTCTCCAGTCTTATTTATGACCTCCGCTATCAAGAATTGGGATAATTTTCCTCAAATTTCGGCTAGTTTGTCCAAATCAAATGTACTTACATCAAATTCCACGCGCTATCGTTAGGAGTGTTAAAGTCATTAGCATATATGTATATTGATAATCACCAAATAATTATTAGCAAGTTGGCAAACCGCTGAATCATTTGTCTTAGTGGCTATGATGTTCTCTATATGGGGGCAAACGTAGAATCCACATATGTTGCCCTATAGTTGTGGTGGCACTGTAAAAATAGAATTACGTACACAGGTATTGCCAGTTCTAGAGACATTATTACGAAGTGTGACATATGATTGTTGTATTGTAGCGGGTACTAAAAATCGCGTCATGTGTCGCAGTGTAGCACTGGATTCCTTGTGCCTCCTTCTCTGGACAACGTAAGCACTGAATGACCTACGTGATTCTAAAAAGTTATTCTCGGCCATTGCAAACGAATGGAAGACTACAATAGTTATGTATGGATAAAGAGGAAATGAGTTTACCTATCAAGTGTTTGTTGCACACAGGTGAAGTCATGGTTGCTCATAAGTAGGAAATCAAGGTACATTATCTCGCTCCACTTTAGTACAATCACAATCAGAATCTAGTGACCCCTAGTCATATATGTCGTCATAGTGATTAATCCTAAATTTATGTTGCGTATAAAGTACAAATGAAACTTGTATATCAACTAGTAAGCACTTACCCCTGGTTGAGGGGTACCATGATGTAGTCCTTGTCACTGCGAGCAAACAATCCACTCAGTATGTAATCTTGGACGAAGGGTCCGTTATCGATGATGGATTGCTCAGAGACCAAGTGTGGATCGAGGAAACCCACCGGTTCTCACTGTCGCCAGCCTTGTTGGATCATGGATCTATACATAAACAATGAGTTATGACATTTATCGGTTCGTAAATAAACGCTTTGAACAAAAAATTATAGGCAGATACTACAACATCTTAGAAAGAGGTCCTTACTTCACCTCGATGCCTTCACCGTCATCGTAGCCGTGCCTCACGCTCGATTTTGGTTCTCTTCCTACCCCGATACAATTCGGAGTCATCTGAGAAATCATGTTTCTAAGGAACATAAAGTCCAAGGCCTCTCGTACGACCCGGGTGCTCCTTGTTTCCTAGGGCCGTGGAAAGTATATCTTTCTCCCTAGTTGCCTGGAATGATCCCTAGGAAGATTCTACACTCAACGCTTCCTGCAAGAGCCCGACATGTCATTTCACTTCCTACGAAGTTGTGGAGTAACTACAAGCTACGTAGTTTGATCGATATCTTACCAAGCGGTGGGACACTTCCTGGTCTGCAGGGTTTCGGAAGGAGATTTCCCCCGATGACGTGGTAGATGACCTCGCTCTAATCCAATTTCGAGCGCGCTCATCCGGGATCGTGGCAAATGGCGGAGCGGTGTCCCGTAGGATTGCCTGTTCGTCTTCCGTCCTCTATTGCGGGATTTTACCCGCATACTCAGCTATACCAAGTCTGTGGGGGTGTGTGTGTTTTTTGCCTGGAGGGCCTTGTGCGCCGCACTTGCACTTCTAAAATCTTCGGTCGTCTTTATCACCTTAAACTCTTTTTATTGTGGTTTCAGGAATGTGTACTTATGAAAGAACACTTCACATCAGTATGTGTTATGGCTTGTTGGAAAGATAAGAAAACCCTTCAAAATTTCAGTGTCAAACATTTTGCGTCGCCCCAATCTTATAGTCCTCAGACTCACAGGATATTCTCCGAGCAGCACACCAGATTTCCCATCACAAAGATACAAATTTCCCACTCTGCTCCCAGATGCAAACCAATACAAGCATCATACTGCCTAACCTATTCATCAAGAACAAAATAAAGGGTTCGAATCAAAGATTTACCACAAGGATGAATAGATCAGGCTTGGGGATCAAGAATAGCCTTCCTTTCTCCCCTCTTCTTGTGAACTTGGCCAGCACCTTCTCTCCCCTTCTCCTCCACGAATCAGCAGCAGAAAGTGAGATCCTCTCTTCGACTCCTCTCCTCTTATTTTCTTCTTCGCCTTTCTACTCCCCCCCTTAACCATCAGAGGCTATCCTGGAGACGCCCTCCGTAGAACTGCAGTTGAGGCTCTGCTTCTTGTTGGATAGGTCACACATGTTGAGGTTCTACTTGGGATCTACATGCAGTACCACAAGCAGTCAACCCAATTACTACACTATATTACCGCAGCAATTGATCCTAAACTCACGAAAGGGCATGAAGCAATCAATCTCACATTGTCCCCGGTTAGAGCAGGATCATACCATTGAAGAATTTTTCAGAAATGTCAAGACTAGTTCAATGAGACATTGCATCGAACAGGTGCCTTGCAAACTTTTCATAGTAGCAGCGGTGGCCGGCCATAAAAAAAAAAGAAAAAGGTGTGCTTTTGCCACGAGATTGCACAGAGGTGGCGGCTGGATATTTTTGAGGTGGTGTGCCATCGCCGCTTCCAGCGAACGTGCATCCGATGCACATCTCTTGCCAGCGCCGAGTCCGTCATCGTCTTCCTCAACATCACGCCGCCCCTTCTCTCTCGAGGAGTCGTGGGTGCAAGGATGGTTGGCGGAGGCTTCGGTGAGAGGTGAAGGAAGACAGGAGGGTCGAGGTGATGGCTGTGGTGATGAGGTTCTTCGCTGTTGATAATAACATGGCTTTAGCAGATGTTTTGAGATTATTCTAGAATAAACTATGAGCATAAAAACATTATTCCAGCAATAATTTAATGCCATGAGCAATAATGAAATAATTATCAGAATATAATTCTTTCTTCAATCATATAAAATCGAGATCATGCTAAACAGGGCTATGATAAGAAAATAAATAATTAGTGTATTACTCAAATTGTTATTAGATTTTTTTCTTATATGTTCGGTGGCTCTTGTTTAACACAAGGCCTCCTCATCACAAGCGGTCTAAATTTTGAACAGCAATTAGAGTGACAATTTCCTAGAAGTTCTGCTAGAATTTTGAGCTTCTACAACTTACCAGATAATCAAGACATCAATTATAGAATATTGCAAATTACTGAAATACAATAATAGAAGTAACAGTAAGCAAATAATACTAAGGTAAAAACAGGACAGCAAGGTATACAATCACTGACAGCTCAAATGTCTTGCAGAAATTTCTAAATTGCCACACCAATTCTATTCAAGACCAAGGATCCTCATTAAGCAATCGAATACCCATAGTTAATCATGTCAAGGCACCCAATACTGGTGATTGAACAAATCAGATATCAACTGATATTCTATCTCACTAGTATGTCATACTGACAGGTTAAACAATTTAAAACTGAAAGCAATAGAGGAACTCACAACAGCTGCAGCACTCAAAGCTACAAAGAAGCATCATGGCAAAGCACATCAACGAAGACGTTGTCCCAGAAAACCTATTGTTGCCACTATGTCGCGGTATCATTGGCAAGGTTCACGGAGATAATATGCCTACTCCACGACCCGAGCCTACTCCACGGCCCGAGGCACACCTAGATGTGGATCAAGGTTCTGGAGTCACCGCACAAAGTACATGGATCGCACACCGGCCAAATGCATGAACACAAGCAACGGTACATCAAAATCACCAACCACAATTACCACTAGTCATGGCTAAGACCAGCAGCACCACCTCCTAGGCCCTCACCGCGTGGAGAAGGTCCAGAAGCCTAGATAATGGAAACACGAGTCCATCCAACATCTCCCTTCGCCCGATCAAGCAGCTACCTCAATAGGCACCCTTCTACCTCCGCCTTCCAGTGGAGCAACAACGTGCGAGGCTACAGGTTGCAGGAGGAGGAGGAGGGAGCCAAGCTGGAGAAGCCATCGCCAGCCAAATCACAATTGGGCATAACTCCATATCCAACCAGACCAAGTAATCAAGCTAGAGAGGTGGAAGACAAGAAAATCAGAGAGCTGATGAAGTTCTTTGGCCTGCTCTAGAGAAGGAGCCCATTGTATATGAAGAGGGGGAGAGGTGGCGTAGCCAAATGGATGCTACTGGAATCACCGAAGTGGCTCGTGGGAATCAGATCGATCCCTACGTTCGCTACAGTGAACAACCGACGCAATCCACTGAAACAGAGTAGCCTCCACCTTATCCTCTCTCTTCCTCTGACACATGGGTCCTGCCACCGCCTTTTTTCCTTTAAAACAAAATTGAGAAATTCCCAAAGTAGTCTTCAAGAACAACATTCGCCGTCGTTTTGAAACAGCTTATTAGGACAACCTTTTCGAAGCGACTTATCGGCATTCGATTCGATTCATTCGCACAAGCACCCACGCAACAGCTAAAAACCATCAGTAATAGACATAAGCCATCGACTGCAGCTAACAAGAACCCACATTTATCGATCAAACTAGAGAGAGAGGTGAGGGAGGTTGCCCCAAGAGGACACAAGATCATTCAAGTTTTAATCAATACTCTGCTCGTAGTTCTATCCATAAAGTTGACGAAGATTCCTGCACTAATTCTGAGGTTCGCAATGTGCACAAATATATATTTGGAAAGGTTATCAAGTTAAGTTTCCAACGGATCAAATAGTGCATGATTTGTAGCTTCCTATGAAAAGATATGGCAAGTTAAGTGCATGCTACGTAGGCAGTCCCAGGCGACACGTGTGTCGAGACCTAAATATGCAAATCTAGACTCTCTATATATTTTGCACTAGTACAGGATCACGCTAGTGCATATAGTAGAAACATAAATGAAATATCGACCACATCACGATTCACTAAGAAAAAGACTCAAATATTATTAATTATCAGAGTTACGACCTTATGGCCAAGCTTACAATTTAATAGCCGAAAGGGCTCGAGAAACTAGAAACGAAAAACAACAAAAAATAAAGTGGCCATTCGACATGCCCACAGGTAATCGGCTGGGAAGCGTAATCCTAATCCTAATCGTAAGTCACCATGTCTTTTGAGAAGGGTGATTGTCCGATCCCCTCAACTCGACCTAGCCGGTTTCTGATCATGGTTGAGCCCACCATCAACAACTGTCAAGTGAATCGCGTGTTGATTGATGGTGGTAGCTCTTTAAATATTTTATTTGCTAATGCCTTAGATGAGATGCAAATTCCTCGTACCAGAATAAAGCCTGTGCGATATTCTTTTCATTGAATCGTAGCGGGTTCTTCGGCCCAACCCATTGGCCAAGTTTTCTCAGCCTGTTACATTCGGTTCTCCGAGCAACTTCAGGACAAAAACTATCCTTTGATGTAGTCGACTTCGACTCGGCATATAATGTCATACTCGGACAACCAACTCTGACACGATTTCTGATAGTTGTTCATTATGCATATTAATGTCTCAAGTTGCTGGGTCCTAAGAGAGTTATCATAGTCTGTTGCGATATGAAGATGGCACTGACGTGCGATCGCAAGTCCCTCGAGATGGTCGGACAGTTAACAACTCAGGAAGTCACCAAGGTACGGTCTTCGAGCAAGCACTCAAAGCCTAAAACTGCGCCAAAGCTGAATGAAGAAGTCACAGAAGTCCCTCTGGACTCAGAGGAACCTTCGAAGGCAGTTTGCATCGGGTTTACTTCTGACCCTACATAGGAAGACACACTCGTCGCTTTCCTTCGGGCAAATGTAGATGTGTTCGCGTGGCAGCCATCCGACATGCCCGGGGTCTCCAGGAAAGTGATCGAGCATAGGCTAGCTCTACGGTCTGATAAGAAGGCCGTAAAACAAAAATTACGAAGATTTGCACCTGATCGACGAAAAGCTATCAAGTCGAAATTAGACAAGCTACTAAAAGTAGATTTTATAAGAGAAGTCGATCACTCAGAATGGTTGGCTAATCCTGTAACGGTAAAAAAGTCTAACGGTAAGTGGCGCATGTGTATAGACTATACCGATTTAAATAAAGCTTGTCCTAAAGATGACTTTCTGCTTCCTCGTATTGATCAATTGGTAGATTCTACTGCTGGTTGTGAAATATTAAGCTTTCTAGACGCATATTTTGGTTATCACCAGATCAATATGATTTTAGAAGATGAAAAGAAAACCGCGTTTATCACACCGTTTGTAGTATTTTGCTATGTCAAAATGCCATTCAGTTTAAAAAATGCTGGTCCAACTTTTCAGCGTTTGATGCAATCAACCTCCATACATCAAATGGGTAAAAACTTGGAAGCCTATATCGATGATGTGGTTGTAAAAAGTATCAAACGACTTAATCATATTATTCTCTCAGGAGAATACCTGAATCTGGATAAAGATTTTCGTGTCTTTACTCTGTACGTGCATGCTCTAGATTTATTGAGAGAATATCCGAATCTAAATAAATTATATGTAAAATCGATATTAAAAGGTTGACAAATTCCTTAGGAAGCAATCTGAGCAGGACATTTGACTTGTACAACAGTAATCGAGCAGGGCGGTCTTGCGCGATCAAGATCCAAGATCAAAAGAGGAAAGAGAACGACCCGATCGGCTTGCCAACTTGATTTCCTAGGATCAATCCACACGTGGGAGAGAGCGCTAGCACAAGAGAAGTTTCTAATTTCAGGCACACGCCATTTTTGTGTCGATTTTAGTCGCACGTTACGAGGCTACTACAATCTTGCTAACTAGTGATTTGTTCTTAGGCAAAATAAATTAGAGTTTCTTAGGCAAATACTACAAGTCTAATAAATTCCGTTTGTGCTAGGAGCCGGGTGTTATTCCGAAAATAAAGAAAACAACTGAATGTACATGCTCCAGGTCCCAACGTCCATATATAGGGTTTGTTTATACTGGTTTTTACTTGTGACTTATGTTTGGAGAAGTCAGAAACTAATATGAATATTTGACTTTTCGAAGCGATTTCTCAACTCCTCTTGTTTCGAAGATAAGATAGAGAGCCACGAACGCATCATACACCTCTCGCTCTCATCTTGTGCACGAATCTCTCCGTCACTTTTTCTACCGTTCATCTTCTCTTTCTAAAAGTTATATTTTTTAGCTATTATTATTTACTTTTAACCAAAAGTCAATAAGCTGACCTATATTCTACGCCTTCTTCGATTCCATTTGTAACGTGGAAGCTTTTTTTTTTTTTTTGCAAAACAATCCCGATCGTCCCGAAAGGAGACAACCACTCTGCTGTCCTCCTTTTACCACTTTTTTTTTGTCACACTTTTTTATGACAAATTGTATGTGCATAAAGAGAATATCTTTAAGGGATTTTTAGGGTTCGAAAATCCAAATCCCCCTTTCATTTCTCTCCACCGGCCCGGTCAAGTCTCGCGGAAGAAAACAAGAGTTTCGCGCAACCACCCCTCGAATTCCCATTCATTTATGCCCCCGTCCACCTCGCCACGGCGACGACTCCGACCGACGCTCCGGTCCCTCCCCAAGCGCCGCCGCGAGACCGCCTCCGCAGCCACGGGGAACGCGACGAGCTCCCGCGGCGGCGGCCTCCGCGAAAAGGTGAGGTCCGCCGCCAGACGCGCCGGCTCCGCCCCCGCCGGTCGCCGCAGGGGACGCGGTCCGCACGGAGCCCCGTCCGGGGGGCCGCGTTCGACCCCTTGGACTTCGAGGCCGACCCGCCGCCGCAGGAGCTGACGCCCGAGCAGGTCCGGCTATGCAAGGAGGCGCTCGCGATTTTCGAGGCGAGGAGCAAGCAGCTGGATGCCTTGTCCGCCGAGTTCAGAAGCCTCCCGGTATGATTGTTTCCTGATCGTTCTGAGGGACAGTTCTGAAATTTGTGCCAAATATTGCATATTCTCTCTGTCCACACGGCAATTTGGTGTAAATTTGTTGTCGTTTCCTCCGTGATTAGGTGTTTTAGCGCTCATTTTCCTTCACTGATTGCGTTCTTTCTTGGTAGAATATGTCGGGACTTCGCTCTTTGTTCATGGCATGGCCTTGTCGTGCTAGTGAGTGTAATTACGCAGTTAACTAAAACAGGCACATCCGAAAGTATTTTCCAGTAATAGAGGCCTGTCTGACTGAACCACCGAATTGTAATCGAAGTAACAGATGTGCAGTTGAAAAATACTTTCGGATGTGCCTTTTCCTTGTATGGTCTATGTATTTGTTTCCGTAGTGATGCGTTGTTTTGAAGTGAAGCGTCGGTGTTGGGTTGCTGTGAAGTGAAGCAGCGGGGTGGGGATCTGATGCGCCATATACGAGGAAATGGGTGGAAATATGATTTCCCAATTTGGTGCCTTTTTAGAGAAAGATGTTGCATCTTGTTTTCTCGAAACTACATACAAACTGTCTCCAGTTAAAATCACTGACACAAGATTTAAATAGTAAAAGAATATGTCTTCAGAATGTTTGGCTGTGAGCTATAGATTATAACTCCTATCAGGCTTGAGCTTGATTCGTAAAAGTTAAGGTTCAAAGAGTTCTATTACCATTCTAGGTTTAATGGCCTTAATTGTTCTCTCACTTATATACTAGAAATGGATTTAATCATATCATCGTATATAAGTATTTTGGTATAGAGAATTTGTAGTGTTCTATACCTATGTCCTATTTCTTGAATCAATTACTCATTTGTTATTTGAATTTTATAAACTGTCATTGGTAAGGTCGTGGTTAAATAAACTTGAAAAGAACATTTTGTTTACATGGCTTTGTGGCCAATTGGCCATATCAACAGATACAAGATCTGATGGACCGACTGTTCTTCACTCCGTCCACTTAAGGGTCATGGATTTCAGGATTTGATATTTTATCACAATTGCGCGAGGGCAGATATTGTTTTAATATAATTTCTACTGGACTACCTGTTGATAACACAACTCAAAACTTCATATGATTTACTTTCGCAACTCAATCAGGACTTATTCTGGTGGAAAATATAGCTTCCTCCTTTTAAGGCATTGTCTTACATAAGATTGCAGTTCATTTCTGTTTAATAAAATTTTTTGCCTGTTTTCGAGCAGGTATCTAGTCAAATGTTCATATCTTATAATTTATGCATCGAAGACATGACATTAAATTTATTTTAGCTATCATGAAAGTGATACTTTCCTAGTATGTCAATTTCAAATTTCATGGTCATGTTTTCAGGACATGAGAATGATGCATCAGGAGCTGATGAAAAGGTCTAGTGTGGCTCACAATGCTGCTAATAGGGAGAAAAACCGCTATATTGATGTCTTACCATGTGAGATTTCCCACCTGTATCTGTAATTTATGGTGATTATTGTTGGTGCGCAACTAGAAAGACCTTGTAGCATTATGAATTTGATCAAATTAGGCTCCTTTCTTGTCTTTAGTTGATGATACCAGGGTACGGCTAAAATCACCAACAACCAATCAAACTTCAAGCAATGATTACATCAATGCAAGCTTTATAAAGGTAAAATTTGTGTTGTCCTTTTTTATGTAGCTCTGTTCTTCTTGCCTTTCTGACTCCAGTTTGAGATAATTGAAGAGCAGCTTAAGATATGTATAAAACTTGCAGGCTAGTGACGACAACAGAGTTGCAAGATTCATTTCCACTCAAGGTCCACTGGTCAGGACATTTGAGGATTTTTGGGAAATGGTTTGTGAAAATCAGTGTCCTGTGATTGTTATGGTCACACAGTTTGACAGTGTTAAGGTGCTCGCTTACATTAAACAATCTCCTCAACTTCCATTGCATTGAGCTGATGTTCAAATGAGACCCAGTCATGCTGGTATTCCTACATGTAGAATCTTGCACTTATATGAACCAGGGAGGCAGAACAATACGAATTGCCAAATTTATTTCTCATAAGTCTATAATAAAATGCTTGCTGTGAATTTCACATCATAAAACCATAGCCTTATGTGTACACCTAATGAATTGTATGAGCTGAGCAGCACCATTGCAGCTAACAATATTACCAAACTACGGCATTTATGCCATAAGAGATCTTAAGCATAAAACATCCCTACAAAATGAAAAAGGTAGCAAACTACGTGTTGAAACAACAATGCAAATTTGCATTTCTTGTGAGTGAAAACAATAGATGTTACACTGAAGAATATGATATAGAAAAAACAAAGTAGTTCTCAATTCTAGGAGGATCCAGATCTTCATAAATACACCCACAAATGGTGAATCTATGCTAGCATAACCCTCTTATTAGTGTTAAGATTTTGAATGAGAGAGTAGACCATAACTCCTTGTCAGGAGAAGGGGAAAAACACTTGGCTAGTAAATAGCCACTAGACCCTGTAAGTCGACAGGTAATACCGGCAATCAACTAACAGGATCCCACTTATAGCTAAGGATATCTTTTGAGGGGGAAAATGACTCCTGAGGGGATTTTTAGTCCCCTTTATGTTGGTTTTTAAAATTTTCCTAACTTGAATTTTGTTTTTGTGGCATCCATCTATGTTGGCTTTGCCTCAGTGAATGCGTTTTGAAAACAATAGGTAATGGTGACGTAATTCCAACTGTATGCATGCAGAATTCATAGACAATTTGACATGAAGATATATTGGCTTTCTCTGTGCTATAGATACACTTTGAAACATCAATATTTCCTCTGATAAATGCCTGTTAAAGAAATTATATTTAAAAAATGCAGTGTGATGAGTATCTTCCATTGGGCAATGGACGAGGAGTGTATGGAAAGTATAATGTTGAGATTAGGAAGGCCAAAAGAGATAACCATCAATTATGGTTGCGAGATGTGAAGGTGCAATGCAACGAGGTAAAAAATTTTTAAAGACAGTCATGTATGCTTTGTATCATTGTTCCTACATTTTTCCCATCAAGTTTTTTTCTTTTCCGCGTCATACATAAAATGTTGAAGATGAATGTTCTTGTTCATTTACTTCAGTTCTGTTTTTATAGGTTTCTCCTGTCTGTTTTAGTCCTCATGACGTGTCAACATTTATTTAGAAACTTAACATGCCTTTTTTCTTTTAAGACAATGATCATCATAAGTTGGCTTGTATTACATCTTCTAGATGACATGTGGCATCATTTCTTATTATTGATGAATTTGCTGTTCTATTGCTCAATGAATATTTAAATGATTAAACTTAGGTGATAGTAAAGGTATCAATTAAATCACATGTGGCAATATTGTGGTCATCATGATGAATGAAGCAAGGCCTCCATTTACTGTTATTATATATCACGGTTTTTTAAATAAATTTTTGATTGATTTATTTTTTTTAAAAAAAATAAATTTCTTGTATTCTTTGAATATTTATTTATTCATTTGAATCTTCTCTTGGACCATGCAGAATACAAGGCATGTAATAGTACGGCAAAATTATTTAATAGTTACACAACTAAGAAGTTTAAGACCTTTGGTGCATTTTATTTGATTGTATTTAAGCTTATAGTTTGAAATGGGGTTTCTTTAGCTGATGTTTGTGGTTGGAGATCATTCCATTTTGATGCTTCCGTTAACTTTTCCTTTGGGCAAGAAAGGTGCTGCAGCCTGCAGGGGTTGTGGATGCATTTTCCGTTTATTTTTCTTCAGTTCAGCTGTGTTGTGACTTGTGATTTAATATAATAAAATCTGCATTGCTTATTAGCTACAAATACATGCAGAAGGTTTTTATGGTTAAAGATCTTCTGATCTCTGATTTTCGTAATGTAGTCAGGCAAGGTTCATTATGTACTCCATATAGAATATCCTGATTGGCCTGATCATGGAGTGCCAACCAATACTGATGCTGTAAGACAAATCCGAAAACGATTACATCACATTCAGACAGAACATCCTATTGTTGCACATTGCAGGTTTGCTTCAACTTGATGCTATGTTACTCTGCACTTTTTTTTATTCTCTAGTCTGCACTTTTTTTTATTCTCTAGTCTTTACCCTTTTTGGTCTGTTTCTGCAGTGCAGGCATTGGAAGAACTGGTGCTTTCATCACCATCCATAGTACAATTGAGAGGATTCTCATTGGTGACAGAAGCTCTTATAATCTTGTTGACACTGTCAAATATTTTAGATCCCAACGAACTGGAATGGTCCAAACTGAGGTGGGCTCTGTTTCATTTTAACTCCAATCAGCTGCTTTATCTGAAGTATACACCCAAGTCCAGCATAATTTGAGCACATCAGACTTTGTCCTTGCTAACAAGTGTTTCTCTCACATTACAAAATAATTAATGAAATTGTAGAAAAAAATATTTTTGTTACAATGCGAGTGATGTTCTACAATTTCAAGGTCAAAATATGTCTTGTGTGTAATACTAATTCGCTTTTATCGTAATCTTATACATGGAGTTTTTAGGATAGTAGATTTTGAGATGAAGTTATTTGGTTGCATGAAATTTGAGAGAATGCATTACGGGCAAATTAGTAAGTTTATGCTATTCCCTGATTCCTTAATTATATGACACTCATTGAGTGTTAATATATGTTTTGCCTAGCTTGTGGTAAGTTGGTAGCTGAATGAGCATATGGACGTTAGCTATGTATTACTGAACTTGCATTTCATGAACGGCCAGGTGCCATGTGTTCAGAATGAGTTTTGCTCGCTAATTCCGACACACAGCTCTAGCCAGTCATTGCATTTGAAACTGATAGTAATGTTAATAATATTTTGGTTCATCGTGTGAACAGTGCACAATGTGTTCTTATGTGTACAACTATTTAGATGTTCTAATGGCACATCTGCTGCTTTTCAGCAACAATACATGTTCTGCTATCTCGCAATTGCTGATGAGCTGAAAGATCTGCTAAAGTCAAACCGTTGAGATACCCCTATGGTAGGTTGCATGATATTGCACAAACATATACTTGTATGGCTAAATTATCTTTCTCAACTCTCAAGTCCCACTTCATGCTGTTTCCTTGTAGGAAGAACCGGAGTGGTGCCTTTTTGTCGCCCTTCTATTTCTATAATCAACTTCAATGCTGGATATGTGCATAGGCCATTTCGGACTTGGAACTTCATATTTGAAGCTTGTCGCTTTTGTTGGGTGCACCACTGCTTGTGAATGGATCGACCGCATCGAGATCACCATGAGCCACCTCATTTTCGATGTGATATCAACTAGCGCTGTTATTACTGCTTGTCGAATAAAAAGAACGTATAGAAGTTTAGAACTTTTGGTGGCACAGTGCCTGTAATTACTCTGCAGTGAATCGTTCCTCCATCGGCCTTACCAGAATTCTGTACCTGATTTGCGCGTGGATCTAAAACGTCTCTTAAGATAGCAAGAGGATGAATGCATTGTTGATGCTTGCTCAAAGATTGTACTACTTCTGATGAATGAATTTTAAGTTCTTGATTCACAAAAAAGAACGAGGAGAAGAAGAAGAAGAATTGCATTGACTCTCGGTTGCCTCGAGATTGCAGTTATTTGAACACCTACATACTGGTTAGTCTACACGCCTTGATATATACTGGTAAAATCTTCCAGGAAGACTTGCTTGATAGTTTGACCTCGAGTCATCACGAGTTACTCTCGGTCGTTGAAATGTCCGTTTTCCATGTATAAAGTACACGTACTCTGTGGCTCGATGAATTTTGGGTATTGTTGGTCGTGTGCAGCATACTAATATCAGAAGTAGCCTTCAGGTATATGCAATACTATTTTTGACCCTCTTCTCGAGCGCAGGACTCTGGCCGGCCAGCGTGCGCAGACTTGCGCCCCCGTATTGCAGCAACTGAGTCATGCGGTTGAGTCATGCGGTTTGGGAGCGCATGATACCCTCGCATCGCGCTGCCGTAGTTGAATACGGCAGTGGTTGAACATGTAGTGGTTAAACATGGGTGTGGTCGAAAAGCGGCAGTGGTAAAAAACGGTTGCGGTCAAAGCGGATGTGGTCGAAAGCGGTTACGGTCGAATGCGAAGGTCGAAAGCGGCAGTGGTCGAAAGCGGTTGCGATCGAAAGCGGAGGTGGTCGAAAGTGGATGTGGTCGAAAGCGATTACGGTCGAAAGCGGAGGTAGTTGAAAGCGGCGGTGGTCGAAAGTGGTCGCGGTCGAAAACGGAGGTGGTCGAATATGGGTGTGGTCGAAAGCGGCTGCAGTCGAAAACAGAGGTGGTCAAAAATGGTAGTGGTCGAAAGCCGTGGTGGTCGAGGGAAGCAGTGGTCGAAGACGACTGTAGTTGAACAACCGTGGTCGGAGTGGCTGCGGTCGATGTGGGGGTATCATGCGCTTTACGGACCATATGACTCGGTCTTTGAGGCACGGGCGCATCGCGTCGGTGGCGAATCTGCGCTCGGGGAGGAGGCCAAAAATGGCATTGTATACACTCAAGGCTACTTTTGGTATTGCTATGCTGCACAGGGCCAAAAATACCTAGATCTCATAACTTGATTTCTCAGTTTCTAGGAACATGGCATAGGGCTCGACTTCCAGAGATCCTATCCAAGTCGTCTTTTCTTGTTTCTGTGGTTCACCTAAACTCTTGACCCTATTCTTTTAAACTATGATTGATAATTTTTTCCTATATATTTTAGAACGACAGCAGTCGATACCAAAGGAGCCGAAGGTAAAGGTCATGAAAAGCCAAAAGTGCCTCTTGTGTGTATCTCCGGGGATATTGCATGAGTCTCCTAAGGAGATTTTTCCATCGTAGTGCTGATCTGGTGGATAGAAAAGACTGATGGAACCATTTGGCTACTTAAGCATGAGCAAAGAAGGATGTCAGGTGTATATTTGTCGTATTAATTAATGTTGTGGCGTTGGTGTGGATTTACTTTCAAAGACATGAAAAAAAACAATAACTGTAAATCTTGTCGTGATCTTGGACTTAGATAGTGATTATTTTGGCTTATTTTTAGTGGCTTATGACTAAAAAGCATCAGTATGGTGGTGAAAACATCATGGTGACGGAGGCTTATTTAACATAATTAAATTTAAAAAAATTAAAAAATATAAAAAATATGTTAGCCCATCACAAACAACGTAAATGAATACGGCAAAAAAAGAACCGGCAAAAAAGCTCAAAAAAAGCCAAAAGTTCAGAAAAAACGAAATTATAAATAGTAAAAAATAAGCCAGAAGCTGAAGCCGAAACGAGCGGGGCCTTAATTTGCAGTTCATTCATAGCGGAAACCCAAGATCTCGCGCACAACCATGCAAGCATTTGAATTCTGATCAAACGGTCCAAAGCTTGGACAGTTTGCACGTTTTGATCTGTACGCGTGGCGGTGTCCAATAGGAGAAGCATCCTCTGGCTAGCGAGCATTAAGCAATGTATCAGAAAATGTGAGACTTGGTCAACCGCTAAGTTGGCCTAGCTCGTTTCAGCTTTACCTCGTGACTTCTGGTTTATTTTTTATTATTTATAAATTTCGTCTTTTTCTGAACTTTTGACTTTTTTTGAGCTTTTTTATCGGTTCTTTTTTTTCTCATATTCGTTTGTGTTGTCCGTGATGAGCTAGCATATGTTTTCTATTTTTAAATTTTTTTAAAATTTAATTACACCAAATAAGCCACCTTCAACAACAGTAAAATTTTAGCCGCTATAGTGCAATTTCAGCCATAAGCTACAGCTTTTCAGCCCAACCGAGCGGGACCGGCCTGAGGGTACGGATATTGCCGTGCTCTGACTGGTTTACGGTTTATAATCTGTAGTTTCTGTTTTTTTATACTATAGTAGTTAAAAATGTACTATGGTAGCTATTAACTTTTTGTGACTAATTAAAATTTTAAAATAAAAAATATTATATCATCACGGACAGCGTAAAGGAATATACAAGAAGAAAAAAAGAAAATCCAAAAAAATGAAAAATCCAAAAAAGACGAAATTAAGAATCCAAAAGGTAAAGCTGTTTATAGTGGAACTGTAGTAGACGAACTAACCAAACAAGTGAAGCATAGAATAGCACCGCTACCGTCCTCTGCAATATACTACCTCTGATTCCAATTGTGAGTGGCTTTTAGAATCTATGCTGGTCATACATTTTTAAGTTTGATTATTACCAAGATTAACAATATAAAATTGATATTACTAATCCATTATGAAATATACTTTTATAATGTAAACATCATATTTTCATATAAATTGATGATCAAAGCTGTAGGATGATGCCGACAATTAGAGGGAGGTGAATGATTTCTGAAACTTCTTCCCCCTTCGGTATTTAATCTTTACTCGAATAACTATGAAGTCACCAAGTTCATATTATACCACTTGGCTCATCAAGACAAAGCTAGAAACCCGAGATAACAAAATCGACAATATTCAGTTGAAGGCGGTTAGACCGCAAGACATGGGCCGGTCTGAACGCACTCGATTGGTTTGACCATCAGTATGAAGCCGGTCTGATTGTTGGAGCAGGGCCAGTCTATCCGGTCCCCTATTCCTTGTCTGAAAGCTTCTTGGGACAAAAGCTCAAAACTCAAGAATTTCCCAAATCTCATCTAAACAATTTCAAATTTTGCATAAGACTTGTTTAAGTCATCAGGAACCAAAACCAATAAAAAATCATAAGGTTTTTGGGCTCAAGTCTTGAATTGAAGAGAATCGAATATAGGTCACAAGAACATCAAAAACCCTAAATCCCAAATTACTTCTGCTCATAAGGTTCTAAGGCATGAGGACTTCTAAATCTATTTTCACTTGTACTAGCAAGATAAATTAATCAAGAGGTCGAACTAGAACAACCACAAATGCAGAATCACCAATCAAGCTTAAGAACAAGTAAAACCAAACAAGAACATAAAAAAGCACATGATTGAGACAACTTTGATTGATTTTGAGTATAGGAAGATATTTACATGCTCATGGATAATTACAAGGTGCAGCCATAGCACCACTATTTCTCTCTCTCTCAAACCTTATCTCTTGCAACCATAGAAGGAGACAAAGGTGGAATATGAAACCTATCCCCTAGAATCCTTGATGCATCCACCTTCTCTTCTCCCCTTTAAGCAACTAGCACAGATACAACCATAACAAATCCAACTCATTAAGGAAACCTGGGAACCTATCAACCCTAACTAACACGGGTTTTACACACTCACGCATGCTTTTTAAAGCGCTTACAATACTCAACCCTCTAACACCTTAGGGATTGATTCACTTGCAATTCCAGTTTTCTTGACCTAAATCGCTTCTCCTTTACGCCTCCTCACACTGCGGTTTTGATCAAGTCACCAACTCCGATATTTGGTCAACTACCAAAATATCCCTGATGAAGCTTTCAGGCATCTTCCCTTGACTCTGTCATTGCCTTCATCTCAAAGCATCTCTACATGCTTTAACACATAACCCGTAGTGTTCAATGATCAACCGTCATGTCTTCACACATTCAGTCTCCCCAAAATCGTCTCTACATATATTGTCCTTGTCACTTAGGGCACCATATGTACCAACTCATCTCCCCATGATCCTTGTCTTTTCTATACTCCTGCTTGAACCATATAGTCTCATTTGGATTTACATGACCGCTCTGGACCTCAGCTCTCCCGCCTAATCCTAGTCCATTGCCGTCGATCGCTACGTCCTCCAAGCCATCTGCATATCTAAAGACCAAGCAACTATTTTGAGCACAAGTTTCAAGCACTTGACTCACGTTAGCCAAACCAATGCACCATGTAATGCAATATAACCATGACCAAAGAACTAAGATTATCCAAAGATCAATTCTCCCAATGTCCTCCTCTGTCTGTCTGATTGCCACCACCATGCCGATCGGATCACACCGGTCTGACCACCATGGTCTTACCGATTAGACTGCCCCAGACTCCCAACTAAGTCCTCAAAAAGACCCTCCCTCAACTTTCTGGTAAAATTCTGTCTAGTTTTGCCTCACAACTTCATTTCCAGTCAAACCTAGTGCAAACTCATCTCCAAACAATCCCTCACATTAATTTAGTCTAGAAACCCTAAAAATCCACAAGAAGTTTCTAGGCCGGTATGATGGCTCATCTAATGCCAGTCAGACTAGCCTGCCCATTTTCAATTAAGACCAAACTGACCGGTGATATCGGCCCTGTAGGGCAGTCAGACCGCCCATGCATAGTGGTTTGATCAGATCTATAAATCAGTTAGACCGTCCCCACTTCCAGGCACTGAAAATTGAGGAGCTTTTTGCACAACTAAAATTCAACTCAACAAATGTGCTAATTGTTTATCACATATTTACTGGTGACATCTCATATGGTCTCTCAAAAGTATTACCTTGCAGATCGTGCCAATGTACAAAATGACTTATGTTTGGAATCAGAGGGAGTAGGAATTGGATTCCCTCTTTATTGTTTGCTTAATAACCTCAATGTTATGTGCAATAACTCCATTTATTCTTGGAATGAAATTAGGACAACTATAATTTTATACTCACTCCAGTCACAAAATACATGTCATAGCTCCGCTCCATTGGGCTTAAGCTTCAAGCTTCTGTCTTTTAGCTTCTAACTTCTTAATTTCGTCTTTTTCTGACTTTTTGGTTTATTTTGGGGCTTTTTTGCCTTTTCTTTTTTCCCCGTATTCCTTTACATTGTCCGTGATGATATAACTTTTTTATTTTTTTTAACTTTTTAAATTTAATTATATAAAAAAGCTACTAGCTGCTATAATGCAAAATAATCCTCAAACAGTGCAAAAAAAGCTAAAAGCTTACGCTTTAAGCTCAAATGAGCACTAGACATTGACACCACCCCCAAAATACCACTTTAACTGCTAATTTCTATTGTAATATATTTATATATTTATAAAACTTTATAAATTATAATATTATGAAAGTACGTATATCTAATATAAATATTTAAAAAGATATCGATAGCCAAAGTTTTAAAAGTTTGAGTGCACGTATCTTAAAACGACTTATATTTGTGACCAGAGTGACTATATGTTATTATAACTGAACATGTTATATATTACCTATCAATCAATGTATTAACCACCGACAAAGCATAAAAAGTCCAAATGCATGACAATTATTAACATCTAAGGTTGTGGCAAAGTCCTGTAGAACTATATGGTAGTGCAACAACAATCAGATGCAAACCATTAGTTCTTTTAATATAGGATGGTTTGCATGTAACCCTGCTGGGCAGCACTAGTAGAGTCATGTGAAAATACAAAGAAAAATGAAAAAAAAAAGAAGAGAAGAGCTACTGTTCATTCAGATATGCCTTTCGTGTTCCTCCTGAGCTACTGTTCATTGATATTTGTCTTGTGTTTCTCCTTACATACGCCGTTTTTTTAAGTTGAATTTTAATTTGCACGATACTAGATAATATTATACGCTATCTAACCAACTATTTTCATTACCATTTACGTTATATTGACACAAGCATGTCAACAACCTAGATAGAAGGCCCTACCGACCACACATCATCAAGATCGTTGATCCTTCGAGTTTATTTACCATTCCAAATACAACGTAGCAATCATGTCAAGCTACTATTACAACAACTCTTCTCACCTATCGCCTCCTCTTTTGATCAAAAGCCTAACATTTAACACCAAAAACATAACTAAGCTTTTAGTACAATTCATCTCCATGTATAAAATGCTTATAAAATTTAATCAAAACCAATATATATTTATATATGTATAGCTAGTAATGGTCAGTGCTTGATGAAGACGTTGTACTCGACGGTGGCGTCGCCGGTCTTGACGTCGAAGGTGTGCGTCCTGGCCTGCGCGTACCCGCGTGCCCTCCTGAAGACGCCGGTGCCGCCGACGACGGCCATCTCCCGGACGGCGGTGAACACCTCGTTGCGGCCCATGATGGCGACGCTGCTGCCGTTGTACCTGCCGCCCTGGAACACGAAGTTCATGTTCATGAGCAGCGCCACCGCGTCCTTGCCGGCGCTGATGTACGTGCCCTGCGCGCGCCCCACGGGCCTGGACGACTGGAGGTCGGGCCCCTCGGTGAGCGGGTCGTCGATGACCACCACGGCGCCGAACGACGTCCTGGAGGTGTTGGTCACCGCCGCGCTGGCCACCTGCACCGCCGTCGGGCTGGGCCCGCTCACCACGTCGTGCCAGTACACCTTGATGTGCGTCTCCTTGTCGCCTGTCCCTGCCGCCGACGCGATCTGCATGTCCGGCGCCGCGACGGCGAGGAGGAGGACGACGACGAAGAGCACGTCGACGGCGGCCATGGCTGCTGCTGCTGCTGTGGAAAGTGTTTGTGTGCCGTGGTAATGGCTTGCAATGAGGATGCGTGTGCGCGTGTGTATTTATGCGTGTGGGCGGGCGGGAGAGCATTTATTATACATGCGTGGCGTGTAGCTTTCGTCCGGTACAAGAGGAGCTTTTTGGACGAGATAACGTGTTGGGGTGGTTGCGAAGAGCTTTTGGGGTGTTGCGAGGAGTTTTGGGAGTATATTTGTGGATTCTTTTTGAGCTGATCGTTTATGTTTTATAACTTAAATATTTATATTTTAGCTATTCGTGAGAGTTTGTATACACTGAAAAATGGTTGCATACGATTTTAGTCGATACAGCTGAATTCCATATATTTTTTACTATAATCTTCCTACTAACATCGTCTTGAAAAAATAGACCGTTTAAAAGCTAGTTGCTGTAGACAGTACGAGCATAAGCCAAAAATAAACCTAGCCGAAGTAGCCATTATGCGCATGGCGTGTTGGGGTGGTTGCGTTCGCTGAAATCTTTGGTAAGATGCCATCATGGTGGAGGGGAGACTTGGGCTTAGTTTCTTTTGGATTTATAGATTTTTATTTAAAATTTTGAATTTTAGATGTTTATAAGAGTGAGTATGAAGAAAGATATTTGCGTGTGATTTTAGCTGATATAGATAAAATCAGGACAGTGTGTATTATAATTAACTTGTAGATCTTATCTTAAAAATACAATTTATTTAAAAACTAATTACTATAAAAAAATTAAACTATAAACCTAAAAAATCCACCCTTGAATCCTAATTAAAAAGATGCCGCCATGGAAAGTACACAAAGTAATAGGGCTCATACATGTATCTCGAAGCTAGCTAGATGGCTGCTAGGCGTGTGGAAATAGAAAATTCCGTGAATGTTTAGCGCCGGTTTGGCCTGCACTTTTTAGTTTATAATTTATAATTTTTTTAAATAAATAAATAGAATGATTTTTTTACCATTAATATATCTCAGAATATGTTTCACAACCACCTTATGTTTAGAGGTTGAGCTTTCCATAAAGCAACTCACATAAAGTAAGAAATTTGGTGCTATCTTACTGATCATGTTTCACATGGCTAGCATCGTTTGTACATATGTTCTTCTGCATAACAAATAATTTGACGATATATCTGAAAATTCTTTTCTTTATGGTTGTTAGCCGCGCTTTTTTTTACATATACACTGAGCTCTCTGTGGAACATGTTCATATCTACAGCCATGTTCATATACACACCAAAAATGTATGCTAAGCCTACATCATTCCATCTTGCTGACACAGGCAATCAGGCATTGGGAAGGCGTATATGGAATCGTTAGGTTTCCTGAATGCAGTTCCCCTCAGGTCACTGTGGTGTAGTATTTCCTGCATGTGGCGCTTGAATTGATCCCATCTGCAGTAAAAAAACAAGAGTTTAATATAGTCCTAAAGCAGTTTATGCCTTTAACAAAGATAACAAGATCAGATCATATTTTTGAAGGTCAACTCAGAGCTGTGTTAGAATTTTTTTCAAAGGACTAATGTATTGAGAAAAGTAGGTAACTACCAGAGGGCAACGAGTTTATGCAGATCGATTCAAATATAAGTTGTTGGGAGAATAACAAGGGAAACTATAGCTAAAATGGCCCAGTCTTGGGCCAAAATATATTGTTTAAAGCAGGTGGATTTGGTAAAAAAAATTCCAGCAGACGGTCAAAATGGAAACTGGCTTGGTGCGATTTGTTATGGAATGACTGTCAGTGACAAATCAGGTCCTTCCTAGGTTCATTGACCACTTACACATGTGATTACTTAGTTAATGTATGATGGCAGCTCAAAACTGACCTGATGTTCGGATCATCGAAAGATAAGATGAGCTTCCGTTTATCTGGTTTTATTGTCTTTGCATTCCCTCCAAACATGTAACGCCTGTGTCCCATTAGAAAGTGAGGGAAATTCCCCCCTTGAGTTGTCACAAACACTGCACTCTGAACACAGACAGTGTAATCTAATGCTGCTAGTCGAGATGAGTGCCCCTACACGGAAAAGGTTGGTGAGTGGGAGATAGTACATCATGTTGAACAACATTTCTGATCCAACTTATGTCAAATATATACTCCCAAACATTAAACAATGCAAATTTCAGTGTAAAAATGGTGAACAGTTTCATGCATGCATATTCATTGAACAGTGAGAAGAATATCCGAATGGCTGGGGCAAACAATACCTCAAACTCAGCAAGCTCTTCAGGCAAAGCAAGAGTATCCTTCGTCGCTAAAAGAGGGAACATCTGGCTAAGAGGAGCCATGTATTTTGCATCATTGTATATTTTACCAGAAGCAACGTAGAGGGAGGTGGTATTGTCAAATCCCATGCCCCGTAGCATCATACCAACCTGCAAAAAAATTCATTCAGTGAGCGCCTTATCTCAGTGAACATATTTACATATTTAAATGCTTCTAAAAAGGACACTTAATAAATGCCACTGAAATTACAGGTTGTTAGTAACAACTTGAAGCTTCACCAACTAAGCACACTCTATAATTCAATATAAAAAAGCAACTACAAATAAGGTAAACAAGCCAAAAGTGATCTGAAGTAATAATGTGAAATACTGAATGCATGCTTCAGTGCACATGTGCAACTGTCTGTCCAACACAACAATGCTTGAACACGAGATGATCTCCTAAAGGGCTAAAACAAGCCTAGACAACAATTTTTACAGTAGACCAATACACAAAGAGAAGGAAAGGAAAAAAAAGAGATCCTAACCTCTAGAGGATTAAGAGGGCATTTTCCATCCCTTCTGTTTGCCTCAGGATTTATCACTCGACCAGGTCGATGAAACTTCCCTCTCCAGCTCCTTTCACGAGCATTTTCCATTTCAATTTTCTCCTTCAAGCCACCATCATATGTACAGCATGAAAAAGCTACCATATCCTACACAGTGTGCACAAAATCTTAGTAGGATGGAAGAAAACATTGTACCTCAGTAGAATAGAAGCGAACACTATAATTGTTAAACCAAAAGAGTTGAGTGCATTAACACCTCTTCGAAGCGAAGATGCACGGAGACATACTTCCCACCAGTCAAAGAGCTCTTTTTGGTCATTCGGTTAACCATATCCTCTGCAAGAGTTCTTATTGGCTCTGCAAATCTCAATGCATGGTAGTTTACCAAACACCTCAGGGCCTGGATATTCGATGGAACTGACTGAGCTAATCTATTTGAGAATGGGGCAATGCGCACAACCCTGCACGGAATAGAAAATAAAATGAAACACATGCCTTGGCCTTTTCACAGTTCAATCAAGTTTTACCTCACAATGTTTTGTGGGGGTGGGGATTGGCTTTTTCACAGTTCAATCAAGTTTTATCTCGCAATTTTCTGTGGGGGTGGGGAGTGTTGATCATACCCTAACTCCAGCAGTTTTGGAAGCACCTTCTGCTTATAGTGATCTGGAGATGAGTAGGCTTTAGTTCTCATATTTGGTATGCTGCTGGTATTATGATTGAAGCGCAGTAAAATGTCTTCTGGAAGTTCCTTCACAACTCTTACATGTTCTCTGAGGGTCTCAATAAAATGATCTTCGCAAAAAATATCACCAAATTTGCTGAAAAACAATACAACAGGTAAACACGTTATATTCCTGAAACAGATCACTAAAATGTTAATATGTGGTGCGGCATAATGGAAAGTAAAATAATATTAGATGAGAACATCAAATGCTACTACAACCAGATAGCAAATTTGCATACAATCAAGATGTGTAATTTTAATAAATTCCAAAAAAAAGTTGTAATTTTAATGTGATGAGACCTGTAAAATTAAACCTGCTTCAACATTGAATTGAAAAAATTAATAGCATTCATTGGAAGAGAAAATTGTCATCTCCAAGGATCTGTAAAGGAAGTACAGAATCTATACCAATGATCGCTTCTTGAAGTAGAATGTCAAAAAGAATATTTTGTGGTTTACTGTTAACAACAGCAAGTATTTCCCATGAATATATCTAAAAAAAAGTATTTCACAAGAGTAGGCAGCTAAAAGTAATTGCAATTCCATGTAATAATTTCTCCAGCCAGGCAGACACAGAAAAAATGGCATTCTTTATTGTAACCAAACAAAGCAATAAGCAAACAAATTAGTTACCTAGGATCACGCCAAACACTATTCAAATGAAATATTGGGATCACAAGAGTTGCATTAAGCAAGCTGGCCACAGCAACTGCATCGCAGATCTGCATTGAAAAATCTGTGTTAATAATTGCTCAGCATAGTGCGAAGATTCCAAGAACTTTGCAAATATAATAGATTTGCATCACAGCTAATATTAGAGACCACAGCATCACAGAAATTTTCAGGTCATAAGAAATATATTTGCAACAAACGTCAAGTAGCATATAAGCATGCTGATGAAAAAAAACATTATGATATATTGGATGGATAATCAACTACAAGTCTACCAAGATAGTACTTCAGACTTGTTTGGCCAGATTCTAGAGTCTAGACAGCAGGGGCTTTACATATAGAATATTTAAAACTGCTAATTTGGAACATACAAGTCAGAAACTATATGGCTCTGCTCTGCATATCAAATGAAATCATTTTTTTCAAGACAAAGTCTAGCCTAGTGCCAACCCCCTATTTTCCAACACAAAGCTGTTGACGAAATCTATCTCGAGTGACAGTGTGACATTAACATGACTCTCAAATTATTTTAATGGTGCACCAAAAGATGCACAAGGCACTGGACTTTTAAGTAAGATATTAGCAATGGCATACTCAGAACCATGACCATAATTTTATTACAAAGAATGATCCTGGAACTTACAGAAAGGCGTTGTTGATTCAGACCACCATTTGCTTCAATTATGAGATAGCCATTCGAAGGCGGCAACTCTGCAAAGAACCAAAGCGCAATTCAGACCACCAATGTTAGCTTAACTATCATCTTCCAGTGTTTATGATTATGGGACAAAAAGTACCAAAAGGAGCTTTCAAGTGGGCACATTTGGTTTATGCAATCATAAACAAAGGTTTCAAAGTGGAACCTGATTTAATCAGCCTCCTGTTGACACAAGGCATCCATAGTTCCCCAGAATTTTGATAATGTGATGTCATTAACTACACAATTCCAAGACAAAACTATTATATTAACATGATAATTGATAAGAGCAGATAAGTAAAAGTTAGTTCTCGCGATGCACAAAAACAGGCAAGGTAGTAGTAAGCTAATCTAGATGTGAACATGTTGCAGGGGAAGCCCTCAGGTCTCAGGACTGAATGAATAAACTGGTTCCTCCTGTTGAACCTGTCTCCCTACAACTAGCATTCCAATTCTTGGAGCATTTTCAAACTGATGTAACAGTGAAATTGAACAACAGATATTGACTGACTGAATTCACAATCGAAGCCCTCATCAAGCATAAGATTTGTCATCTAAAAGCTAGTTTTTTTCTTCCTTTGGAATCTGAATGAGATTATTTACTTATAAACAATCTGTTCATCGTTGGGTAACATTTTGTTGCTTAAAAGACGACCCAACAAAACAAGAAATTAGTACACACGAGTACATCTAATCACGAGCATAGCAGAAGGAAGTGCGCGAGGCACGTGAGCTCACAAGGATGCATCGTATATAACCGAAAGGGGGGAAACTAGGAATCAAGAACCAAACTTTTTGAGCTAAAACTCACATCAAGAACAGCAGCTCACGTAACAAGAACACATTGCGCAGCCCTTCCGTGATAAATCAGAGAAAACAGACCAAAAGAATCCCGGAATTTCCATGAATATTTCGCCTAATCCAGTATTCCAGCGCATTGCAAAGCTTAAAGAACAAGAAAAACCAACGGAAGAAGTAGCCAAGAACCACGCAAGAACCCAAAATCTCCCCCAAGAAACGGCGAAGAGCTGACCTTTCCCGCAAAAAGAACCAAGAAACACGCTAATCGCAAGAACTAGAGCACACCCACCATGCTGCGACGCCATGAAGTGGAGGAGAGGGCGGAGGCGGAGGTCGTGGTCGAGGCGGATGTGGCGTCGTCGCGTATGGCCGGCCAAAGCCGCTCGAACACGAGGTGGCTGCGGTACACCGACCCGGGAGGCGACGGCGGCGCGGGCGCGCGCCCACGCCGCCGGAGCGTGGCCACCGTCACGCCTTCGCGGCCGCCGCGTCCTGATCCCCGCCACCGCCGAGCACGAACATGAGCAGCCCCGCCGCGTATGCCAGCGCGAGGAACAGGACGACCGCGGCACGCCGCCGCCCGCCGCGCCCCGGTCGCCGCGCGGCCTTGGCGCCGCCACCGCCACCGCGCATTGACGGCGCTATGGACATCGATCAGCGGCGGTGCTCTCGTGGGATCATGTGAGCTCGGGGAAGTGGGGTGGGGGGGCGTCTTGGCGACGCCGAGCTTTTGCTGGAGGAGGAAGTCGAGAGGATGGAAACGAACAACGGCAGAAAGAACCGAAGAAGATAAAGTGTAATAAAAACGTTTGTGGTAACCGCCGAGTGCGCCACATCTGTAGCCACTTTTTTTTTAAAAAAAACTTAAAAATTAGCTTCCCAACACCCGTTACAAATCTAGCCAACAGAAATCGATGTGTCGGCATGTAATTAGTTAGCATTAATTGTTATTAGCACTAATTAGTGTAAAATAATTATGATTAGCACTAATTAAACACCGTGTTACATAATTAGTGGCGGCCAGTGCACCGCTGAGCTAGCTCGACAGGCACTTGCCGAGTTTTCTGAGCTCGGTGGGTCTACAGAGAAGGATTAGATTTACAAAAACAAAATATAAAATTAAAAAGAATATATTGTTATAGTTCTAATTATGTGAATAGTTTTCGAATGCGTGTGTACCGAGGGCAAATGGCTGTACAGGTACGTGTTAACGTGTGATGACCAAGGATTGTTGTGCCAGGCATCTTGATTGTTCGTGGTGTGATTTCATAGGCTTCTTGCTTTCTTCTCTAACCTTTTTAGGTTCCGCTCGATTGGACTGAAAAGATATAGCTTGTGACTGAAATTACATTGTAGCGACTGAAATTTCATTGTAGCTGAAGATGGCTTATTTAGCGTAATTAAATTTTAATTAATTTAAAAATAAAAAATATACTAGTTCATTATGGACAATACTAATGAATACGGGAAAAATGAATGGACAAAAAAGCTCACAAATAAATCCAGTGAGCTCAGCTGGACAGGAACAGGTGTTGCTACTTGCTAGTGGAGCAAGCCGAACACAGGCGCGGGAACAGGGAAGCCGCGTCCGGTCTAACCTGTCCAAGTGTGATAGCGTTCGATAGTGGACCAAACAACCCCTTATTACCTTGGCAACATTACCAAGTCCTCAAAAAGAAGTAAAAAGAAGTAAACCTCACAAAACTACAATTATGCTGGATAAACTATCATAAGCTACACCTTTAAATTTTCATTTTGAAAACCTACACGCTTTTCATCAAATTTGATAAAAAAAAAAGCTACACTCTTTTCGTCGAATTTGATTACAAAAAAAACTACACTCTTTTCGTCAGATTTGATCAGAAAACTACGGGTCTATTTTTTTCAGCTTTTGGCTTCAGTTTTTAGCTTTTCTATAGCAACTAGCTTTTAAACGGAGTGTCTTTTCAAGATAGGGTCTACTAGTTAATTATAGTATATACTGTACTGACTTCATTTATATTGGTAAAGACTGGTTGCAGTGAGCTGCTGAAGCAGCAACATTACCTCGTGAATGCCAGTGGTTTAGAAACATTATATTGGTAAGGAAAAAGTCCATAATAACAGTAACTCCAACTATTTCGCATCACCCTCTAATGGTGATATGGCTGTACAGGTTTTTTCTGCACAGCAGAGCTGGATGCTCAGATAGCTGCACCATTTTTCTGTCCGTTTTTGGGACAATGTCATGTTCTAAACTTGCAAGAGGTCTTTGAGATGGTTTGAGAATGTACGTATGTTCATGGACACAGGAAGATGCCATCAACTCAATGAATCAACCCAATTACTTCTAAACGAAAAAAAGAATCAATCCAATCTAGAGGGAAAGATTAAAAACGACACACAGATAACTGGAACGTGATGATAAGCTAATAAGTTGGGATCATGATATGAAGCTTCAATCCACAATAGAGTAGATTCTTCAGGTTACAGCCACGTGGACAAGCAACCATAAAGATTAAGCAAAAGGAAGACAGCTTTAACTGTTCATATCATAGTAGATCTAACCTAATCTAATTTATTTATGCGACTTCACGAGTCTAAGTTGAGTGTGGCGTCTGCCTTGGCCTCGATGTCGTTCTTGCTCCTGACCACGCACCTCCTCTTTGTTTCCTCATCCAGGTAGCCAAGGTCTTCAGCAACCGCAATATGCGCATACAGCAACTCTTCCAGTTTGTCAACAGGAGCAGCCCTTTTACCTTTGCCGCCTTTGATCTGCTGGAATTCTTCCTTGCCGTGATTTTTGGTGGTGAAATGCTCGTGAACTATCATAGCTTCTTGAAATCCAGATATTGTTGGCAGGAACTTCACTAAGAAGACGCTCTTATTGGCTGGTCTTCCATGGCTAACCTTTGCCTTTTCACATGCGACCCCAATATCTGCAACGAGGTGACAATGTAAACAACTTTGAAAAGTTCCACGAGAAGAAACAACAGAAACAGAACATAACACAATGTTTTTTTTCAGAAGTAAAAATTGTATTTTGAGTCAGAAGCTGTATAATTAGAAGACCAAGTATTCGTTTTGGTCAAAAGTGCTACCAGACTATAGGCACAAAGGAGCCAAAGAAGATATTAGCACTGTATCAGTTGATGTTATCATTCTCTCTCAAGAAAGCATGTGACAAAAAAAAAGATAGCTCAAGCTAGATATCCATGATCCGTCGCATATCTACAGGAACAAACAAAATATAACACGTGGCAGACTGATAGCATACAAATTATTTTGGTGCTTAATGCAAACTAACCTGTAAGTACACCTTCAATTTCATCTATTGACATAATCTTTGCTTCAGTAGCCTTTGCCTTGTTCGTGATGGAGCTGTTATGTATTACGACAACCGGAGGCCACAACATGAGATCTCGTTTCATGGCATTTACTTCCTCAGCTGGAATTGAGTGATAGGCTTTAGAAGTTATCTGGGGCAACATGCCAATTCCAGCCCATCAGAACACACAGTGCTTTGTGAAGACCTAAATGTTTTGTCTTTAAACCCACTTTGCATGTATCATAAGCATGTGACATTAAGGCATCGATGTCTGGATACTTCCTTGTGTCACTGTTGTAAGAAAGAAGTGAACAAAAGCAAATAAATGAAGCATTTCTTCAGGTTAGACATTCCATGTAAATGTTCAATGAAATCAGAATTGTATAAATGCAAGAAATTTTGTTTTCACTATCCTTCTGAATGCATTATGATGACTGACAAAATGGAAACAATTCAGAAGGATACAACCAACTATATGCCTGTGAGCAGATAAAAACCACGTGGAAAAGACAGCTATAGCAATGTAAATCAATGCAATATAGGGTTTGCAAATTAATGTATTCCCTCCGAAAAATGCTTAGGATTTAGGAACACTGGAAAAACCAAGCAATCGTTGAAGCTTGTTAAAGGAGAAAAAAACTCATAAATGAAACAACATTGCACTAGCTAAGGAACTTTGAAAATAAATGATATGCACAATTGTTGCTTCATGAAAAAAACATCTGAATTGAAGCCTAAAGCTTATATTTGACCAAAATTAGCATGACACATGACAAATTCCAAGAAAGCAAAGATCAGGGGCATCTGGTTTGAAAAAGAAGACTAATCAAATTTGCAGGTAAGATGGCATCTGCATGCTTAGTAACCAGAACACCAAGTTAAACCAAACTCGAACTCTAAAGGGCAACTACATATCCCTGGAACGATATATTTCATTGAGATATTGTTATTTAATCAAATCTCTTGTCCATGGGAACATAGAAACAACTAAAAGCTTAACAAAAATGCTTATATACACCTTCAGGGAAGAATCAGGAAGTCACATGCTAGCAAATACACCTAATTTCAATAAAAAAATGATGACCAATATAGAAATTCCAAATAGTGAGAGCTAAGGAGACAACAAAAGCAATGAACATTGGTATTTATGATAGTGCTCAAAAGCCACAGATATGAAAAGAAATCACGATCTATATGGAGCTGATCAGTACTATACTACATTTGAAAGTGCAGAACAATAAAACAGGACTTTGACAAACGCAAATTAAAATTAGAATTCAACTTCAACCAACTTACCAGGACAGAAAGAACAAAAGACAACATAATTAGATAGACAACATTCCCTGCATACCTTACTTTGAAGTTTAAATACAACCGTTGGTTCAACCTACAGCCTCTAGTGGGAAGCGTATAAATGTAGCATGCCATCCAGTGGAGCCCATGCTACTGGTCTGCGTCATAGTTCACAAACTAATGCATCCTAGCCAGCCCTCAACATCTTAAGTAGACAAACTTGCACGTGCTAAATGGTCTTCACCTTGTGTTAGTGAAATTTTATTTTTACCAGTAGGCTAGATCATGGTTGTCACGGCGGAGTCGGCGACCACGGCGAGCGAGAGGCGCCTGGACGCCTAGGCGACGCCTAGGCGAGGGCCCGGCGACGCCTAGGCGACGGCACGTCGACGGATGGAGCTGCGCTCCTCTCTCTCTCTCGCGTATATCCGACGGATGGAGCTGTCTCTCGCGTATATTTCTAGTCTGCGCCTCTCTATCGCGTAGATCTCTCGCGACTCTCTCGCGTCGCGTCGCGTCTCTTTCTTCCGCTCTCTCTCGCGACTCTCGCGTCGCCTGCCTCTCCCGACTCCGTCTCCCCGCCGATCTCCCTCCCCGCCGCCTTCTTCCTGCCGCCGCCTCCCCCCGTCGGCTCCCACTCCCGTCTCCCGACTCCTCCCCCGACGCCTCTCCCTGCCGCCGCCTCCCCCCGTCGCCTCCCCTCCCCTCGGCGGCGGGAGCACGCTGGAGGGAGGTGGCCGGAGCACGGGAGGAGACGGCAGGAGGGAAGAAGGGCGGCGGAGACGGAGGAGGGCGGCGGGCCGGAAGGAGGCGGCGCAGCTAGGGTTCGGGCCAAGGCGAGGCGATCCTCCCCGGCGACTCCTCCCCGGCGCCAGGACGACTTGGCGTCGCCTAGGCGACGCCTAGGCGACGCCGTGACAACCATGGGCTAGATACAAGTCTCACAAAGTAACCATGCTGATTGCTGAAGGGGTTTGTAAAGGTGCCACAAAGGTTTTCCCTTGATTGAGGAAATACATACCAAGCAGAATAGTTATGTGCCTGCCATGTTTTTTATCCTTGTTATCCAAAGAATATAGCAGAAATTTGGTAACGTGTGCACCTGACCTCACAAGATGCAAACTTGGCTGATACCCAGACATGAGCAACCAGAAGTTCCAATAACCAACTAGCTCTAATGTGGCAATGATATTATGAAGCTAATGTCTCATGAGCAGCACCATATTGTTACTTTTACTTTTTTCCAGCCATCTTGTCCCAATACATCTGCGATGCATTACTCCAAAGAATGTAGATCAACATCATAGACCAATGCTCGAATTGATCAAAGCCTTTCGCACCTTTTGCACCAATGTTTCAATGTCTGAATCCTATAGACAATGCCAACATGCTGTAGTGTATTGTGCCTCTGGAGTGAACCATGGACTGACAATGTTGGCACAGTCTAGTACCTTGACATGATGTTTCCTCATAACCATCATGCTGCACCCTCAACCCCATCAGCCCATTGCATCCTATCAGTAGCATATACGGGGAATAACTTGGGTTCTAAGAAAAACAAATAGCTTGGTTTTCGCACGCAGGGGAGGGGCAATTACCTTAAACAAATTACTATTATAATTCACTAGGTTAACCTAAACTACAGGATCAATCATCACTATGTTAACCTAAACTATAGGATCAATCATATCTAGGGTGAGGTTTGCTAAAACATGACCAGACAATATAGAACTTTGAAATATTCCTCCATTCCAGTCACCAAATCAGCAAGCAAGCAGCTGCTGAGATGACCAGAACGTGCATTCTACCCAAATGATAGGAGGAATTGTTTAGCTGGTAGAGTGTTAGCACAGATGAAGAAACACAAACCTGCCACATAAACAGCAAGATAAAGACCCTTTTGGTGCCTCACGGTATCTCTTCTGCATGGTTGAGCTCTCATTTAACATCTTTGTATACTTAAGGAAGGCTTGGTGAACTTGCTTAGTGAATTCTTCTGAACCTTCTGGTGGATCTCTCTGCATAGAAAGATCCTCATCCTCTGGAGCATCCTCATGGTTCAATTCGGTGCCACTATTATTATCTTCTGACAACTTCAAAAATTTATTTGGCCTAACAAATCCATTCCTCTCTGATGTATATCCACCATGGAATTGAGGAAGAGCAGTTCTCAATCTTTTCTTCGCACTTTTCGTCCATCCTCCTCTTCCTCTTCCATGCATGGCAGATCCCCCAAACTGTGACTGGGCAATGGGTATGGATAGCCTCTGATAGATAGGTTTGTATTTTGAACGCCCATAGGCCAACGTGTCAGAACGAGGATAGTTTCCTTGCTCTGAATCAATCCATTCCTCGTTGATGTCATTTGGCAAAGCAATCCTTGAGAAAACATTACGATTATTTGGCATATCATATCCTGCATCGTATCCATCTTCATCATTAACCATATCATAACTTCTTCTTGACATTCTCTCAGGGGATAGGTCATATGCATCCATATCATCTTCGTAATACTCTCGCCCTGGAGGGCTATCATCAGCTTGGTATATATCCATCCCATGATCATGATATGCATCGCTCCGCGATCTTCTATAAGCCATGTGATAAACTTCTTGTTCACTTAACTCATGACCATCCTCAAATGAAGCAAACTCATGTTGACGAACTGGGCGCCTTGCAAGTGCAAGAAGCTCAGTTTCAGGAGAGTGTTGGTGCCGCACATGAACATCCCTTGTCTTGCGATAACGTGTGGGTGCATCTCCATGAAAAGAATGCTGCATATTGTGTACCATGTCATGATGCATGCCTTGGAAGCCATCCTCACCCTCTGCCATCCTACGGGGATCCTTGAGGTTTGTCAAAGGTGATGAGCCCAATGCAAGATATGTGTCATTTTCTGGATCCCTTCTTCCATATTCATGTGCATCATATTCCATGGATGCAGCAGCTGTTGGTGGATGCTTAGAGTGTGTCTGTCTTGTAATGTCCAGTAATATCCTGTCACCATGACCAGCGCCATGCTCTAATGAACTCTCTGAGAACCTGTGAGCATGACCACTCCCATGTCCTAACGAGTCATGAGATGACCTGCCAAGGCTATCCATGACGTATCCATTTCTTGGCTCATAACCAGGTTCACCGTGCACCCCGTAAAGGCGGTCCTTAGCAAGCACGGATGAGGAAGAACCAGCATGCGCCTTCAACTGTGTAGATGGTGCAATGTCCGAACCAAGCACACCCCTACTAGAGTAAAGCCTATCCATTTCTCTATCCCTGTCAACAAGCAAATCCCTACCAGGGTAGATCTTCTTGATTTCTCTACTCCTCCCAGCATACGGATCACGCAAACGATCGCGGTACTGAAACTCGCTGTCGTCATGCAGCAACCATGTACTTCCAACGCCAAAGCTTTCCCTGGCCTTCATCGATGAGCCCCCTGTCAGGAATCCAGTCTCTGTAAGTGGCACTGAGGGGTAAAGCGCCCTAGGAGGCGGTGACACCTCCGGTGGTGGTGGTGGCAGCGGGGACCTGCGGTCCAGGTACAGTGCGCTAGTCCTTCCCAATCCCGTCGCACTGACTCTGAGCGTCATACCGGCGTCCCCCAAGAAATCGATCTCCCTGTTATCTCTCCGGCCGCCGGGGCCTCCAAAGAACTCGCTTTCCTTCTTCGCGGCACGCAGGGATGGCCGCCCCAGGTCCGACGGGTGGTCGGGGAGCATGTAGTCCGGCGCATCGTACCTCCCGCTCGCGCCGCGGCCGCCGTAGCTCCCGCTGGGGCCGCGATTGCCGCGTCCGGCGTGGTCGGAGAGGTCGCGATCCTGGTGGTAGGGCACCCTTCCGTAGTCCCTTTGCCCACGGCGGGGCGGGTCGCGGTCACGGTCGCTTTCGTCGTCCCTCGGGCGCCGCGCGCGGTGGTCCGGGGAGGGGCTGCGGTGGGGGCGGTAGCCGGGGCGACGGTCGTGCCTGCCCCTGTCGTCGCGGGCGTCCCCCGGCGGCGCGTCCCTTCGGCCGTGGCCTCCCCTGCCTCTTCCGCCTCCGCCTCCGCCTCCGCGTCGCATGATGCCGGGTGCAGTGACCGGAAGAGGGCGGGCTGCGGGGATCGATACCGTGGAGGTAGATGAGGAGAAGGGTTCAGTTCCAGAACTCCACGCTCAGATGCAGATGCGAGATGGTGGCGGCGGCGTTGACGGATTCGTGCGGCGGTTGGGATGCTGCGCCCGCGGTGGTGGTGATGGGGGCTATTATTCTTTGCGAAAAGAAATGAAGAGAAACGAAGAGGACAGCACGAATGGAGAAAAATTGTTGGGAATTGAACTCGATTCATTGGCAGAAATTTGTCGAATTGTGAGCCTTTTTCAAAAGGAATGTACTTTTTTTGCGAGGAAAATAAAACGAGTGAACATGGGCTTCGAATGCCGATAAATCGCTTTGAAAAAGTTATCATAATAAGATATTTTAGAAAGATGATAAAAAAAATTACTTTATTTATTTATTTAGAAAAGACTAGATCATAGACTGAAAAGAATAGGTCATAGCTACCTTACCTATTCTATTAATCTTTCATCCAAAATTTACGGAAGAAAACACCGTGACACAAGATGGATATAGGGTTGCCTTGGTTCGGGGTTTAAATAACTAGGTTAGTTAATCATTAACCCAGGTAGGTTAGCTTAGTATAAAAAGCTACAGATTATAGACTAAAAAATTCTACCTTGCAAAAACCGCTGCGAATGGAAGATATCTCATGCGGATTTTATTGGCAAACATGCTGATCTAGTAATCTTACAAGCCGGATTGGCAAGAAAACTCCATAGGCTCACAGAATTTTACATTACAATCACCGAGTGAGTAAAATTCCCATATTCGGCCGTATTAAATCAGAGTGATATCAAACAAAACCAGCTCCAAATATGATGACTCAGTGCCTGAATAACTGAAGAAATGCGAAATCAATTTAAAACAGGTGAAGAATTTGAGATGCTATGTGAAAATAACATGAATCATAATTTACAGGGACTAACAAAGGTTACAAAGGATAAGAAAGATACCACTAGCTAAGCGGCATCGATTGTCCTCCCATCACCTGTTGGCTCATTGAATAGCATGAAACACTAACAATGAACGTGTACTATTTATCCTGGGGGAGTGTATTATGTATCTGTACAGGAGCATATTCCATTATTCTTTTGTGCCACACAAATGGCAACACTTGCATTGCTGTAAACCCATGAACATCTACAAACAAATGCGTGCCTCCATCACCAGCAGCCTCCTTTGAGAGATTCACCCCATAAATCATGCTGTTGGTAAGAAACATGGCCACCAATGACCAGGTAAGCAGAGCTAAAGGCCCACAAGGAAAACACTCCGTCATGTGAAAAGAACAGATGAAGGTTGCTTGAAGCTGGAACTGCTTGCTTTATTCGAAGATGTGATCGCCCTGTCCTTTGAAACAGCATGGCCTAAAACTAACTCGGAAGAATTTGACTGTTGATTGTTTTCACTGTGGCCAGGTCTGACCCAGATTTTGATTAGTCCCTCACGGCAAATAGTGAGGATTGATTCGTTGGTGAACACCAGACCGGACAGGGGATCCACATGTACTCGGTGGGCGACAAGGGGTGAGAGCTTCGGCACATCTCGCATTCTCGGAGAAGGTTGAAGAACACCCGTTGGAGGGCATGTGTTGTCCCAATGTGCAGAAGGGCTCCCACTGCTAAACGTTGGCGAACCACTGGAAGGATGACGTAGTGGGACAACAATCTCATCCATTGCCAGGTCCCACAGAAGCAGTTGGGTGTCCTAATAGTATGTAACGGTGAAAATTAATGCCAGCAATAAACCATGCCGGAAAAGCAAAATGCCAAACGACTGGACAATTTATCTGATAGCTATAACTAAGGGCATATGCTCAAGAAATGATACCAAATCACCAAGTTCCAAGCAAAACAACTTGATCTTCTAAACAAAAATATGACGAGGTAACTTAACATTCAATAATTAAGCTCATCAACATGCACAGAAAATATTAAATGTCATCCAGTGAAGAAAAAACAGCAAGAATGGTGATGATTGGGAGAAATTAGCATATCTTACAACATTAGTGGTGTGATCAGTTTAATGCACTGCAAGAAGCATAACAGTGGACAGCAGGAACATGACACCAGTTCATTAATCTAAAATCTCCCAACAATCCAGCAAGCAACGAAGAAAATGAGAAGACAAGTATTTCCGGTACTCACTTTTATTTGTATTTGGAAGTTACAAAATTGGATAGACATACATCAGTGTTGCTTATTTATGATGACTAACACATGATTTCAATATGAAGTATATGCCATAAAAGTTCAAAGTATAAGTCTAGCTATATAAACTTCATATACCTGACCAACAGAACCAAAACGATACACGACATTTTCTCCTGTTCCATCAGAATTTGGTGGGGACCAATATGAATCAAAAACAACTCCACTAACCTGTTGACAGAAAATTAGCTTTGCCCTCAAATTACAAGTTTTGACAGGAAACATCAAGAATTGACAAAGTTCAAGTTAAATGAATACCCAGGAATTATGCCCTTCACCCCATGCAACTATCTTTCCATCGTCCATGCTCCATACCTGCACAAGATCATCTTCACCACCTGTCAATAGATATTTGGCATCCGAGCTGTAGAAACAGACAGTCAAATTAGGTTAGAAACTGAGCCATACTCATTCGTGTACCATACTCCATTGATCCACCCAAATAGAATCTCATAATTGACAAGCCCATAGAAAAGTTGGAAAAAACTAGCAGATAAAAAAACAGAGAGCAAAGCTGATAAGATGGTAGAGAGACGCTTCAACGTATATAGCTCACGGCTTACCCAATGGACCAAATGCTACCTTAGTTTCAGAAGTAGGAACTTTTACAATGATGACAAACAAAAAATAAATCACAGAAAGCAAACCATGTTAGAAACTAATGTCACAAGACAAATTTTGTGTTATTACACCACACACAGAAATAGACACTCCAACACTGTATGTAATGTAATGCAAAACAAACATAATACCTATATGCAAAAATGGCCTATGGCAGATGGGCAGCCAACCAGCAAATTATATGATGTTTCAATTGCAAAAAAATCCAGCAAGTCAGATTAGAAGATGAGCAGCAGCCAGCAGCAGACAACAGAAGCGGTTGCTAAGCATAAGAAGAACGGGCATAAGTAGCAAGTACCACTGTACCAGAACATATCCAATAATCAGATAGCTAACTTCTATCTGATATGCTGGTCTACACTATGGAAACTAGACAAGTTTTGTGTACTAGTCAACCCACGCTTGTTTTAGAGTTCAAGCTAAGGGTAACAAACAGAAACACATTTCAGGAAGACCTCAGCATAAAAGGTTTCAAAGAGTGAAATGCACAACTATGAGTTAGACCTCAGCATAAAAAGTTTCAAAGAGTGAAATGCACAACTATGAGTTAGATAATAATTTGCAGTGCAGCCAAACAGTAGAGAATATAAATCATAGAACTAGCTGGAAAAAACACGTCAAACGCATATAAGTGGAGATAGAAGATGTTAAATCATTCAAAGTGTACATTCAATGTACAATTACCTCCAGGTGCAACACAAGAGCGCGCCATAATAACTTCTCCCACCAAATATTAGTTGTTCCTTTGAAAAATCGAACACTCTCAAATAACCTACATATGGTTCATTAGTGTTAGTTCGATAAGCAACATAAAATCACTGCATTTTATGATAAGAAATTCTCTAGTCTTGGTCTAGGACAAAGCAAGTACCATCTCGCCCAACTGTCGCCAAGTATACCCCATCTGGAGAAAAGGATATTGCATTGATTGAACCTTGACAAATATGCCATCTAGCAATTGGGTTGCTCTGTAATGTTATTGAGATAAATCCAAAGTTAATCACGGTACCACATTTTTTAAGGCCAAACATGTTCAAGACCTTGACATAAACTCTCCTAGCTAAATTGTATGCAGCAAGAATTATTTGGAAGATACTAAAAAAAAGGATACTGGAACTACTTCCCAAGATTCACTGTACATGATGTACTGAGCTTGCTGCTGGCATATGCCAGTAAAGTTCTTGTCACAAAGTAAATTCTAGTGATGAAAACCGTAACACTATACACAGGTGGAGACCAGGACAAGTGCGCATAGTGTTGAGTCAGCTAGCTATCATTACTCCACAACCAAACTTTGAAATGCAAGCATAAAGCAAAACTAGTACTTCTGAAGGACTAATTTAATGTGTCTAATCTGTGCATTTAAGCATGCATGGGTAATCTGAATCTTAGAAGTCAATTTTAAACAGTGCAATCTCTTAAGAACTTGGGACTTGTGTATCCTTACCTGGAACTTTAAATAATGGGAAATTCCTATTCGGTAGTTATCATTGTTTAGCAACTTGCATTGCTACCTCCATGCTTTACATAAGAGGAGGAATAAGGATATTCATTGCTTTAAGCCTTTAAGATATGTCAGAGTTAAGAATCCTAGGCACGGTAGGATAGCTAAACAGATGGCCAGGCCACAGATTCATGGCAACAGAAGGGGAAAAAGAGGCAATTTTAAACAAAGCATCCTTACTTCAGCAAAATAATGCAGTTTAGGCAAACAATAATGAAGTGCTTAAAATACCTTACTCGACTTTGCATGTGAAACCATCAACTGAGCTGGATCCTTTATAGCTGGAAATGTACACTCAGTGTTTCCATCTTTGCACTGAATAAAGAATATACATCAGTTCAAAAATAAGCCAAACAGAAGTCATTAAAAATACCAAATTCCATGACCAGCATCTGCTCACTTTATCATACACATACAAATTTCCATCAGAGTGGCTAACAACAAAAATGCCTTCACGCTCTGGCACCCATGCAACAGAAGTACATCGGCTGCAAAACATTAGCGTCCAGAAATCAGTTAGAGAATTAAATTAAATAATCAGAGGAAGATAGGCATCTGCAAGGACTACTACCCAAACCATGTTATGCTTACATTGCAGAACGTCAAACTAATGGTAGACGTTCCACCCCACCACCCTAAAAAATAATGTTCTAATTCTTTCAATAAAAGAAACACTATTCCAGAGCAGACAATAGCCCAGTACAAAAGTTACTCATCTTCATCTTTCACTTCTCTAAACTAAAAGGATTCACAGGCATGCAAAAAGGTACCATGCAACACAGGATGATGGCCCTGTTTTTTTTTCCAGCGACTTTTGGCTTTTTTCTTCGCTCAGCAATCACTATCCATTAGACTAATAAGTCGCAGCCCAAAAGAACAGGTCTGATAAGCACACAAGGAAACCAGGTTGTTCTTACAACAAAGCAAGCTCAGGCTCAAGGCACTACCTAAGAGCATAGTTGACAAACATATTCACTACTTTACCATAAACTGGTGAACTCAAAGGATTGGCTCCAGTAGCATTAGATTCAAAGCATTGTTCAACCATTGATTAATTTCAATATTCCAAATGAAAACTGTAAGGCATTTTATTTATTTAGAATGCTGGGACTCCTTGAGGGAAAATAACTTTGCTAACTGCTAACTTTTTCCTTCTCTCTGATACTCAAAAAACTGCTGTGACCATATTGGGGAAAATAAACTGTATCATATATGACATCTGAATGATAATGAAAATTATAACATGCCTGCCACTATTCGTGCCATCTTTATCACCCTTATTATAATGTTGGGCTGAAACAGGCTTCCTTCCAGGATCTTGCAACTGTTGCCTCAGCGACATTGAATATACTGCATGATGTACACACAAAAAAAAAACCCCTCACTGTTATACATAGCTCACTTTGAATAATAAAGTAAAGCTAACAATTATTCCAACTAACCATCCCCTGATCCCATCCCGATGATCAGGTCATGCCCCTCCTTGGCCTCTGGGTCAAATGCATGGCAGAGTGGGTTCGAGTTGCTGAAATGGATGGACTTTATTGGATCCTAGTGCAATTAACCAACTGATCAGAAAACACCAAGACACTAATAACTACATTTAGCACACGTCCGATAATAAAAATGAAGACCTTGTCCTGGGAATTGAGGTCACTGATGAAAAGTGTATCGGCAGCATTGAAGAGGATGTATGCGCCCTTGCCATCATAGTTTGCTACAGCTTGCGATCCACCAAGGCTTGTAGATGTACCAAGACCTCCTGCCATACGGCTGCTTCCGGACACAGCCCGGCTTACACCATTTCCCCCAACAAAGCTAAGTGCCCGGCTACCGTTCCCAGTGCCCAGCAGCCTTGCCGCGGCCGATCGCATCCCGCTGCTGGAGCTTGGTGTTGACGGAGTGGAGCCCTGGCCAGCAGGTTTCTCCTTCAGGTACGCCACCGTCAACTGTGACAATCAAAACCAATGAATAACCAAACTTACAGCATTATATCCAGAACTGCACAAAAGCCACAAAATGAGCTTGATCAAGACACAAGCTATTACTACAGAATTGAGTAATAAAACTACCAAAAGTCATCAATACAGCTACTTACTAGAGTGGTTAGCTGTAGCCCACACTAAAACCAATCGAAACTAAAACTTAACAGATGGAGCACCCAGAGCTAACAATAAGATCTATGCAAGATCAACAGCAAAACTAAATAGCCTAACAAGCAAACTAACCCCAATCGAAATTCCTAGTTTGGAGCAGCCAGCACCAGTATGTATCAAAAACGCAAACTTTACCTAAAATTTCCTGTAAACTCCACCTTGACGCCTATCGAAATCCCACCAACACCACAAAACCGCCGAAATCCTCGACGAGAGCAACGCAAGTCCCCACGCCAACCGCCGAAGCCCACCTAAATCCCCACAGTTGGCCCACCCGAAACCAGTGCGGCGTCGAAGGTACCTGCGAGATGGTCTTCCCGCCGTGGTTGTAGTGCAGGACGGTGGCGGAGTGCGTCTTCTCGTACTGCAGCTTGTACCTCCCCTCGGGCGTCTTAAAGTAGGTCTTGAGCCCGGGCGCCGCGGCGCCGCCCCCGGCCCCCGCGGCAGCCGACGCCGAAGACCTCTCCGCCATGCCCAGCGCCGCCACCGCAAGCTAACTTCCCCCGGCGATCGCCTCCCGCAATGCGACGCAACCACCACTGCCTCCAGCCGCTTAGGTAGCTGATCGCTCGGTCATACCCCCGCCGCCGCCGGTTTCGCGCCAGTCCGTGGAGCGGGAAGCGCGGCAAGGGCTTTGGAGAGGCAGAGGCGAATCGAGCCGGCGAGGAGGAGACGAGGAGCGGTGGCTCGATTTAGGAGAAGAGACCGAGACGACGGAAGGAAACAAGAAAAGAAAAGAGAGAGAGGGGGAAAAAATAAATGGATCGTCTTAATTTGGAGGCGGAAAAATAAAATAAAAAACAAACGGTTCCTAAACCCGGTAGAAGTGGACCCGACCCGCAGGGCTCTTACCGGTTACCCGCGGAGGCGTCACATGACGTCACCACCACATGTCCTGACGGTCGCTTACTTCCTCGACGGAGAAGCTCGGATGCCATCTGTACCATTTACTCGCTCAATAATTTTTTTTAATAATATCTTCCGGACTTAGTCCTCAACGGAGAATTAATTCATAATAGATATAATTCATGAACTATAATAACAATAATAATTCACAGAATCTAAGAATGTTCAAGACCACGTGCTTGAAAATGCTCAGACACACGCGCCTAAGAACGCATGGGATCCCGCGTCCAAGAATGCTCAGAATCATACGTTCAGAAGCATACTTAAACTTGCAAATATAATATTACTAAGTAAATATACCTTACTAGAGAAATTCTCTAACGTTCATCATCAGTTTACGATGTTCTATAGACTAAGTTCATATTAGCAAGCTATTTTATTAAGACAATCTTAAGAAAATCAGAGATGATGTTTTACATCATTATTATTGGATGTAGTGCGAAGGTGCTATTCTCATTTCCAATGTATAATGCCTTATCGGTCACCTAAAAATAACAATAAAGCAAATATAAGTCCAAAACTCAGCAAGTACATAACAGAATAGTAAACATTAACATCACTATAAGTATAAACATAACTATATCATTTTTTAGGTGCCTTATCATCACTACTCTCTCCACCAACGCAATAACCATAAGTATAAGCATAACCATGTTATTTTTCACATATCTTATCATCATTACTTTCTCTCCATTAACAGTTTAACACAATGCACACATCCATATCGTTCGCGTTACCCACATGACAAAAAAGTAAGCATGTATGAACGACTAAAAACTCGCATCTAAATAATTGAACTGAGAATTCAAATTTTGAATATAATGCAGAACTCAAAATCAATAAATCCTAATGTAAATTAAAAATCCAAATTTCAAAATTTTACTTGAGCCTTTCATTTTCTCATTTTCTTCCCTTTCCCTTTTTCCCTCTCTCTTACATGTGGGCCCCCATCCTTTTCTCTCTCCTTCCTCCTCAGTCCTCCCTCCTGTTTCATACTCTGCGACAGGGCCCCTCCCCCGTTCCTCCTTCTCTCTCCTTCCTCCTTCCCTCTTTCTTTTTCCTTTCTTCTTTGTTTCCCGCTTCTTCTCTGTCTTCACCCCGACCGGCCGACCCCACTGCTCCTGTGCGCACGTCGCCACTCCCACTGTGTGCGTGTTGCCATCACGCCGCCCGCGTTACCTCCGTCACATCCCCGCCTGGCAACCGGCATCTCAGCGCCTGCACCCCACGTCGTCGCCTAGTCCGCACCTGCGTGCGCGTCACCCTGCGCCGACCTGCTCCCGTCACCTCCATCGCGTCCTGCTCCGGTCCCCTCGCGCTGGATCCCCCTTCTTCTCCCTGTTCTGGCGTCAGCCCGTGCCTGCGCTATCGGGACCCGGAGCAACGACTCATGGACCCTCTGTATAAATCGCACTAGTCCAGGATCAGCTAGTGCACACAGTGAACAACAAAGATAAATATCAACCAAAATGATATTTATTAACTAAATATGGGCATGAATGCCAAAGTTTACATCCATGGCATATAAGCCAAAATTTAAATAATAGCGGAAGAAAAACACCAAGTGGAAGAAGCCCACCGAGCTCGCTTACGTGCAAGCGCGAAGAAGACGCGGCCTACTCGTCCAATCTTCACCGTAGTTGAAGTCGTCTTCCTCTGTGTGAAAATAGCAAGGTGAGTACAAACTTGTACTCCGCAAGTCACACGGAGAAATGCATCATAATGATAAAGGCTTCAAAGGAAGGCTGATAGGGTTAGTTTGCATAAAACAGCATTTAAAGATATATGGTAAATAGATTGAAATTACTGAATTTAATATAATACGTAAAAACAATAATTGTAATTAAAAGTATTACCGTTAGTGCAGGCTCCAACCAAACACCAACCTATCCACGGGCATCCCACCCGGACCATCTTTTCCAAAACTCTCATGTGGCTCAGACCACGGTTTTGCAAATTGTTTCAAAACCAAAGTCTAATCCATGAAAACTTTACTCAAGATGCCCATGACCGTGGGCACGGCTATCCAGGATAGTTTATACACTCTGCAGAGATTGTACAGCTTTACCCACAAGACATGATCATCCCATATTGCCACGCGATAAGCACACTTCCTTTGGTGTGCGGCGAGGAGATCATGACAAGGCCTTTACAATGCAAAGCCTTCAACCTGGCCAAGCCAACACTGAGGTTTCACTACAACTTGAATCCACAAGTTGGAGCCCCCTCTTGAGCCAAGTGAGACTTCTCAAGGACTACGCCACGCTCACAAGGCTCAGGTTGGGACTCACAAATTAGTTAGCCAGGACTGTCCCATACCAGTCTTGTGGTAGTACGATAGGGCTTTGCAATAGTAGCTCACAAACCGGTCCTTAATTGACTTAGGCTCAACCACATACCCCCTGTGCCCGACAATCAACACTGTGTCTCCGAACAACAGTGCATGCCTGCACCCACCACCTAACCATTAGCCTAAGTCCAAACCAGATTTTATATTTTATTTCCAAATATTTTATAATCCTTCTTGACTCACCGAAGTCAATAATTCATTCCAAAAGCTTATCATTTTATGTGAAACAGTATCCCAAAACGAATATTATGTCTAAGAAGGTCTAAGCATTTGTTATAAAAGTCTCTAGCCAATACTAGTGTACTAACTAGAGTTTTAATCTAAGGTGACAAGGTGTTGAGGAATTCAATATCAATGGAGGGATAAACAAGTAGGCAATAACTAAATTTAAAACTGAATTGAAATACGTTGAATAAAACTATGCATGCAGAATAATTTAAGTTAACATAATTTTATTTGCAAACTGGGATCAACATGATCAAGGAGTGTGACTTGCCTTGCTCTTCAAGTGGGTGCTAACCTTCGTCGAGAAATTCTTCGGAATCATCGAAGTCTACACGTGAAAAATAACCCACCAAATCCAAATAAAATCCAAAATATATAAAATATATATATATATTACAATTTTAGATGAATTTAGGAGAAAGAATCAATGGATTCAGACTTCGTATGAGGGAGAACGAATATCTGGAAGATTTATGTATCACATGAAATGATAACAAAATCCGAGAATTACTTTTTGAATAGCACAATGTCGAATGGCTGCGAGCTGTCTGGCGAATGGGCAAATTGGAACCCTGGCGATGAGGCGAAGGTGGTGACATGGTTATCGCGGTGAGGAACAGCGGCAATCACTGGCGGTGAGAGAAAACTACAGTAACGGTGTGGCAGCGACATCGACAGGTTGGGGAGAGATAGTACCGGGTATAGAACGTGGAGATGTAAGGTGAGCATAGACTAGAACATGGTATGGTGAAGCTAGAAAAATTATTATCTAAGCTAAAATTTTATTGGAGACGATACAATCGATATTTGAACGACAACGGTAGAGAAAAAGGAAAAACTTGGTATCTTGGTGCTCGGTGAAGCGAATCCAAAACCATTTGAAAGGTAGCTACCTGGGATGGTTTGGCACGGTAAGACGCGAACGGATTGCAGAAAATACCACCGGATAGTTGGGGACACGAGATGCCATTGGCGGCCATGGCGAGGTGTCGGAGGCAAAAATTTGTGGAGGCTTTTTGGGAAGCGAGTGAGCACGGCGAGAACGCGGCGAGGCAAGTCTAAGAAAAATTACGGCACAGGCTAAAACTCAACAGAGACGACGAATCGGCGTCGGGAGTCAAAAACGGCCATTTTTGCGAAAAGTTCAATTTCTGACAATTGGCTCCACGAAAAATTAAATAAAAAAAGATAGATAAATTGCTTGGAGGCTAGGACACGACATGACATGAACAAAAATTAAAGCGCTTACCGAAAAAGTGGTGTACGCCAAGGCACGCAGTTTCGGTCGACTCGACCAGGTCGACAAGGGCTCGGGGAGTCTTCGAGTGATGGCGATAGAAGCATGGCGTAGAACGCATCGAGGCGAACTCAACGGTACAGACGGCTCGGCCAACGGACATCGGATGGTGACGAAACATGACGGAGAAGACATTCGGCAACCGGCAGGTTGGCATCGGCATTCCGGGCAAACGGAGAGGAGTTAGTGGGTGAGGTTTGCGGCGAAATGAAGAGGAGAACGTCGGGAACACCATGCTCACCTCGGTTTTGATCCAACACGCATGGTCGGCTCGCAGCGAGGAGAGGAACGACGGCCTGGTTTGGTCACGGTGGTCCGGTGATGCTCCGGTGATGTTCCGGTGAAGGCGAGGGAAGCACCACGTAAAACGCGGGAAGGCAAAGCCAATGGTGTGGTCAAAAGTGACCGGACTCTACTGTAGACATCGCAAAAGGCCGAGGAACGGCGCTCGGTACACAAAAGTAAAATGGCTATTGCGGAGAGAAGAAAGGGAGAGAGGGCTTGAGATTTTCGGTGGAGAATGAGGATGAGGAGAGGCACCCGGTGCTCCCTTTTATAGGGGTAGAGGTGGACCGGAGAGGGAGATCAACGGTGCATGTCATTTAGAGCACCGGTTTCAAATTTCGTGTGAATACTCATGAATGGGAGGGGAAACGGTAGGGAATTGAAAGCTCTTGATGAGAGGAAGTGCATGCAATTTATTTCATGAAAAACCGTTGAGAAAATCAATGGAAAATCAAGTTTAAAGGAACGGCAGCCATGGCGCGTGCGCAGGCTCGGCTCTGTGCCGATTCGAGAAGATGAACAGTGCCCACGGCACTGTTCACTCTCTCTCCCTTTTCTTTTTTTTTGTATTTTTGTTTGAGATTTTGAAATTGAGCTCAAACAATCTCCAAAAATTCTAAAAAAAATTCTAAACTTCCTTGAGGCTCAAAGAACGCAAATAAAATATTTTTAGAAAATATTAATATTTTATTTTATTTTATTAAATAAAAATTCTAATTAAGATTTAGTTTAAACCAAATAATTTCAAAAAATTCAAAAATTTGAAAATAGGGTATAAATATATAGATTAGAATTTTAGATGAATTTAGAAATTTTAATGGGCTCAATCGGAGTCAAAACGAAAAAGAACGGGCTCTCGGAAATTTGAAAAGAGAGAAAAGAATAAACCGATTTTCTGGAATTATTTTTGAACTGAAAAATCTAATTATGACGTCATCCAGGAAATGATTTTCAAATGAATTATTTTTCTATGAAAAAGGAATTTATGACGTCAGCAAGGATTTTAATTTTCTAGCTGAATCATTTTTGCAAAGGAAAATGATTTTATTCACTGACAGGTGGGACCGGATTTATCAGCGAGAGAGAATAGAGAGAGGAAAGTGCGGACGGTCGGATGAGCGATGCGGCACAAGGAGGAAATCGGGATCATCGGATAGAGAGCGAAGGGTTTAAGTGAAGATGGACGCACGAGATTAGATCGGACGGCGGAGGATTAAATTGATTTAGATTTTCAGAAAACACCAGAAAATTCAATAAAACTCAGAAAAATATGAAATTACTTCCAAAAATTCCAGAAAAATTCAAAAAACTTCCTGGAGATATTTTGGACTTAATAAAAACATTTCCATCTACTGTTGGTATTTTAATTTTCATACCTAAAATACTTTTTAGTTTTAAAACAGATTTTAAAACTCCAGAAAAACTCAGAACACCAAATAAAGGCCGAATAAATCCAAATAATTAATTTGAATTAGGATTTTTATAGAAAATCAAAATATCATTGTATTAAGTTTTTACTTTAAATTATTTTTTTAAATCCAGCTTTCTAAAAGCAGAAAATCAAGGCACAACAACATTCAAACTTCACACATCCAAAACTCTTATTTTTATTTTAAACCAAATTAATTTAATTTAATATTTATTTATTTATTTATTTTCAAAAAATTGAAATAAACAACTGGGCTGTTACATGCGCGCTCTCATCCGTCTGGCCTTATCCCCCTCTCACTCCCACCTGAAGGAATCGGCCCTTGGAGCCTCACAGCTAGCTGGCTGCCCCATCTTCTCTAGCTCCGGCGAACCGACGATCTACCAATCGAGACCACCTCAGACCAATTGCTCTTGGCCAGAACGTCTCTGGAGCATCGCAACGCCATTCCCGCCGTCGGCTGGACCTCCCATCACCTGTACCTCGTCGGCACCACACGCCTCCTCTGCTCGTCGCCGCCAGACCACTACCACCACTGAGCCGCACTGACCCGCGAGGCAGCTTCCTGAGCCCACCTAGGTGCTCCCTTATTAGTTAATTGGAATCTCGTGCCATACGCCGCCGTAACCGCTCCTCCCCTGTTCCTCCACTGCCATGGAAGATGTCGGCTATCGCCCTGGCCAAATTGGTCGGTGAGGCTCCATCTATGGGTGGGCGCGGGTGTGAGCAATCCATTTCGCGGGTACTCACGTCCGTCCACTACCTCTGCCACCGGCAGCAAAGCCAGCACCGAGCGCGCCAAGTGCTCTATTTTGAGCCAAACTCCACGACCGCCTCTTCTAAATGGATTTCCCCCTTCAAATCACAAGCGGGCAGTTACCCAGTTGGTTAGCCCAATTGACTGCTAACTCTCAGGTCTCGTGTTCGAATCCTAGTTTTGCAAACGTTTGCACATTTTATGTTTATTTTTATTAGCCCATTTCAATTAGGAAAAATTCAGGAAATAAATCAAGAAAGCTAAGATAATTTATTTGGGTTCAAATAAAATTTACATATACATCAGAATATAGAATTATATGCATATGAACAATTAAGAGATTAATTGGCTAATTAACAAAATAAGCAGGAAGGTGAAATGGGAGCTTATGTTTTGACTAAACATCCCACATGATAATTTCAGAAATTCCTAAAGAATAAATCCTAAAATTGTTTGCATAACAAAAGAGTTATATGATTAAGTAAAACAAAATTTAACCATCTAAAATATGGCTGTCATTCCTATATATTAAAAAGGTCATGAAAATACTTCTTCGAAACAACCATTAAATAAATTGAAGTATTAAGCCGTTAATATTTAAACTATAACTACGTGACCCAACTGAAAGATTTCCTTGCATTAATTAATTGTCTCAAAAGCCATAGTAACCCTATCCAAATGGTACTTTAAAATTTTAGGGAATTAAATTGAATGTCAAGTTTAATTGGATTTATTTGGATCTTTCAGTTATTTGTCTTTATTTGGATTTAGTTGTTTAGCGCGTAATTAGAAATTGGAGTCCTGAAGAATCAATGGATCAAGCAAGTCCAAGATCGAGGTGAAGATAAAGACAAAAAACTCAAGATCAACGAATGAGAAAGCTTTGAGTGAGCTCAAGACCGCAGTAAACCGCATAAGGCGAGTCAATACTTTGATCATGTTGAACCTACATTTTTTACAAATTATTTTTGTTTTAAATTATAAAATTGCATGTTGTTATTTCATATACGAATATATGTTTATTTTAAGATTCTAGTTATATTCCCATTATTTAACAAAATAGGTAGGAAGGCGAAATGGGAGCTTATGTTTCGACTAAACATCCCACATGAAATGATGATTGATAATTTGAGAAATTCCTAAAGAATAAATCCTAAAATTGTTTGCATAACAAAAGAGTTATATGATTAAGTAATACAAAATTTAACCATGCTACTATCCCTGATTCCGAAACAAGATAGTATTGCGCCACCTCCACTTGGACCCATAGGCCTTGTAACCCAAGGGGAAATTTTTTGTACGAATAATCTATTTTTTATTCGAAATTACGGAAATATACCCGCAACAACAGTTTTTACAGAAACAGACTCAAGTCGCCCAATGGAGGGCGACTGAAGTCAATCGCCAAATAGGGGGCGATAGATGCCCAGTTACCCGACCCATTGGGCGACTATAACTAGTCGCTCCCCCATTGGGCGACTTTAAGTGCAGTAGCACAATGGGGGGGGCGACTGGTCACTCTCGCGTGAATTTTTTTCAATTTTGTAGTTTTTGTAGTTTTTAACTAGAAACTAATCTGCTGGAGTTGTAATAAAAGTTTATGTTCATTGTATGTTGTAGGTGCGTAACAAATTTTGGGAAATTTTTTTAAGAACGATTAACTGGAGAACGACCTGTACATACGATGGTAAGTGATGTTTGAAATAATTTTCAATGTTGTTAAGCATGTAATTGAATGGTTCGTGCGTTGTTGCGATCGCGTCGAGAAGGTAAGGAGAAGTACAAGTTAGCTTGACACCGTACAAGTAAGCTCCTCATGTCTGGCAAAAAAATATCTGGATCTGAATGGATAGAATTGCACATACATAAATTATCGAAAGAAGTACAGGGAGCAACACCAATAAAAACAACACTCGCGGCGTACACTTAGAACACAACATCGAACACCATAAATAAAATAGCACACAACATTAAGCTACTAATTCTCTCCATATACATCACACAAAGTACGCCTACTGGTAGAATGTGCCTCTCGGTACCCACATGGAGTGTTCCAAAGGGGGGCGTCTTGGACGTGGCTCGTCGTCCTTCCTGTGGCAGGAACACATACAGCAAGGGTTCACGCAGCAGCATATCGGATCATATGAACTTGCTATGTTGACAACCTTCTCGTTGCCCCTCTCGCGTTGCATCTGTTCACGGATATCATTGTTGTCCTCATTGAGAGTGTCGATTCTCGCCTTCAACTCGAAGATTCGCTCCCATAATGTATCCACATAATTCACAATATAGTGTTCATACGGAAGATCGATCCAGCGGGTGAAGTCACATTTCACCATCTGTTGCAAAGGAGGGTTAACATGGATGCTATATTACCACTAACGAAAAATATACTATTACCAACTCATACCCTAGAGTGTGGGCATCGGAAGAAACGTTGCCTGCATCAAAAGGGCCATCAAGAACCTGTACGACCGCGTCCTCTTTGTGTCTGCATTTCGGCCATACTGGTTGATCACGCCTATTTGGTATCAATTGGTAGTTAGGGCCGAAGACCTCCCTTCTTCCCAAGGGAAGGTCTTCTTTCGGTGACCCCGCTTCAACTGGCCCAACCCTCTCCGCCATTATATGCTACTGCACGACAAAGAAGGAACTTGTTCGTTCGATTTACACACTCCACTGCTCCTACTTCCATGGGGTGTGTCGTCCATTTTATAACAAACCTCGGTGTTAGCTTGGCCAAGTTAAAGGCTTTGCATTGTAAAGACCTTGTCATGATCTTCTCGTCGCACACCAAAGGAAATGTGTTAATCGTGTGGCAATATAAAATGATCATGTCTTGTGGGTAAATCTGTACAACCTCTATAGAGTGTATAATCTATCATGGATAGCCGTGCCCACAGTCATGGGCAAGCTGAGTAAAATTTTTCATGGATTAGACATTGTTTTTTTTAAAATAGTTTATGAAAACCTTATGGATAGATAGAATCCATGAGAGCATTAAAAAATGTATGGATGGATGGAATCCATACGATATCTATATTTAAAAATTTAAACAATTTTAATGTAAAATTACAAATTTAGGTAGTGATTAAGCCGGCTAAGGCTAATTCAGCTGTTGTTCCACGGGCGAGCGGCGAGCGCCTGCCGTTTGTTCATCATGAAATTATGGGTAAATTAACATGAATAATCATGGTAAATTCGGATGACATAAAATTTCTAAAAAAATTACACAATAACTATAACTATATTGAGAGGGTTCACATAAAATTTTGTAATTTTTGGAGCTCGTTTGCTATATGTAAAATCTCATATAAATATCAAATTTTTATGAATTTTAAGCAATATTCACAATGGATAAAATTACCCAAAAAATTACACTGTGAGGTACGTTGTGTCGGGAGACTGTACATAAATTTTCATAATTTTTTAAGCTCATTTCATATATTTAAAAATTCAAATAAATACTAAATGTAAAAAATAGTGCAAGTAATTAAGTTGGCTTAATCACCTGCCGCCTCGTCCCTAGACGGCAAGGCCTGTCGTCCCCGGACGGCAAGGCCTGCCGTCCCCCCATCGGACCACAGTGTCGCTGCTATCTCTGCGGCGGGCGGTGGCGCGCCACGGTGACCTCCTCACGTGTTGTCTCGCTGGCGTTGCCGTCTGTCTATCAAATAACAGAAATATCATTTTTATAAATACGATATACATATGACTAGTTTTATAAATATCGTAGGTAACAGTGCTAAATTTGGCTTTGTCTCGAGCTAACACAGCTCCGTGTGAAACATAGGTAGGTGCTTGTACGTACGTACATACACCGTTCAGTGATCACGTGCGACAGGCACGCACGCACACACTCGCTCGCTCGGACATTAAGGTTTTGTTTTTTTTTGTATGTTTTTAAACGATTTTTGACTCTCAATTTTTTAATAATCAGTATTCATTATACCGATAAGTCCTAGCCCAAAACAAACAGATACTAATTTTACCGCTTTACTACTACTGTGCTGGTGAAAACAAAGTGCACGCGAATGCGTCGAGAGATGATAGAGTTCGAGGTTTTACTAACTTTTTTTTGTTTTACTACGTAACTGCTAGCGTGGGACGGCATGGCATGGGGACGATACAACAGGTCCCTCCGGCTTTGAGGGGAGCTCATGCAGGCCGAGGCCTGGCCCATTTCTGCCAAGAGTTGCAGGCCGTGTGCTGATCTACAGGTAGATTCGCCGCCTGGTTTCCGTCGGATACGCATGTTTTGTATTCGTTTACCTTAGGATACTCGGCCATGAGCACCCGTCGATACCAAAGGTACGAGCTAAATTACCAATACAATACAAGTTTTTAGGGATATAAATTGAGAAAAATAGGAAGGAGAAATTCTAGACTGGGAATTAGAAGAAGAGGATTGGGCTCTCTTTTTTCAGCTTGCAAAAACTGATTTTTGATTTTTCTACAGTAACTAGATTTCAAACGAAGTGTCTTTTTAAGACGGAGTCATAAGTTGACTGTAGTATATACTGTAACGACTTAATTTATATCGATCAAAATCGCACGTAAATTTTTATTACTCCGTACTCTTTTTCACGAACAGCAAAGAAAAAACACACACACACAAACCCTTTGAAAAACTTGAACTCACTACTGAGCTAACGCTCAGTTCCTCGGAGAATCCTCACGTATCCTACACGGTGGTTGACGTTGAGATGGGTGTTTGACCGACCACACGGTGCAGGAGCCGTAGTAGATCCGGACATGGTAGGGCTGACTGACGAGGCACAAAACCCTCCGCGCCCATCCGGTCCGAGTCAACAGAGGCGTGTGTGGGTTCACACTGTGCAGCAGAGCCATCGGTCATCGCTGGCTGCGATGGACCTGTTGACCTCCCCTTTGACCCGGAGGATGCCGCTAGGGCTCGGAACAGCTGGCCCGGAAGCAAAATTAATTAGACCACCAATTGGAGATTTCTCTTTATGGTTATAGTGTTAATCACCATCTTGGTCGGTGAGTCGTCTCCTCCGACATCTCTCCTCCTGCTATGTTTGTGTTCAATATGGCTTAAGCTTATGTCTCTCTGGTTATGACTGTGTTCAATATGGCTTAAGCTTATATCTCTCTGGCTATGGCTGTGTTCAATATGGCTTAAACTTATGTCGCTATAGCTTTCAGCCGAACCGATCAACACCTATGTCACTCTGGATTCCCTCACCCTCTACTCCCTAAGTGGCATCAGTGTAGCTGCCAAGACTAAAGACCAAAACATCATTACTTCTCGGTGATCAATAAGAGTCTCACCAAGTACATCGACAGCGCCTCTCGTCGACACTAATCCTCTGGTGTCCGACCTCACTCCTCTCGCTATCGTCTCGCGTACGTATATCTCTCTCTTTTCCCACCGTTCGCTCTCTCCTTCTAAAAACCACTTTTTTCAAATGCAACTATTTATTTGCATTCAAAAGGCATCAACTACAGCCAAGTTGAGCACTAAGTTGAGCTAATAGAAGAAGAGGCAAAAATAAAGTAGTAGTATTTTTCTTCACGTGAAAATAGGAGATCAGCAGCACGTAAGTCCATCTTGTGGTGCTGATTTTTGGTGCTCTTTCACTGCGTAGTCATCAAGTGAATCAACAGAGAAGAAGCATCACGTCCAATACATATATACCAACATCTACAAACTCTCGTTTCTCGTTTTTTCTTGTTCTTGTGTTTCCGCTGTTTGGCAGGTTAAATAATCAGAACACAACAGATTAAAGAAAAAGCTTCCGCTAAGCGCTACAATCATTCACCCCAATCTGATTGCTATCAACGATCCTACAACAACTATCAATATATGCTGGATCATAAACCTTTTTTCAGGTCATGCGTATAGGGATTTTGATGGTACACATATATCGAGTCTGTTTTTTTTTCAATTTATGTCTTATAACTTTCTCAAACAAACGAATGAAACTCGTCCTAGACAGTCCTTTAGAAGTGGCTTATCAGCTTTCAATTTGTTTTACATAAATACTTATACTAAAACTATAAACTATATCTCAAGAGAACAGACCTGACGTCTCCTGTAAATTTTATACAACATAGCACTAAATTAATGGTATATACTGCATGGCACCACACTGCCAGAAATGATCAACACCACAGGGATGGATGGAATGTTGGGTAAGATAATTCCTTCTCTTTATTTACTCTCTCCCAATCCATTTTAATCTAATCATGGCACGACACCAATGTTGACACCACTGTGTGAAACTGTGCAGGGTTCCTTGTTCTGTATTATTTTTGCAAGGGGCTGGACCAGCCTGGAGTTGACCGGCAGGATATCCTTCTCCTCCCGTTCAGGCTCTTCCTGTTTAGGTGTTAGCCCATCACAGACAACGCAAATGAATACGGTAAAAAAAAGAACCGGCAAAAAAGCTAAAAAAAACCAAAAATTCAAAAAAAGATGAAATTATAAATAATGAAAAATAAGCCAGAAATCAAAAGCTGAAGCCGAAACGAACGGAGCTTAGTTTATTTGCCTCGTGAGATCTTCTTTATAATATACTCCACACCTTTTGCATTCTGCCAAGTTGTGTACAGGTAAAAGACATTCTGTGCGATCAAAAGATTTTTATATCATCGCTGCATAGTGCGTACATACTCCTTGCTCTGAATTTTCCTTTTCATTTGCTCTCAGTTACCCAACCACTCATCTTTTCATTTGTCTGGATTTTATTTCTGACAAGTTAGTCTGGGGAAATTTTGTCCATGAATCCATAATTCTATATTACGGGCTTATTCTTTTCCTCCGAAGCTAACGGTTTTTGTTTTTTGTTACAGTACCTAACTTTCAAACGGAATATTTTCTTAAAACAGGGTCTACAAGTTAAACGATTTACACGTTAAAAGCCTAATATCTTTACCAGCCAAAATCACAAGTGAATATCTGTCTCTCCGTAATCTATATCGTAAACAGCAAAAATTCAAAAAATTTAATCAAAAATCATAAGTCGCAGCCGCACACAAAACAGACCCCTACAAATGGAGGTAAGTAGAGAGGCTGTACTGCTGGAGAGTTGTACAGGAGTAAGGAGGAGGAGAGAGAAATCTGAAAGGAGGCCTTGGCTGGTGCTGTTGGGGTGAGCTGTCAGCAGCATTAGATGCTCCCTGACAACCCCCACTTGCAGTGTCTCCCGTGGCTTCCCTTCCCCCGCTTCTTCCACACCAGAAAACACACCACTCAATCATGCAAAAAGTTACATGCAACAAGGCGGCACTAATTGGATCTTACTTTCAACTCTTAATTGGAAATGAATTTCAAAAATAAATCAAATAGAAGGGTCAATTTATGAAATTTACTATTTGAGTTTTACACTACCCCCGATGACCCGCCAAAGAAATTTCACTAATTTTGGCTAAGCCAGTTTGCTCTGTATTAATTTCTTATCAGAGGGATAGATTTTGAACCGAGCGTGAAATCATCTTTTTCGAGGGCCAAACAGAGGGTAACTGATGATAATGGCGTGTAATACATGTGAGGTGGTTTAGTTTTACTGCGACACATGGCTACAGAGGAACAATAAAATTTAATCAACAACTATTGAGTCGTCGATGAGAAGCCAGAAGGCCCATGTGAAAAATATGCCAGATAATTAACGTTAGTTTTGAAGCGTAACTTGTTAAAATTGTCATCGACTTTTGGCTTCACTGAGAGAAGTTAAAAATCAGTTTGAACACCCTGTCTTCTCAATTAGTAGTGTTCATTTGAGCTTCTAGCTTAAGTTTTTAGTTTCTAACTTCTAATTTTTTTAATTGTCTTTTTTTGTTTTTTGTCTTTTCTTTTTTCTCATATTCCTTTGCATTGTCTATGATGAGTGAATCTATTTTTTTCATTTTTAATCTTTTAAATTTAATTACACCGAAAAATCTTACACCAACTACAGTGAAAAAAAACCTCAAACAGTGCTAAAAAAAGCTTTAAGCTTGAAGCTAAAAGTTCAAATGAGCACTAGTCACTTTCAAAAACGGCTTCTCTAAGCCACTTCCAAAAGCCGTCGGTCGACATCTGTCGTCTCCTTCGCTTCAGCGTCTTTTTAAAACCATCTTTCAAATTTTATTGTAATAATTAATTCTTTCGGCCATTACAATTATGTTTCAGTTAAAAATCATCGGCTCCAACCCATTAAAACACCCGTCGTGCTCTACCAACTCTCCCATCTCTGCTCTTCTAAAATTGTGGTCAACTAGCTGTTCATTTCTACATTAAGATTCCAGAATTTGGAAAGCAGCGAGGCCGCTCGATCTCTTTGGGTCCATCATTCCGAGGCCCCACGAGTGGCCTACGGGCCTGTTCTTTTTGGCTGCGGCTTGTGGCTTTTGGCTGCGACTTGTAACTTTTGGGCTGTTTATATGAGAGATTACAGAGTAAGAGAAATTCACGTGCGATTTTTACCGATATAAATGAAATCAGTAAAATATGTGCTACAATTAACTAGTAGACCCTATCTTGAAAAAAATATTCTATTTAGAAGTTAGTTACTGTAGAAAAACCGAAAAGCAGCTGAAAAGAACAGGGCCTACTTCGCCCTCTCTCGAGCAGCTCTTCACTCCAAATAATTAAAAACGGACCCCAAAAAGAAGGGGGGAAAAGTGACACCACCACTACCTTCACCATGGCTTGGAATTTCAAATTTCTAAGATAGATTATAGGTGCAGGTTCATGACTCTTAAGTTGATGTCCTTTGTAATTTAGAGTTAGGCGTCTGAGTAACTATTTGTATTGTTGTTGAGCAAATTTGTTCAGTGTCATTGTAAAGAACCGTATGTTAGAATATACCATCGTTAAACGCATAGTGGCCAAATACCATCGCAAATGGTGAAACTCTTGAAAATGCCATTACCGTGAGGGTTCTGTTGCTAGGGTCAGGCTAGTGCTTGCTACTACTCCACTACTCGGGATATGAGCAGCCGCGGGACAACAGTATGTTGCTTCTACCGACATCCTCACTGGCCAAGCTGCCACGCCGCAACATGTACTCCTTTTTCTGCGCCATGTTTGCGTCTGTGACCTCTGTGGTCATGGGATACAGTATGCCTTCCTCGTTGGACCCCCTCCTCATGGCGCTTGCAGGTGGCTACACAATAGTCATGGTTGGGCACAGCGTCACCAACATTGGGGTCGGATACACCCTCATCATCGCACAGGTCTATGCAAGGAGATTACGCTGACATCGTCCCATGGCATGGTCATGCCCTTTCCTTTAAATCTTCACATCACATCATGTTCTCATACACCATTAACTAGAGGGTTTGTTTACATTACACTGAATGACTTTTCTCCTTACTGTGTTACATTATTTTTTTCTAAAGAAAACCCTTTAACTATACATGATTGCTCCCGGTTGTCATCTGGTACGAGAAATCTATTTCATAAATAAATAAGAGCTATTTTTTTATTAAATTACAGAGCTTATTCGATATTTCGATCATGAGGAATCTCTGATTTAATTTAGGACTTGTTGCCACATTGACCGTTTGCAGTTTTGATTGCCATTACTAGAACGATATGTTTCACGCACAAAACTACCTCGCACAGGCTCTACGCCACATCTACGGCACCACATCTCAGAAAGAAACACGTGGCGATTTGAGCTTAAGTTATCGTGCTGTCTCGAGCGCCAACAGCTATGGCAAGCTTCTCTTCCCCGTACTCAAAAGTCATCTAGAAGGTATTAATTTGTTACCGCGCTTTTTTCTTTTATTATTTTTCTTTTTTTCTTTGCATTATCTATAAGATAATACAATGTTTCTTATTTTTATTTATTTTCGTTCATCGAATATTCCAGAAAAACAATTGCCATTTTAGCAAAAAAAAAACTACAGTACTCTTAAACAGTAACGGTGCCTATGTGCGCAGCCTCCTAGCACTTTCGCCCTGTACTCTTTCCCATGGCGATGGGCATGGTTGAGCTGGGGACGATCAGCAAAGAGCAACGTGTTTGACCGATAGAGAAGGGAAACGTAGAATGTCCGTCGTTGCAAAGAGCAACGTGTTTTTTTTAATGCTGATGGCTTATACCTACGGTTGGTAACTTATAACTATAGTATAAGTATTTACGTGAACACATCTGATACTGATAAATTATTTTTGAAAAATTACCACGATAAGCTATTTCAAAATAGTAGCGGAGAAACTACCTTGTTTGTATGTTCAGAAAAAACTGTAAGTTATAAGCTCAAAAGAGATGTTCGCCTACGGTCAGTTAGGCATATATATATCGCGGTTGAACTGGCGTGATAAACGGCGCAACTCTATATAATGTATATTTTCCAAGTTTAAGTTCGACTTGTTTTGGAAACAAAACTAGAGCTCTTCAGCACAAGGCACCAACCAATCAAAAAACTCGAATTGTCAGAGTTAAAAAAAGCTCAAATTCTCAGGCAACAAAAAAGGAAAGAGAAGAAAACAGTAGCTAATATCTTCTCTAGGGTTTGTAGAATCGTAGAGAAAGACCACAAAAACAAATGGGGTACCAAGGGAAGGGAAGGAACCCCACCGGCCCACCCCTCCCCGTCTCTCTCCCCTCCGCTCGCTCTCCTGCGCTCCTCCCGCTCCTCCCAACCCCACCCGGCCACCACCCGCCTTACCCCACCGTGCGTGCCCGGCACGTGCTCGCTCCTCCCACCCTCCACCCTAACTCCGGCGACCACCAAACGGCGTGACGCGGGCGCGCACACCACCCGGGGAGCCAAAGGAGCCGCCTTTCCATTGGTTGGTTCTTGGGAGGAAGGTCCTTCTTTTCTGAGAAGTGTTCGACGCGGGGCCGGATCATGGACCACGGCAGCGGCGGCGGCGGGGTGGGGCGGCGCTCCTCGAGCAGCAGCAGCGGCGGGGAGCGCTGGGGACGAGTGGGAGTCGTGGCGCGGGTGGCGACCACCACCCTTTCTACTATGCTGGCCCGGCGGCGCCCAACTTCGTGCAGCAGCAGCAGCCGCAGCCGTTCATGGGAGCGCTCGCCATAACCCCGGTCGCCGAACAGGCCCAGGCGTCGTCGGCTGCGGGTGACAAGAAGGCGGTCGCGCCGGCGACTCCGGCGGCGGTGGTGCCGGCGAAGCGGCCGTCCAAGGACCGGCACACGAAGGTGGACGGCCGGGGGAGGAGGATACGGATGCCAGCGCTGTGCGCAGCGCGGGTGTTCCAGCTCACGCGGGAGCTCGGGCACAAGTCCGACGGCGAGACCATCGAGTGGCTGTTGCAGCAGGCGGAGCCGGCCATCCTCGCGGCCACCGGCACCGGCACCATCCCGGCCAACTTCTCCTCCCTCAACATCTCCATCCGCTCCGGCGCCGCCTCCGACCCCACCCGCGCCGCCCCCTTTCCCAACCTCGCGCTCCAGCCCCATCACCACCAGCCGCCGGGCACGCAGCACGAGGTGTCCGCCATGCTTGGCTACCACCACCTCCTCCCGCCGCCGCAGGAGCCGCTCCAAGACCCCAACGCCGGCGCCTTCATGAGGAAGCGGTACAGGGAGGACCTCTTCAAGGACGACGACGAGCGCCAAGATCCTAACGCGCCCAAGGCGCGCGAGCAGCAACCGACGACGCCGCAGCCGCAGGCTGCGGCGGCGGCTGCAATGTGGGCGGTGGCGCCGAACAGCGCGGCGCCAGGTGGCGCGTTCTGGATGCTACCCGTGTCCGCGAGCTCAGCCGCCGCGGCGCGGCCGACCGAGCAGCACATGTGGTCCTTCGGCGGTGGCGGGGGGAGCAGCACCGTGCAGGCGCCGCTGCAGTTCATGTCAAGGGTCAACTACCCTAGCGGCGGCGGCATGTCGGACACCAACCTCGGCATGCTCGCGGCGCTCAATGCTTACAGCCGCGGCGGCGCAGGCGGCACCGGAGAGCACCAGCAGCCGGAGATGGACCAGCAGCGCGGCAGTGGCGGCAACGATGACGACGAAGACGGCGACGACAGCGGCGAGGAAGACCATGGCAACAACAGCTCACAATAAGCAGCTCTCAAGAACAACCACCCTGAATCCGCCATGATCATATCGTGATTGTGCTAGTGGTCACTGCTTAGTACTAGCATCCAGTAGGGGTAGAATTTTGCTGTCTTCTCTTGGGATTGCCTGAGGCGGCCATCATTGGATTGGGTTAGGAGGATTGGAGAAATGGATGGAATGGAAGAAGCAAGAAGAAGCAGCTGAAGCCAATGCAAGAACAAGTGAACAACACTTCTCGCTAGTTCATTAGCCTTGTTATTTTTTTGGGGTATTGTTGTTTTTTTTCTTTTTTTCCTGTTTTTGGATCGATCAATGATGAATGATTTGTCTTGTTGTGATGGGTGTGATGATTAGTAGTGGGTCCAAATTAGGAGGGCCAAGAAAAGAGTTTCAGAGAGAGAGAGAGAGAGAGATTTGTACAGTTGATCATCTTGATTTATGCTGCAATGTTAATTCTAGTTCTTTCCATGATTTGTTTTCATTCTGGCATTTTTCTGTGCTCGTGTCTTGTGCTGTTCTGCTGGAGGCAATGATCTTTGTGGTTGCCACCTCGGGATCTAGGGATCGCCCGGATGAACTAAAATAAACTGATTGATGATTAAAATTATACTATAACTGACTAAAATTACACTGTAATTGACGATAATTTATTTGGTATAACTAAATTTAAAAAATTAAAACTAAAAAACAGATTAGCTTACCACTGGACAGTACAAATGAATAAAAAAATTGATAAAAAAGCTTAAAAAACTAAAAAATAAAATTTATGGATAATAAAAAATAAATCATAAACTAGAATTTTAAGCCAAAATTAGGAGAAGCTAGCCATGTGCGCTACCGCTGCCACTGCAGTGTGGTGTCACTGTACAGTACTACTGGTCAGCAGCATTTTTTTCTTTCGTTTGGAGCAGTAGATGTAACAGCATTTGGAGAAATCTGCCAATCCTTTACGGTTCCAAACAGTTTTTGGATTTTAAAAATTAGTTTTTCAATAGAGTAATTTTTTAATATATTTTTTATATGCTGTTTGTATGAGTTATTGTAAGATCTGTTTTGAACGGAGTGACGTCTCAACGTGAGTTCTCTTACTCGCTCACACTCTCTCGCAATCAGTTAAAAGCCATAGTCAAAAGTTAAATGACATAACACTTTTGAACGGGGCATAAATCAAATCCACTCCATGGATTTTCAATTTTCTTTATCTCAAGCTGGAAACATGTTTTCCCACAAAAAAATTTCTTAGGGCATACTAGGGTTTCCAAGCTTAGGCCTCGTTCGAAAAGCGAAGAATTCCATATAATTTATTTAGGGGAGTATATTAGGTCCTACCAAATTTATTTTATATAAACTCAAACATGCCCTTAAATTTTGAGAGCATCCTCCTGCTCATCCAAACAAGCCCTTACGTAGATTTGACGAGCTCTCGTGAATCTAACTTGTTTTTTTTCTGCATCGACAAAAATGCCATATGCTATCGTAGTGCTATGTGTTGGGCACATAGACAGATTTCATTTTGCTAGGCATGTTTGACAATAGCTGTGATTTATAGTTTTTGGCTAAAATTTTTGACGAAGAGCTTATCCTATCAGTGAGGATTAACTCGGTGCTGATGATGATTCATGGACATGAAAAAAAAAAGTTCAGAAAAGATGAACAATCAGGCGAGAGAGATGGCGTTTTCGCTGGTGACATGATGGGATTAAATTAACAAACGAAGCCGTCGTTATCTCGAATGGGTGGTAACACAAGCTGGATTATCCCTTTAATTATTGCCTGTCGCGTCAGCTTTCAGGTCCTGCTGCTGCGTGGATCTCGAGGTATATCCAATGGCGCGGCCGGCATGTTGGCCCAGATATTTGTTCGGCTCCGTTTGTTAAGTCCATATGCTTCTTTGCGTCGACAGAAACTCACTCAATAAGAGAGGTCTCTATCAGAGTCACTGTACATGATTTTCCCTTCTTTTAGGTAATTATCATACCATGGGGTATTTGTTATCCGTTTCACAATTCTAGATTCTAATAGCCGATGGTGTACCAAGGGGTAGCGGCGGAAACAGCTCGATTTTTAGAAGGGGGCTTGTTCGTGTTTAGTAGGATAATGGACTGTTTTTTTAGACTGTGATCGGTGATTTTTGGCTATAGTTGATAGCTTTTGTTAATATTTCTCGAGACCGGTGATGGACGTGGAGACTCCGACGTGTACAATATACAAGGTTTTAACCTCGGAAAGTCGTTTAAAGAACTCGCTTCAAGAAGTCATCCTGTCTGTTTCGACTTTTGGAGAAGCCAAAAACTGTAGGATCGAATACATCAATTAGAGGGGGCTGAATGATTGTCTCCGCTTCTTTGAATCTCTTAGAGCTCGATGAAGATTTTGACCGATCAGCGTTCGATCGCTCGCTCGATCGCTCAGCTGTCAAAAGCTCCTCACCAGTCGTACACTACTACCACTTTATACTTTGATCTTCGACCGGTTTGCACGTACTTGAAATCTTTGACACAGAGATCAAGACCTCTTGATCACCCGTGCCTTCGAGAAATCAGCGCCTTCGAGTTAACGTTCTCTTGTATGCTCTCCCTGCCAATGCTATTGGCGGTGATCGAGTGGACAACTCTGCGAACGATCAAATTGACAAAGGAGCACTATCTCGCCACACACTATTCTGCTCATAATGAGAACGAGTCAAAGACGACGCCCAGAAAAAACGCTGCCAACGTCGACTAACTTCTTCGTAATAGATCTGATCTTTCATTTCTGAATCATGTTCTATGGCTACAAATTATCCTCACAACACCTCTCAAACCCTATCACAAAAACTCTAAAAGCTTTCTCTCAAAAAGCCATCTCGAGTCCTTTCAAAGCCACACCGTTAACTCTTAACCTCTCTTTGCTTGTATATGCTAGATCCCCAACCCGTGTCCTTATAAACACGAACACGAAATCCTTATCAATTTCAAAAATCAAGAGATCCGAACCCTTCCAGACACATGTTTTCCAAAATTCTTAAACCTTCTATCATGTGTCAAAGCTTTCAGGACTGTACCTTACATAGATTCTCCATGTATCATTCATCTTTGATCTTTACGTGCTCCAACACGAGCCCGACCACCTCGTGATATCCTTGACCACCTAGACTTGAGATTTCTTCATCCTAGTCCTGGTCCTCCTCGTCACCGACCAAAGTCGTCTCTACGTCCAACCTGTACATGTAAAGACCAAAGAGCTTTTTTTCCGGCACAAGTTCTTTTCAACTTAACCAATATCAGTCCACACGCGCAGATCACACTCTTATCCATCAATAAACACAAACCAAATCATCCACGACTTCAACATCTACGCTTTCCAAAAATCAACCTCATACCATCTAGTAAGACATGTCTGATCGCCATGCCCGGGTTAGTCAGACCGTTGGCCAATAAGAGTACCCAAAGATTATGAGTACTCAGGGTACTCGAAAGTCTATAACAACCGACCATCGACCAGTCACTGTTTCTCATATCATCGATCAAGCACTGTTGCTACAACCAACGATCATGCACTATAGCTACAACCATCAAACGAGCACTATAGATACAACCATCAACAAAGCAATGTAGCTCTGATTACTAACTGGGTACTGTAGCAGCGACTATCAATCAAGCACTGTAGCTACGACAACCGACCAGACACTTTAGCTACGACCAACGACAATGCACTGTAGCTACGACCTCCGACCGGTTACTGTAGCTTACGACCTCCGACTAGTTGCTGTAACTTACGACCTTCGACCGGCTTACTGTAGCTGACAACTTTCGACCGGTTGCTGTAGCTTACGACTTCCGACCGGTTCGCTGTAGCTACAGACAGTTTCATTGTAGCTTATGACCAGTTCTCTATAGCTTACGATCATCGACCAGGCATGGTCGATCAGTCATGGTTGTTCTACCACGGTTGTTCTGCCGTGGTCATTCTGTCGTGCTCTACCTGCCATGGTCGTTCTGCCGTGGTCGAGTTGTCATGGTCGATTTATTGTGGTCGTTCTGTCCTAGTCGACTTGCCGATCGGATCACCCAACACAAGGCCGATCAGACCACTGACTACCATCCGTGGTCAAAGCCTGCCGGTCGGACCGCCGAATACAAGGCGATCAGACTGCTTAATCTGGTATTCCAGCAATTCTAGATTTACCGTAGTACATCGACCGAAACTTTCACAAATGTAAATTTTAATTCAACCTAAAAATCAATCATTCATCATCACTATATTCACGACCTATCCACATGATCTAACAAATACCAAAGGATCTGAATCCATCGTGGTTGAGTCCGTAGTAATTCCGGTGGAAATTTCAACGAGCCACCTATCATCCACCCAGAAAAAAGTTTCCTACATATTTTTTTTTGCGTGCTTCTCAGCATTTTAATTTACCAGCTTGGAGAGCACAGGCCTCCGAGGGAAAAAAAAAGGGTTCAAAATATTCAAATTGTGTGTGTGTGTGTGTGTGTGTGTAGATGCATTGCCATTGCAGCCGTTCTGTCATCGAAAAGTGAGTAGCAATTTGGATTCGAGAAGACCCACAGAAGGTGGATTTCATGCGTGGCCCATTGGCGCCCCCATTCCATGGGAACCAAACAAGTCGTATCCATAGCAACGCGCTAAATCTTTCTTTCTGATAACGAGATTCCTCACCGTCCGAGTGATAGCAAGATTCCTCACCTATATTAAAGAACTTTTCTATAGTATTTAGTTTTTAAATAAAGTATCTTTTTAAGATAGGATCTACTAATTGATTGTAGTATTACTGCTGTGATCTTTTTTTCTTTTTTGCGAAGCTGTTATAGTGAATTTTTGTAAAAGCTAGAATATTGAGTGGGTCTTTTTTGTTGTTGTGGCTTATGGCTTACGGCTTTTGGTTTTATAGATTTTGAATTCTGATTGTTTGCGAGAGCGAGTATGAGGAGAGAGACAGTCGCATATGATTTTGGACTGTATAGCTGAAGTCGGTACAGTGTCTACTATAATCGATTTGTAGACTCTATCTTGAAAAGACATAACACTTGAAAGCTAGTTATTATAGCAAAAACTAAAAGCATGAAGCCCAAAAGAACCCAGCTATTATTACTACTTGTGCCGGACGTGAACGACTAGATGTTGCGGAGAAGGCGCGCGACCACACGACTTAGGACCATTGAACGATAGAAAGCAGATGTGATCATAAACGACTAGAAGTACCAGAGGCGTCCGACCACATGACTTAAGGTTATTAAGGAGATCAGTTGTGGTCATGAACGACTTGAAGTAACAGAAAAGGCGCACGACCACCATATCTAAAAACATCAAATGTTTTGATTTAGAGATCAAATGGCCTCAGAAATTTGTACGCAAATAACTTAAGATCTCAGGAAGCTAATCCAATCTTGGATTGAAAATTTAGTAAGCGAGTTGAGACCTTTTTGAGATTTGATTAAAGACGCATAAGAACATAGACTTGAGATCGAACAGATGAACTGACCATGCTTGTGGGAAGATAATAGCCAAGATGGCTTTGCATCCAATCCCACATGTTACAGCAAGCAGCTACATCGGAGAAATCAAATCAAAACTCTTAGATCAAGAAAAGATTAAAAGAAAAGAAAACGATCCCAAAACAGAGCAGTCATGAGACGTGGTCGAAGACCGTCGAGCACTCGTAACCGACTGCGGTAGGGGCACATGACTACGAGATCTACGACCATCGAGCAATCAGAAACAAGTGTGGTCGCAATTAGACGCGATGCGATCTGAGTCTTGACTGTGGTCAAAATTGGAAGCGGCCGTAAGTGATTAGTAAGAACAGAGCAACGCATGACCGCAAGATCTGAAATCTACATATCTTTTGATTAAAAGATCAAATGGACGTGAAACTTTGTATGCAAATTGCTTAAGGTCTCAAGAGGCTACTCCAATCTTGAATTGAAAACTTATTAACCATGTTAAGACCTTTTTGCGATTTGATCAAGAACACACATGCATTGAGTTCAAGAACCGAAGTCGTTGATCAGAACCGCTTGTGGGTCAAAGAAAGCCAACATGGCTTTGGTTATATTCTCATCTGTCACTGCGATTCAGAGCATCAATGAGATCAAGCCCAGAACACCTCCAAATCAAGAATAGAGAGGAACCTCCAGATCAAAAAGAGAGAGGAACCTCCAGATCAAGAAGAAAGAGGAACAGAACGGAGAACACTAAGGAAGAACCAAACCGAAAACTTAGAACAGAGAAAACTCAAACAGAAAGATACACAAAAGAATAGACCAAAGATTGCTAGATTTCTCACTTGAGATATTGGTTTCACAGCCACTCCCCTCGAGAGGACCAAGCTCTAAGCCTAGAGCCAACACTCACACTATAACCTAACTCCCATGGGAGGGAGGCTTAGCCAACCTTCTCAACCCTACCTCTTGCCTCCCCTCTGCTTTTTTATAAGTTTACAAACGAACTCTAGACTAATGGATCTAACTATTAGTCCAAATTGGGGATAACCCGTTAACCCCACCTAACACCAGGTTTTATTCACGCACGCTTCTCAAAGTGGCTTACATGTGGCCCCAATGACTTGTCATCAAGCCTCTCATACGTCCGGATCCCACCGAACCGTTCTTACTTGCAAACGACCCAAGTCACTTGGCGTACCGAGTGCTTCTCCTCGCACATGACGGCACCCGGCATCCTTGACCATTTGGACCTCGACTCCTCCCTGAGCTTAGACCCGGTCCACCTCATTGTTGCTCATCATGTCCACCTCCGGTAGCTCCCACTCAGGTTCCTCGTCGTCTCGTCTTGCAACCACCTCACCAGTCTCGACCATCTTTGGTGTCTCCCGGACCGTTCTGGACCCCAACACCTCCCTGTACCTAGTCTCGATCCTCCTATGCCTCACCATGACCTAGCTCTAAAGTTCTGCAACCAACACCAAAAGCAAACCATCACGTACCACCGCACGATACACAATAATCATCAATTTGCACAATCAAAATATATTCCAGTGAACAACCCTAATCAGAACATTAATATTCCAGTGAACAACCTCAGCCCACCGACTGGTCTAATACGACTTACGAGTACTCGGACGCACAAGACATAAGGTACTTGTAGCCCAAAGGGTCCTACCAGCAATCTACGACCACACACAAGACCGCTACGACCACCACGCAGCTTGCTACGACCATCGAGACCACAAGTTATGACTATCGATTACACAGGCAAAGTGCTGCGACCACTACACAGATCGCTATGACCACTGCACACATCGGCTACGACTAACGATCATGACCAGACAGATCTACGACAATCAATCACGGCCAGCAGAAGTTACACCATCGATCACAACCAGGCAGAGCTACAACTATCGATCACGACCAGCAAAAAACTATGATCACCAAGTCGTAAGCGCATCTGCCGACCACCAAGTCGTAAGAACTTCTGCCGACCTCCAAGTTGTAGGACTTCTCACCGACCATCAAGTCGTAAGACAGACCGCCAACCACAAAGTCGTAAGAACTCCTGCCGATCACCAAGTTGTAGAACTTCCTGTCGACCACAAAGTCGTAATACTGACTGTCGACCACCAAGTCATAAGACAGACTGCCGACCACACAGACGAAACAGAAGGGATCTTTTGCAAAACTCCTCAAATTCAAACTCAACCTTCACCTATACTCTAATCCAAAAGTCAATTACCCATCACAACCATAGGGTGACCTCACGTGGTCCCACAACTAGAGAATTATATTTCTGAGTCTAGAGAAAATTAAGTAAAAAGAAAAAAAATTAAACCGGAGTACGCGGATGCGTCCGTCGTACGACAAGAGAAGGCCACTTTCGCCTGGTGTCTTTCACGAGGAAAAGGATCTCCTCATCTCACCTCATCCATTTTACTAGCAGCTAGCTAGTAGTAATAGTACAGGAATAAGTAGAAAGGCACGGTTAATAATTAAGATTTTGTTAAAAAAAATGTTGTGGTCCTTTTCTTTTAGGTATGACTTTTGACCGATTACAAGAGAAATTAAGAAAACAAGAGGCACTCGCGTTGAAAAGTAACTCCGTCTAAAATAGCTCCTACAGTAACTCTTATAAATAACCTATAAAAACTATTTTAAAAAAATATTTTATTTAAAAATTAGCTTATAAAATTTAAAAATTTAAAAAGATAAAAAAAGATGAAATTAAGAAATAGTGTGGTAGTAGTTGACAGCACGGTAATTCGGCCAATGCATCTCTACGGGACCGACACGAAACGCTGGGCAGAGAAGACCTTCAGCTGATAAGTACGAAATGAAGGCCAAGGCTAGCTGGATTTGACGTGAAATGGCGCCATCTTGTGATCTTATCGTGGGAATTGCGGTTGGCACGTGAAATGCCGTGACGTGATTCGGGGAAAAGCGACAAGCCTCGCTTATTATTTTGGATCGCTTCTGCGAGATGCAGCTACTTCGCGGATAGGGCGGTAAAAAATCCTCGCTGCATAAGCACCCTTGAGCATGCGTCTAAACTCGCGAGTCTACCTAGGGCATTCAGTTTAAGGATGATTTATATTTTTTTATTGTAACTGATTTATTTTTTATTATAGCTAAGGTGATTTATTTGGCATAAGTAAATTTTAAAAAGTATTATCTTTTAAAGCTAAGATCTATAAGTGAGCTTTTGAGTTCTCTTTCGCTAGGTGTCTAAGTTTCAAAAATCAAGCTTAATTCAATATAACACAAATAAGTGTACTCAAATTACAAATTAAATTTAAAAAACCACTACAAACTTGTATATTTAGAAATATAATTCAATTTTTATATAAAATATACATGCTTTTAAAATTTTGATAGAATCGTGATTCTACGATCTGATTCTATCAGACGAAACACGATCCTATCTGAGATCGCGATCCTGACAACTTTGGCTGTGACTTCTGGTTAAAATAGTATTGTAATAACTGTTAACTTTTTTCGAGGTATTCAGTTAAATGAAAATAAATAAAAATAGAAAAAACATTGTTAGATCTCTATAGATAATATAAAGGAAAAGAAAAAAAAGGCTAATACGTTTTAAATGACTTTTAATTTCTGAAGTCAAAAATTGTTTGAAACGAGCCCTACCGTGCGCCAGTTTTAGAGGCATAAGCCGCATGATAAATAACAAATCTCCTTACATATAGATGGTAGAGGGTGGCTATCTTATCCAAGAGTGCGCATACGAACGGAAGAAACGGATCCATGCGGCGCTCGAAGATTGAACGACTATAAACATACAACTTCTCCATAAGCCGCCCATTCTCACGCACCATAGGCTTAGGAGGGAAGATTCAAAGACACGCGTCCGTCCACATTGAATGCATAGCTGCTGGGTAGGCTCGTGGTTTAACTTTCTACTGATCTATAAATTAATTATAATAGATAATATCTTGACTTTATCTATATTGGTTAAATCACACACGAGTATCTCTCACCGTACTCTCTTCCACGAACGAACAGTCAATTTAAAATTTTAAACCAAAAATTACAGTCCAGAAGAACCCAGACATGTGGTACGAAATCAAGTCTTCATAAGTTAATTGTAATTGTTCTAACTTTATCTATATCGGTCAAATCACACACGAGTATCTCTCACCGTACTCTCTCCCACAAAAAGTTAATTCAAAAATTTAAATCAAAAGTTACAGTCCAAAAGAACCCAGTCTATATATGGTACGAAATCAAGTCTCAGGGTACTCCAAACTATTTCAGCGCCAATTTGCTTGATATTTGAGCTGGCACTAACTAAATAAAGAAAACCAGTCCGCTACTGCCACCTACTCCAATGTGCGTTCCCCCCGCGTGCAAATATCAGCGAGAGGCGAGGCACAATGGATAAGATCTGCAACGTGTGTCTCCGACGTGGACGTCGACACGTGTGTCTCCTATATTGACGTGGACGTATGCATGCGTCAGCGACTCCTCCGCTCGCGTTCGACGTGAGAAGCGTACGTCATTACTGCGTCGGCGAAAGCGTAAAGAAAACACGTACGCCTTTACTCGTCTTTTTTTCTTCCTTTTTGAGGGAAAGAGATACGCCCTTTACTTGTCAGCGCCGCATATTATCGGATCTCGAGGCAATTGGACGACGGATGCGGCCCCACGTCACTATCGGATCTTTGTCTTAGATGTAACAAACACGATATCAACAAACAAAAATATACAAATTTTTTTTGACTTATTGAGGCAACAAAAACAAGAACCTATTGCAATAAAAATTAAACCTTGTTTCAACAACAAATAAATCATTGAAAAATGTCTTGTGCTGCATCATTCCAAAATAACTATTGCAACAACTCGACGTACCAGTGTGAGCAATAGAGATGAGTATAGATGAGGAGGGGGACGAAGCCCTCACCAGCTCTAGCAAGCTCCCCTCAGGAGGCAATAGGGGGCAGCGAGCTTTGGCCGCTTGCTACCAAGGAAAGGCCACCTTGCGAGCACCAGCCATCACAGATAGTCACTCTTGAGCGCGAGCGGCGGTGATGTCAGACCAGCGACCAGCGGCGGAGGTTGCTGGTGCAAGAACAGGAGTGGAGCAAGGGTGGGTTCGTCTAGCAGTGGTGTATGGCGTCTCTGGTCTGATGGCTTGAGAGAGAAACAGTAGAGAGAGAGAAGCAAATAAGGAATAGATGGCGAACTATTCACACAAATGATATTGTAACCATTTTTTTTAAAATTTGGCTTTCAGACACGATTTTGCAAATCTAGCTCCCTTCTTGGCCTCGACAAGTCCTCTAGCTCGGTAGGATGCTGCCCAGATTAATTAGTGGTAATTATATTTAATTAGTTCTAATCATGTTAACCTAATCACCTACCGATCTGTTGCCGCTTGGCAGGATTGTTTTATGAGAAGATCCTGTAAAGTCCCAGGCGTTCCAAAAAAGGGCCCCAAGTACGACGACATTTTTGCAGGTATGTTCCTTTGGGCTACGACTTTTAGCTTTTGGTGACGGTTTAGTTTAAGTAATAGTGATTGCCGAGAGAAACTAAAAGTTAAAAGAAAAGCCAAAAAGAACCGACCCTACGCATGGACAAAGGGGTCAATGGGGCAGCATATATGCGGCTATCTGAGTTCCATCTGAGCTCTCAAGACTGCCTAGGCTCAAAATGTTGATGGTGATCAGCTGCTGAATTCTACTTTTTGCCGTTTGGACTGCGACTGCTTCATCCACTCCAAGCACTCCTCCACGGTTCCTTCCGGGTGCGCGAGCTGCCACTTCAGCAGCCTTTGTTGCTGTCAGAAGGAACAGATGTTTGTGTCAAGAATGCTCAGGAACTAGAATAGTGTGATCAGTTACAGAGGGAAGGGGCAGCGTCGTAGTATTAGTATACCCATTTTCCAATCAGTGGACCTCCTGACCTGACTTGCATTACGCCCATAATGGCTTTCCCATCAAGCAACGGCTTCATTTTCCATACACCATCAAGATCTGGAGAAGCGGAACAAATAAGGTATAAATCAGGGCAATAAAACAAATATATGAGCAAGTGGATCTAAAAACTGGTAGCTATGAGACAAAACACACTAACTATCATGATAGGAAACTGGAAAAGAAGTCTGCAGCCATCAGGTAATTCTTTACCAAGGTCAGTTATTGAACGCTCAACTCTGATGTATTTCTCTTTCCTTCGATGTAGCTCATCCTGCTGGCCGAGGGAATCACTGGCACTGTCAACTTCTGGACAGGAGAGAATGGAGATAAACAGTGCCACACGCCAAAAGTCCTTTATTTCACGAAGTATAAGTCCTGAAATGCTCAAACTGTCACAAATTTTGGTGCACAATTTTCGTAACAGAACCGAATAAGAATCTTATGAAAGAATTGATCCGGTTGTTGCAGAACCAGCAGGTATTCTAAAGAATTGGCCAAAAATTTTGGTCATGTATGAAGATTATGTATATTGAATGATCAAATTAGGCAACTGGCATCAGAAACATCGGATTATAAAGAACCGACCAACATAAAAGACATTTCAAATTTAGAAATCAGCATGCTCAGCACTGACCTGCCAGAACACGTTTTACTAAGTCTGTTGGTATCTCGAGATATTCATCATCCAGCTTCTCTTTGACAGTTTCGAGATTTTCATTTGACTCAATGAGAAGAATTAATTCGGCAAACTTTTCACTTGCAACATGTATGTTGACAATCTTTAAACAAAGAACAAAGTATTGGAAGTTAAACTTTTTATCATAGTACACAAGACCTGGAACAAGCAGAGACATGCAGTTGAGGCCAGCTCAAGAAAGTGTACCGTGTCAGCATCACTAGCTTTCAACTTTAGAGAGTCCCGAATAATATAACTAGCAACAGGAACCTGCAGATGATGCAACAGGCTCGTTACTGTACTTACTAAAAAACAATAGAGGGCAAAGGAAAGCAGTGATTAAAGAGCTCTTTGGTTTGTGAATAAATTAAGCCCCCTCCAAGAGTGGCATGCCAGCCTACTGTTTCTTTTGCTTCAACAATTCTTGTTGTTAATGTGCTCCATTTTAACTCAATTCTCGCATGGAAGTCAGACACAATTGTAGCAGCTAAAAAAAGGCACCAAATATTTTCTGGTACAACGTGCAGGGTTGGTCAAAGTGTGGCTACCAACCAAACATGCCCTTAGTAACCAAGGTTGATCACCAACCAGCTTCTAAAAATTTGAAGCATGTTAACAAAATAGAACTTCAGGAATAGGGTAAATGTAGCAAAAACTAATGACAGGATTTTCAAATCTGATCTGATTATTTGGATTCTACAAACCAGTTAAAACTACAAGTTGCCAAGAGTTAAGCCCTTGACAGTGATAGACCTGATGGTAGGTAGCACCGTAGCAACCCTGTGGTTGTATTGAGTAACAATGAGAAACTAGGGTTACTGGAGAATTTAAGTTGGTGTCATAGGGAGGTAATGCTCTGAGAGGTGTATTGGACAATATACTTAAATGAATCTGGATATCTAGGAATGCAAATAGCAGAAGACAGAAGATGCCTTCTCTCCTTTACATTGTAAAATAAGAAAATAGAAACAACAACAACAAAGTCTTTTGTCCCAAACAAATTGGGGTAGGCTAGAATGAAACATTTTCAAGATCAAAGAGATATGAGTCTTGAAATAAAACCTACAATGCTAAAACCCTAAGCCGTACAACCTGCTATCTGAGCCAAGAGCCTAAACACTGCCTCTAACTTTCTTATGGTTCCGGTACGTGGATCTCTAACTTCCATGCGCTCCTATCCAAAACTAATTCTTTAGATATCATGGAATGAAACCCAAACTAAGAAAATAGAAACAAAATTATAAATACATATGTACTCTTTCAGTTTCAATGATGTAGAATCTTTTACACCACATAAACAACCCATCATCTTATCAAAACTTAAGATAGACTTTCAGGCAAAGCTTAGTACCTAATATTCAGCTTCAGCATATTTAAAAAGAATTGTGACTATGATGCACCAAGTCTGCTCTCTACAGTGATTCTAGTAATACGTAACAAGCAAGTGTGCTCATTTAAACACTTGCACAACAGTGAAGAATTTGCACAATCCAAGTAGATAATAATAGCCAAAAAAAAAGTTTGCCTGCTTAAATAGTTACACTGTTTGGATTTGAAAAAGGTTAGGACAATGCACAAGCCGATGCTCCTAATGTTCAGTGTACTAAAAACAAAATATGGCCATGATGCACCAAGCCTGCTCTGTCCAATCAGTCTAGTAACAAGCAAGTTTACCCACTTATACACTTGCAGAAAAGTGAATGATTAGTTCATAAACGAGATAATAAACACACAGAGTTTGCCCGCTTAAATAGTTTGAAGTGTTTGGATTGAAAGAAGTTTGGGGGATGCATGAGTTCGATGTTACCTTCTTCGATTTTTTGTCCATGTAGACCATATTTCGAACTGGAGTAAATAGTGCACTATACAGGCAAAGCCTTCGCTGTTCACCCTAAGCACCATCACAAATCTTAATGTTAGGAAAATAAAGAGGTACCAATTTATAGTAAATTGTTTGTTTCCTTGTTAGCCATAAGCCCATAACACTGTGTGTAGTGAAGTTGCTTTACGTAGGAATCATCAATTGGAAAAAAAAAGTAAGATGAAACTGTAGTGAGAAGGTTAAAATTACAGATGTTCTGAATAATAACAAGACTATGTTAAATCATCTATAAGACTATAACTGAATCTATACGCGGATACTGGACCAATGAAAGAGCTTTATTTTGTACTCCAAACCATCATGGTTCAACCAGGTAAAATTTTCTGTAAATGCCCTAAATAATTTAGTACTATCAACGAATCCGACACAATGTCCAGAAAGGAATCAGGATAATGTTGGTTTGTGTTAATTATTTGCAGTGAAGTTATGCAAGTATCACTCTGGCTATAATCAACACAGCTAAAAACACATACAAATCATGTCAGCGAGAGGCATTTCAGGGTGTGTTGTTTAACGTATATGCTGAAAAATATCAGACCTGCGACTTGGAATCAGAACCACCACTGAACACTGAGCAGCCAATAGAATGTGCAAGATTCCATGCCACTTCAATATGTGAAACACAATGCCTGCATTTCAATAAAAGATAGGAGATGAGACTAAATTGAAACATATATGCTAATGGAAATAAACAGACAGTGCATACTGAGTATAGCTCTACAAGTACAGAAGTCCGAAATGTAATTGTGTGACAAATAGTTGCATGAATTCGAAACATAAAATAATTAGAGCAAGGACACACCAATCACATTTGTCAAGAACTGGAGGGTCGGGTTTCTCAGGAAAAGCAAAGACAACGTAAAATAATCCCAAATCACGGATATAACACATTGCATTAACAGGATGTTTGTCTGACATCATCAGGTCTACCTGCACAATATACAAGCACGTCAAATTGGTGACCAAGGGAATTGCATGATGTCACTCCATACATATTCAGAATAATTAAGTTTGGTTACTTATACACTAAAGCAGGAAAGAAATAAGGAAAGATCAGTTGGCACTTGGCAATAGGTAGTGTAGAAATCAAACCTCATGACCAATACGTTCTCTACTAATCTTGCTACCAAGTTCAGACTTCACATTTTCATCAGAAGCGGCTTCTTTCAAATCTTCAGTTAATGTGAAGTTGAATCTAGCAGCTGTGAGAGATAAAAATTAGCATATGAAAAGAAAATACAAGGTTCCAAGTCATTGTAAGTCAATAGTGTCCATTTCTTGATCATCCATTTACATAAGCAAATAAAGTGGGTATGAATTGACTACGGATGAACATAAAACAAAGCATCTAACTTACAAAACAGAAAAGCAATTTCTTGAGTTTTCATCTGAGATTACCCCAGTACACATGCTTTACATGTAAGACATTTTCAACTTATCACGAACACCTCTGTAATCTTAAAGTATAGATAAAGAGTAATGTTATGACAAATTTGGCATATAATTTTTGCAATAATTACTAGAGCTCAATCAGAGGATGCTTGAATACCAAATCGGATTGCTCGAAGAACTCTAAGTGGATCATCCAGGAAGGTAGCTTTGGCAGGTAAAGGAGTAACAATAAGGCCCTTTTTCAGATCTTCAAGACCTTCACAGAGTATGAGATCACCATGATTACATAACAGAATGAACTTTAGAACATGGTTGCATGAATTTATAAACTTGCAATAACGACAAACTCACCTTTTCCAGTTAAATCTTCCACTGAGTTGGTGTTGATATTGAAGAATAAGCTGACAAAGTTTGAATTTTAGTAAAGACTAAATAGGGTACTAAATTGAAATCAACATTGTAGCAATGAAAGCATAACTTTAAAGACACAAAAAACTCATCCGAAAATGAAATCTCATGGTATTACCTATTGATTGTTAGGTCCCTACGGTATGCATCTTCTTTGGCAGTACCAATCTCCTGCATGTTAAAAAAAAACATGGCATTGCCTTAAACTGGTTGCAACAGATTGTCTATAAAGAGTCAGGGAAATCTGAACTTAAGATATGAATAAGCAAAAGAGAAGTTTGCAAACATTGAGCTGCCCAAAATGTTAATAGGTATCAGTTGCAATTGAGTCAACATATGGTTTACTAGTTGTAGTACTGTACCCGCATAAAAGATAAGCCACACCCAAAAGGCAAATGGCAATGCAAATGCCTTAAAAAATACAAATAATCCATACATGCAAACAGTTGTGTATTTTGTACACAAGGTCACCAAAATGAGTATACAAAGCAATGTTAAATCATGTACATACCATGGTAGGGATACGACTGTTTTCAGCATATTTTTCAGACCTCAAGTTGACAAAATCAATCCAGATGTCGAATATTAGCATCCTTGAAGTTTCCAAGTGCTTTGACTGATCAGGATTGCTGCAAGAAACTATAAAATGTCACAACTCCATGATAGTAGGCATTTAGCTAATTGCAAATGTCAATATGGCCAAGCATGATACACTTCATAACACACACTGATTGCATTAAAGTGTGATCTTCCCTGCCTCTATCTATGTGCAGATACGTATGTTCTTCTCATGCATGCAATTCAACTCAAAACAAATTTCAAATGTATAAAAGCATAAAGGTAATGAAAGTTAATTGATAAACAACGAGTCTCAAATACTGATCGGTACTGTTGTGTTTGACCAACTGACCAAGTAAATGATAAAATGATATTAGCAATAACAGTAATAAGATGATCTTCAGAATTAGCATCATAAAAGATTGCATACCACTGGATAACACCTATTCCTTTCTGCTCCTCACCCATCAACTCTGAATACTCATTTACTTTTTCACAGAAATTTCGGCCCGTCATATTATCAAGTGCAATGTCAATGTCAGCAGAGTCTTTCCCCAATAGCTGCCAAAATTATGCCAAGGCAACAGTTAGGTCACAAAATTACCCAACAATTATTTCATAAAATACAAGCTACAAGAAACAAAATTAGTGCGAATTTCTTTCTGGCAAACAGGTGAAAGTTAATGATACGATTCTATTCTTCCAGCATCTCCTGTGACTGCTAATCAGCTTATACAGTACTCATCGTGCAATCCTTAAATACATAATGCAACATTCACGTAGCACAACCCAATAAAAACCCAAAATAGGCAATATCGGTGAGTAAATTCTTCGCTTCTCTACTCATATGAGGATACCCGGCAGTTATCCTATGCCACATGCATGCAACGTTGTTGCATCTAAAATTCTCAGCTGAAATACGGTGGGAAACATAGGCTTTCTCACACGTAAACCCCAAGAATCCAAGACCATCAAACAAGCTGACTGGGGCATCCCCTGACCCCATCAGCCTAACAATTCACGCGATTCATAAGTATGCAAATTGCGACCAACTTCCCCTGCAATGAACCCTAAACATAGAAAAGAACCAAATTCTCCACACCACTGCGGAACAATTCCAACCAAAGCCTCGCTAACAGCAAACAATTTTGTTCGCGACACGGTGGAACAGTTTCTCCCAAATCCCACACAAAACCCTAAACCCTCTAGGACAAAGCATCCATCCCAAATAATCGTCGAACAATTGGTAGAAAAACACAGTAAAAGCTCCTAAAATCCAACAGAAAGAAGGAACTGTTATCTAACCATACAGTCATGGGACCCAACCCTTAGTCAGCACTCGGCAGTTCATAGAACACATCTTCCCCAAATCCCAGTAAGAACCCTAAAGAATCTAATGGAGCTCATATTTTGCATCATCCAACAATTCCATCCCACAAAAACTGTAAAACGATAATTACAATAAAACGCAAAACGTCGTGACATAACTATCGAAAAATTCCCCACATTTCGTGTAAACATCGAGCAATCACACCCTAAACATAACCAGCCGCTTAATTTGTTTTTTACTTTCTCGACTCCCTGTACTCCGCTTCCAATGAGACAAGGTAAGGCTTCCTTTTGTCAAAAAAAAAAAAAGAAGCTCACCTTGTCCCTGACCCATCCGCCGGCGACGCGGAGCTGAGTGCCGAGGCGGAAGTGGCCGACGACGTCGAGCAGCCGCCGAAAGATCCGCTCCTCCTTCTCCGTCAGCTCCACGCTCCCCCTCACCTCCACGCTCCGCTGCTCCCGCTGCTGCTGCTGCCCGCCCGCCGCCATGCCTGAGATGCCGGAGAACGCGCGGGTGGGGAGACCCAAGAAACTGAAGGTTTTAGTGGGGATGGTTGAGGCGATGCTCCGAAGAGGCGTAGGAGTAAGCGCCGGCGAGCAGCGGCCGTGGCGGCGGAGAGGGGAGAGGAGGGGGAGGAGGCGAAGAGGCATGTGGCGGTTTCGCTTTCCGGCGAGGCATTCGTATCTTCCTCCGCCGTCCGTTCGGTTCGACTACCCACGGCACGGCCTTGAGACAGCCGTCCGATCAGAAATTAACGGTCCTGATTGAAGTAAGGGAGCAAACAAGCAAGAAGAATCCCAGTCCCCCGTCTTAAAAACAAGGGGACTGTTCTTTTTGGCTACGGCTTATGGCTTTTGGTTGAAATTTTTAAATTTTAGCTGTTTACGGTACATATTACGGATAGATCGATACTCATTTGTGATTTTGGCTGGTACAGATGTTAAGCTTTTAACATGTACTACGTTTAACTTGTAGGCTCCATCTTAAAAAAATACTCCGTTTAAAGTTAGGTCTTGGCGGTGCTAAAAGCCGTGACTTGTGGCTGAAGAACAGGCCCAAGAACGGAATTGCTATGAAACACGTAACTAGGAGTAAAAAAATTTTGGTATTTAGATGCCGCTCGGTTGGGCTGAAATAAGCTGGCTTATGGCTAAAATTATACTGTAATTGATGGTAGTTTATTTGGCGTAACTAAATTTTAAAAAATAAAAATAGAAAAAAACGGGTTAGCCTATAATAGACAATGCAAACGAATAAAAAAAAAGAACTAGCAAAAAAACTCAAAAAGGAAAAAAATCAAAAAAAGACTAAATTTAAAAATAGTGAAAAATAAGTTAGAAGCTTAAATCGAAATGATCGAGGCCTTAGTTGATCTACTTACCTTTGATGGGCTCAAAGATTCGTACTCGGCTGGTGTGATCTTAGATTCCTCGGGTCAAGGTTCATTAGGGCTCGCTCGTTGGGAGGGGTGGCCAACCGCCGGCACAACAGCAGTGGTCGCTCACAAGGATGGATCCAAATAGGCCCAAGGATGTGCATAGGACTCTGGGCCTAATTCGTTTTTTGTTACTATAGCCTATAGCCCATATAGAAATTTCTACTAATGTAAAAGGGTTTGCTCCTTCCCCTCCTACGCACGCAACACGCACCTTCTGTTCTCCACACCGTACGTTTCCATGGAAAATTGATATTCTCATACTTGCTGATATATATCACCATCTTTTGTTACTTCATTGTAACACACAGACGTCTTACTAGTAATGTGTAAACTCCCAGTCCAACTCAAGTTGAACCCTCGCGTTTGCTATATGCCGGAAACTGCCGCCTTTGGTATATTATCTAGACACTTTCTTACCATCTTCCTTGCACATTTGGCAACTACTGACTTCTCTCTCTCATTTCTTCAATCTGACAAATTTTATCAGCTTTTGTGCTTTACAATACTTCAACATCAACATAAGCAGAACATCCTGAACTGAGCTCCTGGAATTCAGCGAACGCGTTTTCAGTGTCGTGAAGTAAGAAACTACACACTTTTAAGTACCTGGACATGCTCCAGCAACTACTGATTGGAAGAGCGTCATATAAGCTATTTTTAACATGGTAGAAACTCTTTCACACCGTTAACTGCCGCCCTGAATCTATGTATGCTGCTTCTCCAAACAAGATGGTAACTGCAAACCCCACACAGGAAGTGTCAGTGAATTTTTTTGTACAAATAATCTATTTTTTATTCGAAATAACAGAAATATATCTGCGCACAACATTTTTTATAGAAATAGGCTTCAGTCACCCTATGGTTGGACGACTGGAGCCTGTCGCCCAACGGCCAAGCGACACGCATGCAATCCACCGGCCGTTGGGCGAATTATTGCAATCGCCCGGCTGTGGGCGACTGTAACTGCTGTCGCTCAACAGTTGGACGATTGGGCCCAACGGCCAGGCAACTAGGGGGGGTTAAATAACTCGGTTGGACTCCAGTTATAATCTACAAAATTCATAAAATCTTTGTAGTTGCCCTATGGGTGGGCGACTCCACCCGCAGTCGCCCTATGGCTGGGCGACTGGTTCCAGTCGCCTAATGGTCAGATGACTAGAACCTGACATATAATGGCTTGCAGACAGCGTTTCTGTCGCATGGCCGTTGGGCGACAGGCTCCAGTCGCCCAACCGTAGAGCGACTGGAGCCTATTTCTGTAAAAAAAATTGATGCGGGTATATTCCCGCACCAGCAGAGGGGCCGTCTACCCCTTGGGCGGGTCTTGCTGCGAATGCTCCGTGGGAATATCGTGGTAGGAGTTGGAGCTACGGGGGTTGTTGTTGTGGGAGGTGGCCTCTTGGCATGCTCCCTTTGCTCATCGTGGGCTGTAGCAGCCCTTGCTAGTTGACTGATCTCCTCCCATTGCCTTTTCCATGGGAGTGAGGTAGTGTTTCAGTCTTGTTGTAGGAAAGCCCGCCACGAAATGGGTAGTACTTATACGCCAAGATAACCGGTGTACGCGGCAGAAGTCCAATTAGGTTGATGCGAATTCTCGTCCCTGAGGCTATGACCTCGAGGAGGAAACTTGCTATAGCGTTGCGTCATGTCGCTGCGCGAAGCTGCCGCGTTGGGTCTTGTTACTGTGCAAAGCTACCTCGTTGGGTCTGGTCGCCACACAAAACTGCCTTATTGGGTCACATCATCATGCAAAGATGCCCTGCTGGGTCCGTATGGATTAATATGATGCGAAGATGTCGAAGCAGTAATAACAACTAGTAAGCATATTCGAAGAAATAGGTGTGAATATGCATTGGATAGGCATACATCATATAAACAGGGAAAAAACACAACGGTGCTAAAGACAAGATACATAAACTCCCACCCGGCACGGCCCGGATCTATCGTGCTTCGTGCCGTGCTGGCTCGGCCCAGTCATCTCATCGTGCCATGCCGTGCCGGCCCGCGTCGCCTCTGGCCAAGCCCAAGCACGGTCCAAAGCCCATCGTGCGAGCGTTCGTGCCGTGCCAGCCCAAGCCTAATCCGAAATTACTATACGCGAAGGCGGTGGCGACGGTCGTCATCTTCCTTTCTCTCGTACCGCCCATCCACCGCCGTCCCCTCCCGGCCCCTCCCGCCTCCCCACCGCGCCCGGCTCCCCACCGCCCTCCCGGCCTCCTCCCCACGGTCGCGCCGCCACCGACTCCTTGGCCTTCCCGACCTCCCCGATAGCTCGGTGCCTCCTCCTCCCCGAGTGACACCGTTGTGGCTGGCGACACAGCAAGATCCCGAGCTCGACGCGTTGAGGCGTTGCGGCCGGCATCATGTGTGTTAGTGTGTATTTTTGTATGTGTGTTAGTATGTATGCGTATGCTTGTTTAATTGCTTGTGTGATTGTGTCATCTTTGCGCCTTCACCTTCTCCAAGCTCGATGTCGACCCGTCTGCACCCGCCGTGCCGCCCGAGCCCGTCGTCTCGCGTCTTGGCCCGAGCACGGCCCGATCCGCCGTCGCCGCATCGCCCACCGTGCGGTTTTGAGGCCCGCCCGCCGTTCGTCTCGCGTGCCGGCCTGACAGCCCGCCACGTGTCGGACCGGGCCGTGCTGCCGGCCGTGCTTCGGGTTAGCCCAAAAAAACACGGCCCAAGTCCCAGCTCTATACGCATACACCACATATGTTGAGTAATTAAGGTTAATAACTACCTAGGTTCTATGCATATAAAGATTTGGTTAAAAAACTAGCTTTATGGGAACATTTGCGCTCATCTGATCATATGACTACTATTTTTCTCCAACTCCAAGGTTAAAAAACTGGCCAGCGACGTGCAACCATGGACAAGGCGGCGTGTGGCCATGCCTTGCCAAGCGCGAGGCCACACGCTCGACCAACACGAGCGCGCACGGGGCCAGCTTCGCTTAGGCTGGCGCGTGGCTGCCGCGTGGCTGCCGCGCTCCACTCGCCTAGCTCCGTGCCTGAGTGCCTCATGCCCCCCGTTCCTCCCTGCAAGAACTCATAATAAAATGATCAGACGGACAGTAGTACACTCCAGTTCAGAAACGCTGTAGAAGATCAAATTGCATGTGTTCCGTGGTACGCATGACAAGCCAGTGCATGGCCATCCTCAATCCTTAAAACTTTTTATCAGTATCTGATTCCCAAGAGGAGGTCAGATGATTTGCAAGAGGCTATAGAAAAAATGGCAAAAATATGTGCATCAACAGACAATAGCAACAACTGCGTATCGTCTCAGCATCAGCATGTGCAATAACCTGTCTTTTTTTTTCGAACTATAGCCTTAGATGCTTCATGCCGAGCAGTAGTAGCATGAAACCTCCAGCAACAGTGGAGCATAAAGGTATGCTCTGATTTTCTTTTCATGCCATCCAGAAAAAGGTAGGAAGTTTGCAACAACTTCGAGCACCAGCTGCAAATTAACTGACGAAATGGAGATGCTCAGTTCATCACCACTAGCTGCTACCTCACACAATGCGCAGGTACTATTACATAAGATAAAACAAGGTTCACGAAGAACAACCTGGTCAGTTACAATGTCACGAAGAACAAAGGTGATGTATTATTCTACAAACAAACAGAAGCATTGCTACAAGATCAGGACCGATGCATCTGAAACTATGCGGGCCAAGATGATCTGCGATTTAGTTCTCCCCGTTCTTATGAGCACTTCGGTAGTGCTCCGAAGGCAACATAGCGAATGAACCCTCGGAAGGATCTCCTGGGAATCCATCAAATGGCCCAAAACTGAAATTGAAGGAACCAAAGTTCGCTGTAGAAAGGAAATCGTCGCTGCAGCTGTCGAGCCCTTTGACATCTCGCGCATTGTCATTGCCTGAGGAGTTACCCCACATGAAGCTACCCATGGAGCTTGCAACTTTTGCTGGTTCTTCATGGCTTCCTGTACGACACACCTGGTCCGAACCCTTAAGCTCCTCTGTCGTCAATGCCGGTGTGTGGCCTTGGAACAGCGCCACATGCGCGAACAGCTTATCTTTCCTTGAAAAGCTTGTCCCACAGGAGCACAACCACTTGTCCCGGCCGCAATGCTTCTCATGTGTCTTGAGATCAGCCATGACAGAGAACTTCTTGGTGTGGCACCTGCTGCAGGTGTAGCTCTTCTCACAGTGGCTCCGTTTGTAGTGATTCTTCACACACAGGATCGTCTTGAGGGGCTGGAAGTTCTTGTGCAGCTTGTTCCGCTTGCAACCGACAAACGGGCATGAGTACCTCTTCACCAGGGCATGCTCTGTGCTTGCATCTCTAGGTGGTCTGGCGAGTGCAGCAGGGCTCTTATACTCATCGCCATGCCCTCTCATGTGCATCCGTAGGTTTGCATCCCTCTTGAAACCCTTGCTACAGATGGAACAGAAGTGTGTGTGCGGAGCCAAAATCTCATCCTTCTCCAGCTGCAGAAGTTCATACGAGCCCGGTGGTAGGCTCTCTCCATCCATGCCAGTGTCACCACCTTCATCACCGTCCTTTGTATCCTGCTCCTCGACAAGAACATTGTCAATGTCAGCACCTTCCACAGAGCCATCAGTCAATCCCTTGAAAAGCTCCTCATAGTCTGGGCTACCCATTCCCTCCTTGTTACCTTCAGAAACGGTTGCATTAGGAACCGGGCTTGAGCTTGAGCCAACAAGATTAGCCATCTGCTCAGCGGGGGGGTGGCTCAAAAAGGACGAGATCTTCAATGGTGGGAGAAGGCTCGCGGCAGTAGAGATGAGTTGAATTATGAGGCTTGTCAGGTCTGCATTGACCAGCTGTTGCTGCTGCGCGAGTTCCCCTGGTTGAGCCGAGAACTGGCTACCATTGCTGATCATTGAACGGATAACATCCTTTACTTGCCGGATCTTCTCCTCGATAAAAATGAGGTTATCAAGCATCGTACCCGGGTTCCAATCCATGTGTGGGGATGTTGGTGGGTGAATGGCGAATGGCGGAAATGGCTGCTGGATTCCCATGCCAAGAAGAGGATTCTCTGAACTAAGCTGGTAGTAGAGAGGATTGGAACTGACATTTGCAGATTGCTCACGGATGGGATTCTGGTTGCGATCCATTGTCAACTTCTAAAGAAACTCGTCTTTGAAATCAGGAGAATCTAGTCTGCTGAAGTATTGAAGCCAGACGGCATCAGAACCTGAAGATGTGAACATTTATTTACACATATTTGAGTGGATCAAAAAAATTAAGGCATTAGTTGATTGATGAATACAGAATCCAGGAGATTTCAAAGTAACGCAAACTTCTCTAATCTTCAAAAAGTAATGAAACATCCGAAACTTTTACTACACAAACCCTTTTTTTAGAGGACAAACCATGTTAACCTTACAAATGAAGAGAATTTTTTTTTTCTTTTCTCTAGAAGCAATCCAATCAGTAAGTTCACTGCACAAACTATGCTAAGCTTCCGAAAGCTCATAAACCATCAAAGGATCTAATGATGGTACTGATAATCAATTTTTTCAAGTGTAATTTAAATGAATGAATCAAACCCCAGATAAAAGAAAAACTAAAACAAATATACACCCTTGTTTCTCGCGACATAAATTTTGATCGTACTAAAATTTTGTTTTGAAGAACAGGGCCAAGGAGGACCCCAGTTCCAATTATTATTGAAGCCAAAATCGGCTAGGGTATTTCATCACACAAATTCGCCAGAATGTCACCGAAACAAATATCATACTACAAATACAAGTCATACTATTCTACAAAAACAACATAGCAACGCAATTACAGTGGTCAATGCTTATTAAACATCGCAACATTTGGGTACAAACTGTACTTTACCATGGATTACTACATATACAAAGGAAAATTTTCTACTTCTAGTATATAGAAATATATATAGAGAGACTAATACAGTGAGCTGATCACAAAAAAATAGGCTAATCTTTACAGAAAGGCGCCATCTTTAGTTCATAATAGCCAAAAAAACTCAGAAAATTGATGGAAAACCTTGATGAAATCACCGCAAGAACGAAAGGGGAAACAGTCTTAGTCCTAAAGCCATCTCCTTTGATCCAAGAACACTATGACTTTTGATATCATGAACACCCCTGTCCTCCCAAGATACCAAATAAGAGGGGGAAACACCAACCTTTCCAACCATAATAGCCTAGGAATTCAAGAAATCGAAAAAAAACTAGCAAGATGCTTCTTGCCGAAAACCAGCAAACCTACAAAATCTACAAGTTGCTAATCACATACCATGGGAGAGGGAGCAGGGGGCGGCGCGCATCGACGCGCCTTGTTTCCTCGCCAAGAACGGGGCGATGGAGAGACTCGAGGAGGAGGAAGGGGAAGGAAGCGACCAAGAAATGGAGACTGGGCTGGGGTGGGTCGGTGAGCTGGTCAAATTAATGGAAGCAGCGCTCGAATCCATGTTCAAGATCGAGACGGGATCGTTTTAGTTTAGCCACTGGCCAGTAAATAATTGGGGCAAAAAAATGTTTGATTAATGAAAGGATTTCTGCGCCTCTCGAGTCTCGACCCCCCTTGCTGGTTCGCAGCTGCTGGCTTGCTTGCCTGGTTTGCCCTCTCTCTGATTGGCGTCGTCTCATTGAGTCATTTCTATCTATTACGCAACTCTTTTAGGTTATGTTTATGATCAAATATCGAAATTATTTCTGACTGATTTTGGCTATAAATAGATAAATTTATATATAAAGTGCAATAAATCTAGAGATAATAAAGACTTCATTTTCTGTAGTGTCTTCTCCTAATTATTCTCTATTGATGGTTGCGTGGATTATATTGGAGATTATTAGTATTTATTAACATATTATCAGCACAAATCATCCTACAAGTTGTAAGATATGCAAAGCTCAACCAATCTACTACGTATTGCAGTCCCAAAAATCAATCTAGATTGATATTCTATTCATTTGCAATGCTATGATTAGATCTATTGTTCTCTGTCTAGTAGACTGATTGCGATAATCACAAATTAACCTACGATTTGTTCGCATGATTATTCATCTTGATAATCCGGTAGAATAAATATCTAGATTCTAGATCGGTTTGCCATGATCGAGTTGCACGAAAATGACGTGCGAAGACGAATCGCACGAAAATCGATCGGACGAACACGTACAGGACATCCTCCTATTGCGTCCCCCATAGGGGCAGGTCATCTGCCCCCTGACACCCCTCCCCTGACACAGGGGGCAGGTAACCTACCCCGCCTGGCATAGAGGGTAGCCACCTACCATGCTTGACCCAGGGGGCAGGTGCCCAGGGGGCAGAATTGTAAAATACAGTGTAAGAGGACAAGTTCTGTAAATAACGTTTTCTAGAGCGCTAGAAAATAAAAAAAATTATCCAAAGAGGGTCCTAGTCTTTAACAAAGTGGTAGGCTGATGGCCTGGGCAGCGCAAGTTACAAAGCTACGGCTGTTCGTTCTCTGGTGACAAACCGCTCAGTTCGATAACAATAGCCTGGTTCACGGTTTTCTATAAAAACAGATGATTTGTCTGGCTTGGAGCTTTGGTCAGATTTAGTACTGCCCCTGAATCATCATAATTGCATTTGTAACTCCCTCCTCGAGCGCGGGACTACGCGAGTGCGACATGTGTGCAGTGGTGCGGTCAGAGAGCGCATGACTCAAACCATGTACTAGTCTGGTCATGAGCATGGTCGTAAGCTGTGGTCGTGAGTGTGGCCGTAAACCATGACTTACGACCACGTCTTACGACCATGACCACGGCTTATACGACCACGCTCACGACCACAACTTACCATCATGCTCACGACCACGCCTTACGACTACGACTACGCCTTACGACCACGATCACGGCTTATACGATCACGCTCACGACCAGACTAGTATATGGTTTGAGTCATGCGCTCCTCGACCGCACCACTGCACACATGTCGCACTTGCGTAGTTTCGCGCTCGGAGAGGAGGCTACAAATAGAATTACAATGATTCGAAGGCTAAATTTAATATTCGTGTAACGAACAATACTAAATCTGACAAAGTTCTACTGCATGCACAGTCTTTGTGGCAAAATGAGCCGACACGATCATTTGTTCCGGTTTTTTCCCAGGTGAACCGTTGATCCGGTCCGATTTTAGCAACTATGATCGGCGTGGCAGCCTGAATTTTTTTTTGCTCTCAATCGTCAGTATCACAGGTGCTTAGCACATGGGGCACACATGTTTATGGGCTTAATTAGTGAATGGTAGATCAGTCCTTTGCGTATAAGTGTATTTTCAGATCAGTACTTCCCTTGATACCAAGAAAAATATAGCGCCGTAAAAATATAGCGCCGTAAAAGAAAAAGAAAAAAAAACAAAAACAACACAGCCGGGAAAAGTCATAAACCAAAATTAAAAACCAACATGATCCAAATAATTTCTGGTTTAAAGATGTCATAAGCCAAAGCCCTTCAGAGCGGACCTAAAACTCGGCCAAATGGGGCTGTACATATAGCCTTAGGCCCTGTTCTTTTCATCTTCTAAAAGCTATTTTTCGATTTTTCTACAGTAATTAGCTTTTAAACGGAGTATTTTTTCAAGATAAAATCTACTAGTTAATTGTAGTATATACTTTACTGACTTTATTTATACTAGAAAAAACCGCACGTAAGTTTCTGTTACTTTATAATCTCTCGTACAAACAACCCAAAAGTCACAAGCCGCAGCCAAAAGCCACAAACCGCAGCCAAAAAAAACATGTCCTTTAGTTTAATTGAACATATGAAGAACAGAAGAGACTGAACCACAAAATGTTGTATCATTAGAATTAGTAGCTTTAGCATATCATGGTCTAGAAACCCACATACGAATACTACTCGCTTCCTCGCTTGGTGCACAGGGACATGATGGTGCCGATCCAGTCCGAGGCGACGGCGGGCTTCCTCGTCCGGCGGCGGCGGATCCGACGGCCATGGCGACGGTCACAGACACGACGAGGCCTTTGGAGCGAGCATAACAACATGGGCGACAGCGGTCAGACCGTTGACTGGTGGGTCCTCGAGTGAGCTCTGCTGATTGGTGCCGATTCCTCACTTGGTACCGATGCCAGATTTCGTTTCCATGTGTGCTACCAAAGCCTTCTCTCTTTTCTTTGTACGGGCTGAAATTATGTATTGGAGGTTCTCTAATTAGGAGTGAAAACGAATCGGATAGTTTTTGATCGATTCGGATAAAAACGAATATGGATTATGTCGGATCAGATTTTCTTCGGATAATTCTTAGATCGGAAATAAATACGATTTTTTTTGTCGAAAACGAATATGAATACAGTAGACCTGATATCCGGCGAATATGACTACGAAAACGAATTATCCGGATAATACGAAATCAGATATCCGGGATTTCAGCCCAACATTACCCAGCCCAAGCCAGCCTCTCTCATCTCCCCTGCCACCAGCCCACTAGCCAAGCCAAGCCATAAGCCTCCATTACCATTAGGCATTAGGTTCCCTAGTCATATTAAATTATAAACACCACTAGCAAATATTTATGTTTATTAAAAATAATTTTTTTTGTACCGATTAAATTGATGCACTGCCATTTAAATCATTTTGATGCAAATTTAAATTCTTAATTAATTTATTAGTCACATGTAAATGGTAGAAATCCATTAAGAATTATTTAGGACTTTAGAAAAAATTAATTATCATTTGAAGATTTAAAATATGTACAATGGTTTGACTATTGTGGATAAAAATACTTACATTTGTTTAAATTTCATTAATGTTTTGACAAGATAAACTATTTATGTGTTTTCATTGATTTTGGATGTTTAGTTTTACGGGTTTTCATGTTCCGATAAATATTCGTGACTGTATTCGTTTTGATTCGTATTCGCTCCGTATCTGTATTCCATATTATTCGTATTTGTATTCATATCCGATGTATCCATATTCGTATCTGCATCCGAGAAAAAAAATATGAAAACAAATATGGTGGAGACATTATCCGTCCGTAGTCGATCCATTTACATCCCTAGCTCTAACAAACCAAGGGAGATGTCTTTTTGTTTGACTTATCTTTTGACTACGATTTATTAGTTTAGTAAATAGTGATTATTGAAAGAAATCTTTTAACTACGATTTATTAGTTTAATAAATAATAATTACTGAAAAAATTGAAACCAAAAGCAAGCGAAAAGAAAAAAAGAAGAGCCTAACTCTTCGCATAGACACGCATACTAGAAAATATAAGTCTCCGCTCACATGCAGGGGTGAAAATGGATCGGATAGTTTCCAACCGATCCGGATAAAAACGAGTACGGATGGTGTTGGATTAGATTTTCTTTGAATAATTCTCGGATCGGAAACAAACACGAATTTTTTTGTTGGAAACGAATACGAATACAATAGGCCTGATATCTGGTGAATACGGATACGAATACAGATTATCCAGATAATACGGAGTCGGATATCCGGGATTTCAGCCTGACATTGCCAAGCCCAAGCCAGCCTCTCTCATCTCCCTTGCCACCAACCCACTAGGCCAACCAAGCCATAAACCTCTATTACCATTAGGTATTAGGTTCCCTAGTCATATTAAATTACAAACACCACTAGCAAATATTTATGTTTATTAAAAATAAATTTAGTATTGTCGGTAGATTAAAATTTGTACTGATTAAATTGATGTACTGCCATTTAAATCATTTTGATGCAAATTTAAATTCTTAATTAATTTATTAGTCACATGTAAATGGTAGAAATCCATTAAGAATTATTTAGGACTTTAGAAAAAATTAACTATCATTTGAAGATTTAAAATATGTACAATGGTTTGACTATTGTGGATAAAAATACTTATATTTATTTGAATTTCATTAATGTTTTGGCAAGATAAACTATTTGTGTATTTTCATTGATTTTGGATGTATAGTTTAAGGATTTTCATGTTCCGATAAATATTCGTGACATTATCCGTTCATATTCGATTTGTTTGCATCCCTACTCACATGCATGCCACATGACATTACTATGGCTGCAAATGGAGTACCTCCTTTTGTAGACTTCGAGTCTTGTACTTGTTTGCGTATTCTTTACTTAATAATTTAGATTAATTAGTATAGTGCACGTACATTATAACAGAAAACACTAATTTTGTATGAAATTTCATAGAAGCACACCTATATTGGTCATGCATATGTGTCACAACGGCCACCAAACTTTCGCACTGATGGAGCAATCGGAATTACCAAACCAACAATGATCCTATAACAAATAGTCTGCATTGTTACACCGTTGCTTAAGAAGACATAAGAAAAAAATTTAAGTTATAACCTCTGAATTATAAGTCACATTTACAGCTTAATACTTTATTCTGGCTCCATATTGATCAAACATAGAAAAAAATAACAACAAACACGTTCATTTTTATTTCACGGCACAAAAAATTTACAAAAATCAAGTAACATGTGCTATCTGACATTCTGTAGAACATACTGATTTGGTTAAGGTCAGACTTCTTACCATGAGGAACCTGCTTGCTCTCTTTTTGTCTTACATTTTGTCTTATCATTCACACAAGTCGTAATACAAAACTCCAACCATGAACTAAAAAGATAAGAAACAAAGTAGATACATCACATAAGATGTAACATTGTCTAATTTTGATAGCACAGACAGGGCCAAAGACAGAGTAGATCCAACAAAAGCATGACCTTACTTGGTGTGGTGTTGATGGAAATGCTTGCAAGAAGGCATGTCACCAACACTTTTTCATTGAGTTCATTGCATCCCTTACTACATATAGCGCTCTCTCCTCTGCACAAGAGGAACTAAACAACATGAAAGGAAAATTTTCTCTAAGGTAATTATAAAATGTTATACCTTAGTATAGTAGTTTTACACCTGACATAAAAGGATGGCAGAATGATCACGCATTTATAAAACCAACAGAATCATTTCTTAATTAGAAAATGACGTGCCAATGAAAAGTTACTCGATTAAACTTCTTTGGATAATTAGGACATTGCACATAAAAAAAGTAAAAGAATAAGTAATGCAAGAATTAACTTCTAGCAAGTGCAGATCATGGCCTTTCTCAATCAAACCTTCATAGTAAAACTAAATGCTCTGTAAGAAATAGAAGTTGAGAACAAAAAAAAAAGACAGAACTGATTTTTACTGACTACGTTGATCTAAGCAAAATGTGTGTGGTGCACCCAAGGTAAACAGGTAACTTCCTATGGCTTAGAAAAAAAATGAAAAATTAGGAAAAACACAAAAAAATGTATTAAAATAGTATCGTGTGAATCCAAAAGTCTTTAGAGTGTGATTCTCTGAAGAAAAAAAAATATTTAGAATGGTATCTTCGGAGTGGTACCGTATGAATTGTTGCATGCATTGCCGAGGCAAAAAGCCCAGGCGTCCATCTTCGAAGAGCGGAAACGTAAATTCTGACGAACCCGCCTTCAAAGCGATAAACCCGTCCCTTTTTCCACTCGTAAAATAATCACTCCCCTCCACCTCGCGTGGCGCGCGCCGGACAAGACAAACAAACCGCCGCTTCGGCCATGGCTGCCCTCCTCTCCACCGCAAGCCCCACCTCCCGGCCTCTCCCCGCCCGCTCGGCGCTAAGGCCCGGCCTTTCCTTCCGCAGGCGTCTCCCAGCCATCATCCAATGCCTCGCGGGGCCCGCGCCTTCATCGCCTCCTCCTCCGCCGCCGCCGCACGTCCCGCGGTGGCACGCGGCGCTCTCCGCCGCTGCCGGGCTGTACCCGGCGTACGTCACGGCCGGCGCCGCCGTCGCCGTCGCGCAGCCCGAGGCGTTCCGGTGGTTCGTGGCCATGGCGCCGGGGTCCTACACGTTCGTCCTGGGCTTCATCATGCTCGCCATGGGCCTCACCCTCGAGCTCAGGGAGTTCTTGGCGCTCCTCCGCGAGAGGCCCCTCTCTGTAAGCAATTCCCCTGTGCAAATTTTGATCAAGATTCGTCTGTTCCTAGCTCAAATTCCATGGTATTTGTTCCATATCAATATCTTGTCCTCTTGATCCATCTCTTTGAATTGTGGCGAGTTCAAGTAGTGATAGATTGATCCAAGGAGATGATATGTGTCTTTGTCTTTTTCCTGCTGCAGATACTGTTTGGTTTTGCTGCTCAGTACACCATAATGCCAGCGTTTGGAGTGATTGTTAGCCGCGCGCTGGGGCTCCCTCCATCCCTCTCAGTTGGTCTAATTCTGCTGGCATGCTGTCCTGGAGGAACTGCATCCAATGTGGTTAGATTATCGACTCGCTCAGCGAGTCATACTTGCTAACTTCTGTTACATGTTGGACAATTGTTTGTTCAGTTTTCACTTGGTTTGTGTCGCTGGGTTAATATTATTACGGAGAACTTCACTTAACCTATGCCCCCCTTTATGTACTGAAGTGGACTGAAGGCTTGAAGGGTCAAATTAAGTATAGTTACACAATCAAGAATTGAAATGTACATACTAGTAGAATACCTCAGTCTTTCAGTTATTGTACAATGCCACAATCCAACATTTGAGGTTCCTTCAAAGTTCAAAAGTGTGTCTTCTTGACCTAATTACTGGATCGTGCTATACTTAATCAACTGTTTCTGGTGGTTAACAACTTAATGTATGATTTTTCAAGTGCCAAAAGAACAACCTTTTCTCTCCAACACCGTGTTATTCTTGGCTGAACCACATTTAGGTTATTCCTATAAGTTCTTCTATTTTACCTTTACTTCTTGTCTTGCCCTTATGCTCCCTTTTCTCCCTAAGTATTTTGTACCGTGATAGTCACATACGCATGGTTAAAGAATAATTCTTTTTTTCTTTTGATTGACTCTCTTATGCATTGACCTACTTCTTTCATGTAGTGGTTCAGGTGACTTTAGTTGCTAAAGGTGATGTTCCACTATCCATCGTGATGACAGTGTGCAGCACTCTTGGAGCAGTGTTCCTTACACCTCTGTTGACAAAAATCCTTGCCTGTGCCTATGTTCCTATGGATGCTGTGAAGCTTTCTCTCAGCACTTTGCAGGTGAAATTTCTGAGGCCACTAGCTCTACTCAAACTTTTAATTAGCTTGTTTCTGACTTTTTCCCTTCAGGTGGTTGTTGCTCCAATCCTATTAGGTTCTTCTATTCAAAGTGCATTCCCATCAGTAGTTAAATTTGTTACTCCTTTTACCCCGCTTCTGGCAGTCTTAGCTTCATCACTTCTGTCATGCAGGTTTGAGTTCTTCTAGTTTTTCATGTCATTGGCTTTTGAATAGCAGAAACTATACTTATTTTTACTAATTTTCCTGTTACAGTGTGTTCTCTGAGAACTTTGTACGCCTAAGATCTACAATTGCTGATGCATCTTATGGGAACAGAAGCTTATTTTCTGGGGATATCATGGTTGTGATGCTGTCTGTCTTCTTGCTGCATTTTGCTGGTTTCTTTGTCGGGTGAGCGCTAAACCGTTCACTGTACTTTTTATATGTGAAACAATTCACAGGTGTTGTATCAGCTAGAGAGTTTTTTATCAAAAAAAATTATGTTAGGGCACAACTTGATTTGTACTCTCATCTTTTAATTAATTCAACCTAAAAGTTATGGACGCTTGTTGTGGTAGCATCGACACCCAGATTTCTAACTGTTGCAGGGTTTTATCACAAACAGGTACGCTGCAGCAGCTATAGGTGGTTTCAAAGAAAGACAAAGGAGGGCAATATCCATTCAGGTATGAAGTCCTGACCAGAGCTTACTGAAGTTACTAATTTAGTCGCCAGAATTCCTGACCAGAGCTTACCGAAGTTACTAATTTACCATCGCCAGAATTCCTGACCAGAGCTTGCCAAGCCACTAATTTACTATCGCCACTTGCCAGTGAATTACAAAATCACATCTTCAGCACACTTACATTTAGAAAATGAATGTTTTACAATGCTTGGAAGTTACCCGCCCCCCGCTAAAAACAATTTATCCATTGTTAACAATTTAAATGAATACCTCCCCATAACCTTAGTACCTTTAATCGCGGAGCATCAAAGCATAATATTATGGTCTTGATCCTGTGTGTAGGTCCAATAATTTCTATTGATTTTGTTTCAGTTCAGGATTGGCATTAATAGAATTATTATGAGGATGGTTGTTCTCAAGGATGTTGAATATCCTTCCTTTTTGGATTGCAGGTAGGGATGCAAAACTCATCCTTAGGGGTGGTATTAGCAACTGCACATTTCTCCTCTCCCTTGGTCGCCTTGCCACCTGCTCTCTCGGCTGTCATTATGAACATAATGGGTAGCACATTAGGTCTTGTATGGCAGTATGTCGCACCTTCCGATTCGAAGACTGAAACCGTTGCCGTGCCTGATACATGACCTGCTCTTACTTTGAGTGCTTAATCTCCTCCTGTCATAATCTGTTGTACAAAACATGAGAAGGGTTAAAAAAAACCATGCCTGTATACCTTCCGCATCTTACACTGTGTGTCCTTGCTTAATATAGGGCCAAAGCTTAAATAAGAGGATTGCAGATAATTTAGTAATGTCGACTTTCTTAGCTTTTATGAGTATATATACAATCTTAAATTCTTATGTGGGCCAATTCTGGAACAGTCAAATGTTACCGGAGGAATAATTGTAAGAACAGCAAGGTATGCTGTGACAAAAAATCACTCCAAGTACAAATTAGAAGTCTAAAAACCGTCCTGTGCAGAATATCTGCACAGTAGGGGAGAAATAACCTCGAATTATGTTCATATCTGTCGGGAATTTGCATTCTAAATCCTCATATGCTTACCATGCTAGCCTCATAATCAGTGGCTAGCACACACATACAATGACATTTGTATCATATCCATACATGAATAAATAAGACATAATAGCACGGTATAGATTAACAAATGAAATTAAGTCATAATTGATAATTTTACATCACATGGCTGATCGGCCAAATAATTCACATATCATAAGGTTTGAAGTGAGAATAACGATGAAGAGGCATAAAAAGCAAGCAAACACGTCTCAGCCCTCTCACAGGCAACTGATTAGAATTAAACCTTAGTAATCAACATTATCATCACCAAAATCCGCAGCGTAAAAGTAACCGATCGAGAGATCATCTTCTTCTTGCTCTGATAGTGTTCAACAAGCAATTGGTAGTACAAAATTATACATTGCAAGACTTTTAAGCAAGATTATATAATATACAAGCCTAAACAAGGATAGTTGTCCTATCTAGTTTTATTTGCATAAAATGAGTTTCCGTTTACAATATAGAGTATTAGATTGCAATCAGTAAGTGTAAAAGCATTTGACATTGATAGATAAATAATAGTAAAGTATAAGTACCATAATTAAATGGGTGCATTGATGCCCTAATAACAAAAACAGTGGCAAAACATTTGTCGAAAAGCTAGGTATGGATTCCCTAATCATACATTCTCCGAACCAATTTGCAAACCACAAAACTACTTATTGTAGGATACAACCAAGTGATGTCCATAATTGAGGACACGGCTATTCAAATAGATTTACATTCTGCAGAGATTGTACAATTTTACCTACACGACATAAATATCCTCAAGCTAGCATGACAAAAGCTAGGATACACATAGAAAATCATGATAAATCTATTAACCTAGCACAACTCATGGCAAGATGTAAAGCAGTCTTATCATATCATACAGATATAATAATCAGGGCTCCATGTATTTATATTATAATACGCATTGCTGAAATTAAGTGCAATATGATGCAATAAAAAGGAAATCTAGCTTCCTTTCAGCAAGTGAGTCAATTTTATAAGCATTTTGGTTCAAGTTGAGTTATGTCATCATTAGGCTTCATAAAATCTCAAATGAACTCTCCTGAACCAAAGCAAATAGCCAGAAGGAAGAAGCTTGGACAGAAAGAAGAAATGGCAGTCCTTACAACATAGACAAGATAGAAGGAATACTATGGCTCAGACTTGCACTCATCTACCCTATATGGCTCTAAGACTATCAGCTGGACATCTAAAAACACTAGGGAGTAAACACTAGGGACCACATCATGGCTTTCTAAAAGTTGAGAAGGATTCTTTTTTAGGTTCCAAATGGATTTAGAAGCCCCTTGAACAAGAAAACAAAATACATAAAGATTTGAAGCCGGTTCGGACTCGGTTCGGGATAACTGACAAGACCGATACTAAAATGTCCATAACTTTCACAAACAGAGCCCGATTTAGACGTTCTTGGACTCGTTGGAAAGCTAATTCGAGGCCCCACACAATAGATAAGGTGCCAACCATGGAATCCTCATGGTCACATTACAAATTGAGAAAGAATCTGATGGCAGTAGTTTAGATATTTCCTTTTTAGTTCGTATTAGAGTTTGTTTCGGCCTTAGGCCAGGTTGTGCGTGAGTTTTAGTCAAGACCGTGCATTATGCACCAATATAAGGCTAGGGCCTTAGCCCCATTGTAACTTAGGCTATAATATAATATGAATTGAGAAATAGAAATCAGAAAATCACCATACTTTGGTGGTCATTGTTGGCGTGTTCTTGAGATTTCTATCGATGAATTGCTCTTGATGTGTTGAATCCAATTGTGGTGTTGGACTTCGGTTTCTCTCCCCTTTGCTCACATGCTGTGGTGTGCGTGGGAGAAGGTTTATCTTGAAGGTGTATGCTGTTCTTAGGTGTGCAAGAACCTTAGAACAAGGAGGGCATCTGGCAAGGCGTATCATGAAAGATCAGGGCCAAAACAAAGTGGTTCAAAGCTTGCTAGGTAGATCCACATCATCTTGGTATCAGAGCGTGGTTGATCATGGTACGAGGTTGCTGAATTTTTCTTGATGGTGGGTTATATGAAGACTGAAGATGGCGAGGCGCGACATAATCATACCGAGCTAATTGGGGAGGCGCCCCAATATACGACATCTTAGCTGCCCGAGGTACGAATTGGACTTGAAGCGACACGTGACTACTTGGGTTGTCACTGGAAGCTTGAAGGCAAGGTTGATGATTTGGGGGCACGAATTGACGCACTGACGGAGGATATTGAGGACCCCGTTCAAAACAACACTAACCAAAGTTGTAGTGCTACTTGGTGCCACGTCATCTAGACTCATGGAGGAGCTGAGGCCCAGAACGATCGAGGATGCTGGGTGAGACGGTGAGCTCAAGCATGGCATGAGAAAGGCGGAAAATGTTGAAGGCGAGTTTGAACAGTGGGATGGCGCCATGTGGCTTTCATAGGCCAGGTGAGCTATGGTTCGGTGGAACTGGGACGGGAGAGACTTGACGACGCGTGGCAAGCTAGTGGTGCAGCTACATGTGGCAAGCATGGCGATTGCTTGCAGTGATTGGTGATGATCGGGTTAAGTAATGGTATTTTGGTAGTTTGACCAAAATACCGAAAATCATCTTGGATCAAAATCGCGGTGCATGCGTGATGCATTAGAGAGCGGGTCAAGGTGGAGCTGGTTGGATCAAGGTTGATGATTTAGTGGATGCACACTTATGCGTTTTGAAAAATGTGTATAAGTGAACTTGTGATTGTAAAACCCGCTCTTGTTTTCCCCATTGTAATAGTAGATAGGATCCACTAAGAAAAATAGGTGGCTGGTTGCCCATCTATAAAAGGGGATGGGATGGAGATATGTGGTTAACTATCCAACCCATCTCGGTGCACCTTTCTTTCAATCTAAAAAAGATCTCAACTTTGGTCATGATTTTCATGATCGTTTATTGGAATAGGTTCCTGATAACCTAGAGAAGATCCCTGCAAAATTGTATATTATTTGGATCTTCGAATCAACAGTTTCATCAATTTTAAAATTTGAACTTAAAAAGATGATTTTACTGTTCATCGAGAATAGAAAGTATCGTAGTTATAAAAGAGGTATTTCCGATTTTCAGAAGTACCACAGTCATAACAAAGATATTTCTGATATTTCTGATATTTCTCTAAACTTCATATGTTTGTTTTACTTGTTTGGTGTTAGTTTCTTATTCCAATATTCATAGCTTTGTAGTTATTGGAGTGAAGGAGTGTTGAATACTTGTGAAAAAATTGGAAAGCACTATTCACCCCCTCTGTTGCCATATTCAAATTATTTGAACTTATATTAGAATCGTCAATGGACAATATCGATTTTCTATTATTTTTTGTTCTGCTTATTGTGAACTCAATGCTAATGGAGCAAGGAGAACCATGAGGAACAAATTTTGTGTGAATCTCAGCGAAATTTTGAAGCCCCACAAGAATAACTCTAGTTGGAGGCTTTTGTTTTCGAGAACGTCTTGTTTGAAAAAGAACATGTTGAATGTGAATTATGGGGAAATCTTAAGCTACACGAGAACTAACTACAGGGTTTTGCTCCAGATGTTCTTCTATGAAGTTTTGCATGCCTAGTAACTGATTTGTTATCTGTACTTGCCCTACCAAGTTGCAGAAAGACTGATATTGACATTGTACTGGGTGTTACTTGTTCTACCAAGATACTATTGTTAGAGATATATACAGATTGCATTGTATTAGGATAGTTTGGATTCTTTCCATACATGTACTCTTTCCTTATATGTATTCTTTCCATATTTGCCATCCTGTATTTGTGTATATATACCGGCCCTTTGGCCTCATATGAATACAAGCGATATTCATAACATGGTATCAGAGCAAAACTTACCTAGGGTTTGCCGTCATGCATTGCTTGTCTAGGGTTTCATCCGTCGCCGCCTGTGTGGCGCCTCCTCTTCTGTCTTGCTCATGGCCTCCTCCCGCGCGCCCACAGGCCGCCGCCGCCGCCGTCTTGGCCTCCTCTTCCGTTGCCGTCCGTCGCCGAGGCCGCCTGTTGCCGTCGCCCGTCGGCCACCGCCGACTCCCACCTCGCGCGCCGGGGCTGCCGTTGTCATCGCCGTCGTCGGGCTTTAGATCGGGCAGATCGGGCTTCAGATCGGGTCGTCGCTGGCTCTATTGCCGTCGCTGACACCCGCTCACGCCGGCGCCGTCGCTGTTGCCATCGCCGACTCCCACCTCACGGCCGTCGCCACTCCTGCGGTCGCGCCCTCGCTGTCACCGTCGTCGCTCCCACTCGCTTCATCTTCGTCGTCGTCGCATCACGGCACCAACTCCGCCGCCCGGCGTTCCGCCGCCGCCCGGCCCCGCCGCTCCACCGCCCGTCTGTCAAGGCTCTCCTCCTCGGCTGCCCCACCGGCCGTCTCCGTCGCCTCGCCGCCGTCTCCGTCTTGTGCGTCGTCCGCCATGACCATCTCCGTCGTCGCGCGCGCCGCCGCCGCCTCCATCGTCGCCGCTCCGGTCCGGCCCGCCGCCGCTCCCGGCCCACCGGACCGCTCTCCCACGCGTCGTCGCCGGCGTCTCGCCGCCACTCTTCTGCCGCCGCCCGCCGCCTGTGGCTCCTTAGGCACGGGGAAAACCTAAATCCCCGTGAGGTCTGTTTTCAGGAGACCAAGCAGCGGCCCAGATTAAGTAGCGGCCCAAAAAAACGTCGATCTAACCGCCGCGCCGTCCAGCGCCGCATGTTAGACTTCGTTGCCTTGGTCGCCGCGGCCGTCGGTGCCGCCACCGATGGCTTCCGTCGCTTTGAGTGGTGCTTTGATCTGCGCCACTTCCCTCGTGCTCCCCGCCGTCCACCGCTACACCGATCGCTCCACGCTTCATCACACCGCCGGTAGCTGCCACGATTGGTGGTGGCCGTCCTCCATCTGGTGGTGACCGTCCTCATTGCTCCCACTGCGACAAGGTCGGCCACATTGAGTCCCAGTGCTATAAGAAGCAGCGGCATCTTTCACGTCGTTCTTCTACTAGCACCGGCACGGGTGCTTCTACATCGACGTCTGCATCAACTCCTCCAGTAGCTTCTCTCACTGAGCAGGAGATAGCCAGACTTCGACGCTTGCTTGCCGCTTCGGGTTCTCCCTCGACAGGTTCTGCAGTTCCTACATTGACGTCGCGATCGACTTGGCATTTTCTCACCGCGAGGGAGATAGCGGACTTCGGCGCTGCTGCCACCAGTTCTCCTTCGACGAGTTCTCGCCGGCTCTCTCGACTCTTGAACGCTGCGAAACCACCACCTCCACAGTCCAGCACCTTCCCATGGATTCTTGATTCTGGAGCATCTTTTCACATGACTCCCGATTCTTCTACTCTGTCCTTCATTACACCCCTTGATTCTCCTGCGGTGTTCTTCTGCGATGGTACCTCTCTTCGTCTCGGTAGAGGACCTCTTAGCAACTCATATTTTCATGTTCCTCTGTTGCTCATGTCCTCGCCTTACCATGCGACTTCTTTCTCACTGGGGACATCGATCTTGGTTGTCGAGTCATTCTCGACTCGACTCTTGTTGTGTTCGGGATGCCACACGGAGCTCGGTTGGTTCCGCCCTCGGCGCCTTGACTCACGGCGTCTTTGGGAGCTTGGTGGCTTCACCTTCCTTCCGCCGCCACCGTCGCTGCCAGTCTCTCCGCTTCTGCCACTCCGTCCACCGGCTCTTTCCAGCAGTGGCATCACCGTCTTGGCCATCTGTGTGGATCTCGTGCATCGTCTTTAGTTCGTCGTGGTCTTCGGGATCCGTCTCAGGAGACGTATCTTTAGATTGTCAGGGCTGTAAGTTAGGCAAACAAATTCAGCTTCCTTATCCTCATAGTGAGTCAGTGTCTCAACGTCCTTTTGATCTTGTTCATTATGATGTTTGGGGTCCGGCTCCCTTCGCTTCGAAAGGGGGTCATCGATACTATATCATATTTATAGATGATTTCTCTCGCCACACTTGGATATATTTCATGTCTTCTCGTAGTGAGGCCTTGTCTATCTATAAATAGTTTGCCACTATGGTTCGTACACAGTTCTCCACTCCTTTTCGTGTCTTTCGTGCGACTCATTGGCATAGTACCTCTCTAGTTACCGCTGACTTCCTTGTCTGGCGGGGCACTCTCGCCGATTCTCTTGTCCGGTGCTCATGCTTAGAATGGTGTTCTTGGCGCAAGCATCGTCACCTCCTTGAGTCGGCTCGTGCACCCTGATGATTGCCGCCTCTATTCCACCTCACTTTTGGGCCGAGGCTGTTTCCACTGCCACCTATCTCGTCAACATCCACCTTCTTACGCTCTTCGGTGCAATACCTATTGAGCGTCTCGTGGTCTCCTTTCGACTACTCGCCCGCCGTGCATTTGGTTGCGTTTGCTACGTTCTTCTCGCCCATCGGAACGCACCAAACCGACCGCCATCTGTTGAGTGTGTTTTTGGGATACAGTGCGAGCACAAGGGCTATCGGTCTTTGGGATCTGTTGGTCGACGGATGCGAATTTCTCGGGATGTGACTTTCGACGAGTCTCGTCCCTTCTACCCACGTCCTGTCTCTCCTTCGACTTCCTCTGTGGAGTCTCTGTCTTTTTTGACCTTTCCAGATACACCTATCTCTGTCTTGCCCTCGTCCACCCGTCCCACTGAGCCTCCTCATATTCCTTCTGTGGCTTCTCCGCCGTTATCGCCGCCAGCTTCGTCTCCTGCGGCTCCTCAGGCTCCCCCCACTACACTCGTCTACACTCGTCGACCTCGTATTGAGGATCTTCCAGATGAGCCATCTTCCTCTGATGATTCATCTTCTGATGCACCATCTTCCCCTGATGGGTCATCTTCTCCTCGCCACGCTCTTCGCGATCGTCGCCGCTTGCCCCCGCCTGCTTTTGCCTTTCTTTGGCGCAGACTACTCGTGAGCTTTGTTTCTTCTGGGATGATGCTACTCACCCCGAGTGGCGCATGCCATGGCCGAGAGATTCTTGCTCTTGAGCGTCTTGGTACTTGGGATCTTGTTCCCTTTCCATCTCACTCTCGTTCCATCACGTGTAAGTGGGTCTATAAGATTAAGACTCGCTCTGATGGTTCTCTTGAGCGCTATAAGGCGCGTCTTGTTGCCCGTGATTTTCAGCAGGAGCATGGTCGTGACTACGACGAGACTTTTGCTCCCGTGGCTCACATGACCACCGTCCGCACTCTTCTTTCGGTGGCGCATTCGCCATCGCAGTGCATTCTCGACTTGATGTCAAGAATGCCTTTCTTAATGGCGAGTTACGTGAGGAGGTTTACATGCATCCGCCACCGGGTATTCATTCACGAGGGCATGGTTTGTCGCCCGCCGCTCTCTATGGCCTTAAGCAAGCCCTCGTGCTTGGTTTGAGCGCTTCTCCTCTGTGGTCACTGCTGCTGGTTTTTCAGCAAGTGATCATGATCATGCGCTCCTTGTCCACACTTCGTCTCGTGGTCGGACTCTTCTTCTTCTGTATGTTGATGATATGATCATTACCGGAGATGATTCTGAGTACATTGCCTTTATCAAGGCTCGTCTTAGTGAGCAGTTCCTTATGTCGGATCTTGGTCCTCTTCGTTACTTCCTTGGGATTGAGGTTACTTCCACTCGGATGGTTTCTTTATGTCCTAAGAGAAGTATATTCAGGATCTTCTTGATCGCGCCTCTCATCGATCAACAGTCTTGTTGAGACTCCCATGGAGCTCAATATTCACCTCCGACCATCTGATGGCGAGCCTCTTTCTGATCCGACTCACTATCGTCATCTTGTTGGGAGTCTTGTCTACCTTTTGTTACTCGTCCGGATATCACTTATCCGGTTCACATTCGAGTCGATTCGTTTTGCTCCCACTCGGGTCCACTCTGACCACCTTCTTGAGTTCGCGATACCTTCGTGGGACTATCTCTCGCGTCTCTTCTTTCCACGCTCCACTCGTTCTGACTTCAAGCTTATTCGGATGCTACTTGGGCCAGCGATCCCTCTGATCGACGGTCTATCTCTGCTTACTGTGTTTTTCTTGGTGGTTCTCTCATTGCCTGGAAGACGAAGAAACATACTGCAGTGTCTCGTTCGAGTGCAGAGGCTGAGTTGCGAGCTATGGCTCTCTTGACAGCAGAGATTACTTGGCTACGGTGGTTACTTGAGGATTTTGGTGTTTCTGTCACTACACCGACTCCTCTTTTGTCAGACAGTACAGGTGCTATCAGTATTGCCCGTGATCCTGTGAAGCATGAGCTCACCAAACATATTGGTGTTGATGCTTTCTTCATGAGGTCTTGTGTGCATGATCAGGTGGTTGCCCTTCATTATGTGCCTTCAGAGCTTCAGATAGCGGATTTCTTCACGAAGGCCCAGATCCGAGCACAACACGGCTTCTGCCTCTCCAAACTCAGTGTTGTTGATCCACCATGAGTTTGAGGGGGGTGCTAGAGATATATACAGATTGCATTGTATTAGGATAGTTTGGATTCTTTCCATACATGTACTCTTTCCTTATATGTATTCTTTCCATATTTGCCATCCTGTATTTGTGTATATATACCGGCCCTCTGGCCTCATATGAATACAAGCGATATTCATAACAACTATTACATATTGACAGTTGGCTGGGTGTGCTAGTATTTTTTTTCAGTCTTAAACATGTGTTACAGTTTGATGGATGCACCGGATACAATAGCATCTCTGCAGCAACATCGTGCTCATGAGTCAGGATATATCTCATGGGGAAGATTTTTGTGCTGAGATGCTATTGTTTCTTTGGAAACAAATAGAGGTTCATCCCATTGTCTAGAAATATTGTTTGTAACTGTATTTTTTTACTCTTGGCCTTTTTTCTGAATACCAAGTTTTTTTACCCTGTATATATGTATCTCTTCTAATTGTTGAGAGAACAGGTGCCTGGCCACTCTCTGACATCAATGAAATTAATGCATGAGCAGAACTACAAAGCCCAATTTCTCTCTTTTTTCCGCTCAATGCTTTCTCTCCTCAAATATGCATATTTAACTGATGGGGAAATGTGCATAGTTAATTATATCCTCTTTCCTCTTATCTTCTCCTAGGCACAACAATGTAACATTTCCTGCTGATGTGTTGTCAAATGCTATACATGCACCCAGCAGTTTCAGAAGGAATGGTGGCTAGGAAAATCCAGAATTTTCTATACGAAGATAACCATATAATGTACCATCAGCTCATGACAGATGATCAGCAGGACTGCAACATGATTGTGCTAACTTCAATCCCATTGTTGCTGCGGAATTCCTCAGATCATTGGCCAATGTTCGTGCGGCAGCTAGCCAGGCACATCCAGAAGCAGCAGGTACCTGTCCCTGAAGATGCAGTAGCTGTGAGACTTCACCGCATGGCAACAAACAACTCTCAGCTGCAGCCGTTGCCATCACTGAAAGCCTGGGGAAAAAAATCAGCGGCATTCGACGCGAACTATGGCAACCAACATTCAGGCAAATTCCCATGGATCAGGTGCGGCAAAATGAGCAGAAAATTCTCAGTGGCTCTTACAAGGCACACATAAAAATGGAAATTGAAATTGAAATTGTCAAATCAGAGTGAAAAGAAATGTGCCAGCATGGGACAAATTAAGGAGATAACAACAGGATTGGAGCTTCTGAGAGCCAGCCATTCAAATCCTGAAGCCAACCTCCACCTCACAACTCATATCTCTTGTGGTAGCCACTGATCAACCAGCAGGTGCAGTGCAGGCTTAAATATGGGCACTGGTTGCAGCTCTCACCCCCCTGCTAAGGAAAGAAAGGAGAGGGCACTGCAGGTTAACTTCACTGGTGTGAACGAGAGGGCAGCAGCCACCACTTGAGCTCGGAAGACAGTAGGAAGAAGAAGAAGAAGAATGGCATCTGCTACTCTCCTCAAGTCCTCTTTCCTTCCGAAGAAGTCCGAATGGAGCGCGACGCGGCAGGTTGCCGCCCCCAGGCCGGTGACCGTCTCCATGGCCGTCCGTGCCGGCGCGTACGACGATGAGCTCGTCAAGACCGCGGTATGTTCGCTCTGCTGCGCCCAAGTTTTGTGTTTACTTATAGCTTGGTTAGTTTATCTGAAATTCTGTATTCCGTGTAAATAAGATGATCCGCTCATCGGAGTTGTTAATGAATCGTGAATAAAAGCAAAGATTTGGAGATGTTTAATGAGTTGATCTTGCCACTAGCCCACTAGTACAGACCAATATTTTACAGTACATTTTGCTTTGGTGGACGGTAACCTACCTGCATCTTCTTTTACATCATGCGTTAAAAGAAAGATACAATGAATGTACTATCACGAAGAAAATTCAGGAACTCGGGGAATCGAAGTGAGAAAGTCATGAACTAGATTTGTGTTAGGATGAACAACAATCACCACAAGCATTAATTTGCGTATAAGCTCAGTGATTTGTCAGAACCCTGCACTGCATCTGCATGCATGCAAAAGACAAAAGTAAGAAAATCCAGAGACTGAACAGAGATACTTGTTGCCGGTGCAGAAAACCATCGCGTCGCCAGGGAGGGGCATCCTGGCCATGGACGAGTCCAACGCCACGTGCGGCAAGCGGCTGGAGTCGATCGGCCTTGAGAACACGGAGGCGAACCGGCAGGCGTACCGTACCCTGCTGGTGACCGCGCCGGGCCTCGGGCAGTACATCTCCGGCGCCATCCTCTTCGAGGAGACCCTCTACCAGTCCACCGTCGACGGCAAGAAGATCGTCGACATCCTCGTCAAGCAAGGCATCGTGCCGGGCATCAAGGTCGACAAGGGCCTCGTGCCGCTCGCCGGCTCCAACAGCGAGTCGTGGTGCCAGGGGCTCGACGGCCTCGCCTCCCGCGAGGTGGCCTACTACCAGCAGGGCGCTCGCTTCGCCAAGTGGTGAGATGCTAATATCTGCATCGATCTGAAAGGCTGCAACTGCACCTGGCCTGGCCTGCAAGAACACTCAGTAATCCAATTCTCGATACCTGACATGAAACGAAATCTTGTCAATGGCAGGCGCACCGTCGTCAGCATCCCCAACGGCCCGTCCGCCCTGGCCGTGAAAGAGGCCGCCTGGGGCCTCGCGCGCTACGCCGCCATCTCACAGGTACCCATCCGTACGTTCTTCTCTGTGAGCTTAGTGGATCAACCAGTTTATCCAAAAACCTAGGGTAAATCTACCGCACGTCCGCAGGAGAATGGGCTGGTGCCGATCGTGGAGCCTGAGATCCTGCTGGACGGCGAGCACGGCATCGAGCGGACGTTCGAGGTGGCTCAGAAGGTGTGGGCGGAGACGTTCTTCTACATGGCGGAGAACAACGTCATGTTCGAGGGCATCCTCCTCAAGCCCAGCATGGTGACCCCCGGCGCCGAGTCCAAGGACAAGGCCACCCCGGAGCAGGTCGCCGCCTACACCCTCAAGCTCCTCCACCGGAGGATCCCCCCCGCCGTCCCCGGCATCATGGTCGTCACCATCTCCTTGCTCCTATTCTCATCATGCATCCTCTCAAGAACAAACGATTTACAGAGAAAATTCTGTAGAATCCTAAACTTTAGTTAATCTGTGTGTGTGTGTGTCTCTCTCTCTCTGCAGTTCTTGTCTGGTGGGCAGTCGGAGGTGGAGGCGACGCAGAACCTGAACGCGATGAACCAGGGGTCGAACCCGTGGCACGTGTCCTTCTCCTACGCGAGGGCGCTGCAGAACACCTGCCTCAAGACGTGGGGAGGGCGGCCGGAGAACGTCAAGGCGGCGCAGGACGCGCTGCTGCTGCGCGCCAAGGCCAACTCCCTCGCGCAGCTCGGCAAGTACACCAGCGACGGCGAGGCCGCGGAGGCCAAGGAGGGCATGTTCGTCAAGGACTACAGCTACTGACCTCCTTAATTTTTAAGCAGATGCTTCAGCTACTGCCTACCTTCTGCAAGAGCACGGAAGAGCTTGAGATGGTTACTGTATTTACATGGTTTCGATCTAGATCTTTTTTACTGGTTTTGTTTGCCTCCCTGTACGATGCTTCGGTACATCGTAATGCATTCATGCGACCTATGGTTTGCATGGTTACTACAAAATTTTGCATGTACGCACACATATTAAATAATAAGGGAATTACTGTTGTTTATATGTACGGAGCTTCTCTTTTTATCGAACACTCGGTATTCTCTGTGTTCTCTCACTCTCTTCCTCTCTCCACAAGCGCCCCCGAACCCCGTGCACAGCGACAACCACGAGCCTAACGTGGACGCGGTATAGGAGATGGAGTCAAAGGCGGCGAGCTTGGAGAGCTGAAGGAGGCTTCGGAAGACCTTGTTGGAGCCGACGTGGGAGAGGGCATCGGCGAGGGAGAGGACCGCAAGGAAGCAGCGGCGGCGGCAAGGAGAAGGCGGCGGTGGCAGAGGCAGGTGGCGGTGAGCGTGTCCATCGAGTGAGAGTAGGAGAGGAGTGACGTTCTTTGGTATGCAATATTTTGATTTTATATATGCAACATTTTGATTTCATATATACAACATTTTTATTTCATATGTGCAACATTTCGATTTCATATATGCAATATTTCGATATCATGTATGCAACATTTCAATTTCATGTATGCAATATTTTAATTTCATGTATGCAACATTGAAATTTTTATTAATTTTTTGTTGCATATATGGCCGAAAAATATTACATACAGAGCCAAAAAATATTGCAACTGAGCGTACGGAGCTAGCGCCCGGATCGAACATCTGGGCGCTAGCAAATCCTAAAAATGGTTGATATATCGAGTGTACCATGTTGATGCATGAACAGTCATTAAATAATAATATACTTCAATCGGGTGCATCATGCTCGTTGATATGGGCAAGGAGAATGCATCATCATCATTTTTATTTTGTACTTCATCTATGGCCATAAATGTAGGTCATCAAGGATTCCGTACGGTCAAACTTTTTAAGATTTGACTATTAATATATACTAAAGTATATAGATTGATTACATAAAAATAATACCATTAGATTTGTCTTGCAAAATTCTTTCATAGTATATATATTTTATTATTTTTTCTAGTATATTATGATAATAAATTATAGTCAAAATCTTATATTGAAGACTTAAAAAGTCAAAAACGACTTATATTTATAGACAGATGAAGTATCTGTCAAATGCACAATTGAAATTCTTTTTGCAAAAATAAGTCATTTTTTCGTTCATTAATTGATCTAAATCCAACAACCAATGTTCCCTCCCCAACCCTACATACCCTTTGCCTCCCCAGCCCCGTCATCGTCCAGTGCTCCCAATGGCAGATCTAAAATGAAAATAGCCAAATGCCACCGTACATATCAACACATGTATGTGGATTCATCGAGTTTGGGTTACAGGGTGCACATGTATGCATATATGGGCTTCGGCAAGGTAAAGTAACATCGGACCTGGTGTCCTATGCATCCCCAAAGCCCCACTTTGATCCGCCCATGATTGTGTCACCGCCTTCTTCCTAGTGGCGCAAGTGAGCCCTTCGCCTCCGCTACCCACACCTCCACCACCATTAACATTGTCAGGTGAAAAATAAAGTATATTAATTGCTACCAATAGGCTTTTGGAATACCGATGGTGTCGCCCTCTCCAAAAATTGCCCTGCCACTGCAGGATATGTCCCCACCAACCACCGTAGCATCGACCTCTATCCTCGTAGCCCCCGCCTCTACCCTTCTTTCAACACTGGTAGAGCCACCTTCACTCGCATCACCTCCTTTCATAACCGCTACCTCCATGGCTGGTACCACCCTATACCTCCTCCAAGTGGCGGTATTACCTCCACCAATTTATCCAGGTCGCATTGCCAATCCACCTTAATCATGTATTGATACATCATCATCACCTTGTTTGGTTGCTGCCTGCTAAGAATCTAGAGTCAGCGATGGCGAACCCTAAAATTTAGATATCATTCTTCACGGAATTTTTGTTGTACAGTACCTACTCGCAAGTCACACCACCTATCACCGCACCCTCTAGCCCAAATAACTTTTTTTGAGGAAAAATAGCTCTAGCCCAAATAACTTAGACCCTATTCAATTCAGCTATGGGTGTTAGCTTTTCGCTTAGCACTGTAGTGGCTAGAAGAAGTTGCGGCTAAAAGTAGGGGTGTTAATTCATCTTTTGGCTAAGATGATTTGAAAAAGGAAAAAATAAAAAATATTGTGAAAATTAAAAAAAACTTAACTGGACATAGAAGAAACAACGAAAGAAATTGAAATAAAAAGGGAAAAAAGAAAAACAAAACCAAATTCATCGGGCAACGCCAGTGGGGCCAAGGTGGAGGGGGAGTGATGCCGGAGGGGCCAAGGGAGGAGGGGCGGTAGAGCCGAGCGAGAGCGGTGTTAGTGGGGCCAAGGAAGGAGGGGTGGCGATGGGCGGGAGCGATGCAGGCGGGGCCAAGGGAGGAGGGAAGGTGGCAGCACTGGGTGGAGGCTACGAGCGGTGGAGGCGGGGGGAGTAGCACCAATGGGGCCGAGGAAGGAGGGGCGGTGGCGGTAGGTGGTGGAGGCCGGTGGAGACAGAGGCGGAGGCGACATGGGCGCAGGTAGATGGGCAATGAAGGAGGGAGGACACGGAGGCGGCGGTGGGGATAGGGACAGAGACGGACGGCGGCGGTAACGAACGGAGGAGGCGGTAACGAACGGAGGAGGCGGTAGGGCGAAGGTGACAGTAGCACTGTAGCGGCATATAAAAACCGCTACAAGAAGCCAACCTGTTCACTTTGGCTTTCAGTAGCCAGAAGCCACCACTGGCTAAAATGGCCCCCTTAAACAGCCTCCTCAAAAAAAAAAACTTTAAAACACGCCCTCACCCAAATCATCATATTCTGTCCACACATGCTCGGCCCACTCATTCAACACATTCTTTCCCCCTCCTTACGCTAGCAACTTCCCCATCTTCTCCCCAATGCTTCCAGCACAACTACGACACTAGCTTATCTGCAAGCTTCAATGCGGTTCAATGCTAAGCTTGCTTCTCGTAAGTGCGTAGGACAGCGTCGTGTGTCCTGTATTCTGTGCGTCTTCGAGTTGCTTGCATGTATGCGTGAGGTTACAAGTTGCTTACTATCTCTAATCACATCGCAAGCTGGCTGCACGCAATAGCATTACTTTGAGAGCTTGAGTCCGCATGTACTGCAGTCGTGCATCTTCTTGCATTTGTTGGATAGAGGGGCTTTCTCACTTTGATGCACATTAACCACCGTTGATGTGTTTCAAGATTCGTGCAAGCATTGGAGAGGGGGATCAAATGCATTGTCTATTAGATGTATTGTGTACCGTCCCTGTATTGTCTCTCTTGTGTCTATATATCTCTCTCCATCTCTCCTGTCTCTCTTAATTTCTCTCTAACAGGGTGAACGACAAGGCGCTGGGTTGCAGCGCAGAGCCCACCCTCCACCGCCAATGTGGCGACAGCAACGTGGAGGCCACCTCGTCCAGAACCACCTTTCCCTATCATCGGCCGTCTCCACCACCGCCCACCTCATCCCACTATCTAGATCCTATCGCCGCGGCCCCATTCATTGCCCATCCCCATACAGTCACCGGCGGAGACAAGTGGCGGATCTGCCTCCCCTCAGCCTGGATCCCCACTATTGGCGCTGGATTTGCCTCCCCAACATCTATTCGCTTCCACCGTGCCTAGCTCTACTACAATACAAACCCTATGTAGTGGTGTTTTCTTAATTCAGAAGAGACGTTTTCGTATCTATTTTAAAAACGGTTTATAAGTGCTTTCCTATACATCGTCGCTATAAATGAAGTGACGTTTGCAACATTTTATAGAGATGTTTTATTGCATATCTACGAATATGTAGACTCTTGCAAATTTTATAGAGACGTTTTATTGCGTATCTAAGGAGATAGAGATATTACATAGAGACATTATTTTGTGCTACTAGTATATCAAACCATAGAAAATAAAATCTAAAAAATGTGTAGATTTTTGCAAACGTTAAAACCCCATGTAGAGGCATTTTCTTAATATAATAGAGGCTTTTTTTCGTGTCTCCACACTGTTGTAGAGACGATTTTAAAAATAGCTCATAAATGTTTTCCTGTACATCATCGCTATAAATGAAGTGATGTTTGGCATTTTATAGAGACATTTTATTGTGTGTCTAGGGAGATAAATGCATAAAATAGAGGTGTTAAATTGTGCTGCTAGTACATCAAACCATAGAAAAATAAAATCTAAAAAATGTGTAGACTCTTGCAAATTTTATAAAGACGTTTTATTGCGTATCGAAGAGGATAGAGATATTACATAAAGGTGTTAAATTGTGCTACTAGTATATCAAACCATAGAAAATAAAATCTAAAAAAAAATATGTAGGCTCTTACAAAGGTTACTTCTTAAATTCTAGACCTCATACGAATAATTCTTTTAGACTTATCACACTAACCACTTGAACCTCACAAGCTTACTTATTTAGTTGTGTCTTGCAATATTTGTATGTAGTTTTTTTTAACACATTGTAACCGCTTGAAACTCCTCTAAAGTGTTGGAAAGCATCTCAAAAATGTTTTTACACAATGAAAACTTCAAACGAATTAGAGAGTGTCTCAAAAAATCTATGCAAGATAAAATTCTTCATGAGTCTAAAAAAACGTCTTAGAATTGTCTCTAGCATACATAATTTTTGGGTAATTTTTTAAGTATCTCAAAAAGCGCCTTTAGACTACAAAACTCGTGATTTTATAAATAAATTGGAAAGCACATCTAAAAAAACGTGTCTAAGGAGGGTTTGTAGTGATCCGACGGTATCCGTCTTCTTCCTCCACTCCGGCAAATGGATTCAACATTTCCTCCCCTTTGTCACCAGCTAGAGCTCCATCCACTTTTTTTTCGCATGTTGGATCCATACTTGTTGATTTATTTTGTACGTTGGATTCGAAATTGTGCATTTGGATTGTTGGGTTCGACCTTATTTTGTCTTAATTTTTCGCATGTTGGATCCGAATTTGTGTAGCAAGAACGAAACCGATTTTTGTGCATATTGATTGTTGGATCCGAGTTTGTGCATTTTAACTTTTTGCATGTTGGATACGAATTTGTTCAGCAAGAACGAAAATGCAATTTGTTGAGGATAAAGATTTGATGGGAGTTTCTTGATGTATATGCGGATAATGAAGAGAGGGGGGAGAGGCGTGTGAGAGAGGGAGTCGATGGAGAGGGTGAAGAGAGTAGAGCGAGATACGTATTTGCATCATAACAACTTTTTCTAGGATGTATTTCCCCTTCGCATGTGCACGAATCTTAAAAGCCAGATCCAACGGCACCGCATACTCCTTGCTCCTGTATGCGTTTCTCGGGTAAAACTGTATGGTTTAGGTGACAATTTGGCCCGCTCGATTGGACTAAAAAATAATAGTTTAGGGCTGAAATTGTACTGTAGCTGGTTGAAATTATACTGTAACTGAAGGTGACTTATTTAGGGTAATTAAATTTAAAAATATTTAAAAATATTTTAGATCATCACGGACAACGCAAACGAATACGAAAAAAAAGAACCGGCAAAAAAGCTCAAAAAAGCCAAAAGTTCAAAAAAAGACGAAATTTATGAATAGTGAAAAATAAGCCAGAACCTCAAGCCAAAATGAGCGGGGCGTACGGTTTTGTTGATATTGATTTTTAAAAACTATTTTATACAGTGAATGACTTTTTTTTACCGTATGTAACTTTTAAATGGAGTATCTTTTTAAGATAGTATATATTAGTTAATTATAGTATATACTATGTCGACTTTATTTATATCGGTCAAAATTATATGTGAGTATTTCTCTATAATTTTTTCTATAAATTATTACTATTTATAATTCAAATCTAAACTTCCGTACGAACGTGCCTAAGAAAAAGGAAGCTTCGTTTGTGTCCGTATCATCGGACTCTGGAGTAAAATCATCCAAAATACCTTCTCACGCTCGGACTGACACTCGTTCTTAATCTTAGCTAGTCCACACAGGTGGATGCTCGTCTCGTTTCGATTTCGCTTGTTTTTGTCCCATCCACCCATGTCTGTCAGTGCTGACTGGACGTGCCACCAAACTCTTATGTGGCCGTTCTGCTCCGCACGCTCCCCACCGTCCATCCGTTCGTGTCGCCGCGACGTGGCCTCGGTCGCTGCCACATGGGCCCTTTGTTTTTTGGCTGGCCCGAGGCCGGTCGGATGAACACGGCACGAACTATCGGGCCGGATAGGGTTTAAGAATTAGGCGTATCGGATGGCACGGCACGAGCACGGTCTGAAATTACTGATGTAATCTTAAACTTTGTGGAAATTACATTTTGGCTTTTCTCTATGTTTTCTTTCTGATTTGAAAATAGGGTTAGAGCTAGGGCGGCATGGTGGTGGCCTCGTCATGCTGAGTCTCACCGGAGGCGAGTCGTGCCAGCACAGTGAGACGGCGTGTCAAGCCGGCATGACTCGATGTGGCATGAAGCCCGTCGGGCCCGTGCGTGCCGGCACAGCCCAACTCCCAAATCCACAAGCCACAGTCCAATCAGAAAATGGCAAGTCGTGAAATATCTGCCAAGTGTTGCTGCTCATCCCATGGCACCCTGTGAAAATTTGAAATATTATTATTCAAACCAGCATCCTATCCACGCCACACGGCCGGGTGCAGCGACGACGTGCCCAGACATCCAGATTTCTGAGGGACGAAGATGGCAGGACACATTCTACCATTGATGCGCGTGGACTCGTACCTGCTGCTTCGGGCCCACGGAGCGTGGGGTCAGGAGACAGTGGGTGCTGGTTCACGCGTCGCGGAGTCTGCCACCCCAGCTATAATGGCTGAGTTTTTTTAACTTTCAGCTGGCTTATGTTTGTACTATCTACATTAACTAGCTTTTAAATAGTGTGTTTTTCAAAACGGAGACAACATGAAAATTGTAGTAAAAAATGTACTAAGTTCAACTGTATCGGCTAAAATCACATGCGACTATTTTCTTCTACATACTGCCTCTTACGAACAGCCAAAATTTAAATATTTAAGCCATAAATCATTAACCCAAAAGAACCTATTCATTCATTTTCTACATAAAAACTTGATTTGAAGAGGGGAAAAAGATGTACATACATCATTCATTCTTTTTAACCAAACCAATAGTCATCTCTTATCCACCCATCCCCTGTTTTTTGGAATTCGGATTTCTAATTAATGATTTTTCATGAGTGCTTTTACACACTTGATCTTTTCCCTACAACTACATGTAGATCTTCTAGTGAGCCAAAACAATTTAGGCAATTCTTCTTAGTGAGCCAAATTTGATTGACATAGCAGCTCCAAATTGCAATCTATTGTTTAACAACATGTACTTGCTGATTGTTTTTAAAAAATGTACTTGCTAGTGATTGCTAAGCAAAATACGTGATTGTTTGCACAATATTACTTTTTTAAAAAAATTGCGAACATATATATTTTTTGATATAACGGAGCTGAGTTAATTAGATCCAATGAACATAACAAATTCACCGTTAGAAAACAAAAACCACGAGGTAATATTTCGTAATAATTCAAGACCGGAGGACCGAAACAAACGAAAAAATTCCCACAGGCTATTGATGGAACGGCTGATTTCTTTTCTATTTATAACATGTGATTTATAGTTTATGGTAAATTATCTTATTTTTAAATAATATGTTTTTTAAGGTAAAATAAAAAAAGGTTATAGTAAAAAATATATCAATTAAAAATATAATTATTTTTATAAATAATTAAAATTTAAATATTTAAACCATAAACCCATTTAACCTACCAAGCCAGCAGAAGCAGAAGCAAGCATCATTCCACCATCTCCCACCTCGCCGGCCGCCGCCGCCTCTGCTTCTTCCCCTCCTCCTGCCTAATTCTCCTGAGCTCTCGCCGACCTCATAGACATGAGTGCCGCCGCGGCCGCGGCTCCGCCGAGCCGCTGCACGCGCAGCCGGCCGCCGTCGGCCTCCTCCCGCAAGTCCGACGACACCTCGGCCGCCGCCGCCAACGGAAACGGGAAGGCCTCCTCCATGCCTGCCTCCCCAAATCATCTGACGTAAGCGCCTTAAGGCTTGGTCTTGTCCTTCTATTTCTTCACCGCAGTTCGTACTGGAACTTCTAAAGATTGGATTTTTGTTGGGTTTGGGCTTTGGTAAGCGGGGAGAGGACGGTGAAGAAGATGAGGCTGTCCAAGGCGCTGACGATACCGGAGGGCACAACAGTGTCGGACGCGTGCCGACGGATGGCGGCGAGGCGGGTCGACGCGGTGCTGCTCACCGACGCCCAAGGCCTCCTCTCTGGCATAGTCACTGATGAGGTGAATTCTTTTTTCTTTCTGAATTTTTTTGGTGGAATTTTGATGGATGGAATGTATTGTTTTGTGCTTTCATAGTGGTTGGGAGCTAAGAAAAAGGTGAGATTTTTTTGAGTTTGATGTTACGAGGAATCGAGGACACTATCTTTTCTCACTTTCCTTTTGAAAAAAACTGATGCCTAGATTGGATTCTTGGTTTGGAGCTTAGCAAGTGGCATTTATTTTTTGTTAAAACAAAAGTTCTTTTTCATTTAGGTGATTCGATCAAGTCATATATCGACCAAATGTTGACGGCACGTTGGAATTTTTGGCTTACTGTTGCATTTTTTCCTTTGCCTTTTCTTTTCTTTATGTCATGATGCTGGAAAATGGAAAACGATGATGGTTTTTACTTGTTTACAAGTAGCTTGTGGCTAAAATGTTGGAATTAGTTAAGGTAAAATGAGGATGAATTGCATTTTGTTGGATGTAAGGGTTTTCTCATCCCAAAAGTTAGGACGAAGAACTCCAATACTTTTAATACTTTTAAATTAGGTCCATTTTCCTTCCACATTATTCCAACACATTTGACTTTTTGTTGGGTACTTATGCTCCGTACTGTACTTTTAAGGGAGAACATCCTTGTAAGTTTTAATTAGTAGTATTATGCCAAACGGCTTATGATCTTTTACTGCTTTCAAGCTGAAGGCATTTTTTTCTTTTCTCTTTGTGATTCAAATTGGGGTGTAGGATATATCCACAAGGGTGATTGCCGAGGGGCTGAGGGTGGAGCAAACCATCATGTCCAAGATCATGACGCGGAACCCTATTTATGTCATGTCCGACACGCTTGCCATTGAGGCATTGCAGAAGATGGTTCAAGGTATATCTGGTTATACTGGCATTCCCAATGTTATGCTTGCTTGGCTAAAATGTTTATAGAAACAATTTGACAGCGAAGTAGAATGAGTTGAGCTCCCATACTTGCAGTTTTCACCAAGCCATGTTGCAAGATGTTCTTTTATATGTGTAATCGTAGCAGACTAGTGATTTATGTAGTTTTTTCAGCAGCAGTATCACTTCAAGTGATTTTTGTTATGAATATATTGTGTGTATTGATATGAGACCCAAAGGGTCATATATATAGGAGAGTACAAGAGTATATGCCATATAGAGATAAGACATATATGGAATGGAATACAAACTCTATCTCCTTAACAACTCTATCTCCTTAACACCCCACTCAAATGCAAGGCGTATGCAATAGCATTGCATTTGAAAAAGAGGTTGACATTAAAACAAGATAAATCCGAAGTCCGAGTCTTGATGATGTCGTCGTTGCGTGCAGTTTTTGAATAAACTGTCAAATCAAGCCGAAGAGGAATAGATAGATGCAGGACGGTGCAGATCGAAGCCCAAGAGGCGGCGCGGTGCACTGAGGAGCCGGCGGCCTTTAAAGCTCGAGGCGGCGGCTTGAGAAGCGGCGGCATCATGATGACTTCTCCGATCTGCACGCGGCTCAGATAGTAGGCGCGGTCATTGTCAAGCAAAATAAAAATCCTACACTTCTATGACTAACAATAAATTTGTGGACTCGCACGGCTTGAACAAACAAAAATTAGAAACTACGGATTTTGGATAGACGCAGCGAAAAACTCACGAGAAAAAAATAACTCGTAGACTAACTTAAAGCGAAGACTCAAAAGAACTGAAAATGAACTGAAAACTAAAGACTACGGTTTGGATAGAGCGTGAGAAACCGGTGACTCTCTGCCGTCACCTCGATCACGTGATGGCGAGGAGCCTAGTGGAGCAGTCTCTCTCGCCCTTCCTCCGCCTTTTCCTTCGGCAACACACCACTCGCGAATCTCCCGCTGAGCGAGCCGCCACCCCAAAAGATCTCCACACTCGATCTGCAGACGGGGGCAGCCACGGGAGGCGGCGGCCGGCGGCGGCGAGAGGGCGTGCGGCGGCATGCCAAGGCGGCCGGAAGGAGGCAGCGAGGCGGCCCGGCGCAAGCGGCGAGGCGAGGAGAGCAGCGGATCGCGAGGCGGCCGGATCCGTCGAGCAGCGGATCCGTGCGGGCGCGGGCGGCGGGCGCAGTCGGCACGGGAGCCGGGAGCGAAGCCGCGAGCACCGGCGGCGGCGGCGCGAGCTCCGAGCGGCGGCGCGCGAGCCGGAGGCGGGCGGCTCGTGGCCGGGCGGCGACCGGTGAGCTGGCGGCGCCAGGCGGCGAGTTTAGTCGGCGGCAGATGTGGCGGTCGGGTTGGCGTGGCGGCGGGCGGCACCGGACGGGCGAGAGCCGGATCTTGGGGCGGCGGCGGCTCGGGTGGCGGATCCGGCCGGGGCCGGATCAGAGGCGAGCGGCGGCGGCCTCCACGGTCTGTGGGTTGGATGAGAAGGGCTAGGGGCTTCTCCATACGACGGGATGGCCGGCCGGCGAGGGGCACCGGCGGCGGCGGTGGGCTTGAGGCGGCACGGAGGCGGAGGAGGAGAGAGGAGGCGCGACAGCTGCGGCGGGCACTCCTCTTCGAAATATCTCGCAGCCCAACAAGATGGCCGCCCCCGGGAGAGATCAATCCTCCCGGGGGCAGCAGATGCGGAAGTAGATCGAGGTTAGGGTTTCAACCTAAGCTCTGATACCATGTTATGAATATATTGTGTGTATTGATATGAGACCCAAAGGGTCATATATATAGGAGAGTACAAGAGTATATGCCATATAGAGATAAGACATATATGGAATAGAATACAAACTCTATCTCCTTAACAACTCTATCTCCTTAACAATTTTCACCATCATGACTCTTTCCTGAATATTTCACTCAATCATAATTAACTCAAGGGACTCAATTGAACAATTGGGAGCACCTAATTGTGAAAGCTGGCATGTGTGGAAAAATGGACTTCACTGGAACTTTGATTAAAGGGAAATACTTAATTGCAACAATTGAAAGTAGAGAGTACTTAGTGGAACATTGAAAAACATAAACTCATTTGCAGTGTAGATTGCTTATGCTATTGTGCTTAGTTAATTGTTGAAAAGTGCTCCTCTCTGCATGTGCATGCTTAATTGTTAATTGCCTATATCCTAAAGTTCTGGTGTAACTCGTGATTTTTGGTATTTCCATAAGAATTATATTTGGCTTTTCCTTTGTTTCAATTACAATCTTTAGTTGAAAATATAATGTTTTATATAGTATCCTCTTGTATATACGTTTTGATGAGTCACAGTCAGACCAACTCAAGTTGCCCTTTTTGAAGTGTAATGAAAAGTGATTGAAAACACAATTTTAGGTAAATGTTAGGCATCGTTAGCTGTATTGGTATCTCACTATCTCAACCAAAAGAAGAAGATTCCTGGATTTATTTTGTCAGACCCTCTAGGATTTCTTTGGCATGTTGCTGAGTTTCTGACATTATGATCTCAGTAGCATATATATATATATATATATATATATATATATATAGGCTGGTTGTTTTCATGTTCTTACATAGAGACCTTGATTAGGTAGATTCTTCCTTTCTTCACTAAAATTAGTTTTTCGAATATGCTCTTTCATATTTTAGGGAAATTTAGACACCTCCTAGTTGTGGAAAATGGTGAGGTTATTGCCATGCTGGACATTGCAAAATGCCTCTATGATGCAATATCAAGACTGGAAAAGGCAGCAGAAAAAGGGAGTGCGATAGCCGCTGCTGTAGAAGGGGTTGAGCGTCAATTGGGGGGCAGCTTTTCAGGTCAGGCAGTGCACATCTTGTCATTTAATTTACTCTCTTTCACCCCCTGGAAGTACACTGATCATAAAATGAATGGTATATTTTGTGAATAATAGTCATGCTACATTTATCTTTCTGAAGAAAAATGAAATGAAAATTCGTACTATGCAACTTATCAGGTATATCATATTGTACTGTACTGTTACATGTGTTTGTTTTTCTTAACCATGTTGCTTGTCCTTAAATAACTGTATTTTGATGTGTTCTTGTCTTACCAATCAATTTAAGGTATTTACTGTTTTTGCATACAGCTCCTTATGCTTTCATAGAAACTCTAAGAGAGCAGATGTTCAAACCTTCTTTGTCATCCATTGTTGCGGAGGGCACAAAGTATAGTATCTGTTTTCTCTGACTATTTTCTGTCAATTGTTAACAAAAAAGTTTGGATAGTGAGAGTTACTATACTGTTAACTTCCAGGATAGCAATGGTTACCCCTACAGATCCCGTGTACGTAGCAACACAGAAAATGCGTGAGTTCCGAGTTAATTCGGTGGTTGTCACTACAGGAAACACCTTGCAGGGAATCTTTACGTAAGCATCAATATTAGTATTACACTATTGTCCTTTATTTTCTTTTTTCATTTTTAGTTATTGATGGATATGTAATTCTAAAATGCAGCTCAAAAGATGTGCTTATGCGTGTTGTGGCACAGAATCTTTCCCCTGAGTTGACCCTAGTAGAAAAGGTCTCTCTTTCTTCAAATGGCTGTCATGTTCCTCTATAGTATAATAGCTTATAACTCACTGTATTAGTTACGATTTTTTTAAAGGTGATGGCTGCAGACCCAGAGTGTGCTACGTTTGACACTACAATTCTTGATGCATTGCATATAATGCACGATGGAAAATTCTTGCACATTCCCGTTCTTGGCAGAGGTACAACCTGATTCCTGTCTCAACCTGTGAATACATTAGTGGTACAGTGGTACTTCATCTGGTACATGTCTTCACTTTCCTGAACAGATGGACAAATTGCTGCTTGCTTGGATGCCCTGCAACTTACCCATGCAGCCATTCAATTGGTGATCCCTAACTCCTTGCTGCCCTTTCCTAAGCTCTGGTGAAGATTCCTATCCTAATTTTGTCAATCTATTTCTCTATTTGTAGGTTGAAGGAGGCAATGGAACTGTAAATGATGTGGCAAACTCAGTAATGCAGAGGTTCTGGGACTCTGCTCTTGCTTTGGAGCCTCCAGATGAGGAATTTGAAAGCCATAGGTTCGTTGATGGTTATCTATGGAAATTTTGTTCTTTTGTTTTTCCCTAATAAGCTCTCTGCTACATTGTTCAGCGAAGTATCATTACTTATGGCATCAGAGGCTGGGCATGGAAAGAGTAGAATTTATCCCCCTGTTATTGGCAATTCCTTTCCCTTTAAGCTTCAAGACCGAAAGGGACGTGTGCATAGGTTCACTTGTGGTAAGTACTTTTTGTACAAATATGTTAACTGTCGTTGCATTGCTCCAAATATAACTGGTTCTTAACTTGTATTCTGTTGCTGCAGGCTCGGAGAGCTTAGACGAGCTTGTGTCTTCTATAAGGCAAAGATTAAGTATTGGTGATGAAAAGGACAGAGTTCAACTCTTGGTAAGATTGAGTGAGAGAAACTGCTGAAGAAGTCGATGCAGACGTCAATGTAGGAACTGCAGAACCTATCGAGAGAGAACCCGAAGCGGCAAGCAAGCGTCGAAGTCTGGCTATCTCCTGCTCAGTGAGAGAAGCTGCTGAAGGAGTTGATGCAGACGTCGATGTAGAAGCACTAGTGCCGGTGCTAGTAGAAGAACGACGTAAAAGATGCCGCTGCTTCTTATAGCACTGGGATTCAATGTGGCCGACCTTGTCGCAGAAGGAACAGTGAGGACGGCCACCGCCAGATGGAGGGCCACCACCACCACCGTGGCGGCCGCGGAGGTGGCGGTGTCTTTGGCGTGGAGCGATCGGTGTAGTAGGTGGACGGCGGCGAGCACGAGAGGAAGTGGCGATGACCGGCACCACTCGATCGAGCGGAAGCCATCGGTAGGCGGCGCTGGACGGCGCGGCGACCAAGGCAACGAAGTCTAACAGGCGGCGCTGGACGGCGTGGCGGTTAGATCGACGTTTTTTTTTCTTTCTTTTTTTTCTTTCCCGGTCGGTTCGGTTCAGTCGGTCGGTTTACAAAACCGACCGAACTCACCAACCAGGGGAGACCGCGGCGCCCACCGACACCGAGCAGAGAAATAGAGCGGGCGCGCGACGGGATCGGCTAGGGCGACGGCGACGGCGGCAATAGCATCGGCGGCGGCGGCGACAAGATCGACGGCGAGTTTGGCGGCAATGGCGACCTCGGCGAAGATGAACCGCGGCCGACGGCGGTCTCGGGCGGGCGAGCCGCGGCCGGCGGCCGGGGAGAGCGGATCCGGTCGGATCTGGCGGCGGCGGCAGCGATGGAGAAGCGGTCGGGCGGAGGTCGGGCGGCGGTGGGCCGGACCGGTGCGGGAGGCGCGGCGGACCGGCGGGGCGGGCCGGGAGGCGGCGATGGGGCGGGCGCGGCGAGGCCGGACCGGAGGCGCGGTGGCGGATGGCAACGGAAGAGGAGGCAAGACGGCGGCGGCGCGCGTCAGGCGCGCGGAGGAGGCCGGCAAGCGGCACGAAGAGGAGGCCAAGACGGCGGCGGGCGGCGTCAGGCGCGCGAGGAGGCCGGCGGCGGCGGCGGATGAAACCCTAGACAAGCGGCGGCGACGGGCAAATCCTAGGTAAGTTTTGCTCTGATACCATGTTATGAATAGCATTTGTATTCAATGTGAGGCCAAAGGGCCGGTTTATATACACAAGATACAGGTGGTATGCCATATAGAGATAAGGCAAATATGGAAAGGATTATATGGAAAGAATCTAAACTATCCTATTACAACTCAATCTGTATATATCTCTAACAGCCGTAAGTGAGCTACGACCACAGTCACACAGCGAGAAGACGTGGTCGTAAACGACCACAGCAGGAAGATGTGGTCGTAAAGCGCTACGACCACAGCAGTCAATAGAGCGTTCAATGTGGTCGTAAGTCACAGCGTGGTCGTAATCGAGTTACGACTACGGTGATCGACAGTGGTCGAAGGAGCGGTTACGAGGAGCGCAGTGCAGCGTCAATGTGATCGTAACTTTCTCAGTAGAAGTTATGAATACACAGTCAGAGCTGGGAGGCATGGTTGGAGCAGCTACAATATGGTCGTAGCCGACAGTAGAGTGGTCGTAACGACTCTAGACGTGGTCCTAGACTGCAACATAGAAGATACAGATTAGGTGTCTGGTGTCTGATAGTAAAGGTCAAGCTTTCCTTTGTTGTGTCAGTCATGAAATATTCACTGCCTGTATGCACTTCAAGAGGAAAGTGAGTATGCATATATCTTATATCCTGTGGTTCTTGTCTTCGCACCGTTATCTGTACCTCATTGGCAATGCTACAAATGGATCAACGGAGTCATTCTTCAGCCTTCATTCATTAACTCCAACTACAGCCGCCCAACTTAATCTTAATCGTGGTGTTGTATGTAGTATGAAGATGATGAAGGCGACCGAGTGCTGCTGACAACAGATACTGATCTTGCTGGTGCAATTCTCCACGCCAAGTCATCCGGGTTGAAGGTATTCTGTACTCTTAGTATTAGTTATTCTATTGCAGGTTGCGGGGCTCTTCAACTATTAGTTGCTTGCTTACTCCACCTCACCAAAGTGAAAATTCCACTGTCAGGTTTTGAAGTTGCATATCGACGAGTCGGGCTCCATCACAGAGGTGACAAAACCATCACAGGAGCTGGTACCTTCCCGCAGGAGCGGGTTGTGGCCTGTTAAGGTTGGGCTAATGGCTGGTGCAGTTGCTCTCAGTGGTGCAGCAGTCATGGTTTACCTCAAACGATCTAGGGTGTGATCTCCAGACGAAACAGTAATTTTCCAAGCCTACATTTCCAACAGCTAACATCCACTTCGGAATTTCACGTTATCTTAGTACCAGTGCATACTAAGAAATGAAAGGATGGAGGGCAACCAAGGTTACATCAGATATTGAAGATCCAGGAATGGGTTAGAGTACGCGTCTTAAGTTTTTTTGGGTAGCAGAAGTTCTAACACTGGGCAGAAGGAGCTGCCTAACTTTGTTCCCCTCTTCATTCTGCACACATATCAGCACTTTCACGGCTACGGTGAAATGTATAAACATTATATATGTTCTTAGCTTATACTTTTGCACTTGTATGTAGATATACAGAGAATGTAAACTCAGTTCAGAGGACAACAGTAAATGGATCCTTCTCTCCTATCTCTTCTGTTCGAGTTGGGGAGTCCTCCTGAGGATAGCCTCATAGGCACTTGGAAGATGTATTCCGTTGTTCATGTCATTACGCTTCTTAGCAACTGCAGCGAGAAGTTTAAGAATACCCTATCTCTTTATTATGAATTAAGCAAGCTCAGCCCCTACACTAGCTATCTATAAGAATCAAATATAAACAATTAGATCCTGCACAATGTCAAACATAAATTCACATTGGCAAATAATGAGTCTTTGGTAATTTGCTCTTTTGGTCAAAATATATCATGGACAATTTGTGTCATGAAGGTGCAGAGAACTGACGTATGATGTTAGCTAAATGCAGATTTTCTTTTAACAATGCCCCTTTTCAGTTGATCATGTCTTATCTCCAAAATTTATCTGTCCCAAGTAGGCAGAGTGGCCCCTAATCCTTGGTGTGATGGATTGATAATGAAGCCATGATTGGTAAGTGTTGTGGCCTATAGGCCAAACAGTAAACTAGAAAAGTTGTGAAGTAGTTATAATAAATGAGCTATCCTTGCCCCGCCTCATCTCCAAAGAGAAGCTTGAATGGCGTAAACCCTGTCGGGCACGTGACCGTTGTGTGGAGGGATCAGAATACGCTGGGAAGCTTTTCCGGCCATTTGCCTTTCGAGAGGTCTACAAGGCGCTTCTTGACACCGGCGGAGATTACGTCATTTGCACGTTCGACTGTCCCGTTGGATTGCGGGTGTCCCCGTTGGACTGTGGGTGTCCGACGGAGGTGTATCGGAGCGTGATGCCCATGCGCTCACAGAATGCCTTGAAAGGCGCGGAGTTGAATTGCAAGCCTTTGTCCACAATGACCTCCCCGGGCACTCCGAAGCGGCAAATGATGTTTTGCCAGAGGAACCGCTGCACCGTTGAGGAGGTAACCTTGGTGAGTGCCACCACCTTGGGCCATCTGGAAAAATATTCAAGGGCGACCACGACGAATCGTAGGTCCCTCGGGGCGTGTGAGAGCTGTCCAACGACATCAATGCCCCATCGCGCCAGTGGCCAGACCGATTGGATGGGCTGCAGATTGGTGGGAGGTCTATGAATGACCCTTCCCATTCATTGGCATCCCTGACACCGGCACACAAGGTCATGCGTGTCAATGAGGGTCGTTGGCCAATAAAAGCCTTGCTAGAACGCCTTTCCAACGAGGGATCTTGGCGCGATGTGTGAGCCATAAAACCCTGCGTGTATTTCGGCGAGGAGTTGCTGCCCCTCGCCACGCGAGAGATATCGCAGTAATGGGGCACACACCTTGCGCTTGTAGAGCACGCCATCTAGGACATCGAAGGACCTAGCCCGATGTTGTAGCCACCGCAACTCGAGAGGATCATCCAGTTCGGCTACCCCCTGCAGAAAGCCGTAGATGGGCTCCCTCCAGTCGCCTTGCTGGGTGATTTAGTGGATGAGGGTTTTATCATGCTTGTCATGTTCGATAGCTATGGTGGCTAGAACTTCAGCGAATGCCCCTACTGGCGGAGGGATCTGCTGACTGACGGCTTTGGCGAGCGTATCGGTGTGGTCATTGTCCGCCCACGGGACAACTTTCACCGTGATGCCCAAGAAGTGTTGCTCTTTTGCTCTAACGGCGGCTAGATATTTCGCTAGATCAGGGTCCTTGGCCTGGTAAGATTTGTCCACATGCCCCACAATCAAGCACAAGTCGGTATGCACGAGTACACTTCGCGTGCCGAGGGCCTTGAGCTTGGCAAGGCTGAAGAGCAGTGCCTCATACTCAGTTGTTTTATTTGTCGCTGGGAACTCGAGACGTGCGGAGTATAGCAGGCGATGGCCTTCCAGCGTAGTGACTACTGCACCCACCCTGGCGCCGGGAGCGTCATAGGCTCCATCGGTGTGGAGGCCCCACACTAGGTCAACTGGTAGCTGAGCTTGTGGCTAGGCTGGTGGGGTCCATTCAGCGAGGAAGTCTGCCAGAACCTAAGGCTTTATGGTTGTGCACGAAGCATATGTCAGGGAGAAGGGCACGATCTCGGCCGCCTACTTGCTAATGCGGCCCGTTGACTCCTTATTATGTAGTATCTCCGCTAAGGGGAATGAAGAGGGCACGGTGATGTGATAAGCCAAGAAGTAATGGCAGAGCTTCCGTGAGGCCTTGACGAGGGCATAGGCCAACTTTTCCAGTTCGGTATACCGTTTCTTGGTGCCCTAAAGGGCTTAGGAGCAAGCACACCGGTCATTGAAGGACCCTCCTCGAGGACAAAGACTATCTTGTTCTTTGTTGCCATAGCCGCAAGGTACAGTAGTAACGAAGCCTTTGGTGCCGAGGACACGAGGGTGGGGAGCTTTGCAAGATGCTTTTTGAGGTCATCGAAGGACATCGCACACCCCTCGTCCCAATGAAACCCATCGCACCCGCAAAGAGTTCTGAAGAACAAGAGGCCTCTCTCAACTGCCCTAGACAGGAAATGGCTTAGTGCAGCCAAGTGCCCTGTGAGCCTCTAGACCTCTCTTGTCATCTTGGGCGGCTCTATGGAGAGGATTGCGTCGACCTTGTTAGGGTTCGCTTGTATCCTGCGCCCTGACACTAAGAAGCCGAGCAGCTTTCCTGCCTACACGCTGAAGACACATCGGCTTGATGCCCGCCCGCCAGAGGTTGTCGAAGATTTCTTGGAGGTCTTGGCCATGGGAGGCGATTTGTCTAGTCTTGATGACCACGTCGTCAACATAAGCTTCAATGTTCCTTCCGAGCTGGGAAGCGAGGGCAAGGGCGACTAGACACGTGAACATAGCTCTCGCATTCTTGAGGCCGAAGGGCATTATGACGAAATAGTATGTTCTTGCTGGGGTTATGATGCTTGTCTTGACTTCGTCCTCCTTAGCCATATGGATATGGTGATAGCCGGAGTATGCATCCAAGAAACTCATTAGTTCACACCCTATCGTGGCGTCCACTAGCTGGTTTATCCGAGGAAGTGGGTAGTTGTGTTTCGGACATGCCTTGTTGAGAGCGGTGAAATCGACAAACATACACCATACACCACTCGCTTTTTTGACCAGCACCGGATTCGCAAGCCATTCTGGGTGATGCACCTCGCGTATGACTCCGGACTGGAGTAGCTTCACAACATCTGTTTTGGCAGCCTGTTGGCACTCAAGGGACATGCGTCGGAGTCTTTGTCTGACTGGTTTAGCGTCATGGCGAACCATGAGGCTGTGCTCGATGATGCCGTGGTCTACCCCCATGATATCGGCTGGCGACTATGCGAAGACATCCATGTTGTCACAAAGAACGTGGAGTAGGGCCTACTCGACCTCTAAGGGGAGGTCCTCGCCAATGGAGATTTGCTGGTCCGTGGTATGCAGGGAGATTCTTTTGACTCCACCGCCAGGCCTGGGCTTAGGCGTACACCCCAGGGCAGAGGGCATACTTGCGTCGAGGGTGTCCCTGATGGCATGTACCTTTCAAAGGGGACCTCGTGTGCTGAGTTCTGTCTGGAGGGCAAGATCTTGGTATCCGAATATGGTGACAATCCCCTGCGGATTCGAAAGTTTCATGCATAGGAAGTTGTGGTGAAGGACCGCCCCAAAAGCGTTGAGGTTCGGGAGTCCGAGGATGGTGTTGTACGGGTAGGGAAGGTCGACGATGTTGAAGGTGACGTCCTCGCTTCTCACTTGATCATCTTGCCCGAAGGACACCTGTAGTCTTATTTGACCCAAGTCTTTGAATAGTTGACCCCGAAACCCTAGAGCAGGATCCCAGAGGCCAAGCCTACTGCGAGGGATTCCCATCTGGTCAAAGGCCCCTGCGAATAGAATGTCAGCAGAGCTACCCCCATCAACTAGGACGTGCTTAACGTCGCATCCAATGATGGCGGCCTGGATCACTAGGGGATCCTGGTGAGAGAAGTCAACTCCATCTGCGTCGGTGATTGTGAAGGTGGTATCATTTTGTGCCTAGGTCGGCGGCACCTGGTCACGGTACGCTGCCATGTGATGCAGCCAATGGGCGTAAGCCTTCTGCTGCCGTACAGATGAGAATTCTAGCGACGAACCTCCTGAGATGACATTTATGACACGACGCTACCCTCCCTCGGCGGACTGTATCCATAGAAGGTCCTCTATGGGCTGTTATACGTGGGCCACAACTGGGGTCCTCGCTTCCAGGGCTCTGTCCCTAGAGATGCTCTGCCGGAGCGTTGCAATGGTAGGGCAAGCTCAACTGAGGTGGTCGCCGTGCCCATGTACCTCACACCAAAGCCCTTTTTGTTGGTGCTCTCTGTCGCATCGCACTCCGTCCTCACGACCTCAGCCTCGTCCGCGCCCTCGACCTCTGTGACCCCGTCCCCAGCTAGCGGGGGTGCTATTGTCGGACCCGCCGTCAATGCCAAAGACATATCTGGCCCTCTGGGCTTTGCGATGCTTCTGACTAGAGGTGTCCTTCGACGGGTCCTGTTCTTGTTTGGTGTCAGAGGTATCGCCCCTATGCCGCTGCGCATCTTCCTCTGCTCTTGCATATTTCTCCATCTTGTCGAAGAGCTTGGCAACTGTCTTTATGGGTTTGCGCGCATTGTACTCGGCCAGTGGCCCCAAGTGAAGGCCCCGAATTGCTGTGTTGATGATTGTGGTCTCATTCACGTCTTTAACTTGATAGCGAACCTCGGCGAAGCGTTTGAAGTACTCTCAAAACTTTTTCGAGGGCTTCTGCTTGATGGCAAAGACTTGGTCTACATTGACTTGCTCGATGTAATTACCCTAAAAATTGTTGTATAAGCGATCAGGGATCTGCTCCCACGCATATATGAAGTTTGGCTCAATGGTGAAGAATCAGGAGAGCGCCACCCCCTGTAGGGCGAGCAGCAATCCCTTAGCTTTGGTAGAGTCATCCTCGCCGGCGGCCTCGATAGCCATCTCGTACACTCGAATGAACTTCCTAGGGTCGTATCGCCTTTGTATGGCTCGACGGTCGGGAATTTGAAGTCTTCCAGCTACACCGACTGTTGCAGGCCAGTGGAGAGTGGAGACTCGGGATCTACGTGTCGAAGAATGCAACAACCAGAGGTAGGGGTGTCACGGTTGTCTACTCGGTCAGGTACGACCTCCACCACCGTTAGCGGCGTTTGCTGGCTCCGAGCCTCTTGCATCTCCGGCATGGCCCTGCGGAGGTTTGCTAGCTCGCGCTGCAACGTCCCGAGGGTTTCTATCAGAGTACCTTCTATTGTTGGGGCAGCTGCACCCACTTGAGTGGAGGCATGCGCTGCGAGGTTGCTAGCGATAACAGCCTGCTTGTCGGAGTCGTTCGGTACATCAGTGTGGTTGGCCTCACGGCTGGCAATGAGACCGATGTGAGCGTCAGGACCACTGGTCGCCCCCGCGCTGGCTCCAGGGTCGTTGGACATGCCGGCGCGGGTGTCGGTGCCGATGATTCTACCGACGCTGGTGTCACTAACTAGGTCGACCGTTGTACCATCGACGGGGCCGACCGTCGTGCCCCGACGGTCTTCATGGTGGCCAATCGCACCCACGTGGATGTCGACGTCGGGGTCGTTCGCCGCACTGATGTCGCCATCGACGCCGGCCTCAAGTACTGGCGTAGACCGCCCACCACCTGAGGCTCTGGCATTTGCGACCACCGCCATCGTGCTCCGCTTCCTTTTTGCTGTCGACGATGCCTTCTTGGGCACCATTGCCTCTCAGGTCCACGGCTTGTTCTCTGTCGTCCCTACGGACGACACCAACTATTGTGGTTATAGACCAAACAGTAAACTAGGAGAGTAGTGGAGTGATTATGACAAATGAGCTATCCTTGCCTTGCCTCCATGACCAGGGCGCATATATATATATATATATCCCATAAGGTATGATTACAACAATACTCTCACAGTTGAGTATCTTGTAGAGGGGCATACATGTCTTTGCACATCTCACTAGGTCTTGTAGCCCCTAACAAGTCACATAAGCTTAGGTGGTGGTCATCTCTACTACAGTAGGGTAAAAGATTGGATTGGTGTGTGGTTGAAGTTATGGTTACCTGTTAGTAGTGGAGCTTTTGGTGAGCTTTTTGCTATGGTGGTTAGGTTTAGGGTGCCTTTGGTTGAGCTTTTGGGAGCTGCTTTTACTTCCAAAAAGCCAAAAGCCAACCAAAGGGGTGCAAACCGTGTCGCTTTTGAGCACTACTTTTAGGTAGTCTGATTTGAAAGCACCTTGGACCCTGCTTTTGGCTTTTGGCTTTCTACTTTTTGAAATGGTGAAAATAGAGAGCTGTTTCACACTTGTTTCAAGGAAAATAGAGATAGGATGTAAGTTTTATACTTGTTTGAACCAAACAGTTCTGACTTTTCCACGACCCACAACCCTGCTGACTTTTCCATGACCCACACATTTACGAGCTTTTTCAGAAGCCACAGCTCAACCAAACACACCCTTAACTTCCTCGGTGTCTGACTTAGAGTGGAATCTTGTGCTTCTATTGGCGGCCTTTTGCTATCTCTCACGCAACCATCAACTGCTGTAGCTTGAAAGGCAGTGCTTGGATTATGCAAGCAATGATATCCTGGATGTGTTGCACTCAAGAGGCGCAACATCCTCTTATGCTTACTCGTTAGATCAGATAGAACTTTATCTGCAAGTGAGTATATGCATGTATAAATACTGAATTGATGTATTCCTGCTTTTCAGTACCAATAACGCATGTTTCTTTTGTATATACTAGCGAAGAACATGCTAGGCATCCTATGACAAAGAATCGGATTTGTACCAGCAATATGTTTAGCAGTTGCTGCTAATGATTAGATTGCTGCTAATGATTTGTACCAGCAACATATGTAGATTTCTTTCGGTAGACAACTGACAGAAATAATGCGGTTGCTGCAATGATTAGATTGTGATGGCATAGGAATGTCGCTTCGATACTCTGTAGATGAGATACCGGTGGGCAACAATTTTGGTCTGTTCTTTTAAGATTTAGGCTTTGGATTTTTGGCTTCTTCGAAAGTTAAATTAAATGGGATAATTTTTTAAAATGGATTCTTCATATGACTCTCCAAACTTAAAATTGTGTGTGTCGTTCGCGTCGACATCTCCACAATCCACTGACATCTCGAAAAATATAGATGAAAATGGTTAGACCATGTGGATGGTCATGATTAAAGTGATGATGAATAATTGACATTTGGTTTATTTTGGAATTTGCGTTTGCGAAAGTTTCGGTCGATCACAGTTAAAGGTTTTGATCTTCTCCGAGTGGTTTTGATCTGCTCCGAGTGGTTTTGGTCTGCTACGAGTGGTTTCGGTCACGTATGAGTGATTTTCATCTACTCTGAGTGGTTTTGGTCTGTTTCAAGTAGTTTTGAATTAGTCTGATTGGGTCCGAGTTGCATCGGACGGTTTTTAAGTAGCAACGGAGTATCGGACGGCTTTCGAGTGCCATCAGAACATTGGACGGCACTCGATTGGCATCGGAGGATCGCACGGCTGGCTTCGACCTCGAAGAGTGATGGCTTTGTCATGTGATAAGATTGGAGGGTTACGGATAGAGTCTGTAGGTTGGAAGAGGAAGAGTTTGAACAAAACCCATGTTCAGACGGATTTTGGGTCCCTTGTTTTTCAGTAGAGATAAGGTCTTGAGTTCGTGTTTGAGGTAGACACGATTTGTAACGTTAACCTATAAAAGCAGGAGAGGCTATAGGTTATCGTTGGAGGTTTTTGGGGAGAGAGCGCTTTCGAGGAGAAAGCCTATGTCGATTTGTGAGAGCTTTCGTCGAGAAGTCTTTTAGGGGCGCTTGTGAGGACACTTCATAAATCCACCAAAATCCAACAATAAAAAACATCTTGAGTCAATCTAGTTCGTGATTCGTCGAAGATTGCTGGTGATTGCAATTATGCTTGCGTGTACGACGACGTGCAAGGGTGATCGAAGCAATTGAACAGTGTGGTTGTTTGAGTGGTCGAAAATTGTTATCGACTGTCAGAAGACTCTGAAAAGCGACAAAAATCATTCACCCTATCTGATTTTGGCATACGATTCTATAAAAACCATCAGCTATAACCCAAAACTAGCCCAAAACAAGGAAACCTTTGGCACATCATTGGTTGACACATGATAGCTAGCTAAGATTAGGAGGTTAGGGCCCTATCGAAACAGTATAATTGAGTGAGCTTAGAAGTGAGAACCATGTCCTAGTATCCTACCTAGATTGGGCCACATGCTACGATATAGGTCCTGTTCTTTTCAGCTTCTAAAAGCTGCTTTTCGGCTTTTCTACAGTAACTAGCTTTTAAACAGAGTATTTTTTTAAGATAGAGTCTACTAGTTAATTGTAGTATATACTTTATTGACTTCATTTATATTGGCAAAAAACGCATGTGAGTTTCTGTTACTCTGTAATCTCTCGTATAAACAGTCCAAAAATCACAAACCGCAGCAAAAAAAAAACAGGCCCATAATTGCAGCATAGCGTATCAAATGTAGAACTTCCTGAACCAGGTTAGTCAAATATGAGTGATAAAATACAGCGTTGGTTACCAGTACCACCCCTAGCTCCGATCTCGCTCCAAATGTTGCAGTCCCACCCAGCTGAGCTAAGAGCAATGTCGGATAAGCACAGATAAAAATTGAGGAAGCTGTGATGGAACCAACAACCTCTATTTTGTGCGGATGCTCTTTTTAGACCTTGCTGCTCCAAACAGTTTAAATAGTGATAATCGCATTTAATTAGTGCTAATCATAGAACGTAATTACCTGCTGATCTAGGCCCTCGGTGGTAGTTTGCTGTTGAGCAATTGTGGCTCAGCAGCACCAGCACTTGTCGAGCTCTTGTAATGCGATAGGCAATGCCGTGACTGTCGAGTTCATCACAGATAATACAAAGAAATAACGAAAAAAGAAAAGGAAAAAACTAAAATTATAAACAAATACGTTTTAAGTAGCTTTTGGTTTAAATAATTCGAAAGCCAAAATAAGCCAGAAGCTAAAACCGTTTGGAGTGTGATCGTAATTTATGTTAATCATAGTTAATTAACACTAATTAATTGTATGTCTAATTATATGCCAATATTGGTAGCTCGGCAAGTGACGCTGAACTGCTGTACCGTGGTATCGCCTATCACGCCTGTTAGAGTCAGAGGCTAGATTTGTACAAAGTACGGTCGTGACCAAATTTTAAAAGAATTGTCTACAGTGCAATTTGTACGAACAGTTCTGAACCACCAGCCCTGCCCCAACCCACCGGGGGAATCCGCAACCAAGAACCCTAATAAATCCCTCGCAATCAAGCGTCAAAGGCAGGAATCATAAACAACCACCACAACTACTAATCCTGTGGCTGCGTCGAACACCGCGCTTATGCGTTGAAGGCTACAGGAGGGGAGGAGGGGAGAAGCAGCAGCAAGCGGGAGCCGCGCGAGCGTTTCTTGGTTCGAGCTGCCTGGGCGGGAAGGAGTAGTGCCCATCGCCAGCAATGGCGACCGAATGATGCGTGTGAGTGTACTCTTCTGTACCATATTTATCACACCTCTGTGTTTCGCTTGTGGAAAAGAGCAGCTTTGGATTCTTGCGTTTGCTCCTCCCTCCGATGCACCCTGGCCTGCTCCTCTTCGCTTCGGAGCTTCTTTCTGCTCCATACACTACCAGGAGTGGAGTACCTGACCTGTGGGCTGTGGCCTCCCCCTCACATGGCGAAAGCTGCAGTGGCAGTGGCCGCCCATGGCCACCTCCTCTCCTTTTTTTCTTTCCCTTCGCTTTTCAGCTCCTCCCTGTTCTTGTGTTGCTGTCTAGATGCCTCTACTTGCTCTGATCTGCGCTTGCGTCTCTCTCTCTCTCTCCCTCTTTCTCTTTCTCTCTCTAGACTGTGTGCATGTGAGCTGGGCAGTGTGACGCTTCTCGCTTTTCCTTCCTAGCTTGTCTGTCCTAGAGATAAAAAAAGGGAAGAGCGGAGAGAGAGAGAGAGAGAGAGAGAGAGAGAGAACCAAGAGAAAAAAAACTGAAGGGAGAACGAGAAACTACTTGTGTTGTCTTGTGTTCACGGAGTTCTTGCGGAATTTGGACGCTTTTGGCACTGTGTACACCATTATTCTCCGTGTGACAGTTTAGTTCCAGGTATTAATGCTGCCATTCGCTCCTCCGTTCTTCTCCCCCTTAATTTCTTCTTGGTTCCCCCATGAAATCTCTTAAGCTCTCTGTATTTTCCCCCCACTTTTTTTTTGGCTTTCTCTGGATTTTCTTGAAATGCATTGTATGTTTAGGGAAGTTTGTTAGGTCTAGATTTGGGGCTCGCAAGATGGGATTTTGGGGACATGGGGTGCATTTAGGTGATTGGCGAGGAGGAAATTGGGCGTCAAGCTGCGATCTGTAGGGATTTCGTGTTTGCGCCTCTTGTTTTGGCCAAATGATTTTGATTTCTTGGGTGCGTTTATCTTCTGTTGGGGAGTTGGGAGTAGTCGGTGGCTACTATTATTTGTACTGAAACATTCTTTCTATGACAATCTATTGCAACTTTTGGGTACTAGTTGCTCTACTACTTCTGCTGTTGCTCTTATATAGGAGAGGGTGCTAGTAAAGAAGGATTGATTGGATTTCATTGTGATAAATTTCTTCTTCACATTGCCTTTTCTTTCTGCTACATTGATATGTGCATACTCTCTTCTTGGATGTTCTTGGTTTGGATTTCTTAAAGAGGCCATAATTGGATTTCGTGGTGATAAATTTCGGTCTCGCAGAGTTTTGAGCTTTGCTTCTTTCTTTCTTTCTTTTTTTTTTTTGGTAGGGCATTGCTTGGTTTCTGGGACCCTACCTAATTCCTGGTTGGTTTTGGCGTTAATACATTTGTTTGTAATTTTTGCCTAGTTGTCTAAAGGTGAAAAAAAATATAAGAAGTGATCTTGCAGCACAACACATGTTGGTTTCTAGTCAACGCAAAATTGGTTCTTGTGAACTGTGATGATAGTAAACTTCTCCTTTTCTTTTTTTTTAGGTAGTGTATTGGTAGTTGCATCTTTCACAATCTGTTGGCATCATTCTCGAGTGATAATTTTCTACTGCCTGCTGTTTGATTCAGACCAGTAACCTGCAACTCGGCGTATGTGAGGAGATCTCTCTGCATTGCTTCCTGTGCCAATGTTGATCGATGAAACCTGCATATGGTGGTAGCCCAGAAAGGAGACCCATTTTTTATCTTTTGAATAGTTGATAGTTATGGACCGCGCGAGTTGGCTCTGGAGGCGCAGGTCGTCAGATAAAAGCCCCGGGGGCAGCGAATGCTCCGTGTCTGTGCCATCGCATTCTGAACACTGCTCTGATGATCAGGTTCTACCCCATGTCTTGATTTTGTATCCTGTAGATTTCTTGACCTCAGAGGACAATTTAGTTGCAGTGGTTACATGTTTTAATCATAACCGTTTTTTACTTCTCAATATACGTATTTTGATTTTTAGCATAATTTTGTTTACTATAATGTTCTTTTCAGTGGTAGGAAAATGAGTTTTCTTAGAAAACTAGTTTGGAACTTTACATTGCAAGTGGAACAGAAGTGTCACTTTAGGCATCTATAGGCAAGAGGTCATTTTCGCTACCTTGGACAGACTTATGGAACATACAGACTCATAGTTTGACTTGATTCTAGTAGGGAACAGGGGTTTGGGTGCTAATGTTCAATGAATGAATTGTTGTTGATGGGAAATATTGTGATAGAGAAAGACCAACTGCCCCTCTACTTATTGACTATCATGCCAATAACAATAGTTCGAATTGCGTAAGATTTGTGATGTTGAGCTTGAGCTCTGGCAGGTGAAGCTCTATGTCAATTGATAAGGGGATTGTAAGTTTGTAACACTTTCTGAATGTTTGTTAACATTGGTAGTTCCCTTTGTCATGGAATGTATAAAAAAATAGCTGCAGACAGGCAAGTCGAACTCTTCCTATACATGGCTATATATATGAAAGTCACCCCCACGTTATGCGTGTGGCGATTGCCCCAAACACATCTAGTCTCCAATACAGTGGATGCTTTTAAGACGTTCTTTATTCATAAACTTTGAGGTTTATCTATCAAGTCAGTTCATTATTGTTGATTTTCCATGAGACAAGAGGATTTCCTAGCAGTTCAAGTTTAGCATTACTTTGCCAAGGAATGTAAACATTTGAGTGATGTTTCCCTAGTAGTTTTCACGGACCTCTGAGCAACAATAGACTATTCTAAATTATTAACAGACAGGGACAATAGAAGGCCTGGAGAACATAGATTGTTTGTTTTTGAAATTTCATTTACATATAATGGTTATGTAATGGAACATGATTCAGTGGTTACCAGAAGTGCTTTATTCATGCGAATTAAGAATCCATCAAATTTACTACTCCCTCCAGTCACAAAAGAGTGACATTTTGGGATACAGTTAAATTTCTAAACGTTGGCTATCGATATGTTTTTGAATATTTAGATTGGATACATGATATCTTTCTGAATATTTAGATTGGACACATGAATCTAAACTTGATGTCCTACTTTTACCCTATGGTGGTTGGTTGATAGATAATACCCTGTTCGGTCAAGTCCCAACTTTTTTTTTCTAATTATAAAGAAACTCAATTCTGTCAGTCCCAGCTTTGGGAGTTAACTATGAGATGTTTGATTTTTGGTCTTGCAGTTTCGATTTTTCAAGGGTATTAAAAAATCTGTATTTATGTACTTCGTTGCCGACACATTCGCGCTTTCCTTAGAATAAAGGTAACGAACTGCCTAATGAAATGGGGATTTCAGTAACTAATACTTTTTTAATGTAATCTATACATAGATAACATCTGTTGCTACCTCTGTACACTTGTATTTTTCAACAAATGATTTGCTTTTTATGAGAACAGATCATTTACGCAAAGCATTCTAAGTTTGTTTGCTTATGTTAAACTAGGAGGTTCTGAGGCCTGTCTCAAACAATGCTTCATCACATCATGGCCAATCACCTGAAGACTCTTCAAGAATTAGGGATGACGAGACCAAAGAAACTGGAGTCACAAAATCCTTGAGCGAGAAGCTAGCAACTGGAGCTGATTTAAATGATCCTTTTCCACAGCATGGCCAATCACCAGAACCACACATGTCCTCAAATGTCAGAGATGAAGATATCAAGGAGACCGTGAAGAATTTGAATGAGAATCTTGCAGCTGCACTTTTGACCATCGGTGCTAAAGAGGACTTGGTGAAGCAGCATGCTAAAGTCACAGAAGAGGCTGTTGCAGGTATATTACCTCCTTAATGAAACCTTATGGATATCTGTGAATGATTCCACTCATTAATTGTTAAGTTATTCTTGTCGTTAGAGTGTTTAGAAACTCTGCATTGTTTTATGATTCCATTCATCAATTTATGAAGCTATTTCTGTTGCTAGAATTGCATTTTTAGAAGTTAGTTTAAGTGAAAGAACGAAATGATTCATTGAGCTTTATTCTTCTATGTGCAGTGTTCTTAAACTAGTCGTTAATAACCTTTTCGTAGGTTGGGAACAAGCTGAAGCTGAAGTTACTGCCCTCAAGAGGCTACTTGAAGCTGCTTCTCAGAAGAATGTTTCTCTTGAGGATCAAGTCAGCCACCTAGACGAGGCCCTCAAGGAATGTGTCAGGCAGCTGTGTCTGGCACGGGAAGAACAAGAGGACAAAATCCATGATGTAGTTACCAAGAAGTCTCAGGAGTTGATGTCTGAGAACTCCAAGCTCCAAAACCATATCGCTGAGCTGAAGAAGCATCTGGAAGCCACCAAATTAGAAGCCCCCACCATGTCTGTACAGAATGATCTACAAGAAAAGCTTCAGGCAATTGAGAAAGAGAACTTGGATCTCAAGGCCAAGCTCCTTGTACAGTCCAAGGACCTGAAGATACTCTCATTGGAAAGAGATTTGAGCAATCAAGCAGCTGAGACAGCAAGCAAGCAGCACTTGGATAGTGTGAAAAAGATTGCGAGGGTTGAGGCAGAATGCCGCAGGTTACACCATCTAACTCGCAAAACAGCATTGGTCAATGATTCTAGGCCTCTGCCAAACAATTTTTGCGTGGATTCACTGACTGACAGCCAGTCTGATAGTGCGGAGCGTATGGTTGCTGTTGATAATGATCTACAAAATTCCGACTTGTGGGCATCCGCTCTTATTGCTGAGCTTGATCAGTTCAAGAACGACAAGGCTGGTGCAAGAAATATTGTGAACAATCCTGTTGATATCAACTTAATGGATGATTTCCTTGAGATGGAAAGGTTAGCTGCATTGCCTGAATCAGAACACACAAGCTCTACCTTCGATACGGAAACAGATTCAGATAAGGCTGTGACAAGAAACAACTATTCTATAGTTGAAACTGAAGAATTGCGGCTTCAGGTGGCAGATTTGCAGGCAAAGGTTGAAAAGATTGAATGCGACAAAAGGGAGCTTGATATGGCCCTGATGGAGGCCAGAAATCAGCTTGACATCTCCTGCGATGCGCTAGTGGCAGCAAAGAACAGGCTGGTTGAAATGCAAATGCAGTTGGACTCGGCAAATGACTCCAAATATGCTGCTTTGGGAGACATGGAGCGATTGGACTCAGAGAGGAAGGCTTTGGAGTTTCAGCTGGAGTCCAAATCTGTAGAAGTTGAGGAGCTACTTGTGGTAGTGGCTTCATTGGAAGAAAATGCAGAAAGGAAGGAATTGGAGTCCCGGTTAGAACTAATGTCAGCGGAAGCCACAAAGCTTTGTCAGACTCTGGCATCTTTAGAAGAGAGGATTGAAGCTGAGAGGGCTCTTTCTGTGCAGCACAAAGCAAAAGCAGAGGCTGCATGGAATGCTAAAGAATCATTGGAATCACAGCTGTGTTCTGCAACCACTGAAGTAGGGAAACTGCAGGATATTGTCAAGGCACTAGAGAATGACAGAGAGAAAGGGAAGGCGGTGCATGAAGAACTCACAGCACAAATAGAGGTGAAGATTAAAGCAGCTGTTGATGCCGTTAAAGGACCATTGGAGGCACAGCTGTGTTCAGCAAACTCTGAAGTAGGGAAACTGCATGGCATTGTCAAAGCACTAGAGAATGAGATAGAAAAAGAGAAGGCACTGCGTGAAGAACTGACAGCACAGTTAGAGGTTAAGATTGAATCAGAGAGAACTCGCTCTGTTGACGCCGTTAAAGAATCATTGGAGGCACAGCTGTGTTCAGCAAACACTGAAGTAGGGAAACTGCGTGACATTGTCATAGCACTAGAGAATGAGGTAGAAAAAGAGAAGGCACTGCATGAGGAACTCACAGCACAATTAGAGGTGAAGATTGAAGAGAAAACTCTTTCTGCGGAGGCTGCTAAAGAATCATTAGTGGTACAATTCCAGCTAGCGAACTCAGAAGTTGTGAAACTGCGTGGTATAGTGACTGCACTTGAGCACGTGGTGGAAAAGGAGAAGGCATTTTCTGCAGAACTCCAGATGCAGCTAGAAGCTCTAGAGGCCATCAAAAAGGTGCTGGAGTCCGAGGTTGAGTTCGCACATCAGGATGCTGGAATGCTCAACAAGAGGGTGGAGTTATTCGAAGCAAAACTCAAGGAACAGATGTCATCAGCAGCGGTGTTCACTGCCAAGGTAGAGGCTGTGCAGTCAGAGAGAATGGCAATGGAGCATCAACTTGAAGCAGCAAAGATGGATGTTGTAAAACTGACAAACAAGGTGAGCTTTCTCCAAGGGGAGATTGTGCAGGAGAGGTTGCTGTCAGAGGAGTACGAACAGAAATGCCAAAGGCTGGAAACTCAGTTGTCAAAGGATAGTCGGGATGCGAAGCTCTGGCGGCTTGCAAACTCGAACGGAGATCTGAAGGCCAAGCAGGTAAATTTCTCTTTGTAATTAATCTTCTGGTGTTTTTTTTTTGTTTCTTTGTTTGATAATTACTCTGACAACATTTAATCCTGGCTTAACATCCCAAACCCAACACACCGTTATAAATTCTCTGTACTATAAGCGTCATATCAGATGACGTAGAGGTTGCAGTTTAAGGTTACCTGATAACCTGAATGCTCAAACTCCACTAAATTATTCAAGATATTGTAACTAACTATGAATCATGGTCTTTGTAATAGGAGAAGGAGCTTGCTAACGCCGCTGGGAAGCTTGCGGAGTGCCGGAAAACCATCGCTTCCCTTGGACGTCAGTTGAAATCACTGACAGATCTCGACAATGTGGTGCTGGAGCCTGAAAGGCTAGAGTCCAGGGACATGCCACTAGACTTCAGAAATGGTGATGCTGACTTTACGGTCTTTGCAGATGAATTATATGATTTTGACCTTTCAAATGGCAACGGGAGCTGCTTTTCACCGCTCCCGTCGATTCAACCCTCGTCCCCACCCTCAGAAATGTCAGTGTTTGCTGGGGGCCTGTCGTCGCTTAGTAGTTACAGAAGCAAAAGAAGGAAGTAAGAGCTGATAAACAAACAGATTGTCCAGATGCTACTAACAGTTCACGGATGCTCTCAACTGTATTTAGATCAGTGTACATTTACAGAAACTGATTGTTAGATTTGTGCGCTGAATTGCATTCCAGCAAGCTCAGTTTTTATAGCCTGCTTGATGAGTTCTTAGTTCTTACTGTATCAGCGTTGACTGTTCGCTGCAAAAAGTAAACTCTGTATCAGTGGAGATTTCCGTTGCAGGGAATGCTTAGTTGTGCCGTGTGCAGATTCAGTGGTATATCTGCTGACTTGCTGCATGCCATTCATAATTATTTTGTTTGTTGCAGTAAAATGGCATGGATAATTCGATGCTTAGTGTCCAGTTCCTTGCCACTCTTCTGCTCTCTGCTGGAAGACATAGAAATGACTGTAGCAACTAGCACAATGGATGCAGGTGCAGCAGGATTTCCGTCCCATAAATTCCTTATCCAAGTTGGGATTTTTTTTCCCCTTGGGAAAGAATGGTTGGTGTTTATGGAGTATGGCTGGAGATGTTGCATTTGCATAGTGTTCGCACATGCGCATTGTCTGGCATTTTATATGCTAACGGTTTATGGAATTCTTAAAAGCACTGCAAAAATTTATGTTAAAAAACAGTCAGTGTAAGGGTCTCTTTGAATTCAAAGGAATTTCAAAAGGTGTTTTATAGGATAGAATTCTAGCATGAGATCTAGACCTCATGTTTGTAATTCTTCGAGAGTTCCGCTACACATTCTCTCTTCCTCTCTCCATTATCTCTGATTAATTAACATCTAATCTTAAAATTTCTGTATTTTTCCTGTAAAGCATCCAAACATATCTTTTGTATAATTCATATGGCTCTCTTTCCTACAGAATTCAACATCGCTATGACATTCTACTCTTGTATTTTTCTTATTTCTGTGTTTTTAGAATCCTGCAAATCAAAAAAATATCACAGATGGCTCTTTACCAGGAGGGCAAAAAGAAGTACAATTAGGCAATGCCTTCCAGAAGGGAAAAAAAGGTGTCACTGATGAAACGGTGGATACTGCATCTTTACAAGGAGAGCAAAAGTACAAGCAGGCAAAAGAAATGCCTTCCAGAAGGGAAGGAAAAGGGCAACGGAGCTATTACTCGTCCGTGTCCTTGAAAAGGACAAATGCTTACTGTTCACAGCGAATTTTTATGTTTGGCAGTACAACCAAAGCTTGGCAGTACAAGAATAAATTAGCCTCCCTTTCGGGTGAGGACGCATCACAGTGAAGGTCCGTTTATTTTAGCTTGAGCTTTTAGTTTCTAACTTATTTTTTACTGTTTATAAATTTTATTTTTTTCTGAATTTTTGGTTTTTTTTAACTTTTTTGTCGGTTCGTTTTTCTCGTATTCATTTGCATTATCCGTGATGAGTTAACATTTTTTTCTATTTTTAATTTTTTAAATTTTAATTACACCAAATAAGCCACCTTCAGCTACAGTGTAATTTCAACCAGTTACAGTATAATTTCAGTCATAAGTCAGTATTTTTCAGCCCAACCGAGCGGGTACTAAAGGGGTATTGAATGGTTCTAGGTTAACCATCTTGCAAGGATGGGAGGGAGAAGAATTAAATGGGCATGCAAGTAAGCCCATCAATTGCTGGAATAGTTAGTTGTTGATTCTTTCTTCCTTCTCCATCTCTGTTTTGTTTTCTTCTTTTTTTTTCCTTTTTTTCTATTAGCTTCTAGAAGATCTTTTTGTATGTTTATGATTTTTTAGAGTACACACCATTTTCTACTAGAGCAACATTTACTGATTGTTGATTCATGCAGAATGTTTGCCCCCCGGGGAGGGGGTTGGCTTGAATATGTACACATTTGTGTTATAGTGAAGAGTTGGAATGAGTTTAGTGGGAGAGGTTGTGAAATTGCTCTAGGCACGTTGATGGTGGATAACGACCTAGGGTTTTGTTTAGTGGTGTTTCACTTCAGATACTTAGTTTCCTAGGCTCAAAGCATTTTTTTATTGTTTTCCTAGGAATTTACATCTACATCTACTCTTTTATTTAGGCTTGGGTGAATTTCTTTAGGGAATTGATACAAACCATACGTTCGATAGTGGACCTATTTTTTTTCCTCCGAAGCTGGCGACTTTTGGCTTTTGCTACAGTATATAACTTTCAAAAGCCGAACATTTGTACCAGCCAAAATCACAAGTGAGTATCTGTCTCTCCGTAATCTGTATCGTAAACAGCCAAAATTCAAAAAATTTAATCGAAAGCCATAAACCACAGCCGCATCCAGCATCCAAAGAGACCCAGTATTGGATGCTGGCTTCCAAACCCGCGGCCCATGCACACCACCCACGAAGCTTATTATCCCATACGCTGGCTCCAAAGTAACATTGAAAACCACTTCAAGTTTGAAGCTTCTAGACTACACTCCGCTCCACTCAAGCCACCGAGAGAGCGAGTGAGATGCTTTGGCGGTCCCCACCGTGCCGTCTACTCCAGATGGCGGCGGTAGCCCTACGCTGGCTCCTTCGCCTGGGCATGGACATTGTGAAATATTACGAGTGTTGTTTGATAATGTTGCACATGTTTTAGATTTTTTTTATTGTACATATTGTATGATAATATTGCAAGAGTTGCCATAAAATATTTTGACAGAACGTACGATGCTAGCACACCATAAAACGGTGCCCCTCACCTTGAAGTATATTTACAGGTTCATTTGAATTATATTGCAATTGTTGTATGCATATGTGGAAATTGCTGCAATGGCTAGGTGACCAAAGATTTGTTTTATTTTGGAATTTTGTGCACTTTTTCAAGAGCACCTTTATATAATTCCAATATATGGTAGTTTTCCAGTAAATTTTGTTGAGAGAATGTTTTTCAGATCAAAATCTTTTATTGCACAACTTCAATAAATATGTTGTTTGTGCTATTTGGAATTATTGCACCGGACTGTCCGATGGTAACGTTCCCATCGGACGTTCGGGTGCTAGTACTTCCCATCTCGTTATATGCCACTGAATGTTTGCCTCATCCCTTATATGTTACCCATTGTCTCACCGGTATACGGATCAAATGTGAGTGACACATTCATGGATTTCCCAATATTGCAGTGGCATATAAGGAATTAATCCTTTCTTTAGCATGCACCACAACAGAACTGTTTTTTAGAGAGAGATTGTGATGGATAGAATTTTTTTGAGAGACTGCCATGGGTAGATTTCTAAAACCAACAAATGGTATATTACTATAGAGCAAGATCACAGTTCTCACCGTTCTAATAGGCTAGACTTCCATGCGTGCAAGAGAGACAAGTCCAATAAATCCAATCCAGTGGGTAATGAATTTGGTCCACAAACTCATCATCTTATCCTAGCGATAAAATTCTCCGTTGACCAATCCTCCTTTTTTTTGGAAAACACAGGCTTTTTGATGGGTTAATTCCAATTGAAAGAAACAAAGAAAAGCCATGGTTTTGGCATTACTTTCTTTCTTTCTTGGTTTCTATCGAATATAGTTAAAAAAAACTCGATCTGCAGAGGAAAAGACGCCCCCCGGACATTAGCTTAAGAAGATCTTTTCACGCAGATCGAGAAAACCTTTAAACCCCTGCTTCACCCTTACACAACGGCACTACGTGAGATGTATCCAATAGTTGACAGAAATATCGTCAAGTACGAAGCTTTGATTTGACAATAACATTAAAGAAACTTGGACATCACTTTCTTAGATGGACCACGTTGGAAAATTCGACCTTGAAACTCGCTGTATCAGTTAAGTGCATATAATGCCAAATTGACTGTAGTGCAACCAAAGCCTTCAAACACATACTTTGCTCATACATGTGGCTACTTTTTATACTGTTTTGAGTGGGCTAACATGATTATAAAATTAATTCTAAAACAGAGTTTGTAAAAAAAAAAAGCCTTTTCGCCCTGCGTGGCTGGTGATTGAACCCAAGACCTGATGCTCGTGCATATACATCTTAATTGAGCTTTGCAAGTAAGTTCTTTTCTTTCCAATCCACATCTTCAATGGCCTAGCCTGTCCTAAGTAAGGATATGTGTCTAGATATCACTCGGATATTCTTTTTCTAACAATTATCTAGATTTGAAACTGTTAGATTAGAGATCTAATGGCCCTATTTTTTTAGAGGAGGGTGATATTTTTTTTAGAGGGGGTGGGGGAGAATTCACGGCTGTTAGATATCTAATCCAATGGTCACAAATCTGGATGATAGTTAAGAAGAAAACATCCGGATGATGTTTATCGACACCCTCTAATTAAACTTGCGCACAACAACAGAGTAGTACTGCAGTGATATTTAAGTGCTGTCCTTCAAGTATAGATTAAATGAATCTTAGAAAACAATATGACGGATTAAGCTAATGACATTGCTGTAACACACAAGGCAAAACTTCTGCATGCCGGAAGTTACCGTTGGAAGCTAAGCAACTGTCTCCTCCCCGCCAAAATTGCATTTAGTGATTGACACACACACACACACACAGTCCAAGTCATTGCGCCGCCCCCCCGATTATTTATCCTTTTGTCCACTCCCCTCCAATTAATTCTTAACCAAGAAATTGCCTTTTGACCTTGCTCTCGTCGTTGTTCCTAGTCGTCGTCCTCATATATAAGCACCAATTCTTGGCCTAATCAGACAGGCAGGAGGGGTTCTTGTTCAGACTTCAGAGTGTTTCTTGCAAGTTTTGCTGCCCATCCATGGGTATGTTCAGCTCATCCGCGAAGGTGTACAGGCCGGCCGCCGAGGTCAATCTCGGCCCCGACAGCGACGAATTCTACATCAGTCCTAACGTCAAAGGTTTCCCTTGCTGCTCATTTACAATTCTAGTCTGAATTCTGTTATCGGAGTATCATTCTGAATTCAGTCCTTCGAGTTTGCTTCTTCAGCTCCTCGGGTCGCCGGGCTTCTGGTGAAGATCTTCGTGTGGATTCTTGAGATGCCGATCGTCGGTCAGATTGTGCTTTACATCTTGAAGAAGGATAATCTCATCAATAAGGTGCGGCAGAAACTTAACTCTCCTGAAAATTGTATCTCTTTCTTTCTTCAAAACAGAAAAAAAAATAAGAACTTCTCCTTTCTGATAATATCAGATGAAGTTCAGCCTAATTTGCAGTTACCATGCATGCATGTAAACTGTAATGATCGGTGATGACTTAAGTTTCACCGAAACGTTGTGAACACAATTACTGCAGCAGCAAATTGCACTGCAGTGCGGTTTCCTTGCACTTTCTTGGAGCAATCTCAGGAATAGTTTCTCTGATTTTGACACAGTTTTCTGACTTGTGAACACACTGTTTGCAGCTTGTCTCAGAGGCCGAAATCCCGGAGCCGCCACTGTTCACTGCAACCCACAGCTGGGAAGGTTCTCTGCAATTTCTAAACATCTGAGCATGCCAAATTCTTGCTTGGAGCAGAACATTTTTTTTTTTGTCAGTGGATCCAATTCAGACAACAAAACTGCTGCTGCTGCAGACATTCCAGAGCAGAATATCAGCCTGGCGAAGCCCGACTTGTCGCCGGCAGAGCGCGTTCAGGAGGCCGTCAGCTGCCTCCCTGCTCGCCCCGACTCGACGCTCACCGCTGATGCGTCGTCGAACCTCAAGCGCTGGACGATAAGGGACTTCTCCGAGGCATACAGTTCGGGAGAGACTACACCTGTTCAGGTTTGTGTTGGCTTCCATTGTTCTTGACAATAGTTAGAACTTACAAGGTTTACATGGTAGTTTCTGATCATTTGCTGTACTGGGTTTAACTCTGTCCTTAACTAATGAATTGTCATGGCCAAGAAAGTTTAAGCACGTCACAAAATATATTTTGCTCCTGACAGTCACAGCATGATGTAAAAATAAAGTTATAAATTAGGAAATTTTTACGGTACATTATACTGGTAGTGAGATAGTGGTAGTAGAAATTAAATCTGAATATTGATTTGTGAGGGCAAAACAAATTTTTTTATATATCTATCTTTTGTGAGGGTATTATGGACTTTTTCTCTTAATCTATTATTGATTCTTTCCACCATCACCTCCGCCTCTCACCCGTTTCTTGTGCCGCCGCCGCCGTCTCTCGTACGCGTGCTGCCGTGGTGTTTACATAAATTACTCTTATGCCATATATTCCCTTTACAATTCTACCTCTTTCGAGATTCTACTACTAGTACTGTCAGTGGTAGTATAACTAAATCATAACTAATTTAATCCACTGAATTAAAAAGAATAGACGACTCACATTTATTTTAGAGTACTGTAAAAGAACCCATAAATCATGATAAATGTGCAAGAACAACATTGTTTCAGGTTGCGAGGAGGTTTCTGGCTGCAGTGAAGGAGTGCTCAAGCCCTAGCCTAAACATGGCCTTCTTCATCAGCTACAACCCCGAAGACATCACGAAGCAGGCTGAGGAGTCCACCCTCAGATACCAGAGAGGTAAATAAATCCTACTCTCCTTCATTTACACTGCACATGCACAGTAACAATGAACAGCAACATAGTAACAGCTAATAACACCACAAAACAATGACTGAGCTAGCTGTTCCTCTTATTGAGTTTCATGCGCCAATCAGTTCATCTAAAAGTTTAAGCTGATGAGAAAAGATGGACAATTCACTTATACTTCAACACTCCCCCTCACGTGTAGGCTCCCTTAGGCCTAATACGTGGAATAGAAGTGGACTGCAATTATTATTTTTTAATTGCGTCAGCCGGGTCTTGAACTCGAGATCTCTTGGCTCTGATACCATATTAAATTGCATGCACCAACCAGTTCATCCAAAAGCTTCTCAATACCTCTCAACCAACAAATCACCTTTTCTTGGTTCTCGCCCTCTTTAAACAGACACAGTAGACCCCAGAAGAATTGATGATTACTGAAACTACTGAATTTTTTTTTTGACCAAGTTGAGTGGCATCACTTTTGCTGTTTTGTTCTTTAACCGTAGGGACACCTCTGTCTGCAATGGATGGAGTGCTGGTGGCCGTGAAAGACGAGATAGATTGCTTGCCATACCCAACCACAGGTAATATAAGACCTGATCTTTTTGGCTGTGGTTTATAGCTTTTGGCTGCGGTTTATAGTTTTTGGGTTGTTTGTACGAGAGATTATAGAGTAACAGAAATTCACATACGATTTTTGCCAATATAAATGCAGTCAATAAAGTATGTACTACAATTAACTAGTAGACCCTATTTTTAAAAAAAATACTTCGTTTAAAATACTCCATGGTGCCTACCACGGTCGCGGGCGCGTCACCTCCGTGGAGCTCATCATCTGTCGCCCTTGGCCAAACAGTGCCACGCTATGGGAACCTGCTGCGGTCGGAGCCACGTGTCGGCCCTTGAGTTTTCTATGCTCCGTAAGGGGGTTAGATTTGTAATCTCGTAGACCAATTTCTAAATCAAGATGGCAAAGTCGAGCCAAATAAAAAAATACATCTTTCAATCTTGATGAGAAGCACGCTCGATGGGATTGTTGCACTCACTGGTCCACGTCTCGCCGTAACTCCGCGATGCCACAGTAAAAAGCTTTGGCCTTTGGTCCGTTCGAAACACATGAATCTTGCAGAAGATATATAAGTTGGGACCTTTCGCTCGACTCCAGCAGCAGCTCGGGAATTAAAGAGCATCCCCGCGTTCCAAACGGGGTTTCTAATTCCGTGCGAATTATTGTAACGGTGCGTGCATGCAGGCGGGACGCGCTGGCTGGGGGGCGCGCGCGCGTGCGGGGCGGACGCGGCGTGCGTGGCGGCGCTGCGCGCCTGCGGCGCCATCCTCGCCGGGAAGACCAACATGCACGAGCTCGGCGCCGGCGTCAGCGGCATCAACCCGCACCACGGGTACGTCGCGCGCCTACCGTATTTAATTTACCAGGCGGCGTACACGGTAACTGCTTCGGTTTTCACTCTCCGTGATCATCTCCGTGGCCAAGCACTAGCTGCCACGTGCAATTCCACTTACCACGGGTATGCTTGCTTGGTCCGGTCATTTCATCATGTCGTATCATGTTAGGCCGTTGTGTCGATTTTAGCTTAGCTCTAAGTAATTATATACGGTGGAGACGACAACGAATATCGACGGTACATATTATCGAATAAATGATCTTAAGCCTTTTCCTAATATCTAAAATCCTAATATCTTTTGATTAAAAGATCAAATAGCCGTGAAACTTTGTACGTAAATTTCTTAAGGTCTCAGGAAGCTAATCCAATCTTGGATTGAAAACTTAGTAAACAAGTTGAGACCTTTTTGTGATTTAACCAAGCGCGCACAAAATCGAGACTTCGAGATCGAAGAGATGAGAATATCCAAGATGGCTTTGAGTATGATTCCACATAATACAACACGTTAGATCATCACAAAATCAAGCAAGAACAACCTTTCAGATCAAAAAGATACAGGACAGAGCCGAGAAGCAAAAAAGAAAACAGAGGAAGAACCAAATCAACCTGGGCAAACTCAATCAGACAAAAGATACACAAACGGTAGATCAAAGATTGATGTATTTCTCTTGCAAACGACCCAAGTCACTTGGCGCACCACGTGCTTCTCCTCGTGCATGATAGCACCCAATTTTCTCGACCATCTGGACCTCGACTCCTCCCTGAGCCTAGTCCTGGTCCACCTCACCATTGCCCGTCATGTCCACCACCGGTAGCTTACGCTCTGGTTCCTCGTCGTCTCGGCTTGTAACTACCCCGCAAGCCTCAGTCATCTTCGGTGTCTCCCTGATTGTTCTAAACCTCAACACCTCCTGTGCCTTGTCCCGGTCCTTCCACACCTCACCATAACCTAGTTCCGAAGTCCTGCAACCAACACCAACAAACAAATCATCACGTAGCACCGCACGATACATAAAGATCATCAATTTGCACAATCAAAATATATGCACCCAAATTACTGATTCTAATCCTAGAACCAAGTAATAACCACACGTGCACATTAGCAACAAACACCCCAGTCAATCCTGATCAGAACACCAATATTTCCAAAGAACAATCTCAGCTCATCGACTGGTCTGATATGACTTACAAGTACTCGGATGCTCAAGAATAGAGGTACTCGTAGCCCACGAGTTCCTACCAGACCGTTACGACCATTGAACGCAGGCTATGACTTACTAAAATAGATCGCTACGGCTACCGCTCGCATAGGCTACGACTATCAATTGCTACAGCTCACGACTGCCGAACACCACGGGTTACGACTACCGATCACAACCGTGTAGAAGCTACAACCATCGACCATCCATGGTCATTTAGACATTGAAGCTTTCGACTACCCCGTGGTTGCTCAGCCGATCAAGTCTACCGATCGGACCGTCTGACCACGAAGTCATAAACAGCGAACACTCCTATCAGACGAACTCGTAAACCGCAAAGTTGACAGACACACAGACAGAAAGCGATCTTTTGCAAAATTCTCATAAACCAAACTCAACATTCACATATACTCTAATCTAAAAGTCAATTATTTATCACAACCATAAGGTGACCTTCAACAACGTAGAAGTGAACACCACACTAATACAATTCAAATGGTACCTTCAGAATGATTCCTCCACCAGTTGAGTGGCCAAAGCATTTTATTTTTGTTGGTTGTTTGACAAATCTCATAATGCTCTATTAGAAATCTAAGCTGTCTCAGTTTCAAGCCTCATATGAACCTATGACCATCCAATTCACCATCGACTCCTTCCTTATACTCAAATCAGGATTCATTTCTGTACCCAAATCAGTAAATAAACCATCTTTCCCCATATTCGTTAAGAATCACATGCTCGGCGGTAGGAAGGAAACAAAATCAAAGGGAAATACAGACATATACAGGCACATCAATCTCATGCAAGGCCAACTATCAACCACCAGACTAGTCAAACCAAACTAACCGTTTTAAATGAGAGAGGAACGGAAACCGTTCTTACCTGTGCTCATTCAAGCCGTGCATGACCACAACGAGCGCCCAGCAAACACGCATCACCGACAGCAAGGACAAATGATCAACACAGTAACAAATTTTGTGAGGGATCAAAAATGGGAAAAACTTTCGAACGGTACACCGTTCTCATGCGTAGAACGGCATCTCGCCATTACTCCTCCGCCTCGCAATCTCCTAAGCACACGCCGCCGCTCCCTCCCTCTCGTTCTCCCTCTCTCGCTCCCGTCCGCTGCTCCCTCCCTCCTCGCCGCCGTCATCCCTTAACTCTCCTCCGCCACTGGATTCGGCTCCCCCGCTATGGTTTTACCCTTCTCCCGGACATAGAAGGAGGTCGGGGGGAGGCAGCGGCCTGGCGGTGGGCGACGGTGGGGGCGATGGACGGGGGTAGGAGGGTGGTGGCGATGGCGGTGTAGTAATTAGGTTGGGTGAGGCGAGGCGGGCGGGGAGGGTTGGGGGCTGGCGAGGCGAGGCGGCGATGGCACCGTCGGTAGTGGGTGGTGGTGGAGGGTGGGGAGGTAGAGGAGGAGTGTAGAGCTGGGCCAGCGCCAGAGAAGAAGGCGAGAAGGGTGACGCTCCGAAGAGAGAGGAAGTGGAGCGAAGCGACGGAGAAGAAGGCGGAGGAGGAGCGGCGCTGGTTGGCTATACCATTCAGATCGATCTGAACGGTATAGCGTGGCATAGTAGCGCTCTAAACAAATTCCTGGATTTAATTCCTCTCTTCTATATAAAAATCAACGTCTCTTACCTTGGCATAATGGCGGCGGAGGAGGACGCTCAGGGCCACCAGTACTGCGTGAACAACATCTCGCCCGCGTAGGGTAGGGAGGAGCTCGTGCTCCCGCCTCGCCTCCCATGCCTACCGCACGGCAACCTTCCCGGTGCGATGACGCCTGTCTCCGCACAGCGGCCATGGGAGACCTGGCCAGCACTCATAGCACCACAACCTTCCCCTTCTTCCCGCTCGCCGCGGACATGAATGCAGCCACGGCGTCGGCGGCCTTGGCCACCACCATGGCCCCTGGCCGCGCGCCAACGGAAGGGTAGGAGCAGCGACATTAGCTAATGTCCCGTTACAAGCAGCGATTGCTTCCGGTTTTGAGAAACAAAAAACTATCTTTGAAATATGTTGTCTTTTTTAACATAACTTTCTTTCTTTTTTTCATTATATTATCTATAAAGATATAACAATTTTTTATTTTTTAATTAAATATCTCAAAAAAAAATAACGGCTGTTACGTGCTATTTCAGTAAAAAGAAAAAAGAAGCAAAAACAGCACTTTTGGAACAAGGCGAGGTAGTAATAAAGGCCGTTAAAACTGTACGCGGTGGACCAAAAAAGAGAGGAAATAAAAAGTTTGTACCTGATCTGATCCGCTGCGTTTACGATGATGTCTCTACAGGTCCACGAGGAACCCGTACAACGTCGGCAAGGTCTCCGGCGGCTCCTCCAGCGGCTCCGCCGCCGTGGTCTGCGCCGGCCTCTGCCCCGTCGCTCTCGGCGTCGACGGTGGAGGCTAGCAATTCTCACTGGCAACATTAGCTGCGATACTAGCTGTACTGGGTTAAGATTCTGGGGACACTGAATTTGCTGATGTGGTTCTGTCTTCTGCTCCAGGATCTGTTCGGATGCCGGCCGCGCTGTGCGGTGTGGTTGGTTTCAAGCCGACCGCCGGACGGCTGTCCAATGCTGGGTACGCACATCACCTTCCATAAACGTGAAAAAAAACTATCCGCAAATGGTTCTGATCAAATGGTTCAGGCACACGACATCTCGAAGCTAATGGAACATGCATACAAAATCGACTTAAAGAGTTAACGAAAAACGAGCATGCATATACCATTCATGTCGCTCAAAATGATGCTGCTGCGGTTTCAGGGTTCTTCCGTTGAATTGGACTGTCGGGATGCCGGGGATCTTGGCAGGGACGGTGGAGGATGCTGCCGTCGCGTCAGTGACCTCTCTTTCTTTCAGAAACTGTTACCGTCAATCTTATTGCCAATTTGCCATCAGCTGTATGTATAGCATGAGCTGAAAAGTAAAAATCTTGTGGTGTTTTGGCTATTTCAGTTATTCAGCTATCGTTGATCAGTCTCAGCCATCTTACTTGCGGGTAAAGGCCATTTCTTTGTTACATTTCTTAGAGCATTCACCATTCAGTGAGACTGACTTACTGACAGAATTGCCTTGCAGCCTGAGTTGAATCTGCCTTTGCTCAAGTCTACACTGTCCATTAGTAACATCAAACTAGCAAAATATGCAAAGGTTAGTGGGACTGTAAGCCAAAATGATAAGTTAAAGGGACTCTGAACATTGTGCTAACACTGCGACAAAAACAGTGGTTTAACGACAGTGCAGAGGACATCAGAAGCTGCTGTGACAAAGCTCTTCAGACGCTGCACACACGATACGGCTGGGAGGTAAGACAGACTCTGTAGTTAAAGTGGATTGGCAGAAAGAAATGTAGCAATAATTTTGTCAAGAACTCCATGATAGCTCATGTAATCTGGCAGAAAGAAATCTCATTTCTTCTTGCGATTCTTTCTTCACTGCAAGACTCTGGATGTGACTATACCCGAGATAGAGGAGATGCGCCTTGCGCATTACGTGACGATCGGTTCAGAATGCGCTGCTTCACTTGCTAAATATCTTGACAAACTGTAAGTACTTGATATGATGTCTTCTGTGCGTTTTAATGCAACAAACTTTGAGCCACGATTGAACCGACCACGTCCTTTGAATTGTGCCAGGAAGAAATCTGAAATCGGATGGGATGCAAGGGTCACGCTGAGTGTCTTCGGTTCATTCAGCAGCAGAGCTTACCTGAATTCGCAACGACTCCGGTAGGCTATGATTTGTCAGACAGAGTCTCTGAACATTAGAACAGTGATAAATTTCTTAGGATGTTGCACAAATAATAAAATAGGAGATTGGAGCATTTGCCCCATACATAAACATAGAATTTGATGATTTGCCCTATTTGTCTCATTGACATGTGGGCCTTGGACCCACATGTCAATGAGACATCATAGGGCAAATCATCAAATGCAATGAAAGATGTGGCAAAAAAATCAATTACCTCTAATAAAATTGAGTGTTCTATTCATTATTTTGATGGTCCATATAATCTGCAAAACATGTATTCAGGAACCGTCAGATGTACTTCCACAAGGAGATCTTCAAGACAGCAGACGTTATCGTGTCACCAATGACTGGGTATTTGCAGATTTCATCACACTCAAATTAGCCACACATGCGTCATTTTGTCACTGAAATTAGTATTCATCCTTCACCAATCAACACCAACTACTTCTGCAGTGTGACTGCCTACACGCTACAAGATGACGCACTGAACAGCGGAGAGCTAGACTACATAAACGGAGGTAACGAACCAGAATTCAAAGAACATTTTTCAGTAACTGCATACCATGTATGCTAACTCGGTGACATGTTGTTTCATCCAAAGCTGCGTTGATCCGGTACTCAATAGCAGGGAACTTTCTCGGTTTGCCGGCCATTACCGTCATGGTAACAGAAACTCTGAACTCGGTCTACTTTCTGCAGAAACAAAATCCATCTACACAATGCTTAAGAAGTTAACAGCTTACATGATTGTATAAACTGGTGATCAACCTGTCAGGTTGGGTATGACAAGGGCGGACTGCCCATCGGCCTTCAGTTCATCAGCAGGCCGTGGTCCGAAGCGACTTTGCTCCACATAGCATTCGCAATGCAGGCAAGTGAAATCAGCAGTCTGTCCAAAGTATCGGCTGCTAAAATGTGAAGATGTGTTCCTGCTTTCTCGTACTGATTACTGAAACCTCCTGCGATTCTGGCTGGCTGCAGGAAGCGTGCATCAAGGACTACAGAAAGCCTGCGGTGTTCTACGATGTCCTCAAGAAAGACTGAGAGAGTGTTCAAGAGCCGGCTGCAGATACGTCAGTTCGTCGTTTTGATCAGGTGAAGAGATGTAGCAAATCGTTCCTCCATTGTGTGAGAACTTAAATATGATCTGGCTACTCATCTAGCATACAGGATCTGAAAGAGAGGAGGCAGAAAACGCAAAATAGCTCGAGTTCAGTAGCAGCTTAGGCTCAGGGGATTCAGTTGATGTAAGCAGTAATGTGAAACATTGTTTTGCGTACGGTTGTGCAAAAATATATAAATATGGTATGAATTTTCGGCTACGCTGAGGTGTTTAATCCTAGCATCTTCGCGAGGGCAGTAGTAGCTGCTCACGATTTGTGAAAAAGAAAGAGAGGAATTTAGCTGCATCAGTAGCTGCATGTGGGGCTCTGACATATGGGTCCCACGGTAGACCGACGCCCCAGTCGGAGTGTCAGCGCCATGAACGCGCGTACACGTGGCGACAAGCACCTCCAATTATTATTTCGCGGATGGACGATACTGCCCCGCTGCCCATGTGGGGGCAATTACGTCCTCTTAAGCAACAGATGGAGAACAGCTAAAAAATTTGGAAAGAAACCTACTGAATTTCTCTATTCTCTTACTTGCTCATCTTAGTCTTAACTGGTTACAAGTCTTCTCAATATATAGACTAATACTCTTCTACTAACATACGTATTCGGACTTCAAATTGAGCACAACTTCAACTTGAGTTACACACGGAGACGAACTCTACTGCGTCTTGAACTCTAAGTCAACACTATTTCTAACATTAATGTATACATGAGTCCGCGGCTGCGTGCACGAAGTAATTGGTGTCTTGCATGTAGGTGCATGTGTTTTACTTAGTTGATTAGTGGAATGCCTCGTGAGGTTAGTGGCTTGAGTTGCCCACGTAGCACAGAATGAGCAAATGTCGCTGCGGGTGGTGGTGTAGGTGCTCTTCTTTGAGCAGTTCCACTTTTCGCATGTCCATCGCCGGGTGGTTCTTCCTTCTTTGTGACCGACAACGCGACAGCTGACGGTGCGCACCTGCACCCAGGCAACAGCGCCATCGTCCCTAAGGGCGGTGTCACCGCTGGCCAGGTCGAAGCTGATGCCGACCCACCCAAGGGGAGGAGAGCGAGGCCATCACTGACGTGAAGGAGCAGTCAGGAGCAAGCACAAGTGCCCTGAGTGAACCATTATTTCGGCTAGAGTGGTGCAAAGTGAAAGTATTAGCTAAATCTAGTGTAAATGAAACACGTGTAAACTTACCTAATGTAAAGTGCAATTTACTCATTTTTAAGTACAATGGTGGACACCACACGCACTCATGCACACACGTCCCAACTCATACACACGTGGGTGCATCCACATGCACACATCTAGCTAGAGCAGAAGTCTATATCTCATGGAGCACGGACACACGATTTAACCACTGAATACATCCACATGTGCGTGTACTGTCCCTTCTTGAGACCTAGCCCGAGGGGATAAGTAGAAAATCCTTTGTTCGATCCAGGGATCGAACTCAGGACCGATGGGTTTGAAACACACGAACCTACCACTGAGCTAATGCTCAGTTCCTATGAAAGTATAATGGGCATTGCTAGCGCTCAGACGTATGATAGGAGCTTTCCCATCGTACACATATCCGTCGTTGGATTTTTATAAACATATGGATCCCATACTATCGGATGTCCTTCATGATCGACGAAATAAAAAACCTCGATTGCAACAAAGTGTACAACCAAGTGTAATAAAAACCTGTTGGGTTGCAACAAAAAAACACTCAGGCGTTCCTCCGCGTAACAATTGAAACAACTCATAAAACATTTTGATTTCGTGTGTGGAATATTGTGCAATGATTGTTGCAACATTGAGAATAAAGTTGAAAAAAATACATTCTCTCAACAAAAACGTTACTATATCAAAAATAACAATGGCAACATTTAGACGTTGAGGACGCAATATTTTAGATTGCGAAGTGCAACATCTCAAGGATCTATACTGTAACATTCAAAAAATAACAATTTGAACGTCTTAAATCACCTATTATAAAAAAATCTTGTAGATACAACAAACACTCGACTCACTGGTTTTGGTCTCGACGACGGCGAAGGAGGCGGCTAGCCCGATTCCACATCACCGGTAGGCTCGGATCTGGCAGGACCAAAGGCCAGTTCAAGTAGGGTAGGGTATTCGATTCATTAGCGAGTAGGGTATGTCCCCATTATAACAATATTTAAATATAATTGGCCTATAGAGTTTATGCATTCAAAAACGAACCTTAAAATTGAATTCGCAATATCTAAGGACGTGCACCGAAAGGCGAAAACAGCTTTACGTGCACCTGACCCAAAAATGTTCCTTCCTCGGGCCCACACGCAGTGGCACACCGCTTCGTGACACTTTCACCGGCTTCTACTAGTGGTGTCCATTGGGCCATCTTGGCCAAGACGACGACGGGCTCGGCTCAAGACGGCTTGCTTAGGCACTGACTGGTTAAGGCAGGTGTAATAAGCAGGTAGTCTTGGTCTTGGCCATGTGGTGTGGTCTTGAGCCGAGCACGGCTTGGATTGGCGTCTTGCGTCTTGGCCGAACGCAGTTAAGGCTAAGCAGACGTCTTACCCGCCCAGCTTGCTTAGCAGAAAAAAGAAAAAAATAAGAAAATTGAAAAAAATAAGAAAAATTGTAAAATATAGAAAAATCGAACAAAAATCAGAAAAATATATAAAATGTAGACATTGTTAATCATAAAATAAATATTTGCAATGACATAATGAGCTTTATTAATTTATTAAATTACATGGGATGGTCGCCTCATTAAAAACTTTACCAAGTAAAACTCAATTTGAGAAAACCTTGGTAAAGAAAAAAGTCTGACCTATAAAGCTCATTAGTGGCCCGATGTGAAGAAAATATTGAAAATTCTATTCATTGCTATCTAAATACAAATTCTCAAAAGATTCTTCTAAATCTTTATTATCTGCATATGTTGAAGTCTTGATTGACTTGTTCCCGGTCTTTGACGGTCGAAGTACCGACCATCTCGTTGGAGAGACTTGTTCGTCGCTCCTCAATTATTCTTCCGGAAAGGCGAATCTCGACTCAGGAGGCTGGAGGCAGAGACAGATCAACACATCCGTGCTAATATGGATAGCGGATATGATACCTTACGGGTTTGCCACCATGAGAGGATGTTCAACTCGCTCGAAGCTCACGCTATCCTTGTTGAGATAGCTTGATAGGTCTCCAGTGCTTTGTCGTCTTCCTCCGATTGTTGTGTACCGCACCTGCACGAGAATCCCTAGGCGAAGAACCAAAATCTTGCCCCATTGCATAGTCCCCTAGAGGTGCTAGGGACTACGGGGTCTTTCAAGCATGGACCCAAACTTATTTTCATATTTATCATATACCTCATATAATTTATCATATGATGAGTATAGTATGTACGATAGTCTAAACCGGTAGCATCACTTAAAAGTTGTAAAATATTTATAAATCCGTGGAGTTTGGCCTAGGATCCAAAATAAAGGCGAATGCATATAAAATAGAATTTCCTTCCAATATTTTAAAACTTAGTTTTCATGGCAACTCTGACATCCCGTAGTATAGGATCATTTTCAAAAGCTTTTAGGTGAGTGACAATTTCAAGAATGTTATGAACAATTAGAGGAGATGTAGGGTAGTATACTCGAGAAAGACAAAGTGTAGCTTTATGAAAAAGTTCTAGAAAGGAAAATATTTTTGACCAACAACCCAATCGTCCTCGATGAAGTTCGGGGTCTCTAACTTGGGTTCTCTTGGAGGAGCTACGAGATTGATGGCTTTGGGTGTGAAGGAATACGAGATAATGTGCTCTTATATGGCAACATATGTTTAAGCATAAGGTAAGTAGAGTTCCATCTAACAGGCATGTCTAAACCAAATTTTCTAGGACGAACGTTCATTGCTACATAAAAACTCTTATATCGACTATTCGTTGGTTAGAACAATTAATAAATGAAATTGCATCCCTAAAAGAATCAATACAAGCATTTAATCTTTTAAACCAGATTTAACAATGAGATTAATAATATGACAAGCACAACGTTGATGCGATAAAAAGATTGTGCATAAGAATTAAACATAGGAGTAAGAATTTCCATAGCTCTAGTGTTTGCGGTTGCATTATCTAAAGTTATAGAAAAATTTTATCCGTGAGGCCAAAATCTTCTACAACTCTAATAATACTTTCGCAATATTTTCGACATTATGTGAAACATTAATTAATTTAAATCCTATAATTCTTTTTCCATTATCCGGTCATCATTAACATAATGAGCAACAACACTAATATAATCTTCTCTAGCCCTACCACTCCATATGTCGGATGTCAAAGCGATAGAGAATGTACATGTATGAAACATTTCTTTCAATTTTTCACGACAATTGTTATAATATTTAATTAAATCTCTAGTTGTTGTTTGCTGAGATACGAACTAAATCTAGGGTTATGAGCATTTCTAATATATTTTTCAAAAGCATCGACTCACCAAAATTTAAAGGTTAATCTTGAGAAGCAATCAATCTACAAAGAGATTCCCGAGCTACCTGGGTTGTACTCCCACGCACGTCTCGAGTAGTCGGGGTTGTATTGCATTGTGTTCCGACGCATTTGTATTCCTTGCCTTCTTTTGCGACTTGCGCATGTCGTTGTAGGTGACCCGTCCCACGAAGATTTTGCGGTCAGTTCATTACCACAAATTTTACAAACAAGCATACCTCATCGAATTTCCATCATCGTCGGTCTTGATCTTCTTGTCGAAATCATTCCAAGCTGCCGATGTCTTGGCTCTTGTTCTTTTGCACCGTGCTTTGCGTTGTGGATGCACTTGTTGAGCCGGCAGAAGATGGATGGATATGCTCCACAGGGCCTCCTCTCCGGTTTGTTGTATGTCCTCGCGGATGGATATGCTTGTTGAAAGCAGTTGCATATCCTCCGTAGAGGCCGAGTCGGAGAGTTCAAAATCGTAGTTCTCCATTAAATCAGCGCAAATTGAAATATAAAAGAACGATTAACTTACTATTAAACCAACAAATAATACCAAGAATTAAAATAAGACACACTACTACCTCCTTTGCAGCTCCTACAAAATCTTTCAAGATTTTTGAATTTTAATTTTGCCCGAATTTTCACCAAATTTGCGCAAATACTTTCGGATTTTCACAGCTAAACCGAGAGATGAGAGTGAGGTTTGAGGTGTGGAAAATGAAGAAAACTACCCCTATTTATAGGAAAATTTCAGATTTTTCGATTTTTTGCTATTTTTCCGATTTTCCCCTCCAACGGTCAAAAAGCGGCTATATTTTCGAATTAAGCGGGCGGCGTCTTGGTCTTAGGGCGCTGACCCGTTTAGGCGTGTCGTGCGTCGGGGCGGGCCCGCCGTCTTGCGTCTTGCGTCTGTCGTCTGCCAAGAGACGGCCGATTCTAAGCAGCAGTCTTGGTCTTGGCCGCCGTCTTGTGCGTTCGGCCCGAACGCGGCCGGTCCCGCCGTCTTGGTCTTGGCCGACCCGTTAAACCTCCGTCTTGGTCTTGGTCGTGGTAGAGACCAGAGATGGCATGGCGGTGATGCGTTCTGGCCGACCCGTTGGACACCTCAACCTGCGCACTTGGGAGGCGGACATGAGCGCCCTGCGGACCCCGTATTCCGCTAGTGGTGTCCATTGGGCGTCTTGGGCGCAGACGCAGACGGGCCCGGCTCGGCAAGACGGCCTGGTTAGGCACGCTGCAGATTAAGGCCGGTGTAATAAGCGGGCCGTCTTGGTCTTGCCCGTGGCCGTGATGCGAGCCGTGCCTGACCCGTTGGCGTCTTGCGTCTTGGGCCGAACGCAGTTAAGGCTAAGCAGGACGTCTTGGCCCGCCTAGCCGTTGCTTAGAAAAAAGAAAAAATAAGAAAATTGAAAAAATAAGAAAAATTGTAAAATATAGAAAATCGGAAAAAATCGGAAAAATATATAAAATGTAGACATTGTTAATCATAAAATAAATATTTGCAATGACATAATGAGCTTTATTAATTTATTAAATTACATGGGATGGTCGCCTCATTAAAAACTTTACCAAGTAAAACTCAATTTGAGAAAACCTTGGTAAAGAAAAAAAGTCTGACCTATAAAGCTCATTAGTGGCCGATGTGAAGAAAATATTGAAAATTCTATTCATTGCTATCTAAATACAAATTCTCAAAAGATTCTTCTAAATCTTTATTATCTGCAGATATGTTGAAGTCTTGATTGACTTGTTCCCGGTCTTTGACGGTCGAAGTACCGACCATCTCGTTAGAGACTTGTTCGTCGCTCCTCAATTATTCTTAGGAAAGCGAATCGACTCAGGAGGCTGTAGAGCGAGAGCAGTCAACACATCCGTGCTAATATGGATAGCTGGATATGATACCTACGGGTTTGCCACCATGAGAGGATGTTCAACTCACCGCTCGAAGCTCACGCTATCCTTGTTGAGATAGCTTGATAGGTCTCGGTGCTTTGTCGTCTTCCTCCGATTGTTGTGTACCGCACTGCACGAGAATCCCTAGGCGAAGAACCAAAATCTTGCCCATTGCATAGTCCCCAGAGGTGCTAGGGACTACGGGGTCTTTCAAACGCATGAGACCCAAACTTATTTTCATATTTATCATATACCTCATATAATTTATCATATGATAGTATAGTATGTACGATGAGTCTAACCGGTAGCATCACTTAAAAGTTGTAAAACATTTATAAATCCTTGAGTTTGGCCCTAGGATCCAAAATAAAGGCGAATGCATATAAAATAGAATTTCCTTCAATATTTTAAAACTTAGTTTTCATGGCAACTCTGACATCCGTAGTATAGGATCATTTTCAAAAGCTTTTAGGTGAGTGACAATTTCAAGAATGTTATGAACAATTAGAGGAGATGTAGGGTAGTATACTCCAGAAAGACAAAGTGTAGCTTTATGAAAAAGTTCTAGAAAGGAAAATATTTTTTGACCAACAACCCAATCGTCCTCAGTAAGTTCAGGGTCTCTAACTTGGGTTCTACTGGAGGAGCTACGAGATTGATGGCTTTGGGTGTGAAGGAATCTGAGATAATGTGCTCTTATATGGCAACATATGTTTAAGCATAAGGTAAGTAGAGTTCCATCTAACAGGCATGTCTAAACCAAATTTTCTAGGACGATGGATGGATATGCTCCACCGGGGCCTCCTCTCCAGTTTGTTGTATGTCCTCCGCGGATGGATATGCTTGTTGAAACAGTTGCATATCCTCCGTAGAGAGGCCAGTCGGAGAGTTCAAAATCGTAGTTCTCCATTAAATCAGCGCAAATTGAAATATAAAAGAACGATTAACTTACTATTAAACCAACAAATAATACCAAGAATTAAAATAAGACAACACTACTACCTCCTTTTAGCTCCTACAAAAATCTTTCAAGATTTTTGAATTTTAATTTTGCGAATTTTCACCAATTTATGCAAACACTTTCGGATTTTCACAGCTAAACCGAGAGATGAGAGTGAGGTTTGAGGTGTGGAAAATGGAGGCCGCTGCCCCTATTTATAGGAAAATTTTGATTTTTTGAATTGTTCTTTATTTTCCGAATTTTTCCCTCCAACGGTCAAAAACGGCTATTTTTGAATTAAGCGGGCGGGCGTGCCGTCTTGGGCGGGCGTGCCGTGTCGTCTTGTCTTGGGCAGGCGTCTTGAGGCCGTCTTGCGTCAAAGACGCACCGACCGATCTAAGCAGTAGTCTTGGTCTTGGGCCGCCGTCTTGGCCTTCGGCCCGAACACGGCCCGGTCCGCCGTGCGTCGTGCCGCCCAGCCCGTTTAGCCTCCGTGCCGTGCCGTCGCGGGCGGGCCAACGATGGCGGGCAGCGGTGCGGCCGTTAAAACCCGCCCGTTTGGACACCTCTAATTCCCGCACTACCCTCTCTCCTCCATCCGGAGGGGCAAAACCGTCCACCCAAAAAATATCGGCGTGCCCCTCTCGTCTTCTCCCCTCCTCCCCAACCCAAACGCTTCTTCAGATCTGATCGGCAGAGCCAAGAACCCCAGAAGGAAAGACACGATCTCGCGAGGGGAGGGAGGCCGACCTGCTCATCGCGAGGAGGAGACGAGGGTTCGGCGGTTCCGGATCGCAGCAGCAGGAGGAAGATGTCGTCGACGTTCAGCGGCGATGAGACGGCGCCCTTCTTCGGCTTCCTCGGCGCCGCCGCCGCGCTCGTCTTCTCATGTACGACCCTGTCCCATTTTTTCCTATCGAAATTCGCGGGCTTTTTTTCTCGCGGAGGAGGAGGTCTCGTGGTCGCTTACGTGGGGCAAAGATTGGAGCTTGGGCCTGCTCCTTCTCCGATCCATGCTGCTAGGATGCTGCTCGTTCGATTCGTGAGGCCCTGGTGCTTGCAGTTGCTCTGATCTACCGTAATTCGCGAGCTGTTTTTGCTCCATTCCGACCTAGATTTGATCCGTTTAGCAGACGACGTGCACGCGCACTTGCAAACTGGAAATCTTTTGATCTGATCTGAACACCACTTGGGATCCATGCGATTGTGACGAGATCTCTCCTCTCTCTCTCTCTGGCTGTGCCTTGCAGGCATGGGGGCGGCGTACGGAACGGCCAAGAGCGGCGTCGGCGTGGCGTCCATGGGCGTGATGCGCCCGGAGCTCGTCATGAAGTCCATCGTGCCCGTCGTCATGGCTGGTGTGCTCGGTATCTACGGCCTCATCATCGCCGTCATCATCAGCACCGGGATCAACCCCAAGGCCAAGCCCTACTTCCTCTTCGACGGCTACGCGCACCTCTCGTCTGGCCTTGCCTGTGGCCTAGCTGGTCTCGCCGCCGGCATGGCCATCGGCATCGTCGGTGACGCTGGAGTCAGGTAATAGATGCTTACATCGTCGGTGACCCTGCACGTTGATTTTGCTGTAACTGGCATGTATGTTGGTTTGCTATTGTTAGTAAGTTGCTTGTTGTTAATGCATGTGCACGTGACTAGATAAGTGTGTCTAACCTATGAGTATTGATTGCATTGGAGGAGGTGTATTTGGGCGAATGACACTGACCAATTTATAGACCTTGATCTATTAGTTGATCTGTTTCGGATCTGCCTAGTAATGACATTTGTATCACAATTCACAAAAGCTATACATCTCTGTTGGCGGTTGCGCTTTCCAGTTAATGTTGATAGCGCCAAAATTACTTTTATTTGCTTGTGTTAGTAGGACAATACCATCTTTAAAAAAGTAAATGGAAGTGACCCCATGGATCATTCTCTGTATAAATCCACTTAAAGGTGTTTATATTTAGTTCATTAACGAGCTGAAAACCTGAAGGTGAACCTATGTGAGCAATTTCTTACTATAATAACAGTTCCTGATACATGACATGACAATTGTATTAATTATCTTAGGAAGTAACCCTAATTTATATTAAAAAAATATCAATGAGGCTACTTCCCAAGCGTTATTTTCAGTTCCTGTATCTTTATTGTGTTATTTTAAATAAATGTTGTATATACTCGACATATTTATTGTGCCTCTATTTTGATATCTTGTTTAACTGACAAACATTGTTTAGCAGTGAAAGGGATGTCTTTGTTGATTTATGCTATATCTTCAACGTTATGCTTTATGTTTGTCTTGGTTTTTGTAGTTTCCTAGCTAGTAGGATATCCTATCTGTATGTTGTTTCATTTCTGAGACTCTGCATGTTGTGTTTGTAAGTTTTTGCCACCATTCTAAGTCCTTTTCGATCATATTTGAACACAAGACTAGTTTGTTTTCCATGTACGAGTTGATCGCCTAAAGAGAGTTTTTACACATCCTGTGGTGTATGAAATGAACTTCCAAACTTGGAACTAGTTATACAGTAGAGAATTCCTGCTTTAGAGGAATGTGTGGGATGTTAGGCTTTAAGTTAAAAGATTCTAGATTAAAAAGATGTATCCTTTCTACTTAGTTTGTGGCTTGATATGCTGAAGTCGTTTCACACGAAATGCCATTGTAACAGTACCCCCCATTGTATGGATAAAATTGCCTAACAGTAAATCCCCCGTTCTCATCATTCTCATTGTCTGCAGGGCAAATGCGCAGCAGCCAAAGCTGTTTGTGGGCATGATCCTCATCCTCATCTTCGCAGAAGCGCTTGCTCTCTATGGCCTCATCGTCGGCATCATCCTGTCGTCCCGTGCTGGCCAATCCCGTGCAGATTAGGCACGTTTCTATACAAGCCCCTGCGTGTCCTCTTGTTTTATATCCTTGAGACAACAAGCTGAACTTTAGGGGTTGCCATGTCTCGTTTTCATTCTTCTTCTGTTGGGTCGAGGAAACAATCTGTAGCCAAGGGAGGTTTGCCCTTGCGGTGCCATTCTTTTTCCGTCATGATGGTGGGTGGTGGTGCATGCTTATTTATGCACAAGTTTTTGGGTCTGGCTGGACGGTGCTGTAATATGGTGAATAAGCAAGAACTTATGCAATGGAGCTTAAGACTCTTTTGTTCATTCGTCCTTTTATTCTGTTTATTCTTTATTGTGTCTCATGATAAGGGGAAATTGCACATGGTTACAAGCTAGTACCAGTTTTCTACTGAATCCTTTGTTGTTGGCGACCATGATTCCCATCTGGAATGGATTTTTTTGGGCAAAAACTCTTATGCAAGAGGGGGAGTTTTGTCAAAAGCCCATCGACATCTTAAAAGCTCGTCAAAAACTCATTCGTAAATTATATGTGGTGGTAGATCCTACCCTGAAGATCAATTTACTCGCTAAAGCTTATATATGATGTTTGTATGGCAATCTCAGTGGGCCGGTCTTATGAACTATGAACATGAAAGATGTGCCAGTGCAGGGTAGGGTGCACGAGGTGAGCGTAGGAGACTAAAGCGCGGTGTAAGAGCGGGGGAATGGAGGGACAAAGGAGATTGCCGACATTCTGGTTGTATGAGAGGATTCTCACAGTTTGGACGTACTCGGATGCAATTCTCCCGGCATGATTGTCGACGCTCAAATCATGGATCTTACTATTTCAAGAAAATAAAAAAAAGGAGAATAGGACTATCGTTATTACTTGAATTGGTTACAAGATGCTTTCGACGAGAGATTACAAAGGGGATACTACTAGACCTAAGATCGCTACTTCTTGCCTTTGTAATATGCTGTCTAGTTGAGAAATCTCCTTCACCCGTTAGACTTAAATAGCACCGGAGAGGCGTCGATTGTCCACGTGTGCATGCGCCTTGTCGATGCCTCATGTCTAGTCAAGCAAATGGTTGCTGTCAGCGAGAGAAACTTGATAATAACTGTTCTTCAGTTATTGTCAGTGCGAGAGAATCATGGGGTTAACCGCAAAGTGGTTGCTGCCAGAGATGTAGGGCCGAGTCATCATGCGGTTAGGAGGGATATAAAGCACGTGCTTTGTCCTACCGTGTGGAAGGGGTTCCCTAGAGGTGCGCCCATGTATCAGTTTGTAAGAACTTCTGAGCGGTGACTGGGCGGGAGAATGGACAGTGAGGACCAAGGATACTCGAGTAATATAATCTTTTGTAGTTCACGACTGGAATACCTCTGAGGCCTTATTTGAGGATTAAAGCCGTGTTTAATAGATTATTTAATCCTTGTCAGCTAGCCCCCAAACTTTAAGTGAAATCATAACTTGAATTTTTTTCGATTGGAATACAAGTTGGGGAATATTCTTTACCAAAAGTAATGAATATGTTTTTATTCACTTAAGGTTGAAAAAACCAACTAAAAGGAAACTGAAAGGTTTTCTACCTGTTAAACACAAACCCCATAAGCAATACCTCTGGTAGTAGGGAAAAACCCTATAAAAATCGGTGTGGTACCTGTTGGCTTCATGCTTTTTAGAGAAAACCTTTCGCACTCTTCAATCTTCTCTACCTCTCCACCCTAGTGTTTTTCGACTTTGGCTCCAAATCCCTTCAGTCTTCACTTAGATCTTAGCCATCCCAATTGAAAATATCTTAATTGATCGAGTGGCCGAGGTTCGAGTTGGGATTGAAGATACTGAAGGCCTTGAAGGATGTGGGATTAATTCCCAGCAAAATTCTGATCCTCTGGAAGTCAGTGATGGGGGAGAACTTCCTGAGCGGCGATGACGATGAGATTTCGATTCCCGTATTCTGGGCATACATAGAATGCATATTTAGGCTACCGACACACTCCTTCCTGTCAGAGGTACTCGAATTCGATGGGATTGAGTTGGTGAACCTTGCTCCCAACTTGATCGTGATCATCAACATCTTCGACTACCTATGTGAGGCATATTTAGGGATTTTGGCAAACTTGGAACTCTTTAGATACTGCTATAAGATGACTGGGACAACGAGAAAGGCTAGGCAATTCTTTAGCAATTGTATAGAGTAAGAATCTGATAGTCCTAAAAGATTCAAGAGGATTGAAAGGGAGCGATAATTTCTTATACTCTTTTGAGATTAGAATTAAAAAATTTACAATCAAATTTATCAAATCTTTTCTTTCTCATCATGATTAATTCAATGTCACATGCACTGCCTATCTTTGGAGGCCGGAGACAGAATGTCTTGAAGGCAGTACCACTCAAAATCCCAATGCCCTTGAGGTGAAGGAAGTTGTGAGTTCTGAGACAAATGAGTACCTATGAACTTTTCTAAATATGTATTCGTGTGAAACACTTGACGAAACTCAGGTCTGCTCATATTGGTTTCTGATTCTAACTTCTGCTTCTAGAAGCAGAAACTAATATGAATGTTCAGTTTCTATAAGCCACTTCTATCAGTCACTACTATTTATCAAATACTACTTTTTATTTTTACATATTATAACGCACTTTGTATTTTATTATATCATAATTCCGTAAGTCATATGGTGGTCCGAATGTTGTAGTAGATTTCGTTGCGCCGTCTTTCTTACATAATACATTACTATCCATCAGCTACTTCTATCAGTCACTACTATTCATCAGCCACTACTATTTATTAGTCACAGTTAAAAACCATTAGTAAAAACCAGTACCCTTTCCCTAATTGGATGAAGCATGCAGGCGACAGACTGTGGCAGGACAGCAGAAGCACATCGTCACGGCCAATCTGGAGCTCTACAAATGGGTGGGTCTCAGCTTGAAGAATCTAGCTGCATCTTGCCAAATTTGAATCACACTAGTGCAAGATACTTTTATCAGCAAGTAAAAAGGAGCAACAATTGCTGGTATCCCCAGCAGATCGTAAGAATTTGTTAATCTTGTTTTCAATATAAACAACTATAGCAATGCTCATTGTCACACTATCACTCACCTCTATTGTAGCTGACCTAAATGGTTAAATCATATAATTGGTTTTGCTCACTAGTTGAACTAACGCAATGGGTTGCAGAAAATAACTAAAGTTCACGGGAAAAATTTTCTCAAGATTAAGAAGAAGTATGCACAGAGAAAAAGGAATTAGTATTTTGATCTCAGCTGAATTATTTCTGCTGGGCTAGCTAGCTAGCTAATCAAGAACTCGTCGCCGTCCACGATGAGCGGCGCCGACGGCCCGTTGAGCAGCAGCGAGTCCAGCGAGCTCGGCACGTCGATCAGGTCGTCCGCGCAGCTTGGTGCGTCGGTCGGGTGGTCGTCGGCGCTGCCTGGCGCGTCGGTCGGGTGGTCGTCGGCGCTGCCTGGCGCGTCGGTCGGGTGGTCCTTGCCAATAGGCGGTCGGTGTGGTTGTCGGCGGGCCGGCGGCGGCGGTCGGGTCCTTGTTTTACTGTGCGGTGCGGCGCGGCTGGAGCACCGGCGGTGGGTATTGGCGTGCTCGGCGGCACGAAGGTGGGGCTCGCTATGGGCGGTACTCGGCGGCGAGCTCCCTGCCTGCATGCCGCGCCGCCGCGCGTTGCACAGCGTGCCCGCCCCATCGGCCCCTCCCTCCGCTGCGGCGTCTGCGATGACCCGCGGTCGCGCAGCTCCTCCTCCTCCCTTTCTTCCCGTGGTCGCGGTGGCGGTGGCGCCGCGCGGCTTCCTTCTGGGAGGCCTCCTCAGCTTCGCCGGCTTTCTGACCAGGTAGATGGCCGGCGACACCTCGGGCTCCCAAATCGGGCTCTCCGACGGGGACACCGCGATCGGGCTCTCGGCGGCGCCTCGGCAACCGGTCTCGCCACCGACCGGTTGCGAGCGTCTCGCCCATCGACCCGACCTCCGCTGCGGCGTCTCCACCGCCTCACGGTCTGAGCACCTCCTCGCCTCTTCGCGGCTTCTTGGCGGGGGCGTGGCGGATCGGGCACGCGAGCACGCGTTGACATTCGGGACGGGGGGACCCCACCTCCTCATCCGCCTGGTTCTTGGCCGTCGGCAGCGGGAGGACGGGGATCTTCCACGACCACCAGGGTGACGGTGCCGCGCGGGGGAGGCAGCTGCGTGCCTTGTGCGGGACGGCGGCCTCCAGGCGGGAGACGGCGACGGGCAGCGCCGTCGCGGGGAGCGCGAGGACGTAGACGTGACGGGGCTCCCACTTCCCCCTGACGCCCTGCTCCTTCCCGCCGCAGCCGCCGGCCATGTCGCTAGTCGCCTCGGTCACCTCAGATCGCCGGAATCTTGGGCGCCTCTGCCCCCCTAATCCTGGTGGCTGCTCAGCTATAAAAATACCATCTTTACACCACCGAGTTACAGAAGTTAAATTAATCCACTCACCCACCGAAAGTACAGAGGGATTAATAGATAGATTACCTGTACCTCTCCTCCCTCCCCTGCCTCCGCCGTCGCCATGGACGGCGGCCGAGCGAGCTGTGACCGTGCGGCGGCACTGACAGGTCGGCGGACAAGAGACAATCTGCGGGCGGGCTCGTCAGCAGAGAAGAGAGTTAACAAGGACGACGAGTCACGATCCCCCTTTTGTCCCTTTTTTTTCTTTTTTTGGTGTCTCGAGCGTCATGAAAATAAAAAAGAGAAACTTTTCAGGCATTCCTGGGTACCTTTCTCGCAAGTGTAAACCGCAAGGAGAGCATCCTCTACCGTGTGGTTTGTGCCTCTTAAACACGGGGAAATAACGCTTCCATATACAAGAATCTGAATGCAGATGTTTCAGATATGAATATATATATTTGTAAATTTTCAGAAATATATCGAATTCGAATCAATCATGAATAAATTGACAGATAGTGTACACAAAAAAAAGGACATAACTTCATTGATTGAAATGTCAATTCCACAAGAAACTAGAAAACTACTAATTATACTTAATAACCAATGTATACTTGCACCGGTCATACTTCATAAATCCACACAATAAATGGGCTAGCAATCGGACATTGTTGGTAATTGGCTCTGCTTTTTCAGAATAAGGAAAGGTAGAGAAAATCAGATCCAAGTACTAAGCTCTTACAGCCCAAAAAGTGCTAAAAATATATAAAAAATTACAAAATCTCTCGAATTGTTTAGTGCTTTTTTCTGAGTTCCTTATGTTTTTCGTTCGCCGAAAATCATACTTCCTTCCCCTAAAATTCCTAAAATATCATCTAAATTCTCAAAATCTTTTCTCTCTAAGGCGTTTCTTGCCTCACAGTCATCTTGCTCTTCTTTCTTACTTTCTTTTCTGGGCCACGACCCATCTTCTTTTTCTCTTCTCTTTCTTCCTTTCCGTTCGACGGGCCCATCTCCTTCCAACCGAACTCCTTACTGCCCCACTCACCTGGTCAGGGCCGGCGCCGCCATTCCTTTGCCGCCTCTACCACCTTGCCAGCCATTGGCACTGCACCTTCACTTCTGCGCTAGTGTTGCAGTAACTCTACACATTGACTTTCGCGCCACTGCACGCTCGCTCGCCCGTGAGACACATGCGCTCGTCCACGCCAACGCCCACATGACTCCTCTGCCTTCTTCGCACTCTATGCACCACCACCTTCGAGCAGCACTAAAACCAAAGCAGCAACACTAGCTTCTTCCTCTCCTTCTGCAACCACCCTAGACCTCATCATCGTCGCCACTAACGTCGGCATCATCTCCAAATCCGGCTGGAGCTCCGCCCCTTTCTTCGGCCACTCGAGTAATCTATCCAAATCTGCTCTCATTTTTGTTCCCCCTCCCTAAATTGGTTGTGCCATCACCTCCCTCACTTCCTTGTTGTTCTAACAGCACCTTTCCTACGCCGAGACATCATTGGAGCTGTCATCATCGTTCGTCATGCCACCGGCCACGTTGTCGCCACCACTGATCCACCACCTCGACCATCCCCTTCCCTCACCATCTGCGTCATGAGGTGCGCCTTAATCTGTCGTTGTTGAACCCCACTTTCGTCGACCACCGCGTCCGCCGTGCACAACCACCACCAAGCTTCACCTCACTGTCGGCCTTCCTCATTACATTCTAGGCTGGGCCGTCACCACCGACTGACCCCCATGCCCACATTGTGCTCACGCACCCGCCATTTACACCAGAGACCACCGGAGCTCACCACCAATGAGTTTTCCCCCTTTTCACGGCCGTCGCCCTTACTATGCCTTTTTCGACCACCACAATCCTCCATGTCATCCCAAACCACCCAAAATGGATTAGTGGTATGTGGGAACATGCCATGCGCACGTCATCATCGCCATTCCACCACTACGTCGTCGTCATCTTTTCTCTCTCTATTTCCCTCTCTTCTCAGTAGAGAAGAAGAACAGTGCCAATCGACATTGTGCTCTCGTGGTTTGACGAGCCAACTAGACGCACTGATCTGAGCCGCTCGCACCCGACCGAGCTCATGTGTGACATTGTGCACACGCGATGGAGCTAGACCATAACCGTTGAGCTCGAAAACAAGCCAGACCTGGTCTGACCGAGTCAAATATGAGTCCCACCTAAGTCAAACCCATTTAGCCCGAGTTAATCCCGATTCCCACCGGTTTAACCCGAGTTAAGCTAGTTCATCACCAGTTTATAGCCGATTCCATGCCGTTTATCACCGAGTTAGCCCCGATTCCACATGGTACACTGAGCCTAGACCCTTGTAGACCACTCAATTGCCATTGTTCACCCTTCATCTCCAAATCCAAGCTTTCCGAAGCCGATTTTTCATCGATTTTTCCTACCAATGTCTTTTTGGCTTTGTTTTCCCCTTTTTCTTTTTGTAATATTTTATTTACAAGTGTTGTAGCTCTATAGTACCATTATTTTGCTTTGTTTATGTGTCTGTACGCTAGATTATGGAGGAGGAACCACTGGGACAACTGGAACTAGAAGTAACGATCTTGAAGCCTACAAAGGAATAAGCACTGACTACAAGTCGCAAGGCAAGCAACGATCCTTGATCATGTTGAACTCCTATTAGTTGGGATATATTACGTATGAGTTAATTTCTGTATTATTTATTTGTCAATGCTATTTGCTATCGGTTACTGTTGAATGATCCTGCTTAAGTTGTTAATACCTTAAATTGTATCATTTACATGCCATATTTGATAATAATATGATCTGGTTCTCCTCGATAAATTTAGAGCTAGTATATCATACTTTAGATTAATATAGTAGTGGAGGAATAAGAGCTACAATCACTTATCATTTGTTGTTTATCATCAAGAGTTGATGTGCCGGGACTTATACTTGAAATGAATCGTGTTGTTTATGTTGGGTCACTCACCAAGGGTGACAATTTGGAAATATTGGCCAAGGGCGTGGTGTGGTTTATTATACCAATCATGAAATTGTGATGATTCACGTCGTCCATGTCGATGATGTCCACCCCGCTCAATGATGTATATAAATTTAACTTGTGCCATGAGAAAAAACATAATTATTGCCCATCCACAAAATTGATTACTTTAACTTAATTCAACTACTGTATTCGTTTCATTGGTGCTACCATGGGTAGGTTCGGTGTTGGCATGGACCATAGACTGACCTATACCACAATATGACCCCTGAGAGCAGCAGAGCCGTTACCTATACCTAGGTCTGGTAAGGTACCCGCTCTGTAGTGGGTAGTACTAATGTTGTAATCAGTGATGAATTATGTTATCTCGTCTTTGATCAAGTCATGGATATCGTGTGGGTAAAGCTGAACATTCTCTACAGAGATTAAACCAAATCATTGGAATGTATCGTGCTTCTGAATAATGGAGCTGTGTCAAAGAGGTGATTCCTAAATCAAGGCATAAAGAATGTTGTGGGTTAAAATTGTGGTATGAGATAATTTGTTCATAGACAACCCCATAACAAAATATTCTTTATAAACTTGTTTTGATTTATGTCAGATATTTACAAATAAAATTGTATGAGTACTAGTAATGATAGATCTAAAACAAACCCTCCTTGAAAGATATTTCTCTTAAATTCCTCAATTGCATTATAAGACTTTACAACCGTGGCTTGTTGAGTACGAATGTACTCATTTCTACATATTTTCGTTCATACAATGATTAATTTGAAGAGAATATACCAGCAGATGATGAGTACTACGATAGTGAAGATCACACATTGTAATCAAGTGTAGCCTATGGTGTGGTTGTCTTTTATCATCTTTTATCTGTAATATAAGTAAGTTTGGTTTGGAAGCCTTAAAACTCAAAAGAATACTAGGCGTAAGTATTTTTTTCTACTAGTCACAAGTAATTTTATTATCAATCAGAAACAATTTCGCTATCAGGTCACTCGTCCACACTCAAAAGAATACAGTAACTTTAACAAGTAATTACTGCACTGCCACAAAAGATGTATTGTGCATGCGAGGCTAGCTCGCCGTGCCGAGGTGCTGACCCAAATATGACACACCGATCAAGCGACTATTCGTGCCATGTCGTGTCTGGATCGGGCCAACAATATCATGCCCTGGCTTGGCACCAACACACGAGATGCGGTTGCAGGTGGGCTTGGCACCAACACACGAGATGCGGTTGCAGGTGGGCGTCGGCGCTGCGCGGGAAAGACCTCGGACTGACGGTGAGGCGCAGGATCCTACTGGCTACGCGGCGCGCGGTGAGCGCTGGAGGAAGCGATGGAACGCGGGCTGCTAGCGACGCCCGGTGGCGATGGGAAAATTTACGTCGTCCGGCAGTGGAGAAAGGCATCAGATTCTGTTCTTGTAACTCCCAAAATAACTTGTTCCACTAAACCAATCTCGCTAACATTTCATACGTCCCCTTTTCACATATTCTTTTTCCTCTATTTACACGCAGATCCTTAACAGGGATATTTCTATAATATTGCACCAATTCAAGAGAACGCACGCATCTCAAGCCATCCTGTCCGTCCAAGCACACACTCGAATCTCAAAGCTGAAGTGCACACATCATAACTCATAAGTCAGCAGCCGTCATAGGGCATGTTCTTTTCGACTGCGGCTTTTGATTTTTGGCTGAATTTTTTGATTTTTGGCTGTTTACGGTACAGATTACGGAGAGACGGATACTCACTTGCGATTTTGACTGATACAAATATTGGACTTTTAATATATAGATCGTTTAACTTGTAGACCCTATCTTATTGACATATGGATCAGAAACCTATATGTCAGTCCTACAATAAGTAATATATAAGAAATCGTACAGTTATTCAGTGGCATCTAAGGCATTTTTCTTTTCTGTAACAGCCTCCTCCCTCTCAATTCGCAGGTTTTGGGCCTGTATTTTCTTGCAGCTCAACTGCCAACCAGGGCATGTAGGCGGGCCCAACCCTGTCTTGAGACCAGTAAAACTTCTACTGGACCACCCCACTAGCCCACACACAAAAAAGGAGAAGACGTGCCAAAAAAACCCCCAACTTTTTGTGAAATTCAAACTGGGAACCTCGTCACTGATTTATAAAGCCATCAGCATAACTCCATTAACCACCTCGGCTCATGCCTAAGGATCGTATCAGAGGTGAAATGAATTTATATTGAATGATCTCAAATACCCAAGATCAAATCTGTCTTTCGACTCATACATTTTATACCATGCTAAAAGAAAAATTGCACATATTGGCCCTGCATCCATGCCCATCGTGATCGACTGATTGTACACTGCAATAGTATAGGGCATGTTTGACTTTTGCTATAGTACCTAACTTTTAAATGGAGTATTTTCTTAAAACGGGGTCTACAAGTTAAACGTAGTACACGTTAAAAGACCAACATCTGTACCAGCCAAAATCGTAAGTGAGTATCGGTCTCTCCGTAATCTGTACCGTAAACAGCCAAAATTCAAAAATTTCAGCCAAAAACCATAAGCCGCAGCCAAAAAGAACAGACCTATAATAGTAGCGTAGAGCCCTTTTTCCTCATAAAGTTTGATGGCCGATCATCAATTATGTAGTAGAAGATACCTGGACACCTCTCTGTCACCTGAAAAATTACATAGAAATCCCCAGAAATATCCTCCTCGCAGTGAAAACCCATGTATGGAATTAGCTTATTAACTCTCAACATAGTGAAGTTTCCTTTTCCATTAACGATGTGATTAACTGTGGTGTATTTTGAGGTATTTCTTTTATTTCCTAGTGTAGTTTCCCGAAACAATCTTTGTTACACAACGCCTTTTTGCCTTGTTGCTCTCGTATGTCATCCATAATGTGCTAATTATCTATGTCACGTTACATTGGTAGATTACAAATTTACTCAGCGTCTACTGATGGTATAGTGTGTGTTTTGTAAGTGGATTTTGACTTAATCCCTGCACTGTTGCAATGTAATATTGGAATGTAGAATTTGATATGTTTATTATTTTCCATCAAGCTTTTGATCAGAGGTTTCTGCTACCATATTTCTAACCTTAGTTTGTGTGAGATCATGTGGAGGTCACTCCATAGTTGTGATGAGTATATGACATTTGGATTAAAATATATGTGATGGTTGAGTTTGATTTATGAGGTTTTTGCACAAAATCGATTTCTGTCTATCTGTCTGTCGACTTTGTAGTTTACGGGTTTGACTACTGGAGTATTCGCTATTTACAACTTGGTGGCCGGACGATCTGATCAGTAATTGTGTGAGATCGGTTGAGCAACCACGGCATAGTTGAAAGCTTCAATGTCTCAACGACCATGGGTGGTCGATGGTCATAGCTTATGCCTGGTCGTGATCTGTAGTCATAAGCCATAGTGATCGATAGTCATAGCCGATGTGAGCGGTGGTCGTAGCATCGGTTGTAGTAGTCGTTGCTTGTGTGACTGATAGTCGTAGCGATCTGTGTGGTACTCATAGCCCGGTGGGATCCGGACGCATGAGAGGCTTGATGACAAGTCATTGAGGCCACATGCAAGATGACGAAGCATGGGTCTACATGCAAGATGACGAAGCATGGGCAAAACTTCGTGGCAAAGGAAGTAGGAAGCTTCGAGTAAGGCGGTAGAGAGATATTTTGGTAAATTGCCCAATACCAGAAAAAGTGACGGTGTGTGAAACCGCGGTGTTGGCCTAAGTAGTTTAGGTCTTGTATGCACTGAAAATGTGAAGTGGATCAAGTGTTGGTTCACTAATGGGTTAATGGTGTAAGCCGCTTTGAGAAGCGTGCGTGAGTAAAACTCAGTGTTAGATGGGGTTAACAAGTTATTCCTGGTTTGGCCTAATAGGGGAATCTATTAGGTCTTAGGTTTATTGGTGAGTCTATAAAAAGGGGAGGGGAGGTAAGAGTTAGGGTTTGAGAAAGTTGGCTAGGCCTTTTGGTGGCTAGCTCCTCCTCCCTCCCATGGAATTTAGGTTAGAGAGTGGTGTGGGTTCTAGGTTTAGAGCTTTGTCCTCCCGAGAGGAGTGGCTGTAAAACCAATTATCTCAAGAGAGCAATACATTAATCTTTGATCTACCTTTTGTGTATTTTACCGTTTGAGTTTGTTCTTTTCTGAGATTTTTGGTTTGGTTCTTCCTCTGTGTTCTTCGGTTCTGTTCCTCTCTCTTCTTGATCTGAGAGGTTGTTCTTGCTTGACTTTGTGATCATCTGATGTGCTGTATTGTGTGGAATCATACTCAAAGCCATCTTGGTTATTCTCTTCACACGAGCATGGTATGTTCATCTCTTCAATCTCAAGTTCTCGATTTTGTGCGTGCTTTATCAAATCGCAAAAAGGTCTCATCTTAGTCATGGATTTTTCGATTCAAGATTGGAGCAGCTTCTTGAGACCTTAACCAATTTACGTACAAAGTTTCACGGCAATTTGATCTTTTAATCAAAAGATATGTGGATTTTAGATCTTGCGGTCGTGCGTTGCTCTGTTTTTCCAAATCATTTTCGACTACGACTGGTTTCGACCACGGTAAAGTTTCAGATCACATCGCATCTGATTTCGACCGCTGGATGATTTCAAATCTGGTGGTCGTGCGCCTTCTCTGCTACTTCTAGTCGTTCACGACCACATATAATATCTATCGCTCAATGGTCTTAAGTCGTGTGGTCATGCGCCTCCTCTGATACTTCTAGTCGTTTACGACCACATCTGTTTTCGGTCATTCAATGGTCGTAGATTCGTGTGGTCATGCGCCTCCACTACTTTTTGAGTTTCTTTCGACCGTAGTCGGTTACGAGCGCTCAATGGTCTTCGACCATGCTAGGCATACGACTGCTCTGTTTTGAGTTCATTTTTTTATCTGAATCTTTTCTTGATCCAAGAGTATTGATTTGATTTCTTCGATGTTTCTGCTAGCTGTGACATGTGGGATCGTGCACAAAGATATTTTCGCTATTCTCTTCCCACTAGCGAAGATCTGCTCATCGTTCTTGTTTTTAGATCTCGGTTGGTGTACGCTGCTTTAATTTGCAAAAATGTCTCACAGTTGTCATGGATTTTGAATCCAGGAATGAAATAGCTTCCTGAGCCATCAAGAAACATGCGTACACTGGTTTCATAGCTTTCGGATCTTTCTATTAAAAGTTGTGTGATTCTGATCGCACTTTGGTGATCGACTATAGTGGTATCGACCATTCATTGATCTTCGACCACGTAGTCTACGATCACATCGGTCTTTGACTATGCTGGTTTTCGACCACTCATTGGTCATGAACTACGCTGGCCTTTCAACCACACACTGGACATCAACAACGTTGGTTTCGACCACGTTGGTTTCGACCACGTTGATGTCGACCACAGTGGCTTCGATCACGTTGTTTTCTCTACTGACTCGTTGTGTTCACTTCGGCTCTCCGTTGTTTTCCGACCAGCTGACGAGTTGTCGTAACTCGACCATATTGTGCTCTGATCTGGTCGTACTGAGCTCTGTATTCCTCTGTTTTTCAAGTAGACCTTATATCATAATCTTCATAGCTTTGTAGCTATCGGGGTAAAGGATTTGTAAATATTTGGTAGGAAAATTTCAAGGTACCCCCTCTGTTGTCTGTTCGGTCCTATAGTTTGTGCGTGGTAGCTATGCACTTCGTAAAGTGGGACTGCTTTAAGGTTTGGAACGAACTAATGAAGTTATCAATGTGGGGACGTTCTCTTGGGCTACAGTTTTTGGCTATAGCTTATTAGTCTAATAAACATTGATTGCTAAAAAGTCTAAAACTAAAAACTAGCTGAAAAGATGAAAAGAACCAGGCCTATTTCGGTGGAACGACGAGAAGTCAATGTATCGGGGTTTTTTTTTCAGCTTGAAGGAGCGGAAGATGATTGGGAGGAAATTATTGATGATTCCAGCGTTTGAGAAGCAGCACAGGCGGAAGCTCACATACAGCATCTCATTTTACTAACTCCTTTAGCTCCGTGTGCGAATTGTTGTTTTAACTTCTTTAACCATTTTACTAACTTATACAGAGGCAGAAGCATTCTTGTTTTAATTTTAGTGTGTGTATGGCCGGTAACTTGGAATTCAGGAAACTGTACAAAACTGAGGTAGCAGCTGGATTACAGTGTTGCTCCAATTCCATGTCAATTGTGGAACTTAACAAAAGCAAGTCTAGATCTGTTCTTTACGGTTTCTAAAAATGGTTTTTAGCTTTTGCTATAGTACCTAATTTATAAATAGAGTATTTTTTCAAGATGTGATCTACAAGTTAATTATAGTACATGTTAAAAGCCTAACATCTGTATCAACCAAAATCGCAAGTGAATATCTCTCTTCATAATCTCTGTCGCAAACAGTTAAAATTCAAAAAATTTCAGTCAAAAGTCATAAGCCGCAGTCAAAAAGAACAGACCAAAGATAGAGAAGATGATATTGAAGCTATCATCCCAAAATCATGCAGCATCTGAGGGCCTGTTCGGCTGTGCAGAAGCCGAACGGCTTTTCGCAGCCGCTACAGTACTTAACTTTTAAACGAAGTATTTTTTCAAGACGGGGTCTATAAGTTAAACGTAGTACATGTTAAAAGCTTAACATCTGTACTAGCTAAAATTGCAAATGAGTATCTGTTTTTTCGTAATCTGTACCGTAAACATCCAAAATTCAAAAATTTCAGCCAAAAGCTATAAGCCGCGGCTAAAAAGAACAGGCCCTGAGTTCCGGTTTGCTTTAATTGCTGCCTACAATTTTGACTGATGAGTCTGATGAATGGTACACGCACATGAATGGTGCGTCGTTTGCAGTTAGTAGGCATAAATTCAGAAAATGAAAGATGCAGACAGAGACCAGAAGCATGCATCTCGTTGACGCCGGCCGACCTAAAATCGCCAGAAATACATGTAAATTTCCAGGTGTCTTGATCGAGCAACTTTCTCAGATATTAGCACGAAGTCGACACCTTTCAGTGGCATTTTTGTTCGGTTTCTCTCGAGTTCTTCATCTTGACCCGTCAGAGCGTCGTTTGCAAGGCGAACGATCATCTGCCGGCCTGGTTGATTTGAAGGCTCGATGTGTTCGCTTTTGGTCTAAAGAGGTTTTCGAAGACCGCGTGATAGCTCAACGGTTAAAGTGCACCGTGATGCGAAAGGTCGTCTATTTGTTTCAGTCGTTGGCGGAATTGGTTGGGATTAATAGGTTGTTTTTTGGACTACTACTTGTAATTTTTTTATTGTAGTTTATTAGTCTAATAAATCATAATTATTAAGAGAAATCAAAAGACAAAAGTCACTAAAAAGCTCTAAAAAACATAACATTTTTGGGAGGAGAACCTCAACAAGGTGCAACTAATGCAAAAACTTGAATGGATACACAATCCACTCTAGATGTAACACATGTAATTTAGAGTCTTTCTCCTTACCCACAAGGTACAACACATGCATAATTGAGAAAAGAACCTCATACTAGCTAAAGAGAGTGAAACGGACTGCCAAAAATATACTCCAACCGACCACAAGGTGGTTCCATCATGCAAAGTCCGATACTACCGATCATCGGAAGTACTGCTCACACAGAGCCGGTAGTACCGCTCGTTGATCGGACCGCTCACATAGAGCTGGTCGAAAGCACCGATCGTCGACTATACTAGTCCCTAACCACATCTGATGGTTCAACCACTCAACTTTTCGACCACGTTGTCCAGTTCGACCACACAAGTCTCTGATTACGTTGGTCTCCAATCACGCTGGTTTTTGATCACGTTGTCCGGATCGACCATATAGGTCTCCGACTACGCTAGTCTCTGACTATACTGGTTTCGACTACTCAGATCTTGACCACGTTGACCATGTCGATTTTCGACCACGTCAATCTTCGATCACACAGATCTCTGACCACCACGTCTTCAACCATGTTGAATCAATCACGTCAGTTCGATCACATCGATTATGACCACATAGATCTCGACCACATCAATTCAACCACGCTAGTTTCAATCACACAGATCTCGACCACGTCGAATCCGATCGTCTTGGTTCGACTACGCTGGTCTTCGATCACACAGATCTCGACCACATCGGTTTTGACCACGCTGGTTTCGATCACGCGAATCTCGACCCCGTCGGTTCCAACCATGTTGGTATCGACCACTTTGATCTTCGACCATGCTGGCTTCCGACCACATTGATCTCCGGCCACACAGGTCTTCGACCACATTGGTTCGATCACAATAGTTCTTGATCATACAGGTCTTCCAACCACCAACAGACGTGGTAGTTCCATAATTACAATGTCAGTAATTCCGACTAGTGGTAGTACCACAGAATGCACCGCGATAGTTTTGATTTCCCTACGAAGTGCATATACTTCAACAAATTTTGCAAAATGCGTTTGCAAATTACAGTATCATGTGCACAAGAATTATCCATGATTCCCAACAAGTTGCAAAATATATTTACACACTTTTAGAATCATAACACAATGATTATATATATGAGCTTCAACCATTTGAAAACACATTTTCAAATGCAAGCCTCATACTACACAGAATGAAAACATGGACTTCAAACACTTGCAAAACAATTTGCAATATGTAATCCCATGTTACAAGGATTCAACACATGAGCTTCAATTATTTGCAAAACACATTCGCAAATACAAGTCTCATACCAAGGAAAGCTAGCTCAAGTGAGATTGAGCTATCAACATATGATGAGACTCAAGCTACTAGACATGACCCTTCTTAATAGTATGGCAAGCTATACTAGCAATCCGGTCTTCCAACCAAACACCAAGACCGGTAAATATTACGAACACATTCTTAGCTCTAACTAGTCATACATTTGCCTTGTGTATCCCCTTTAAGATTGATGACTCACATCTACACTTCAAGTCCAGGTCATCGTCTTTACATGTATCAACACATGATGTATCATTCACTTGACCTTCATCAATACATGATAGGTTTTCACTTGACTTAATGATCAACACATAATCATCTTCTCTTGGACATGCATCAACTCATGATGCATCCTTTACTTGACTTGATGATCTTCAACATATGAAGTCATTCTAAGTCTTTCTCATTTTTGAAACCTAATCTATTCATTCAACTCATAAAAAATATTAGTCCACAAAATAATTATCATTAATTAGCAAACTTCACCATTAACACGTAATGAATGGATTAGATTGTACAATTTTTTGTTTTTAGTAATTCATGATAATCTAAATAAATGGTGAGATAGAAATTGAATTGCGAGTGTACAACATGTACATAATACTTGTATACTCTAAGATAAGTTTTTAAAGCAAAACTTACTTATCCAGTTGTCATTTATCATCCAACCATTAACACATAATGGAAGAACTTGATGACAACCCTATTATGAGTATATATGAATTACACAAGCTATATATATACTTAAGAGATATGTTTCAAAGTAAATATGATTAATATGTGGAAATGGAACATTTATAATACTAATGAAATTATAAAACATAGAGTAAACTCTCTCTAAATATGTGCATACAATAATATATTGTCAAAGCATATGCACATGTTCATGTTTGACTTATTTAGTGAAGTTCATTTTATATTTCGGATCCGAGGAATGTAATAATATAAGAATTTGATGTTGAATGTATACTTCTTATATTTTTTACCTTTTCATCCAAATGAGACTAAGCAATATCATAATCAATAAACATATTAGTCTTATTAGTCTCATAATTGTATTTATCATTATCACTAAAACTAACTTAATGGAGCTTGAACTTACAACCCGCACGCAAGTGGATGGCTGACGTTGTCACGTGGCTGCAGTGCGCCAATCCAAGGGAAAAATCAGAGAGGAAAAGAAGAGCAGCACCAGGGCAAAAATCAGGAGGGAGAAGGGAAGAAAAGGTGAGGAAAGGAGTGTGATTTTGGCGTTCTTCACCTAGGTAATGACCTGGACCTTCCCTCTCTGGTTTGCCAATGTTAGTGGAGATCAGGATTAGAAGAAGAATGAGCAAGTTTTGCGTCAAAGGTTTGATTGGTAGATGGGTTTGTCTGGCATAATCTTCAAATGCGATTTGGTCACAATTCGGGCATAATATGAAAATATCATCTACTTGATAGTTGTAAAGAATTTTGTTAGATTTATATAGAGTATTTAATCATGCCAATTGATGGGTTAGATTAAGAGTTATGATTTTTGTAAGCCTGCTGTCTCAAGAGTTGTTGTCATTTGGCAGCAGCGTGGTAAACTGTTGATTAAAATTATTAAATAGATTAATTAGAGTTTTTCTCTACATTAAAAGTATAGATAATTGTCTAAGGATTCCATAGAGTCCGAGAACATGAATTTTGGTTGGGTAAATTAGAAGTTATGGTTTTAGAAAGGCTGTTGTCTAGAAAACGGTTGCTGCTAGATGCAATCATGGAAAAATATAAAATTGACTTTGTAGATGGCATAATTGAATTTTGGACATAACTAAAAATAGGTAGCTAACTTTTTGTAGATTCTTAAAATGGTATGGTTCACTGCATTTGCATGTGTATATTAATAGATATGAGATTATTAAGCCTGTTATTCAGAAGATGATAGAACTATCTTCTGTCTCTGAAACGGAGGGTTAAGTTTTCTCTGCATCTGCCGGCCTGGTTGATTTTGAAGGATTGATGTGTTCGCTTTTGGTCTAAAGAGCTCAATTCTCCCTGATGATGACAGTGAGGACATCCATGTGGTTTGTGTCTTACCTCCTAATTAAACGAACTTTTAATTGTCAAAATGGGGTGCCAGCGGTTAAACTAAAGGTCGCCTGTTTGTTTCGGTGTTGCCGGAATTGGTTGGGATTAGTAAGAGATTCGTGTGTTGTAACGGAGTTATAAAAATAATGAGACGGAACTTACTGCCTGATCAATTTCACACATCAAATATTGAAGAGCAAGCAACAGAGAGAGAAGGGTGGCCAGAATGCACGATGAGATGGGAAAAGTAAAATGGGTGGGCGGTTGTATCCTGAGAGAGAGGAAGAGAGAGACGAATGATTCAGATCAAATCGGATGGCTAAGAAGATAGAAGGGAGGATGGATCAACTATTAACTCATATTTTTATAATAGTAAAGGTTAATGGTTTTCGAGAGAAGGATGGGTCGTTTAGACTCATTACTTGCTAAATTGCTTATTGAGAAAATTGATAAGATCAGTTTTTTTTCCCCGAGGGAAGATATGGTCATGTTTAACTGTCTTACCCCACCATCTCTCAAAAGTTTTTCCTTATCCCACAATATACGCAGTTCGTCACAACACTCCCAAATGAAGCTTTTTCTCCTTCGAAATTTTCAATGTTCCATATTGAATTAGTTAAGTTCAATGATCTAAATGCTACGCGTCAAGTCTTTGCTGGCTCCTGTCCAGATTCTCAAATCCATTAAAGACAGGCCAGCAAACCGGCCGGTTAATTTCATATTCCAACCATAATTTGGTCGGTTTGGCCGGAAACCTAATTAAAACCCGTCTTTTTAATGGGCAATATTTAATTTACACGTATTTTGTTCAAATTGAAATGGTGGTGCAAGAACGGAAGAACACCACTAGAATATGACAGGCATGTCCAACACGACACTAACACATGTATGTATCTCTTTCTCTCTCTCTTTTTTTTTTGGAGATGGAGTAATGTCGTATACATAATGGCAAAAAGCAAAGAGAGGTTTGTTCCTTTCTCACCTCCATGATACCTAAACATACCTGCATGCAACACCTCTTAATTTAAGAACTGCCAACCAAGCCAATCTTTTCAAACCATGACCAAACGGTGCTACCCCGCTCGTTTCGGTTTCAGCTTCTAGCTTCTGGTTTGTTTTTCACTATTGATAGATTTCATTTTTTTTCTGAACTTTTAGCTTTTTTGGGCTTTTTTGCCGATTCTTTTTTCCCCGTATTCATTTGCGTTGTCCAAGATGAGCTAGCATAAGCCGCCTTCAGTTACAGTGAAATTTCAACCGCTACAGTGTAGTTTCAGCCATAAGCCACAGTCGTTCTTAAACAATACGAGTGAAGATTAAACTATTTATTTCCTGTCATTCTTTGACAGCTTAACCTTTTTTACTGTCGTCGTATGAAACTCAACACGGCAGAAAGAAGAGAATAAGAACCCATAAGTTCATTGAACTTAAAACACATATCATGCCGCTATTATTATGATATTATTGTTATTTCTTTCCAGACCAACCTAGGTGACTTTACACACATACTGCTCCAATGGTCACAGTTTGATTCAGGAACACATCAACTTAGTTTGAAAGCAAAACGAAAAGAATGATGCTTGTGTCTTGTCCTGTATATGTGGGCAACACTCTGAACTCTTCCACATGATATATTTTTTTTCAGTACTTTATAGGAGGATGCTTAGGTAAATAGAGACATCCTTGCTTTCTTGCTGAGTTATTTATGTTACATGTATTGACATATGATGTTGAAAACAGTCCCGGCTATCGTTTCAAACTTATCTACCTTTCCTAATTAAACTTAGAGTATTTAATACATGTTGGTAGCCATAATGAAATGGAACTTCTGGTTAGGCTTCTGGCTTATTTTTCACTATTTAATAATTTTGTTTTTTCTAGTTTTCTGGTTTTTTAGCTTTTTCGTCGGTTTTATTTTTTTCCGTATTCGTTTGTACTATATGTGATGGGCTAACATGTTTTTTTTCTATTTTTAAATTTTTTTAAATTTAATTACGCCAAATAAGTTATTATTAGCTACAGTATTTTTTCAATCAGTTATAGTAACTTTCAGTTAAAAATCACTCAAAATAAGTCGTTTTGAGCAGGGTTGTCACCCACATTTTATATGGTCCAAGTGTGGATGCAATATCGCACGTGCGCCATTGTAGCGTTGACGGTGACGTGTGATATGTGAAGACCACCAAACCGGGGTAGTCGTCTTGGGAAACGTGGATGGAGACAGCCCACAAACAAAGGAATCCTTGCCTGCATTTTGACCTAAAGTGAAAGTAAAGTTTGGTATATGTCTCTTCTCTGATCTAACACGCCCCGAAATTATAGGAATATAAAACCTTCCAATGGCCTCTCCTTATGACACGTTGCCATTAAGATGGGTACTACTACTCCATTGTTGAGAAGTTTGGTCAAAAATAGACTCATGTAGCACGTAAATACCAAATATAGCTCTTAGAGCATCGTAATTCCGTTTCTAGCCTCCTCTCGACCGCACGTTTAATTTAGGAACGACATGTGGCAGTTTTATGCGAGTCGTGCGGTCGACGACCGCACAACTCAACTGGCGCCGCCGCTTTTGCTGTGACTCCTTGAGCCATCCTGAGCATATAAGTGCATGAGCTCTCAAGGGCAAAAGCAAAAGCAGTTATTCTGTAAGTGCATGAAGAGCATATAAGTGCATGAAGAACTTTTGTTGTGGCACCGTAATTCCGTAACTCGCATGCACTTACGGAATGAACAGGAGCAGAGGGCGTTTTATTACGAGAAGCCCATGAAGCAAAAGCAGGCGGCGCCAGTTGAGTCGTGCGGTTGGCGACCGCACGACTCGCATGAACAGTACAGTCATGTGGTCGGCGACCGCACGACTGCCACGTGTCATTCTCAGATTAAACGTGCGGTTGGGAGGAGGCTATAAACGGAATTACGGTGCTCCGGGAGCTAAATTTGGTATTTACGTGCTACAGGGATCTATTTTTGACCAAAGTTCTATTGTTGGATGGTGACCTATATGCTAAAAGCCATGACCATATGTAGGCTGTTAGGTAGTACTAGGAGTAGGTGTTTTATAGATGTGGTCAATAAACAACTTTAGCTGGAAGAAGCTGTAATAATAATTCACTTGATCAAGAGTGTAAATTTTTATCACCCAACCAATCGCAATTAGTCCAGCTAGTGTAGATTGACATGTCAACCAACACCAGTTGCATACTGAATGGGTTTATAAGGCCCGCTCGATTGGACTGAAAATAATAGTTTATGATTAAAATTAAATTATAGTCAATTGAAATTACCTTGTAGCTGAAGGTCGTTTATTTGGCATAATTAAAGTTTAAAAAAAATGTAAAAATAGAAACAAAATATGTTAGCTTATCACGGACACCGCAAACGAATACGGAAAAAAGAACCGACCAAAAAGCTCAAAAAAACCAAAAGTTCAGAAAAGGACGAAATTTATAAATAGTGAAAAATAAACCAGAAGCCATAAGCTCAAGTCGAAATGAGCGCAACGATAGATGTACAGTGGCAGGATGTTCCAGTACTCAAAAGTGTGGAAATTTATGATAAAAAATCGTGCAATGTTGCAACAACATGTGTCATATTTTTTTTCTCATTTTGGGAAATTATAGAGATGTCATGTACACTAGCTGCGTAAGCGCGGCGACACGCCGCGCTAGCTACCGTGTGGAGCGAAACAAAAGAGCCGATAATTCGCAAGAAGTTTCTAAAAAAACCGAGGACGCATGCGTAATTTCGAGAAAACCAAAGGTCTTTTTTCGCAAAAAACCAAGGACCTGTAAGGACCTATATGTAACTAAACGACGACCCGTATGTAATTTTGGAAAACTGCGGGGTGCTATCCGATAAAGAATAAGTAGTCCGGGTGAAGCCAAGGGGGTTTTCGTAAAAAAAACCTGATAGGGACCTTTTCGCCAGAACGAAAGACCTTTACATAATTTCGCAATACGCAGGGGCTTTTTTGCAAAATTGCTGACGTGGCATGCCTTCTCGACCGGGGAGTCCCCCGGCTATAATATACTGATGATTCTCCTGCAGAACTGACCTTGTTCAGTAGGCATGGATTCCGTCATGCGTCCCCATTGATTTTTTTAACGAATAATCTATTTTTATTCAAAATAACAGAAATATACTCGTGGCAATATTTTTTACAGAAATAAACTCCAATCGCCCAACGGTTGAGCGACTGGAGCCTATCGCCCAACGGCCAGGTGACATGCATGCAATCCGCCGGCCGTTGGGCGAATTATTGCAGTCGCCCGACCGTTGTGCCATTGCAACTATTGTCGCCCAATGGTTGGGCGACTGGAGTCCAGTCGTCCAACGGCCAGACGACTGGGGGTTAAAAAGGGAGGCCGCTCGACCGTCGCCCTTAACAGAAAGAAAAGAAAGAAAGAAGAGAAGCCGAAGAAGAGCAGCCGCCCGAGGAGAGGAGAGGAAAGAAAAGAGAGAAGAGAAAAGGAGAGGGATGAGAGAAAAGGAGAGGGAGAGGAGGAGAAGGGGGAGAGGAGAGGAAGAAGGGGAGGAGAAGAGAGGAAGAAGCAAATCTAGGTAATTTTTTATTTGAAATGTTGTATATTCAGTACATATATTATTTACTATTAGTGTTAGTAGAAAATTGAAGATGTAGATAGAAATAATTCAATTTTTTGTATAGAAAATTTAGTTAATGTAGTTTTAGAAAATTAGTAGTCGTACAAGCGGAGAGGAGAGGAAGAAGCAACTGTAGGTATTTTTTGTATTTGTAATGTTGTATATGATTGTTATGTTAATAGAAAATTATAGATGTACATAGGAATAGTTCAATTTTTGGTATAGAAATTTTAGTTGATGTAGTTTTAGGTCATCGTTCTGCTTTTTAAGACTTTCAACCCGTGCCTCCAATCAGCGATTCGCTCACACAACGTATCCACGTACCTCGCAACATATCGTTCATGGGAGGATCAATCCATCGCACGAAGTCACATTTATCCATCTGCTACAAAGGAACGTTAAAATTGAAACTCTATTAGTAGCACAACAAAATAGACGAGTGCCAACTTGTACCCTGGAGTGTGGGCATCGAAATAAACGTCGACCGCCATCCGAATGGCCTTCTGCCATCTGCACCGCCGCGTCCTGCATGTGTTTGCATTTCGGCCACACTGGTTGAGCCGCCTATTTGGCAACAAGTGGTACGTAGCACCGAAGTAGTCCTTCCATTCGAGCGGAAGGTCCTCCTTTGGTGACCCATGTTCGATTGGCCCCTCGGTGTCTGTCGTGGTGACTTACTCTATGACAGAGAAGATAGTTGTTCCAACCAGTAATGCCTCGTCCATTCATTTTATAGTGTAATTGCGGTGTCACGGCACCATTCATAACACATGGCAGCTTTGCCCAGCGACAAGATCACACGGGCAGCTTTGCACAGCGATAAGACCACACGAACCAGCTTTCCGCAGCGATAAGACTACACATGCCAGCTTTCCATAGAGACAAGACTACACACGTCAGCTTTACGCACTCAGAAGACCGCACGCACCAGCTTTGCTCAGCGACAAGACCATACATACCATCTTTCTGCAGCAACAAGACAACACACGCCAGCTTTGAGCATCGACAAGACTACACACGCCAGCTTTCACCAACGATAAGACTACACACGCCAGCATTAAGTACTGAGAAGACCGCACGCGCCAACTTTGCTCAGGGACGTGACCGCACAGGCCAGCTTTGCTTAGTGACATGACACCGCACTTTGCCGGCTGTGTCCGTTGTTCCTCTGCCTTCCAAAGGCAGAGGGGACCACGGTTGCTTGCCTTTAGGTGATTCTCACATGTTTGATTTGGAACGAATAGCATAGATTTATTGCTACAATACTTGTTGCGATTTCAAAGGGATAGTCTATCTGTATCCTTTTCTCGTTCGAAAAAGAACATAATTTAATTTCTATTCTATTCCAAGCCCATGCTTGCTTTCCTTTTCCCTCCTATAGAGCTTTCCTTTTCCCTCCTATAGAAAAGGGTGACTTGACTTCCTAGGGTTATAATATTTGTACAAGTTTCTAGGATGTCACTATAAAAAAAACTCTTAATATTTTTCAAAATATAATAAAAACACTCTGACAAAAAAATTGGACTGAGATTTTGCTCGGATTCAGAATTTACTCTCCATTTTTATCCATCACATACGGCTTTGCGGCTACGAAAGGGGAAGAGAATCAGTTCAGATTCATTTTTTTGCTCACCATGACGTCCTACACATTAAGGTCAGAGTTGTTAAAAGATCGTGCCATCGTTGTCAATACATACGTATCTGCTCATCATAAATTGAAGGTAACACTAAAAACGAAAATGCAAAAGGTAAACCTAACGTAAATTTAGAATATGGATTGATTCAGCTGTATCTTTTTTTCTTTGGTTTGAAATGTGTTTCATGACAAACAAATGATCATCGCAGAAAAAAGACTACACACGTTAGCTTTAAGCACTGAAAAGACCGCACGACCCAACTTTGTGCAGCGACATGACCGCACGGGTCAGCTTTCCACAGCGACAAGACCTCACGACCTAGCTTTACCAGCTTCACACTTGGTAACTTTGCGTAGTGACGGGATCACACAGGCACCTTCATGTACCGATAAGGTAACAAGGGGCCCTATAAAAGGAGGTTGAAGAGATTTCTCAAAGAACACTGCACAAGCAAACCCCACACTACACCGGCGCTTGCTACACCACACCGGGATGGACAAAAAGCAGAAGAAGCAATGGAACAAGATGATGAAGCAATGGGAGAAGACCCACGTCCTAGCACGGTCAGCTGCCGCTCGCGATGAGAAAGTAAGGGCTGCTGCGGCCCGAGCAGAACAAGCCCAGCATGCTACAAGGTCAGCTCCCCGCAATAACGCACCCCGTAGTAACAACCCCATCCCGAACGTTCCCACTGAGCGTTCGCCGCAATACCCACCAGAGGGGGAGACGCCCCCCTTTGTTGGTACCGGGACCCGTGCAAATTCTTCAAGTCTAAGCACCGCCTCAGCCTAGGTATGTGTTACTAAGGTTACGCTAACTACTCTAGTGACTACCTCGACCGCCGTCTAGAAACCGTAACCTATCGGCAACCGGTAAGGACTAGGTGCACCGTTTTCCCCTACCTTTTCTCCTTCAGAGTACGCACTAACAACCTCTCCCCTGTATTCACAGTCCCTGGAACCCCTATGTGGCTATCGCAAATGGATCGATCTTGAGATCCACCCAGAGGACCAGTGGACCCTCGAATTCGAGGAGTGGAATGTCGCAAGGTCGTCCAAGATCCGGGAGGAGGAGCACCGCAAGAACGAGCAAACCCTATGTATACAACGCAAGACGAAAGCTCATCTCGAGACGTGCACGCGTAGGGAGCGCGAGAAAAAGAGGAAAATAGCGACCAAGGCAAAAGAGGCCACCAAGAAGTTCAACGTCGAACTGGCAATGAAGGAAAAATGGCATCGGTCCACACAGTAAGTCGTACGAGCAGTTGGGTGGGTTAGTCGCACATGATGCTACATGTTATGCATGTAATCAAAAAGTACGCGGCATATTACTCCCAATTATATTATGAAGTCTATTTAAATTCAGACAAGCTTATTTTCTCATCTTTTCGCATTCAATTATTCACATAGCAAGTTATCCAACAATATTAACATACTAGTTTTCCTCCGTGTACGAATTCTCGGTAACATCACAATATCACTTACCATCGTACTTACCCATTGTTCTAAATTCAATCGTTCTTAAAAAAGTTTCATAAATTTTTTTATGCTCCAACAACATACAACGACCATAAACTTTTATTACAAATCCAGCAGATTATCTTCCAGTTATAATCTACAAAATCTACAAAATTCACGGGGTGGCAGTTTGCAGTCTCCCTATGGGTGGACGACTCCAAATGCAGTCGCCCTGTGGCTGGGTGACAGGATCCAGTCGCCCAATGGTCGAGCGACTGGAACCTGTCGCCTAATGGCTTGCAGACAGCGTTGTTGTCGCCTGGTCGTTAGATGATAGGCTCGGTCGAGCGACTGGAGCCTATTTCTGTAAAAAAAATATTGCCGTGGGTATATTTCTGTTATTTTAAATAAAAAATAGATTATTCGTACAAAAAATTCCGTCCCCATCTACCTATGTTCGACTCTTGAGTCCATGTGCACGCTCACCAATAATTTAAGGTCTACACGTGTGCACATTAAGTGGGTCAACGAGTACCCACGTTCGGAAGATCTTGGGTCACCGATTAATTTCCTAATATGTATAGGAGATATGTACGTGTATATATGTGTGTTGTAAGTGCGATGTGCGTGAGTTGTGTGCGTCTTTCTCATACCCTAAACAAGAACATGCTTTAAGATGGGTTGTCTGGTTACCATCACTGTAGTATGTAAAGCGTGTTTTAGCAGTTTGATGCCCTTTCCACGTGTTGTTTAGCTACTTCCTTAAGAATAAGGCTTCGCTCTAAAATGTTTCAGATTCTGACTTTTTTGTTTTCATTTTATTTTACCTTTTTTTTCTTTATTTATTTGTATTATCTGTGACGATATAACGGTTTATTTATATTTTTTCCTTATTTTAATTTTTTTAATTGAATGACTTAGAAAAAGCTAACAGCCGCTACAGTATTATTTCATCTAAAAACCAATAATCCAAGACATAAGCCAGAAACTTAACCCTTTTAAAGCGGGCCCTAAAACTGGAGAAAGGAGAAGGTGCCTAGCTAGCTCATTGGTTAGTCTTCAATTAGGGTTTGTTTGATCTAAAGATGTCATGTTAAGATTTAATCTCTAGTTGAAAGAAAAGTGTAACACCTGCGATACTAATGGGACGTTGAATTAAAAATGAACCAATGGGAATACATGGAGATCACAGCCTACGGATGCCTTCTCGTCTGCTCCCTTGTGACTTAAGGCCTTCTCGTCTACTTCCTTGTCCATACTTAGGTCCCGTTTTTCTAAATTTTTGATTTTTATCTTTTAGCTGTTCCAAAAATTAAAATAAATATAGTGATTTTTAAAGCGAATTTTTCAGACAACTTTTCAAGCTTAAATCAATATGTGCTATCTATATCCGTATCTCCACCATCTACTGTCATATCGAAAAACGCAGAAAAACCTACCAGCCTTACCCAAAAAAAAAAATAGCTTTACACGATGTGTCTGACTTTTCATATCTCCGAAATGAAACTTTCGACTATGGATTCTCGTATTGTGTTGACGAGGCACGTGAAGCTATATTTGTCACAGAAGTATTTATGATGCTACATCTATGGTGGAATACAATTATAATGATTTATAATGTCAATTCCGATACTATAGTACTATATATATATATATATATATATATATATATATATATATATATATATATATATATATATATATATATATATATATATATATATATATATATATATATATATGCTATTGCAGGTTTATTGCTTTCCCCCCTCTGTCCCTTGTTAAAGTACACCAAACACAGCCACAACTGGAACCTAAGCAAGAGAATCATATCAATGGCAGCTGCAGTTCGACAAAAAGCAAAAGAAGAAAATTGATAACCAAGATAAATACAAAAGAATAGTTTTTCTTTTTTTCATAGAAGCCTGAATTTATCATCCTGCGCTTGAGAGTGTCTTTAGCTTCCTCTTCTCAGCGTCCTCTTCACTTTTGTATCCTAGAGGCTTCACTCTGCAGTATGTTAGCACCGGCCACTAAGACCTCTTTCTTCTCTTCCTTGTGAAGTTCTACCCAAAATTTTAGGAATGTGCATATATATAACATATGATCTCAGTTGGAGATTTAATCAACTTCTTCTCAAAACCTGTCTTGTTTCTTAGTTTGCACATAGCCCAGCATATAGCCAACAAACCAACCATAGGAAAACTTGATTTACCAAGTAGATAATGACTAGCCCACTACAGGTATTGGTTAAAAGAACCAGGCCTACAATTGGCTCCTAGAAATGATCCAATAACACCTCATACATATTTGGCAATCGCACAATTAAAGAAAAGATGATTTATAGTCTCGTTATCCTGGTTGCGTGTTAAAAGAACCACCACACTGGTAGCTCCATGCGAGTTGGTTGCATTGAAAGCCCCATCCATTAGATTTCATCACATTTTGATGTGGTGGCTGTTGTTGTATTTTGTGATATAAATCTGGTTGGCTCTGACTACTTGAAGAATCCGATCCGGTTTCACTCAAAAGACATATTCCAATCAGTGTGATGCAATCCTGTCGTTCGAACTTCTCTTAAACATTTTCTGTCTTTCGTGTGCCATGCTTGAGCTCACCGTCTCATCCGACATTCTCAATCGTTCTGGTCCCCAGATTCTCTATGAGCGTAGCCTCAATCATCACCATCGAGCACAGTTGAGCACAGTTGACTTCAAATGACCATGCACATCCAATAACAAAAAAAAATCATTTTCGTGCACAAGTTCTTCGTAATTTGATCCATATTAGCTGTAACATAGCTGATACAATATATATACCCCGATCTTAGTGGCCGAAATCCATTCCATGACTCAAAACCACAAAATAAAAAATCTGATCGAAAATCCACTGTTTGGCCGGTTTGGCCGGTGCCTCACATGGGTTTGGCCGGTTGGACCGCAAGGCCGCATGAACCATCCAATTTGACCAGAGAGAAGCATCAGTCGGCACGCGAAGACAAAACAAATGGCTTAACAGTACATTCACGAATAGAAGCCCAGACAGTTGGCTGATCAGTTAATTTTCAACAGAATGCAAACGCAAAATTCTAACTTTTTCCAAATTACAATGGCTAATCATAAAAAAATATTTAAGATCTTCTCTCACCTAGTTCTTCGAAACCTGCGTAGCAGCTTCTTGATCAACTGACGGCAAAGCTCACAAGACGCCAGCCTACCGACATGGCGCCTTTTGGAGCGTCGCTTCCGACGGGAGAAAACTATGCGCCACCCTCCAGTAGAAAGCTACGGAGTTTCGGTGGTATTTGCGACTTCCACGATGGGTTTGGAGTCACCAAAGGATGTGGACGCACTTTGTTGGAAACCAAGAACTTCGATCCTCTCACTCAGAAATCAAGACGCGCTTTGTTGGAAATCAAGTTTTTTTCTACTCCGGTTAGGTGAGTTCCAACCTCCACAACTTTGTCGAGTCTTTTTACAATCTTCTTTGAGAACATCACCACGCACGACACATCTAACGCCGTTTAGGAGTCAGCAAACTCTAAGAGTAACAAATTAAACCCCTCATTTGACTTTCATCACGTACAACGAATGCATAAACTCAAATGCATACTAGGTCCGCGGAGGCCTTCCTCGAGCTTTCCGAGCGGAATCTGTTCCGCTGGCTGGGCATCAGGAGGCAAAAGGTTTGCATTGCCGATTCCAAGAATCTGAATTGGTTAGAAGTCGCCGCCCTTGTTTGCCTAACAGAGAATCTGAATTCCTGGAGATCCCGGAGGCCAAATCCTCCGTCGACCTGGATCGAGCTACCTCCGACCACCGCTGCCAGTGAACTTTGCTGTTGCCCACCAATAGCTCGAGATAAAAAGAAGGGAGGGATTAACATATTTAAGAGAGTAGCCACTTAAAGTGTAGGAATGAATAAAGGGATTTTCTCTCACTCCATGATTCCTGTGCCTAAAACTAAAACAATGTAGAACACTCTTCTACTAGTATGGATAAAGATGCAATTCATCAATCCTTTCAAACATGTTCATATTAGTTTCTGCTTCTAGAAATAGAAACCAATATGAACGCCTCAGATTCTATAAGTCGCTTCTATCAACCACTACTTTTTTGTTTTCACATATTGTAATGTACTTTATATTTTATTATATCATAATTTCGTAAATCGTATGGTAGTCCAAATATTATAGTATTTTTTATTGTATCGTCTTTCTTATATAATACACTATTATTTATTAGCCACTACTATTTATTAACCTTTTCTATAATACATTTCTATCATCACTACTATTTATTAGTCACAGTCAAAAATCATCAGCAAAAAGCAATATGAGCAGATCTTGATTTCTTGGTTTCAACACGCGTCATATTAATTGGAGTTGGACCGGCGCTATTCCAATTTCCTATACCAGTAGGAATCATTTTCGGCTCTTGGAGTATTGGTCAAACAGATAGCGATTGAGCATTAAGCTCTATATACAAGTTATTTTGTCCTGGACTAATTAGTACTACTATATATACGGAAGATATTCTTGGGGTGTGTGTATGTGTGTGTACTACTATATATATATGGATCTAAAATAGATATTTCTTCTATATATCATGTACAAAAAATTCGAATTTTTTGGATGTCGAATTTAACTAGTTTACTAACTAGTCAAACTTTGAATTGTAGTTGCATTTTTTATGATAGATTGATTGTAGGTATGTACTGATTATATATATAAATCAGCAGAGTATATAATCTAAATTTGTTCAAAATTTTGAAATCAAAAATATTTTTTCAAAGGTATGCATTTCATTTGAATTGTTATAGATGGATATATACCCTAAAACTGATATTTAAAAATGCCTAAATTTGGGTTGAATTCACACATTTAAAATCATGATGCCAGAAAACATTGTGCCCCATTTCACCTAATCAACAGTACAACATAAAAGAGTCATTTTGAGTTACCTGCAGTCAAACATTACAAACTTTATCTATCAATATCTTCTGAATATTTTAGATTAGACATATGAAAATAATACGTGTAGATTTTTATAAATACATTGTAATAGAAATGAGTGGTTAAAATTGTATTTTTGAGACCATGTCAATATCTAAAACATGCTTTCCTTTGTGACTAGATGGAGTATATTCACATGGCTGTCTACAAATTCTAAAAGAGAGAATCTAGCGAAGAACTTTAAGGTTTTCCCCCAACCAAACACACCAACCACAAAACCAAGAGAAAGAAACCTCGCTGATGCTACGTTTGTAAAAGAACTAGAAGCAAGGAAATATGTACGGTGTTAACGCTGAAGTGATGTAAAATTCTCGTACTAGTCATTTGGTAGCTTTGGGGTCTGTTCTTTTCCTCCGAAGCCAGCGGTTTTTAGCTTTTGCTACAGTACCTAACTTTCAAACGGAGTATTTTTTCAAGACGGGGTTTACAGGTTAAACGATCTACATGTTAAAAACCCAGCATCTGTACCTGCCAAAATCGCAAGTGAGTATCTGTCTCTTCGTAATCTGTACCGTAAACAGTCAAAATTCAAAATTTTCAGTCAAAAACCATAAGCCGCAGCCGAAAAGAACAGACCCCAACAGTTCCTGCACTGTTCTCATATTCTGGTCTAGACGCTCCTTCATGTAACAAGGAAAAGTAGCATCTAAATGAATACAATTGCTCTTCTGTTTTTTTTTTTTTGTCAATAATGTTCTATTGGTGAATATGTATAGAGCAGCCATGTTTGCAAATTGCAGCGTGTGAATTTTACTGATTACGTTAGATTCTTGCGTTCCAAAGGAGCCTTTGATTGGTTTTATGATGTATGATCACATCAGGAGTTACTTTCGTTGGATTTTAGTTCTGCTATATTTGACAAACATACAATAGAAGAAATAAAAGGTCAAAAGTTTCATTTTTGGGATCATGTAAATTGATATCAAAACATTACCTTCTTTGGTGGAGGTCATGTACTCCCTCCGGTCACAAATATCTATCGTTTTGGACACCGATACCGTCCGCAAAATGCAATTTTGACCCTTAATTTATATTATAATATATTTTATAAAATCTAATAAAAACATGATATTATCAAAGTATTTTTTAAAAGATAAATCTATACATATGATTCTTATGTATCAAATCTAAATATTTAAAAAGATATTGATAGTCCGAGTTTGCCTGCATACATCCGAAAAAACAATATAAATCGATAGTCAAAATTTGGTTGCATGTATCTCAAAACAATATATATTTATAACAGGAGGGAGTAGCACGTTGATTTATTAACCAGCTTATTAGTGAAGTAATAGCACGTAGCTATTTTTAATCGTCGTACTCATCCTAATATGGAGGGAAGCCTACTCCCAAGTGTTTATCACCGGCTGAAAGGACACGTATGAAAGAGTACAGGAATTAGATAAGTGCGCTGCATATGCATGGGTCCATTGATCCACCGTGGTCAAACGAATGTGAAACCTAACTAAATCTGGTCAAAGCCAACTCTCCAAATCCCTTCTTTTAATGCTACAATATGTTTAGTTTCTTAGAAACCGAAGCAGAAATTAAGTTTGCCAAAGCACTTCCTCCTAAAAGGCAAATTCTTATTGATTACAACTTCTAACTTTTTGTTAAAGAAATCAAAAGATAATATAGATATATAGCTTTCGAAACGGTTTTTTCACTCCTTTCACTTCCATCTCTATCTAGAGATAAGTCAGTAGATCACGGATGCATCACGCACCTCACTCCTTCTGCTCTCGTCACGTGTATGCATCTCTCTCACACTTTCTCCACCACTCGTGCATTCATTCTAAAAACTATTTTTTTTAGTCACTACTATTTATTTTCAGCCAAAAAAACTATCGGCTATATCCAATACGAACGTGCCCTAAACCCAAGCATTAATGAGCTAAAATTCGTTTGTGTATACAAACCCCAAAGCAGGGAATCAAACAAACAAATTAACAAGCTAGGAACCCAGGTTTTCTTTTTGGAATTAGCTAAATTAAAAAGAGAGAAAAAGAACGGCACAAGTTGGAACAGAATATACAAAAGACGCATGCACATGTGCATGGATGTAACGAGGAACGTACGCATGCATCGTATCGTGGAGCAACTGTACCAATTGCGGCACACGTGGCCGGCCGGGTCGATACTTACTTGCTTATCCTTTCTAATTTAGTAATTATATATTTATTTATGCTGCCTAATCGATTTATCTAGTGAAAAATCACGCTGTTAATTAGTAATTAATGATCTCTTACAGGCTAAGTTAGCTAGCTAAGCTGCAGTCCTGCATGCGCCTATATATACTCGCCGCTCAGCGAGGAGTCGAAGCGTTTGTGAAAAGGCTGCGGCGCCTATCACGTACGACGTGGCTAGGCTTGGCTGCGCAGAGACGTGGTGAGGGTGTTGATGTGCTGCGGTGCCGAGGTGGCGGACCCGGGACAGCACCGGCGGCGCCGGCTATCCGCCGATGAGCACGCCGGCGGTGGGGGTGGTGATCAGGAGGCCGCGGTGACGACGACGATGATGTTGCAGCGCAGGCAGGCGCGGGAGATGTCGGCGATGGTGGCGGCGCTGGCGAGGGTCGTGTCCGGCGGCGACGCGGCGACGACGGCGTCGCCTCTGAAGAGGCCCGCCGAGGGGGAGGCCTCCATGGAGGATGCGTGGCGGCCGTACAGAGCCGCGCCGCCGCCGTCGACGACCTCTCCCTTTCTGGCCGGTACTAACATAGCACTACATGACATGCATCTCTATATATGGTGCAGCACTAGAACAATTTTTTTGGTTTCATTTCTGCATTGTGCAACATAACGAACACGCACTGTCACTACTACAAAAGAGGTTATACTAGATAACTACATCACAGACGGTTCGGTGTTCTAAAATGGTTTCAAACACTGAACCGTTTGTGATATCAACTATATCAAAGACGATTTTTGTTATTAACTGTCTGTAATATAGCTCATATCACAGACCTATCGAAACATCAAATCGTTTATGATATGAACTATATCACAGATACATAAATACAGACGATTAAGTTAGTTCGTGCATGACTCGCAAGAGAAAAGAAAACCTACGTCGCGCGTGCATGCATGCTTGGAGAGGAAAGGAAACAAATGGAGGCCAATGCCAGCGACTCAGCACGTTTCTTTGTGTTTTTTTCTCCCTATCTTCTTTCTGGAAGCGGCACGTTTCATCCTCGTAAGCTCCAAGAGTATAAAATGAACTCACCAACTACATGTTAGCAACAAAAAAAAAAGCTATTGGTCATATGTAACGTGTCTGCGGTAGGATAGGTACGATTTTTTTTTATTCCTCGCATGGATAGTTCAGCAAAGTCATTAGTATTTTTATTTTAAGCAAACGTAAGAGCTCTGCCTCGTTTCGTTGATGTTTCATGGATAGAGAGAAGAGGATACAAACCGAACACCCGAATAAGCTCATTAGTATGAGATATAGGGTATATTTTTTTTTGCTGTGGTTTATGGCTTTTGGCTGTAGCTTGTGAATTTTTAGACTGTTTGTGTGAGAGATTATAGAGTAACAGAAACTCACATGTAATTTTTGCCGATATAAATAAAGTCGGTATAATATATGATACCACTCTACACTCTACATTCGTATCACATCATCACACTAAACTCTTCTGTTCCATAGCAGCGTAGCTACCACTCTACAAAACTTGCCTCGTTTTGTTTCTGGTTAGCAAAGCGAAAACAGAGCAAGTGAACAAGAAAACAGAGGAGCCCATCGCAGCTCTACAAAACCTGCCTCGTTTTGTTTTTGGTTAGCAAAACGAAAGCAGAGCAAGTGAAGGAGAAAACAGAGGAGCCCATCGCAGTTTTTTTTTTCTTGGAGACTGAAAAATCAAATCGCTGCTTATTGATCGGAAATAATCTGTATCTTGATAAACACTTCATACTAATAGTTGCATTCTTCTCCTAATTGATCTCCTCTGTTTCTGTGACGTATGCCGCTGTGTGCAGACCACAGAGCAACGCCGGGACAGTACTCGCCTGCGTCTGCGGCGGCGTCCTCATCGCAGTACCGGGCCGCATCCGCCGACGAGGAGCTTCCCTCTCCGTCCTCTGCTGACTCCGGCGGTGGCGAGAGCACGCCGAGGAAGCGGTACAGGGGTGTGCGGCAGCGGCCGTGGGGAAAGTGGGCGGCGGAGATCCGGGACCCGCACAAGGCGGCGCGCGTGTGGCTCGGCACCTTCGACACCGCCGAGGACGCCGCGCGAGCCTACGACGACGCCGCGCTCCGCTTCCGCGGCAGCCGCGCCAAGCTAAACTTCTCTGAGTCCGCCACCCTCCCGCCGCCGCCGCCTCAACAGCCTCCAGCGCCAGCAATGCATCCGCAGCCAGAGGCGCTGCTGGAGTCGCAGGCTCTGTCCGGCGGGGACTCCTACTCCCAGTACGCCAGCTTCTTGCAGGGCTCCGGCGAGCCGGCGCTGCCCGGTGGCTCGTCGGGGACGCCAAGAACACTAGCATCTTCGGTGCTCTACAACTTCGGAGGTGAGGGCGAGGCCGCGAGCTACCTCTGGCAGCCGGAGAGCGGCGGCAACGGCGCCGGGATGGGATACCCCCCGGTGACTTCGCCGGCGGCGTGGGCGGCCTACGGCTTGTATCCTCCGCCGCAGCGGCGGGATCCGTCTGGTTAGTCCGACAGGTGTCCAGGAACGACCCGCCGCCGTCGCTGACAGGTGGAGCCACCTTTCTCAGGCCGGCCCGCTCCCTTCCTGCTAGCTATAGATTTGCGGCTCGAATCTAAAGCCTAAATTTGGCGTACTTTGTAACTTTTTTTTTATTCAAATGAGTCCGTCTGAAACGTGGGATCATCCATCCATCAAACTGTTCCAGCCAGATTGTTTCATAGTTGCAACCGCCCCTTATCTCAAACCTGACAACGGTTTGTTTTTTTTGTTACGGTTTATGGTTTTTAGCTAAGATTTTTAAATTTTAACTATTTACGACAGAGATTATGGAGAGAGATACTCGTTTGTGATTTTGGTTGATACAGATGTTAGACTTTTAACGTGTATTATAATTAACTTGTAGATCCCATCTTGAGAAAATACTCTATTTAAAAGTTAGGTACTATAGCAAAAGCCAAAAACCACTTTTAGAAGCCGTAAAAAACAGACCCAACATGAGTGGCATATTTAATTGAGGAGAGATTTGATGATTTGCACCATCTTTCTTTGCCACTTGATAAAATATCTTGTGATGTCTCACTGACATGCAGAGTTAGGACCTGCATATCAGTAAGACATCACTTGCCGTTTTAATAAAAGATAAGATAAATCATCAACTCATTCTTAATTGAGCGGCTCATGTCGGAAATAAACTTGTTGTGCACCTATGGCTGCGTTATGATCTAGTTGCTAGATTTCGGTCAAGAAGTAGGAGTCGGCCAACAGTCGCGCAGACTCATCGAATGGGCGCGCGTGATGACCGGTCAGCACAAGGTCCGCCCGTCCATCGACATTGCTGACGTGCGCATCCAACGTCTTCATCGGCAGTGAGCCAGTGACGGCCCTGACTCTGTGTGCACGAACATCGGCATGCCTAGAACTGTTTGCAGGAGAAGCACTATAGTAATTTTTTTTAGAAATATCTCCCGAACTCTTTTTTTTATAAAAATGACTCTCTATCTGAACTCAAAAAGCGCGATAGACGACACCTATCACCTGTCGCGCCCTCTAGCTCGATAGGCTGGGGCGCTCACGGCAGCACAGCAGGAGGTGTCTAGGCGCAACACACCGAAGGCAGCTGGAGCTGCCGAGCAAGCCTGGCTCGACAGCAGCCTTGCTGAGCTGCCCTACCTCGGTAGGTGGTTGAGTGGGCCACCAGGCAGCCGCGAGACGACATGACACGATGTGCTCGACAGTGGTTCCCATAGCTTTCGGTTGGGCTTGGTGCTACCCCACGCACCCTCGTGGGCCTGTCAATCGGCAACGCCTCCCCACACACATATAATGGTTCACATCCCTCTCCGCTATTTCATTCGAAGCCGCGCAATTGGGTATCTTTCCTGCCGAGCGAGAGAGAGCTAAGGGAGAGGAAAGAAAAATAGAGTAGAAGAGAGTTTGAATTGGTTTTCGGTCGAGAAGCAGGAGTCGCCCAACAGTCGCGGCAGACTCATCGAATGGGCGCGCGTGATGACCGGTCAGCACAAGGTCCGCACGTCCATCGACACTTATGTCGTACGCATCCAACGTCTTCGTCGGCAGTGAGCCAGTGGCGGCCCTAACTCTGTGTGCACGAACATCGGCATGCCTAGAATTGTTTGCAGGAGAAGCACTATAGTAATTTTTTTCAGAAATATCTCCCGAACTCTATTTTTTTATAAAAATGACTCTCTATCTGAACTCAAAAGACACGATAGATGACATCTGTCACCTGTCGCGCCCTCTAGCTCGGCAGGCTGGGGCGCCCGCGGCAGCCCGGCAAGAGGTGGCTAGGCACAACACACTGAAGGTAGCTGGAGCTGTCGAGCAGGCCTGGCTCGACAGCAGCCTTACTGAGCTGCCCTACCTCGGCAGGTGGGTGGGTGGGCCACCAGGCAGCTGCGACGCGACATGACACGACGCGCTCGACAGTGGTTTCCGTGGCTTTCGGTTGGGCTTGGTGCTGCCCCACGCACCCTCGTGGGCCTGTCAATCGGCAACGCCTCCCCACGCTCTTATAATGGTTCGCATTCCTCTTCACTATTTCATTCGAAGCCACGCAATTGGGTATCTTTCCTGCCGAGCGAAAGAGAGCTAAGGGAGAGGAAAGAAAAATAGAGTAGAAGAGAGTTTGAATTAGTTTTTCAAGGTAGTTTTGCTGAGATTCAGGGGATTTTGCTATTCAAATTGGTGTGGTTCCGATGAAAACCTTCACCAAGATGTATTTTTCATTTGCCTGCGTGAAATGTGCTTAATATGTCATTAACATTTTGTTAGATTAACGATGGTTTAGTTATATGGAATGTGCTCTGTAACCATATTTAGATGACATATGCGATTAGTTCGTGCGAACGATATTTTATAATTACCCATGTTAGTGATGTATTAGCGTTGATAATAACGATTCTTCGTTAATAGCCGACTTTTTGTATTGTTATATGTACCATATTATTATTTGTACACTCTTATTATTTGTATCTTTTTTGTACTTTATTTGTAATGTTAGTGATGTATTGTTTGTACACTATTATTATTTGTATAATGTTATTATTTGTAACTTTTTTGATAATAATGATAAAAAAGGTCATACTGTTATTTGTACACTTATCGTTGTCGTTTGCAAATTTGGTATGCACATATATATGTATTACTCTGGTGTCATTGCCAATAATGTGGAAAATATTTGTGTACCTGTATTTTTAGCATATAACCGTAGGCATAATGGGTAGCTCAACTATGTACATGGCATGTTCTTCAGGTCACAAGCCGGCCGGCTTTTAGCAGCCGCTACAGTACCTAACTTTTAAACGAAATATTTTTTCAAGATGGAGCCTACAAGTTAAACGTAGTACACGTTAAAAGCTTAACATCTGTACCAGCCAAAATCACAAATGAGTATCGATCTCTCCGTAATCAGATCGTAAATGACTAAAATTCAAAATTTCACCAAAAGCCATAAGTCATGACCAAAAGAACAGGCCCACATATGGATGAATATTTTGTGTTATATTTAGTTGTATTTAATATCGTCTGAAATAAGTGCATTTCGTCTATATTGGTGGTAGGTACATGCTGTCGGACATAGAACACTTGTTCATGTTCTATTGGGAGGGAGTCGTACAGGACATGCCATACGGGACGGACTTTCAACATTATGAAAGGGCTATAATCTGGGCTTCGGGCCGCAAGGAGATGGGTCTCCCTAAGCCCAGGAGGTGCATGTGGAGTACATTTGATAGGGAGGTTGGCAGGAAGAAGCTCATCAACGAGGCGGTGATAGCCATAGTGATTGGAGATTCAGGGTAGTGTTTCTGGGAGCTAAAGAAGATGGTTGGCAACGTCACCTGACTGCAGCACATGGAGATTGCAAGTATTCCTTCTACGGCAATATATGGGAGGCCAATGGTGTATGTGTAGTTTGCGGAGAGGGTGGAGGCATCGAGCAAGAGTAAGGGCAGTGGGAGTGGCGTGTGGAAGTACCGCATTTCGTTGGTGGTGAAGGTGCGTAGCGTAGTGTTGATGGCCCCAAAGTGGAACCTGCTTGTGATAGCCATGATAGTTGTGCAACAAAAGATGGTGTCGATTGGCATGATGGACAACTATCGAGGTTGGCTCATAACTTTGAGCCAACAAAAGGTGTAGAGAGATGGTGGGCAGCGCGTATGGACTGTCATGAATATTTAGATAGCCTCTCGGATTGAAGTCATTCCAGTGAAGAGGAGGATGCCGACATAGCCAACAGTGGAGATGAGGATGGTGTAGACGCTGGTGGGGATGGTGCAACTGGTGGCATTGTGTGCACAGATGTTGAGTACATCTCCTTAAGATTGGATGCTATGGCGTTGACCTCCCTATTTCTGTGTTCCGAAGATGAGTTGAAATGATCCTTCGACGAAGACACTCTCGAAGGGCAACGCTTCCCAAACAAGTATGCCACACAACAAGAAATTGCAAGATAAGCTATGCTCATAAGCCGCACATATCGAGTGCACGGGGCGATACATATGTAGTGAAATTTGTGTACAGGTCTTGTCCCAAGAAGGCCCGTACGTAGAAATTCAGTGGTGGTGCAACGTATTTCTGGATAACGGTGGTCAAGGACCACATCTGTGAACTTATAGAGCTGCTGCACGGGCACTACAATATGACCTCGCCACTCGTCGTTAGCCTGATAAGTCATAGTTTCACTAAAGCTGTTGATGGTCGATGTCATGAACCTGGTTGGTTTTTCGGTGAGCTACAGTAAAGTATGATGGGCGAGGAAGAAGGTCATATATGAGATATACGGCACGTACGAAGAGACATACGACTTCGTGAAAAGAATGTTGCATCAGATTACTGAAGCCAATCCTAAGGCATATGTAAACAAGATGGAGAAGGCGTACCCTATGAAGGGCCCTAATTGTTTCATACGTTAAACCGAGAGTTCTAGGCGTTTCGACAGGTGATTGAGAAGATGAGCACTGTCATCCAGTGCTCATGATGGATGTCACATTTCTCTCCAACAGGTACAAGAGCATGGTGTTGATGGCGGTGGCCACCGATGCAAACGATCAGCTACTCCCAGTGGCCTATGCAATTATGGAGAATGAGAACACTGATAGATGGATATGGTTTCTGCCCAATGTGAAGCAAGCAGTAGTCCAGGATTGGCCCAATGTCTGCCTTATCACAGACCACAACACTAGGCTACCGTGGACGTTGAGCACCATGCAATAAGATAATCAACCACCCTTCCAGTGGAACGACGTGAGGACCCGCTGGTGCATGAGGCATCTAGTAGCAAACTTCCACACCCGTTTCCGCAACAAGAAGTTGATGCACTCAAACATCCTTCTCTGTGTTGTAGGAAATCGCACTACGCCAACAGAAGCATGGCAGGCAGGGCTAGAAGCTCAAGGCGTGGGAGGGGACAACAGGCACAGGCTAGGTTTCGAGGTCGTGACCCTTACCTCGAAGACACGGTCTTCTACGATCCCCTGCACCACGACCCCCTAAGCTTTGATTTACCACTCGAAATCGAGTCCTACACCCCTAGAAACCCCCTCTACAACCAGCCACACATCCCTGAGCCTTAGCCACAATGCAAGCACAACCTCGATGCGGTGGTGCATGTTTGTGACGACCACGTGCAATCAGGATGCTAATTCTTTCTCTGCCCTTAATTCATAGTAAGTGGTTCGTTACCTACGCATACTTGCAGCATGGAAGGCTTGTACTAACCTCGTCTTGCTTGCACACAATGGACTACAAGTTCACCGAGTGGGTGGATCCATCGTATCCAATATCTGCCTAGGTTTACATCCACAAACTGCATATCAGCATAGAAGAGTTGCGTGAGGAGCCCCAGATCAAGAGTACCAACAACAATAAGTTCTGTAGGCAGAAGATCAGGGAGAGGAACAACGAGGAGGTCGTCTACCTTGGTAGTGACTACCACCCAAATTGTTGTAGTACTAACCGGAGTTACAATTGCGCCTGCCACTATTGCGACAACCAACTATGTCCACGCCACCCGAATGACCGCCACACCATGTAGGCCATTGTAATTCTCACTTTCATTGCAAGGTGCTATGTTAGGCTATACATGGTATATTCCTATATTTTTTTAATAATGTATCTGCACAACTTAAAAGAGGAGTTGGTTCATCAACACATCCAAACCCTTTGTTGCACCTCTCTAAATAAAGTTATAACAAAACCATATGCTTAGTGAGTCCGTACGGGTTAATTAGGCAAATGCCCATTGAGGGTCGTGGACTGGAGGCCATGCAACAGAGTTGCCGAGCCAAGGGAGCTCAGCAGCTCCTGCCGAGCTAAGGGTGCTTGGCAGACCTGCCTGCCACGTTGCACGCCAGCTTGCCGCAGCTATCTTTGGTGTTGCCGCTCCTGGCCACCTCATGCTGCGCTCGACTACGCTACCGCGAGCATCCCTGCCTAACAAGCTAGGGCGTAGCAGGTGACAGATGTCATATATGGTATCTTTGAGCTTAAGAAGGGGACATTTTCACATAAACAAACGTACAAGAGCTATTATTAAAAAAAACTACAATGGTACTTCTTGGCTTCTCAAACATGCCTAGTCCTTCTAGATAGAAATCATAAGCTAAACCCGTACCAGCAGCAACCAGTAGCCTCAAACGGCTGGCGAGTGGCGGCGATTTGCCCGTGGATCATGCGTTGCGTTACTATGCTTAGATAAGCCCTTACGTACTAGCATTGGTCCTCTGTTTTTACCAAGAGGTCATACGTATCGTTGGTGACTGGTTCATTGCTTTAATGCAGTCTGGCCCGCCCTGCACTCTCAGCCGCCATTCCTCTTCCTTTTGCCACAAGAAAACGGCACAGTTTTGAAGCAAAACAGTGTGCTCTTTGTTCGCATTCTAAGTTAGATCTGTTTGATATAGTTGTGGTTTATGGTTTTTGTCTAAAAATTTTAAATTTTAGCTGTTTATGACAGAAATTACGAAGAGAGATACTCGTTTTTGCATGAATTCTAAAACTCCGTAGCTCTGTAGTGTAGTTGTGCAACTTAAGAGTCCTCGCAGATACATACACTATGGTGGCAAATCCTTGTCAGATAGTATCAAATCATTTACACATTTGAGACAAATATATGGTCCCAAAAGATGAGACAAACATGTCGCCGCTAATAATCAGTAGTAGTACATAGCTTCACACGTTCGCATTCTAGCTAGGTCATACGGCTAACCTTTATAATTTAAGCTTGCACGTATCAACGTGCTACTCCCTCCATTCACAAATATAGATTATTTTAATTTTTTATAATGTTCAATAAAAACCTTTGACTATAATTTATTATCATAATATATTAATAAAAATAATAAAGAATATATTATGAAAGAATTTTTTAAGACAAATCCAATGATATTATTTTTATGTAGTCAATCTATATACTTTAACATATATTAATAATCAAAATTTAAAAAACTTGACCTCACAGAGCCCATAACAATCTATATTTGTGGAAGAGGAATTACTTGGCTTCTTTTTTCTTTTTTTTTGAACCGAGTTTTTTCTTTTCTTTTCGTTCTTTTTAGCGGAGAAGTGGTCACACGATCGCATACGCCAAATTGGTCACATCTCTCGCGCCTGAGCTGATGCCACCACTCCTCATGCTCCAATCGCGTGGCGCCACGTCAGCACCAGGGCACTCGTGCGTTTTGACTGTTCCGGCGTGTACGCACTTGCACACGTCAGTAGAAAAGGCCAACCGCCCGATTTACCCTGCTTCAACGCGTTTTCTGGTTTCTATTTTTTTAGTTTCATCTTTTTTTTTGAGCTTTTAGTTTTTGTTACTTTTTTTCTCTCTTATTCCTTTGTATTATCCGTAGTGATAGACATTTTTTATTTTTTATAATTAGTTACGCTAAAAACTAACAACAATTATAGTATATTTTCAGCTACTATCTATTACTATTATAAAAGGAGTTGATGGTTGTAGGTCTATTCTCCTTTAACCACTTCATTCACTCAACTTCGCACCATTCTTCACTTTCTAATTAATCAAAATAACTCTCTTCTATAGAATAATTCTCTATATATTCAATGAGTTCCGTTGCAACGCAAAGGTATATAACTAGTAGTAAAAAAAATTGAAGTTTAGAGTTTATAAGTCCAAATAAGCAGGTGACCATCTTTACCTCAAAAAAACAGGTGGCCATCATATCAGCATCAGCTTGCCTAACCAAAGTTTTACAAGCTACTGCATTAGCAATGCTATGACTACGATACTCGAGAGAGAATGGAATAGGGTGGAAAACTGGGAATCGATTTTTACCACATGGTTTGTGCCGGTAAATTTCTTTCCTGCGTGTTTCCAAACGAAGAATAACTCAGAGCAATTTCAACGACACGAGCATGTATACGCCTCTCCTGCAAAAATATAATGGAAAACCAAAGGGTCTGTTCTTTTTCTCCGAAGCTGATGATTTTTTGTTTTTGTTACAGTATCTAACTTTTAAATGGAGTATTTTCTCAAGATGGGGTCTACAAATTAAATGATGTACACGTTAAAAGCCCAACATCTGTACCCTCCAAAATCATAAATGAGTATCTCTCTCCATAATCTGTACCGTAAACAGTCAAAATTTAAAATTTTCAGCTAAAAACCATAAACCGCAGTCGTTACCAAACAGGCCCAAAATAAATGCTAGCTGCACTGTCCCTTTTGCATGGCATTCCGAAGAATTTCCAAGGCTGTGTGGCCGGGATATCAGATTCCAGACATTGCTGTCCCCATGCTGAAGAACGCGAAGAATTTTGAACATAGAATTTGAGCGGTTTGGAATTCTGTTTCCTCAAGCCACTGTTAGGTGAGCAAAGTCATGAGCGGACACAACAGCTTCTAGCTTATTTTTTACTATTTATAAATTTTATTTTTTTCTAAATTTTTCGGCTTTTTTGAGCTTTTTTACTGGTTCTTTTTCTCCCGTATTCGTTTGCGTTGTCCGTGATGAGCTAGCATATTTTTTCTATTTTTAAAATTTTTAAATTTAATTATACCAAATAAGCCACCTTCAGTTACAGTAAAATTTTAGCTGTTATAGTGCAATTTCAACCATAAGCCACAACTTTTCAGCCCAACCGAGCGGGGCCTATAGGTCAAGACAGTGATGATTCACTGGATTGCACATATTACTCTGAGAATCGATCTGTTTACCTTTTTTTTTCAAAAGAAATAACTGTTGATGCCATAAACATTGTTTCGATGCAAAAGGTGAAAGAGCAGTAGACTACTTAGATCTACAGCCAGTTATGAGAGATCAAGCCCCGAGCTGGTTCAAATCGCGATTAAATCTGATGTTTCAAATCATGGCTGTATTAGCAACTGACCTTGGGAATTCTGAAGCAAAATTACACTGCCGTGAGCTTTAACTATGCAAGGCCCAATTTAAGTACTTAACCTTTGCTGTAAACTACGTATTTCATAAAGCTGTTGGAAGATGAGCTTGTATGGAGATTATCTGTCAGAGCCGGATGGATTTAGCCAATCTAAAATTTTCTATGATTCCACCGTATTCCCTGATCAGTAGATAGTACTCACAGATATATTACTGTACATCAAATATGTATCTTGTGAAAGCGTAAATATAGTGGTAGACTTACTCATAGGCCGATCAGGCTGAAATCATTAAAAGTAGTAGCAGAAACGAAAACTTCACATATGTGTGACTCTCAGGACACGCCCACAGACAGCTAACTGCGGTTTGTTACCTAGTTCTTGGCCACGTCGTCTTCCGGCTTTGTCGACTCCGTTAGATGGCCGCAGGACTTGACTTTTCCCTTCTTACTTACTAAAAAATAGTAATTCAACAAGTATAAGTACAACAGAGGTACTCAGCAAGCCACCACACATAATACAATAGTAATAGATGCATGACTATGAAATGAAGGCTTAAGGTTCTTTTATTTGTGAAAATACTAATATTTTGAGATACCATTATACGAAATTCCTTAGACCTATCATTTTTACTAAACTAGGTTTTTGAATATTGTAAGAATATGCAATAATAATAGTAGTGCATATTTCATCCACCTATTATGGAGGATGGTTTCATCCATCATATGCTTATTTTGTTATTAGGGTTACATCCACCATTAATATCATTGGGTTACATCCACTCAGGACAATTCAAATCAGGATTACATCCACCAGACGAGTTTTCATCTCACCCACAAAGTTTTAGAAATAGACACTAACTCGAGTAGTTCTCATGCCCCTCATGACTATTGGCATGGTTATTCGAACAGTTTTCACTCTACAGATATCATACACTTTACCCACAAAAGATAATTGACTTATCATGTTTCACATATTTTCTTAGACATGTGAATCAAGAAGATCACTATAAGGGATTTACAATGCATCACCCAGTGTAGACTACACCCGCCAAGGTTTTATCTTAGTGAGGTTACATGCACCACACCAAGACTCCATCTTGCGCCACATGACGACTTAAATCCAGCGACACGACTCGTGTCCACGATGGCTCATAACCAGCGACGCGAGTCGTGGGTCACTCCAATGATGCAACCCGCATTGGTGGATGCAAATTAGTTAGCTAGATTACACCCATTATAGACTTATGGTTGCACTGTTTGCATTGGAATGTTGTCACAAGATTCAGTCTTCGCCGAGCGTGAAGCCCAACCCCGACGACGAGCAGCGGGCGTGGAGACTTGTCGGTATCACCCCCCGATTCAACATGCGCGACCTCACCGAGGAGTTTGTTATGTATGGAGTTGCGCCGCTGGCCTGCCGGTGGAAGCTTCAGCATGGTCCCATCCTGCCGGATGATGTTCGGCCGACGGTGTCTTCGCTCCCGAAGCCCCCCGATCTTCGTAAGCTCTTCGGGCGTAGGCTATGTATATGTATATACATATAATTTTTTTATGAACAATGCTTCGCTTTGCCTATAGGGCTCCTGCTGGAAGATGCGGAGCGCGCGGTAGTTGTGTTCCTTGGGCCATACACTGCCAAGGAGCATGACCTGCGTGAATCCGCGACCGCCCCGGTGAAGCTGGGCAGATAAATCGAGTATGCGAAGCTCTAGGCATCCCTGTGTCAGAGCGCGGGACGCCGACATCGGGCCGGGCCCGCCGCCACAATGGCGACGGCAAGGAGGAGGCGTCCTCCCCCCGGCGCAAGGCCCGGTCTCCCGCCATCGCTTCCGGCCACCATTGCTCCTCCGGTGATTCCTATCGGAGCCGAAGGCGTGACCCTCACCGGGTCCGACATGGCGGAGTATGCCAACTCGTATCTAGAGGCGATGGCGAAGCACGTTGCACCCGGCGAGGAGTTCTCGGGCGACACCACGGACAAGGGGCGCGGCACCGACGTGCAAGAGGGCGAGGCCTCATCGCCCGCGCCAGCCACAGAGGCCAAGGAAGCATCGCCAAAGTCCCCGAAAGCCAAGCGCCCCAGATAGGATCGCCTTCCCGGCCGAAGGGGTTCATCGTGGCGGTTGGGGTCAGGTCGGATTCGGAGTCTGACGGGGAGGCCATCCTGCTTCGGACGTGATGTCAATACCTGTCGCCCTCGATGTCGCCGACGCAGAGACTCAACGGGTAGCTATCTCCGACTTCGTTCCTCGGTCGGAGATGCTGCGTGCTCTCCAAGGGGCCGCAGACTGCGTCGACTCCGGCCTGGACTGACGGGCACTACTATCTTGCGGCTCGGAGCTCCTGGAGGGCGCGTTTAAGGCTTCGGAGATGAGGGTAAGTACTTCACCTCAACACTTTACATCGTTATTTGTGGCTTGCCTAACAGTTGCGCTGTGCAGACCCTTGCCCTCGCTCGGGCCCTGCAGGAGGCACGCGCCCGCGAGCGGGAGGTGCTAGAGGACCGGCTCCGCGTTGCCGAAGAAGCCCACACCACAAAGAATGAGAGCATCCATTTCCTAGAAACGGAGGGCGCGAAGGAGATCTCCGATGCCCAGGCGCTCACAGCGGAGGCACACCTTGCGACGACGGAGGCGCAACGTGCGGCAGCTGAAGAGCGTGACGGCTTACTCCAGCAAATCGCAGTGCTGGAGGAGGAGAGGGCCCTACTTGCCGCGTCCCTTGGAGAGAGGGACCAGACTCTGTGCGACGCCTCAGTGGCGGCATGGGACGCCATGGAAGCTCTCGAAGACGCCCTCAAGGACCTCTCCGTCGTCGTGCCACCTCGAACCTTCGGTCCCGAGGACCTGACGCAGACGCTTCGGCGAATCGGTGAAGCATCCGGCCTCGCCCTCAACGCTGCCAAGTCCTTCGGCACCCACTGCTCGTTCGTCACCTCACGTATCGCCTTCGCCCTGCTCCACCGCCGAGGATGCCAGCATGTCAATGAACTGGCCGACCCCCAGCTGGAGCTACCAGGCGGAGCCGGGGTGATGTCGGGCGCCGTGCGCGCCGTCCGTCGCATCGCCCGGGCCTTCCACGACAAGATCTGGGATTACATCGGCGAGGCTGCGGCGAAGGTGGCGCTGCGATGGACCCTATACGGCGAAGGGGACTTTGGCAAGTGGCTTGACGAAGTTTCGCGGTGCAACGCAGACGGTGTCGTCGTCCCGGAGCAAGGTGCGGACCCGCAAGTGTGACGTTGGAGTCTTAGGGCGTAGATGTGCATTGTAATGTGTCCGCTCTTTTGTAAAACAGCGCCATATGGTCGTCCTCCCTTTTTAATGAATGAAATGAAATTGAACAAAGTGTTCTGATGGCGCATACTATTTTTGCTCCAGGCAGATACCTGATAGGGGTCGATTACTAGTTTCGGACCTCATGGTTCGACGTCGTCTTCGGCATTGGGTGTGGGCAGAAGACGCCTGGAACTTCTGGGAGGCCTGGACTTCGGCAGGAGGGACTTTGGCGCGAGAGTATATCAATGTGGAGCCAGAGGAGTAGCGACCCTAAGTACTCGAAGGCACTTGTAAACATTAGCTCTTCGCAAATGTGATTGCCGAATCTTTGTAATCATTCTTTCATGAATGCAATAAAGACTTTGGTTGGAGTACATGTCCCTGTCGCTTTTCCCGATCGCGTCTATCTCCGACCAACTTGTAGGACTTAGCGCTCCGTCCTCATGCTCCCTAGCCGAGGTAGACGCTCGGGTGCTCTGTCCCCTACCCTTCGAAGTGGCGGTAGCGGAACTGGCGCCTAGCCGAAGTAGACGCTCGAGCGCTCCGTCCCCTACCCTTCAAAGTGGCGGCAGTGGAGCTGGCGCCTAGGCGAAGTAGTCGCTCGAGCGCTTCGTCCCCTACCTTTCGAAGCGTCGGCGTCCCCGCCTGCGGCTTCGATGGCGGTCTTGTACATGCGCACAAACTCCCGGGGGTCCGTGCCGCCTTTGTACGGCTCGATGGTGTTGGGGAACTTAAAGTCATCCAGCCACGCCGACTGCTGCAGGCCCACGGAGAGGGGGGACTCTGGATCCACACGCCGAAGCGGGACACGACTGGATGTAGGGGCGTCGCGGCTGTCCACCCTGTTCTGGCGTAGGCTACGCCGCCACCACCGACGGGGTCTGCTGGCTGCGAGCCTCTTGCATCTCCCGCACGGCTCCGCGAAGATCCGCCAGCTCTTGTTGCAGCGTGCATAGGGCCATCAGTAGAGCGCCCTCCACCGTCGACGTGGTTGCGGTGGCCGGAGCACCGGGTTCACTGTCGGGTTGGCAGCGACCACGGCTTGCGCTCCGGAGCTGCCCGGCGTGCCGGTGCGGTGGACTCCGGCGTCGATGACGAGGCCGTCGTTGCTGCTTGTCGCTTCCACACTGGGTGCAGGGCGTGGCCGTGCCAACATGTGCATCGGCGGGACCGCACCAGCGACCGATCGGACTACCCGTGCCGACCGTCGCGCCGGCGTGGTACGAGCGTCGGCGTCGGCGGCCGCGAGGCCGACGTCACCATCCGCGCCAAGAACCGTCTGCGACCACAAGCGTCGACGCGCCGCCGTCGTGCTTCTCTTCTTCCCAGCCGCCGATGCTGAAGTTTTCTTGGATGCCATCCTTCTTCAAATCTTGAGGCTTGCTCAGTCTTCCTTACGGCGCCAACTGTCGTGGCTACAGACCAAACAGTATAGAGTGGTAGTGGAGATGTTAGGTGAACAATGCTTGGGGTCTTCTCCCATGCGCAGGACAGCTTTTTTTATTCACATGGAGAGTATTTTACAATTATGTCCTTGCACCTAAATATCTCTCTCAAGGGTATTTATGTCATTATACATGTCTTATTTTGGGCTTTACAACCTTCTAATAGACCGGCTAGGTTTAGGTTGTGGCCACCCCTACAACAGTGATATTTTCAAAGAGAGTTCTTGAGATACACTTAATAGGTTGTAACCTTAAAATTATTAGCTCAGTTGGTTAGAGCACCCGTTTAGTAAGCGGGAGGTCTTGAGTTCGACTCTCAACGAAAGCAACCTATTTTGCTATTTTATTATTATTTTATTATTATTATTATTATTATTATTATCCCAAATCAAAAAGGCTGCATCGTGAATGTTTAACCATGACCTAGAAAATTACCTCACTTGCTCTCAGTCATGTTCACAAAAGACTACCAAAAAATCAAAATGAAACAAATAGCTCCTGAATTTCGTTAGAAATACCACATAGCTGCTGAAGACTAGGGTGGAAATAGATGGGATATGATCGAATAATCTCAAATACGAATACGAATCTATATTTTTAAAACAAATATGAATTTGAATATTCTCAAATACGGATACAAATATTCTCAAATACGAATATAGATATTTTTTAATACGGATTTTCTCAGATACGAATATCGGATAAAACGGATTTCTAACGATTTTGCTGATTTTTCGCCGGTTTTTAACCGGTTACCGGTTTTAAACCATCTAAATTCAGATTTTGAATCACAAAATTTGTACAGATTTTTCATAGGTTCTAAAAACGGATCAAATACAAATCGAATAGTCTCGAATACAAATACATATACGAATATTCTCAAAGACGAATGCAAATACGAATATTCTTAAATACGGATACGAATATTCTCGAATACGGATACAAACAATTTCGAATATGGATTTTGCTTACCACATTCGTGTTTTCTCGGATATGAATATCAGATAAAACGAATTATCCGCTACCGTTTTCCACTGTGAAGACCGTCCAAGGATGCCATAATTCATTGGAATAACTGTGCTCATTACATTGCTACACTTATCCGTAATTCACAATCAAAATTTCGACACTGACCTTGATCTTTCAATTATAGTGTACACAACATATCATTGACAGTCCTGGAATCTTCCTTCTTGGTTTCTCTCTTGCCAGCGGAAGAAAAATCAGTTAGAAGTGTGTTATTGCTCAAACAATACAGGGTTCTCTTGCGAATCAGCAACTTCGGCAAGATCTTCACACAATAGTTTACTGAAGCTTTGGTGCTTTGAGGAGATAAACACCCCTCACCAAACCTTTGCCAACATCTCCAACCTCCTTAAGGATAGATGTTGCCTCCGGCATGGTTTCATCAGCCTCATCTCTGCCACGCTTCTGTGATATGTATAAATTATGTCAACTTAAATACCTCTGCTTATGCGATAAACAAAAAATATATGCACGATAAAATGTTCATTGGCAACCAAGATACGCATTGCACGGCGTACGCTTGCGTAGTGTTGGGGTAAAAGGGATCTTTTCTTTTGGAAAAGATTAAAGTAAAGAACCGATCTTTTACAAGTTAAGCTGATGGAGTAATAGTGTAATATACCTTTGAGTTCTCCCATGTAAGACCAACTGCGTCTCCTCCAACTGAATCATACCACAGCTTGAAGGTCTTGGGGAATGCACACTGTAAATAGATATTAGTTTTCTCACGAAGGAATGCATGAACATATTTTCTCTAAGTCAAGAGCTTCAGTTTTACCTTCAAGTCTCGCAGGAAGTATGCAGTTGGGTCGAAATTTACCAAAAGTTTCTCTCTTGCATCATGCAAGCTTTTCACAACCCCTTTATTGAGTGGCATATAAGGGTGGAAATCGTTACTAGGTTTGCCCCAGGTTACCAACTTACCTGTGAGGTTGTTACAAGAGTTGTTTGCATTAGAATAAATACGCTGAAGGTGGGACATTGTATCTAAAGAATCAGAGTTCTGGTCAGCAACAACTACAAGGCAAATTTCTACTAATTGCAGAAGTGAAATCAAATTTGCTTTATTACTTAGTAGTACAACTGAGCGAAAAGAATACTTATATAACAAGTAACTTACAGAAACGGGTAAGGAAAATAATCTGTCTATGCTATTAGCAAAATCAAATCGATACTGATGAACTAGAATAAGTGAACTAACCATTAGGAGTTTCAGCAGGGAAAAGTACATGGTGAGGACGACAAAGCTTCTCTTGATGGAGGAGAACAACAGCATCATAATTGCTTAAAGGCGTTCGGAATAGACACTATAGTAAATGAAAGCCATACAGAGCGAGAAAACTAAATGAGATAGAAAAACCAATCAAGCAGTGACAGAAAAAAATATAAAAATTTTCCCAAAACTACAGCTTTGTTGGACAAACTATTAGAAAATTACAGATTTTAGTATCTATTTCAGACAACTCCAGATTTTAGGAACGTTTGTTTCACAAAACTATAGGTTGTAACATCCACCATAATTTGTTACAGCGCTGACATATGGAGCCCACATGGCAGTCACACAACCCCTTTGTCATGTTTGGTTTTGGCCAAGTCGGATTGTGTGACTGCCATGTGGGCCCCATATGTCAAAGCGGTAACAAATTACAGTAGATGCTACAACCTGTAGTTTTGTGAAAAGAAATGTTCCTAAAATCTGGAGTTCTCTGAAATAGATGCTAAAACCTGTATTTTTCTGATAGTTTGTACAAGAAACATGTAGTTTTACAAAATTTACTAAAAAAGCATTACCTCCCATGTATATGGGCCTGATTGACCTTGAAGTATAAGATTTGTTAAAAGTTCTGCACTGCTTTTAGCATACGAACCCATCCGTTTAAGAACCTATGGTTCATAAAATGAACAGGAGGTGAACAAATGGAATAGATAAACATATTGATAATGAGTGGAAGTCTCCGGTCGAACATATATGCTTTTCTCTGGTGGAAGTCCAGACAGACAAAACTGAATACTTCAACAGGAAGAACTAATTCATTGATGTACAAGAAATGAAAATAGATTTACATCCTTTTGGCATTTCCACTTCCTGAACTTATCTTTAACGTATGCTTGAGTTGATGAGTTCCACAAATGTAATTATCTTTTCGGCTGCACAAAAGGAAAATCACCTACCGACTTGCTTGGTGAATGTTTCGTCCAAGCTTCAGATGCTTTGTCATACGATGTAGCGAGAAACATTGCAGGCCCTATATCATTAGGATTCTGCTCATAAGATTTTCGGCTCAGCATAAAGTTTTCCTGTAGTTGTATCCGTTAATATGCTAGCAACTTGAGTTAATTCAAAAATCGAAACAGAAAAGAGAGAGCTAACATTGATCTCTTTCTCATCCTTCAGGTTGAAGTCATTATTTATGTCAATGATCATGGGTGAAAAAGTCCAGTCAAAACTAGATAGCAATCGCAAGAACCTGTCATTTTTGGAATAATTGGTCAGAGGACTTGTACAGCTTCATGGGCTTGTGAGGCTGATAGAAAAATATAACCAAATAGTGAAATAGGAGGGATGGATGGGTAGCACTGAAACTTATCAAGATAGGTAGCACTGAAACTTATCAAGATAACTAATAATTTCATGAGCTTATAAGCCTGGTATGTTTAGTTATAAGCATGGTTGTCACGGTGGAGTGAGGGGCGCCTGGACGCCACGGCGAGTTGCCACACTGTGCATGTCTACGTGCATGGGTATGTATCCAACAAGCATACATAGATACTCTGCATCGCCGACTCCTTATCTGCGTGTCCTCTCCTTGCACTCTCTCCTCTCTCTCCCGCAGCCTCGCCTCCTCTCCTCTCCCGGCACCTTCTCCAGTCCACCCCTCACCTCTCCCCAGCACCTCCTACCCCGCCGCCTCCTCCCCACCGCCCCCCAAGTTGTGGCGAATGTCCATGGCATCCACCCAGATACGCCGCGACGCCGTAACAACCATGGTTATAAGAAACTAGTGGTAAAGGTTCTGTTATCCTGGAGCGGTTAATAACTTATAACCAGCAATAGGTCATTTGTTTTCAACACATATCTCAATCTCTGATGCTGAACCAGATTTATATCAAGAAAACAGAACATGCTCTTTCCCTATTAAAACATTGATATCACTCCTCTACTATACACAGATGTCAGACATGGTCTAAAATGGATAATTGAGAAAATAAAATTCTTTTGTTTTTCCATTGGATGATTATGGGATCATTTTTAACAAAATTGTTTTCTTCCATACTTATTCAGAAGTCAGAACTACTAGACAAACTTTTTCCTGCAATCAAGACATGGCTAAGAAATCTGGTAGGATTGCTTGTATCTGTCTGTTCTTACATGACAAAAAGAATGAAGCTGATAAAGGGAACCAGTTACAGTAACAATAATAGTAAATAGGAGATTGTACGAAAGGTTCTAGAGACAACAAACCTAAGAAATCCAGCAATCCGTGAAGAAGGGGCACGGAACGGAAATGGCTTCAAAAATAGGTAGGCAACCACCAATTCAACTGCCTCCTCTGAGATAAATGAAGAAAATAGATGTGCAGAAAGCCATCTTTTCGCCAGCCTTTGAAACGGAAAGATTATATGCAATCATAGCATCAGTATAACTTATATCTTGAGGTGTGAGGTGTTTAACTAACAACCTTCAAAACCTTGACAGTTACCTGACTACAGGCCCATAAACCTGGTAACGGCCATGCAGACCATTGATCATACTTGAGTGCTGGCTCCGCAGAAAGAGCTCCTTGTCTTCTGATGGAGCACTTTGTGTGTTACCACCACCAGCTGCGCGACAACGAAATAAAATTATAGAACTTCATGATCTTTCTATGGAAGCCAGCTAACAAAAATAACAAACTACTTGTATATATAATGAGAAGCCAACCTTCCTTTTCAAACAGCAAACCTCTTTCATGAAATATTTTGAGCAAGAATGAATATCCAGATGTAAGAACATTGACCTCATCTTCACTGGCTGTAACAAACATTCCTCGATCCTCCAGGCTGAAATAACACCAGATTGAGTCAATGGAGTGAAAAATAATTTAAGCAATCAAAATTTACTTAAATCCTCCCACATACCATTCACCAATGTTTAAAAGAAATGCAGACTTTGTCTTCTCCATGGCTACAGGATCCAAGGGCCAGTTACCAGATCCCTCTAGCTGTTATTGAAATGAAGAGGAAAAGGGAAGAGATTTGTGAACAAACAAACTCCACAATGAAGCCTGGCTAACTAACAGATACAAAACATGACATGCAAGTTACTGAGCAGTCGAGCACCATAAAGGAAAGAAAAGGTAATATTGTCCCATTGTGATATACCTGAATCATGACTTCTAAAGATTGAATGCAAGTTGCTGTAAAATTCGGCAACCTGTGAGAAGAATTCTTTTCATATGCTAATGGATGAGGTTCAGGAGGAAACACAGATGTGTGTCTAAAAGCTGGCAAAAGCAAAAGTGAAATAGAAGGAAATGTCACATCCAATAAGAAAACAGTGAAAAATAAAATAACCAGGTTATAAAAGAATAAAAATGCTTTCTCAAACCTGAGTCTAGAGGTTGCACGGTGGATATTTTAAGAGGAACATCGTCCAATAGACGCAACTGCTTAGCTAAAGTATCAAAGGCTTCGAACAAAGCTCCAGATGATGAGACTGGATCTGAATAATTCCAATTAAGCTCACAACCAAGGACACGTAAAGCACCAGATAGAAAGCTCAAAGCTCAGAAAGTTACCTTGGTCACCAACCAGGAGGCAAAAGTCAAGCTGATCAACAACATGCATCAAATCTTCCTTCTGCAATGACAAATGCTTGGTAAGCACATAATCAGCAATTCTTTTGATAATTGTGTGCTTCTCCCAAGACTCAGAATCCCACACTGCAGTTTAGAAAGCAGCATCCATTAAGAACTGTATTTATTCAATTTATGTATGCTCTTCACAGGCAATGAGTAAAAAATACAATGCAACAGTTACCTGTGCTTTCAGCAATAGTTCCATCTTTAAATCTCCTAAGTTCAGCTTTCTTTCCCCAAAATTTCCTAAATTTAACAGACTTGGGATACAAGAGCAATGTTTATCAGTATGTTAGATCGCAATAATTGTAGTTGATCATTGTTTCGTAATCTATTAAAAGAAAAATACCTCCTCATGATTCTCAGGGTTTGGACCAATATCAACAAGACGAAAACTCTTGTCCAATGAGCTAAGCATTATGCCAACAAGCAGCGGACTGCTACCAAATTCTGAGAAACCCTATAAAGGTGTACTTGTCACTGGATTGAAATGCAAAGAAAAAGTGGTCAACTGGTCATTTATACTTATGTTACATACATCCATTATATTCCATTGAGAAGGTGTGCTTCTCCACAGGACGCGGATCATCTTTGTTCTGTCTGTAAGTCCTTGTTGCAGCAAGGACTGAACATCTTTTTGAAGTACTCTCCAAGATTCATCATCCAAGCAAAAGCTTAATGCAGTAACTTTAGAGTTCCCCTTCAAGTTTATCCTGAAAGTAACAGCAAGCAATATCTTCTTAGCTTCCATCTTTATTTAGGATTGGATAGCTAATCGTAATTTCACAACTTGCAAGCTGATGGAAAAATCTCCAATCTGGGAATTATACTAGTAAGGGGAAATTAGCTCAATGGCACTCTCTGCAAATTGAAAAATGACATCCAAAGTGAAGCTGACAGGTGGGGCCTGGGGCCACTCATCAGTGGGACACCAATGTTATTTTTCAACCTGTGTGAACTGTATAGAGTTTTGGAATGGATATATGAACGGAATGATTATCACTGTCTTCAAAATGAGCACGCGCACAATGTAACGAGATAGTCTCAGGCTCAGCACGTGCTGTACTGTTCTCTTGGATAGAGGTTGCAGTTCCAGTTAAAGTGCATAACGCAATATGCACAAAAGCTGTGCATGGTAATTTGCTTAATTCGACATTACCTCAAGCATGAATCAAACTTAGCACCAAAATCAACCTTGGTCATAAAAAGCTCTTCAAATCCACCATCTCTACATTTATCAAGGCAGTTAAGTGTGCAAGCTGCCTCATCTTGAAGCTGAATATGAAAGATCATTAGATTAAGGTGGAGACTGTAACAGTTCAACTCAAAGAAATTTGCAAGCTTGATTACAAATGTGGAGTGCATTATTCAGAACATAAGAAGTCAAAACAACTAAACTAAACTTCTACCAGGAATGGTTGGATCATACCACAAGGTTGTTTATGTGAGTAGATTACATGAGTTGTGAAATAACAGAGTAAACGAAGCTGAGTGAAAAAAGAATTGGTGGTCATAGAGCACTTTCATAATCACACATACCTCTAAAAAAGCTGACTTCGTCATCCGAAATGCAAGATTTACATGGCCAGATACATCACATAAGGCAACATCAAATGTTTTCAGGAAATGAGCAATGTCCTGAACAATTCACTCGATCAGAAGACCATAATAATGATGAAAAAGATAATTGAACTCCGTAATATTACTGAACTAATCATTAGCACTTCATGCGGAAGATGAATCCAGATTTGTGAGTCATGCACCAAGAAACTACACTAAGTATCTTCATTACTAAGTCCAGGCACAAGGTGCACCGGGTACCCATGGTATAATATAACCAGCTAAGCTACCATGTTCACACTAAGGCAAAGAACCTTATGGAGAAAGTACGATTTTGTATGGAACATATTATTCCATTTACTCTACAAAACCAATGCAGCACTTATATATTTATGATGGAATCCAGCTATATATTACATGCAGCAGGTTGACAGACCTCTTTGGTGATCGTACGCTTGTTCATTGGCTGAATCACTAAGCCCTTTGCCCACATCTTTGAAGTTGCTACAAGAACACAGAGATACTTCAATATGGTAAACATTGGTAAATGTTTATAAAACATCAACTTTCTGTTGCTTGGATGTACCCAAAAAATTGATCATGACACGGAAAATTTGTCTTGTGGTCATTGATCTGTTAATTATGCTTCCTCCAGAGTCGACAGTAAGAAACACGAGAATGGTAGATATTAAGTATCCATTGAGGCAATCATATGTATATACTGAAGTTCTTTGACGTGCCCAAACCTGCATTTGGAACTAATATTATATTGCCATCCAGGGGATAAAGAGTAAGTATAACAGCCCTGCTGCACTATCAAATATAAAAATTTCCTTTATCAGATAGTTAAAGGCTACTGCTTATTTCAAGCACTCCTTACCAACAACAAATAACTGAACACAACAGAAACCATTCTAAATTGGTGAAATTTAGTCCTTACTTTTGATAAGTAAAAGCACTAGAATTCAGGATGAAATGCATACTTTTAGTAAAACCAATGCATCTTGCAAGGATTTCCAGTCTGCAAAGGTGCTGCTAATAAATTCTGCATTTTCCTCCAGAAACATATCCTCCAATATGCTACTATTGTATTTTGGCGTAGGTAGGTTTATGCCATCTGCAACACAAATCCGATCAGCAGTTTTTTTTAAGGTCTATATTCCTACATCAAAAGCCAAAAGTATGGAGTTCAACGTTTCCAATGCAGGCACATTACCTTTTGTACATGCACGGACATTGTTTCTTGTTGATAAATTCATCTTTGAAACATTGAACAAAGAGCTTGCGGTCGGCATTATCTTGACATAGAACCCAGGAAGTTCTGCAATTTCTGTTGCTGCACCAATGAGTGATCAAAGAATTGACATGAGAAGAAGACAAGGCAAGGACTAAAACGCTGCTTAAATGAACGAGCACCAACTTCAAATGCACATTGAGGTGAAAAAAAGGAAGTAACTTGATAGAAGAACAACCTAGATATACATGAAGGACAGGCTTCCGCGCCTCATCTTGGAAGGTAGACCATGAAACCTTGCGGATTAATGGAGAAGAGCTCAAGCTCTTCTTAATGACACAGAGGTAAAGACACCTCTTTGCATGGTACCGGTGATTCAGGAAATCCTTTTCATGGAAGCATTCCTACATAAAACCAGCAGAACATAAAGTACTCCATGATCACTGACATGATAATCTAAAGCCCCAATAGTAGCTTAATTACTTTGAATATGTGCATAAAATTGCATTCACTTGTAAAGGTACCAACTAGATCTCAATTCGCATCGGCGTGCAACACTCGTCAAAATAAAAAAGTGGAGTCATCTTCGTGGATAACAAGACAAGGCACTTTTTTTTTATATGCCACTCATGAATTTCGTCCATTAGATTGATAAAAGGACCTGATTCCGGATAGAGCAGCCCCACTGTGCTTGTAATTTTGTCAACCAACAGGAATTTCTGTTTACAGGATTGATTGAACAATCTAGCATAGCTGAGCAGCCTCTGTTGTAATTTTGTCAATCAAATACCGCGAAATGCTTTCGAAGGAGGAAAATTGGTGGCATCTAAAGCAACATTTTTTCTAAAAAAAAAATCCATACTCCCCCCGCAACACCCAGCCAATTCTGGAGGTAAACAATTGCATGGCAATACCGCGCACACAAACCTTGGGCAAGCGGACGAGGAGGTCGGCGGCGACGTCGGGCCTAGCGACTGCGCCGGTGGCGTGGCTCCCGGCGAGCCGCACCACCTCCGGCGGGCGGAAGGTGAACGTCAGCTTCTCGGCGCCCAGCCCCAGGTCCCTCACGAACCCCGAAGCGGCTTCCGGCGCCGCCTGCTGCAGCGGCACCCTCTTGATGAGGTCCGCGACGGCGTCCGCGGCCGCCCGGGCGGCGCGGAGAGCAGCGGCGCTCGGCCTCGCTTCTTCCAGGAGCGCGGAGAGCTTGAAGTCGATGGAGTCCTCGGCGGCAGCCATGGTGGTTTGCAGTGGGGCGGAGCCACGGCGGAGAGGATCAGAGGAGGCGGGGCGCCGGGGCGGGGCCGGGCCGCGGCGGAGAGGAGGCGGTCAGGCGGGGCGCGGTGGAGGAGGCGGCGCCGCGGCGGGCGATGCTGCGGCAGTGCGGCCGGCTGACGGAGAGGAGGTGGGGCGGGGCCGCCGGCCCGCCGCAGAGAGGAGCCGGGGCGCGTCGGAGAGGAGGCGGGGCCGGGGCCGCGGCGGAGACCGGAGAGGAGGCGGGGGACTGCGACGCCGGCCGGCGGAGGAGTCGCGAAGGCTGCTTGGAGAGGCGGCGGAGTCGCCGAGGCGGAGAGGCGGCGGAGCCTTGGAGGCGTCGGCGCGTCGCGAGTCGGGACGCCGAGGACGGGATTGGGGCTAGGGTTGGCGAGTCCTTCGCGTTCGCCCGAATCGCGTCTTGCCGGTCGGTTGGCTTGGGGGCTGGGGCGCTGGGCCGTTGGGCCATTCGGCGGTTCGGCCGTTCGGCCGAACTCACTCCTGGACCGGCGGGGATTCGGGCCGGCCGGGAATAGTCTCGGGCCGGCCGAGAAGAATCGGGCTCATGTACTGTGTAACAATTTTTTTAAACATATTTATAAAATTTTTACGCTACTATTTTTGCTAGGCCTCGGGCCGTTGCCCAACCGGCCCGAGGCCCATCTCCGCCCCTGGTGGTTTGGGTCGTCGCCGGCGGCGGAATGGCGAGGGCGCGCGGGGGTTTAGGGTTTAGTTGGACTCGGAACTCAACTCACTACCCTTTTCCTAAGTAGATTGCGGAAGGCCCATGAGCTAGCCCAGTAGCCCATAAAGCGTGCGTGGGCTAAACACGAGGGATTAGCCGCTTTTTTTAGCGCCACACATCACGAGGCCCATGACCTACCCTTCATTCATTAGGCATTGGGATTTTCTTTAATTAAGCGATCTGTATCCCAAGTCCTAACCACTAACCAACCTGTCCAACCATCACGCCCTTAACGGACCCGGAAGCTCCCTTATCGGATCCAAAACCCACCCTTCCCGTCCAGTTCCCCGAGCGGACCCCCACCCTCGTCCTCCGTTCCAAATCGCCGCCTCCCACCAATCCATCCCGGCATGGCTGAGCCCCAGTCGGCGGCGGGGCCGAGGAGTTCGGCCTCCTAGCGCCTGGTACGGAGGATTTTGGAGGTTTGCCTTCTCGGATCTTGGGGGTGTTGAGGATCCGATTCCGGCGATCGCCGGTGGATGGACCCCGACGGGCGACTCCGACGCGCGCTGGCCGCGTTTGGAGGAGGCAGCGACGTGTGGGACCTCGTAGATGCCGCGCTCGCCGCGGTGGCGCGCGACCGCCCCGCCGAGCTCCGCGCGCGACGCGACGGCATCGTGCAGCGGCTCCTCGCCGGGGGCCGATGCCGCAACTGCGACGCGCCCCCGCCTGAGGCGGCGTCTCCGGTCTCGCTGGACGAGGAGGTTGACGTGGACGGGCTCGGCGAGGACGACGGCGCCGGCGTGGAGAGCAAGATCCTGGCGATCAAGGACTTCTTGGAGGACCCCGACCAGGTTCTTAAAGATCCCGTTTTTACCGGTTTGGCGCTAGTGCGATTTCGTTCACACCTTTTCTGTTGCGATCTGTACGCTCGTATGGTTTCGTCACAGTCGGAGGACGAGCTGGTGAGCCTGCTGCAGAACCTGGCAAACATGGACATCACCTACAAGGCTCTCCAGGTGATGCTTACGTTTCCCCCATTTCCTTTTGCTTCGTTTTTGTTCTGCTTGCTTACGAAAGGAAGGATTAGTTTGGTTGGTTGGTTCTTCTTGAAGCGGCTCAAGGAGTGAAAAACTTGTGTTTCTGGTTGTGCAGGAGACGGACATCGGCCGGCATGTCAACGGCCTGCGCAAGCACCCGTCCGGCGAAGTCCGGCAGCTGGTGAAGCTGCTTGTCAGGTGGAGAACAAGCAGAGTGTTGCTAAATTTATGCCGTATGGATCTAGAAGTGTCTTTTAATTGTGGTTTGCTTTCTGTGGATTCGGTGTTATGTGCGTCCCTGAAGGAAATGGAAGGAGATAGTGGACGACTGGGTGCGGCTCCACAACTCCGGAGGCGACGGTGGCAGCTCGATCATAAGTACGGCATTGTGTTTAGCTCCAAAGCTTTCTGGATTTATTTTGGTTTCGGTGATAATTTCGATTGATGTGATTCATGGTGGCAGCTGATGGTGACTCTCCCGAGAAAATCCAAGGCAAAAGCTACCAAAATGCTCAGGTAACTTGTTCAGTTGTTCTTTCCATAGTCCAATGTAGGTTGGTGTTTTGGTTCTTGCTTGGCCATGGATAACTTCATCACAGTTCTTTAGTTTTCCCCTTTTGTGGGGAAAGTTTCGATTTGCTGTGCATTATTGTGCCAAGAATATTCCTAGACCAATTCATTCCTCTGTTAGGGTACCTAACAAATCACAAATCCACGACAAAGTTAACGATGCTTTGCACATGCTTTAGAGAATAAAGCATGTAAAAAGGCTAGCTAAACCATAAAATGATTCGTGTTAATGGACTTGTTATGGTTTAAATTCTGTTCTTTGTCTGCACAGTTTGTAACATGGACACCTCTGGTACTGTTGTGCCGTTGCAGGTTGCAGACTTCAAGTATTCCCCCAGCCCACAAAGGCACAGTGAGTTCCCACATCTATACTCTCAAGAGTTTCTACATAGAGCTCATAGCTTTCAAGAACTAATACTGTGCTGATTGAACCTTTGTTTCATTGTTTGGACTTTAGATGGTTTGAGTTCAGAGAGGTCTAGCAATAATAACGGTTTCGAGTCAACAATGGAGAAGCGTAGAGCAAGCCCTGCACCCACATATCATAATACCAAGCAGAACAACAGCAACAACTGTTCTACTACTTCGTCATCTGCTCCAGCTGTAAGTCTAACCTGATCATCCTCCCTATTTGCTTAGTCCCATTTGTCATTGTATATAGATTATGTACATGGTTTTGTTTGGATTAAAATAAGAAAGATTCCCCACAAAAAAAAGTAGAGCAAGTTCTATCAGCATGGACCCCACATGTTGCCATCTTTTGATTAGGGATGCCTCACTAGGACCACTTATTGCACAATGATCTTATCACGCAAAATAGTGAAAAAAGTTCCTTATGTACCACTTGTAGTGAATAAAATGTTAGGGTGTTCATGAAACAAACCATTTCTGTGCTAATTTCTTGCAAAACAGTGCCTATATTTTGAATTTGATATTCATGAATACATTTTGCAGAGGATTATGAGGGAGCAGAAGGATAGTGCTTTGGATCTTGAGAAACTCGATTCTGCCAGAAAGAGGCTTCAAGAAAATTACCAGGAAGCCCAAAATGGTAATTATTTCATGACATACTAAGCATATTTTTGCTGCAATGTGCCATAGCATTCTGTGTACTTTTTTTTTTTTGCTTCAAAATGACATACTAAACTGTTTACTGTTGGATTAATTGAACTAACATTGTAGTAGTGACAACTGACAAGCAAAGAAAGTGATGATCAGTTAATTGAACTGACATTGTAGTAGTGGACAACTGACAAGCAAAGAAAGTGATGATCCGTTAGTGACATTGGGACCCATGCTCTTAACAAAATTTCCCTATTTCTTGCTTTATTTTCACAGCAAAAAAGCAGAGGACAATTCAAGTGATGGATATCCAAGACATACCGAAGCCAAAAAAGGGAAACACCTTCATCCGCAAGGGCGGTGGGGCCGGCCTCCCGGCAAGGCACCGGTGATCTATCTGACCATCACCGACACCTAGTGACCTTGCACATTTTTATTTTCCATGGGAAGCAAACGAAAATAATAAGGGTTTTCTTTTTTCTACTCTTACCAATATAGATTAGCTGTTTGGCTAGCCTCACCTCCAATCCACTGTAATTGTATTGTCCAGTACACGAGGCTATGCATGTGTTTTTTCTCTTTAGACTGAAGAGAAAAGGAGAACAAAGGTTATTGGCCATTTTTGTTGTATTTTTCTTAGGAGCTTGTTTAATAGTACTTATTAGAACCCGGTTGATTAATATCGTTATCGTTTGCAAAATGGTCACTAGTTTTTTTACTATTGCCGTGATTTGTTACCAATATACATGTCCTAGTTAGTACTTATTAGTACACTCTGTACTGTGGAGAGTTCTATTTTACTTGTTCTGAATACTGCACAGTTTCTGATATACACATTTGATCACTACCTTTTCAAATTATATGTTAGCAAAAACACAAAATATAATCATGTGAAAGTATTTTTGATGACAAATTCAGAGATATTATTTTTAGTGATAAATCTAAATACTTTAAAGGTCAAAGTGGCAGAAGGTTGGTTGCACTTATTCTAAAATGATGTCTAAAACGGGACGGGGTTAGTGTTAACTATTTCTCGTGTCTTATTTCCTACGATTCCCAAAGAAGAAGAAAAGAAAAATAAAAGGCAGTGGTAAATGGAGGATTTCAGATACTCCTTTTTGGTTTAAAAAAAAAGAGAATGTGCTCCTCAAAACCAGGATTTTGGTGAGAATTTGGTGATGTACTATGTTCTCGTCGTGAAGACAGAGAATACACATGAATGACTGGATCTTAAATTTTTGTAGAGAAATACTATAGAACATTCGACTGTTTTTGAGCAAAAACAGTCAGATGATCTGAGAGCGTTGGATCTCTATCCAACGGATCCACTCATATAAGCAATCCTTTCAAAAAAAAAATTAGGAGCGTTGGATCACTATCCAACGTTATAAATTCTGACTATTTTTATCTCAAAAACAATCAAATGTTGTATAGACACTTCTATTTTTGTATATATGTCTATGGTACATTCATGCACCTTGATTATCGCCAAAGGGAAAAAAATAAAAGAACATGCATGTTGATAGAGTCGTGCTCCCCTCCTCTGTAGCAAATTAGGGAGAACAGTTGTATATACGAACTGCCGGAGAAAACTAGGCATTGGTACGGCATGTCCTCGGCACTTTGAGAACGTTCTGTGCAGCATGGGTGTATGATCTGTTCTTTTGCTCTCTTTTTTTTTGGTTTTGTTTTCTCTAAAAATTAAAACAAACGAACAGCTTCTAGGAGTAGATTTTTCAAACGACTTTTCAAGTTTAAAACCATGTGCATTGTCCGTATTGCGTTTTCGTCGTCCACTGTTCTATTGAAAAACATAGACAAAAGATCATCAATCGTAGTAAAAAAAACTAGGATTATGACCCTATACTAGATTATCTGTTAGGACTACTAGCTATTCCTCCTATTTCGTACCCTTGACATGCCGGAATATCTGCTGAACGGCACATTGTTCTTCCGCCACTGCTCGCTGGTAGTACAAGCCAGACAAACCAGCGCCTAGTGCTTAGCGCAACATTATCGTTCATATTAACACGAAAAGGGGGCATTTCTGCGAACAAAGGGTAAAAAGCATGTAATTACATGCTGATAGAGAAAACAACACCGTGTCTCTTCTTTTTAGTTTCTAAAAACTATTTTTTGCTAAGCTTTCAAATGAAATATTTTCAATAGGTCTACCAGTTGATTATAGCACATATTATAATAACTTTATTTATATTAACAAAAATAACATGTGAGTTCTGCCATAAACACCTCAAAATCCATAAACACATGGTCATTGACAAAGATAACATAACCACCTTCGTCTCTCATTCCCAGGTAGCTAAACTATGATGCAGAAAGACTCTTTCAAATGGTGAAATGGAGCATCCCACGACTCCCGGCCTTCACCCTCTAACCACCACCACCACCTCACCGTCTCCTCCTCCTCCCTTCTCTCTCCACCGCTGCATGCCTCCCCAGCCATACGCGCGAGCCAACAACTATTGACCAGCATTACGACAACGCGACTTGCCATTGCCCATCTCCCCCTGGCCAGCAAGAAATGGATAGCCGGAGCCAGGCACCCCACAAGTCCAGCAGCTTCTCGCCGGCGACCACCCGCGACGACAACAAGCCCCGGGAGGTCGACCGCAACCTCTCGCTTGGTGCCGTTAGGCACGGTGAGCATGAGAGGAGGGAGCAGCCGGGAGGGGCCGGCATTGCCAGGGAGCAGATCAAGGAGGAGTGCGAGGAGAAGGATGATGCCGTCGCCGGCAGCCAGGGCGGGGACTGCGGTGGGCGTGTGAATGGGGGTGACGGTGAGGGTGCGGCTGGAGGGGACGGCGGCGAGACGGACCTCGCTGCGCTGTCAGGGGAGATTGATGTGTTCATCGTGGGACTGGATGGCAACGCACCGGTGAGCGTCCCGGAGGCGACGTTGGAGAAGTTCGCTTCCGCCGTCGAGCAGGAGATCGCGCAGTCTGAGTCGGCGCAGGACAAGTGGGCGACGGATGCCAACGGCGAGCCGCGGGTATTACTCGCCGCGATCACGCGCATCGCGGCGCTCTCGTCCGCGCTCGCCAAGAACCCGGAGGCGAGCGGCAAGCACACTGCTGGCGTGCACCGGGTCACCGGCGTGTTGCACCGCGCCATGGCGTTCCTCGAGGACGAGTTCCACGCGCTGCTCGAGGACCCTCGGGTCCCCAAGGCAGCTCACGCTGGCGACGCGGGGAGCAACAAAGGCAAGTCGATGAGGCGGCCACCGTCTTTCGAGCACGGGCAGGAGCCCGACCGGTGCATTCTCCCTACGACGTCGGACGCCAGCGCCGCCGGGGGAGACACCGCACCGCCGTACCCGGCTGAGACCTTGGTCTGGCTCCAGTCCATGGCCGACGCCATGATCACCGCCGGCTACGTGACGGAGTGCACTCAGATGTTCCTGGTGGCGCGCCGGAACGCGTTCGACGCGTCGCTGAAGGCGCTCGGGTACGAGAAGGCGAGCATGGACGACGTGGTGAAGATGACGTGGGAGGCGCTGGAGGCGGAGATCGCGACGTGGATCAAGGCGTTACGGCACACCATCAACGTCGGCCTCTCCACGGAGCACGACCTCTGCACCCGCATCTTCGCCGGCCGCCACGCCGCCGTCGGCCGCGGCATCTTCGCCGACCTCGCGCGCTGCGTCATGCTCCACATGCTCAACTTCACCGAGGCCGTGGCCATGACCAAGCGCGCTGCGGAGAAGCTCTTCAAGGTACTCGACATGTACGAGGCTATCCGCGACGCGTCCCCCGTCATCGACGCCTTCCTCGCCGCCTCCGCCGACGATTCTGCCGACAAGAACAGCACCGCTCTGGCCGAGCTCAAGGCCGAGATCAGGGCCGTGCGGTCCCGCCTGGGCGAGTCGGCCGCCACCATCTTCTGCGAGCTCGAGAGCTCCATCCGCGCTGACACCGGCAAGCAGCCGGTCCCCGGCGGCGCCGTGCATCCGCTCACCCGCTACGTGATGAACTACCTAAAGTACGCGTGCGAGTACAACAACACGCTCGAGCAGGTGTTCCGGGAGCACTGCCGGCACGACGGCGGCGGCGGCGACGACGGCAACCCGTTCACGGCGCAGCTGATGGAGGTGATGGAGCTCCTCCACGGGAACCTGGAGGAGAAGTCGCGGCTGTACAAGGACCCGGCGTTGAGCAGCATATTCCTGATGAACAACGGACGGTACATGCTGCAGAAGATCCGTGGGTCGCCGGAGACGAACGCCGTGCTCGGCGAGGCGTGGGCGCGGAAGCAGTCGACGGACCTGAGGCAGTACCACAAGAACTACCAGCGGGAGACGTGGAGCCGCGTGCTCGGCCTCCTCCGCGACGACGGCGTGCTCACCGTGAAGGGGTCGGTGCAGAAGCCTGTGCTCAAGGAGCGGTTCAAGCAGTTCAACGCAGCCATGGACGAGATCCAGCGGACGCAGGGCGCCTGGGTCTGTTAGAGTACAATATATTTGGTAGGTTAGAGTCCATTGGGATTACAATCCCTTGTAACATCTTGCCCCCCAAGTCTTGTACCTCTATATATACCGCCCGAGAGGCTCAATGCAATACATCTAATCCCATCCAATTCTATTCTCCATCATGGTATCAGAGCTCTAGGTTTAGATCCCTAACCCTACCCGCCGCTCGCTTCCGCATCGCGCGCCCCCGGGGAGATCTATCTCTGCCGGGGGCAGCGCTTACGTTTGTCCACCTGCTGCCTCGTCGCGTCCTCCAAGATCGGCGCGATCAAGTCGCGAGTTCAACCCCGTCGGCGTCTTCGCGCAGCCTCTGCATGTGTCCGGCCTCGACGCGCCGCTGCAGCATCTGCTAACCTCACGGCAGGACCTTGATCCATGCATGCACGTCGTTTTGATCCATGCATGCACGTGGTTTTGATCCATGCATGCACTTGGAAGGTTAGCAGGAAACCTCATGCCACGCCGCCTTTGCGCTCGGTCGCAACGCGATTGCTATCGCTCTCGGCCGCCTTTGCGCACAGCGGAAGCATGCTCGTCATCACCCGACGCGAAGTCTTCGTCTCCGCCGCCGAGGCGGCGCTTGCTGCAGCTGCCGACCCCGTCACGAGGTTCACCTTCTGCGTGGTCGCCGAGATCCGGTCGCCCGTCTCCGGCCGCCAGCCACCCGCGCCAGCCCCGCCGAGAGCCCAGCTTCGGATCAGATCGGATCGGTGTTACCTTTTATAAAACACAAATCTGATGTTACCTTTTACAGGTAACCAAGCAAAAAAAAATTGCTGTTGTTTCTATCTTTTCTTTTTTCCCGATCACTGATCGGGGTTGAGTCGCCCACCGCCCGTCGACCTCGCACGTATCTACTCCGACATCAACGTCGACTACACCGGCCCCTACCTCTTCGACTGTGCGGCCAGGCCGGGCACGCGATGTCGAGGGGACGCCTTCGGGCGTCGCGTCTCGGCCATCCTGTCCGCACGTCTTCATCGCCGGTTCGTCATCGCCACCACAGATCGGGACGCCTCCACCGACTTCTTCCATCGTCGTCCCGCCTCGCGCGTACTCGGTCTGATCAGCCGATTGTGCGCGATCCACCCGGCTCCCGTGACGTCCGTCGTCGAGTACTACGCGCATCTTCTCCGAGCAACAGGGCTGCTGCTGTGTCGCCTCCTCGGGCCGCAGCACCACCGCACGTGTGTCCCCTCGCCGTTGCATCTACATCGCCGTCCCCTGTGCATCGACGACTGTGCTGCGCAACCTCTTGTGCGCCTTCTGTCTGCACATGGTCTTCGTCATGCTGATCGGGCCTTCCTCACCGACATCGAGCGCTACCGTCGCCGCCGTACCTTGCGTCGGGATCGCCGCCGAGCAGGCGTCCACCGGACCGCCGCCGGGTAGGGCGCCCGCTCCCGCACTGCTTCTTCTACGTCCAGCACAACCACGCCTGGTTGGGGCCCTCTCCCTAGTACGTCCGGTATTGGCAACACCGGTGTGTGCTTTCGTCCCCGACGCGTTGTCGGGTCTGGCAAACCCGGCACACGCCTCGGCCCTGGTGGCTTGACTGCATCGGCTTCGGCATCGACCCTCCCGTTCCCGTCCCGTCTGCCTCGATTGCATCGCCGCTTTTCGTCTACATCCTCGACGGCCCTGACTGCGTCGACCTCGGCATCGCCCCCTTTCTCAACGACTGCCTCGACGCGTCTCCGTCATCACCATGGCGCCTCTTTTGCGCCCGCGGCTTCATGTGCGACCGCCTCGACATCGGTACCCGACCACGACTACGTCGACCACGGCCATCTCCAGCACGGCATCCTCGACCACGACTACTCCGCCCTCGCGCTCGGCTACCTCGACATCGGCACAAAGGGCTACCGCCTTGCTTGAGCTACTCGTCGGTTCCTGCTCCATTCACAGCATACGCGACGCATCGACGGTTATGACTGCGGGGGGATGTCAGCTCTTCGGCTTTCCTCTCCAGTCTCACCGTCTGCGACGCTCCCGTTGTGACTGCGGGGGGATGTTAGAGTACAATATATTTGGTAGGTTAGAGTCCATTGGGATTACAATCCCTTGTAACATCTTGCCCCCCAAGTCTTGTACCTCTATATATACCGCCCGAGAGGCTCAATGCAATACATCTAATCCCATCCAATTCTATTCTCCATCAGGGTCGTCTGCGACGAGCAGCTGCAGTCGGAGCTGCGCGTGTCCATTGCCGCCGTCGTCGTACCGGCCTACCGCTCGTTCCTCGGGCGGTTCGCGCAGACCTTCAGTCCCGGGAGGCAGACGGAGAAGTACATCAAGCTCAGCGCCGAAGACCTCGAGGCGCTCATCGACGAGCTCTTCGACGGCAACGCCACGTCCATGGCCAGGAGGAGGACGTCACAATAACAACGGCCAGCCGCACCAACAGATTACAAGAGCGGGAAAATTAAGAGGAGGAACATTTGATCATGAGCTAATTCTTGCATTCAAGCAATGTATTTTTTTTGTTTCTTTTTGCTGGTTAAAGATGTTAATTTGGTTCGAACAGGTGATGATGTACTACTTACTGCATTTCTCAGAGCAGGTAGACGTGTAATGTGTATTCATTAATCCTTGTATTTTTGCCCGGTGACATTGAAATTTCTCGTTTCATTGGATAATCACCTGATAAACCAAATGTATTTGGGGCATTTGATGATTTGCCCAGTAGTGCAAAGCCGCTTGCGATGCGGAAATTCTTCATAAACTATATTATTTATATGAAACTCCTGCAAAGTTCTTGTGAAATCACTGCGTTCCAAAAATGTTGTAGAAACTTGCATTTCAGTCTGAAGTTTTGGTTTAGACCTTGACATCTCTCCGGCGTGACTGCATGTAGCGCGAGGGGTCCGTCTGCACGCACACCCCGAACTTGAAGTGGTGTGAGTAGCCGCCGTGGCCGGCGCCGGCCAGCCTCTCGTCGCCGTCGACGTACACGCTGAGCAGAACCCAAAGATTAATTCGTGATTCATTTGTCACAAATCTTGCCAAGAAAATCGATTTTTTTAGCGTAACGAAATCGGATTAATTCGCATTTAACTTTTGAAACTTGCGAATCAACCTTGCGTTTAGGAGTATCTCGGTGCTGTTGGAACTGAACCTATCAGTTTCGATCGCTATTCATTAGGAAAAAATACACATATACTTTCTTCCTTAAAACCACACACGCACACGAGTAAGGAGAATGAATAAACACATGAGGGACTTCTTTTGCAGCGACGCACGCCTTCTTTTCCTTCTCTGTTATTCACTGGTAACTCCTCAAAATGTTCTATAGATTATATGGCTTAAATAGACACGACCGAGCTGCACATGCAGGCCGCTCACTCACTACAGCCACACGACTCCATGTGATCCGGTTTTACCGGCCACGCTTCCTACAACTCGCGCACACCACGCAACTAATCGAAAGACTCGCTCCACTAACCAACTAACACAGCTAGTGATACAACTGGTGCAGACAAATTGCTACCTGACCAAGTCTATGACACACACAGACCTGACCAACTTCGAGTCCTTCGTTGATCATGCCACTTCGACCACGGATGCTCGACCACGACTCTATGACCACGACGTCTCGACCACGCCTCTTTGACTATGGCACTGCGATCACAACTCTTCGACCACGGCTGCTACTCGACTTCGAGCACTTCGACCACAACTTCTCGACCACATCTCCGGTAGTACTGTTCACACAGAGCTGGTACTACTAGTCTTCGACCACACAGGTTTTTCGAGCACCGATCAGGTACTGTAACTTATGAGTACCGACTGGTTATGGTATATCCAACTACCGATCAGTTACTGTAGCTCTGACTATCGACCAATTATTGCAGCTCTGATTACCGACCAGTTAATGTAGCTTACGACTACCGCTTAGTTACTATAGCTTTGACTACTACACAGTTCGACTAACGACTGTGATTGCTACGACCAGTTCACTGTAGCTACGATCGGTTCATTGTTGCTACGACTACTACGCAGCTCAACTCATGACTGCGACTACCTTAACCGGTTCACTGTTGCTACGATCGGTTCATTATGTAGCTAAACTCATGATTGTGACTGCTACAGTACTCCAGAGTCTCCGACTCTGGGTCTCTGACTACACAATACTCAGACATACCGACTATACATTACTTGAACATACCGACTACGCAGTACTCAGACACACCGACGACGCAGTACTCGGACAATAAGATTAGTTCCAATAATCAACTGTCTAATCTTGTTGTTAGTCTTCGATGGATTCAACCACACTATCTTGCCGCACACAGCAGCATTTATAAAGCAGAGTTTTGGTGTGATTGATTGAGATGGATATACGTACGGTTGTGCAGTTACTGTAACGCATGTGTATGCATTTGGTTTTTTTGTATGTGTATGCATTTGTTAAGTACAGCTGATTGTGCAATACATGCGAGATGGTTTTGAAATTCATTTAGCTTAGGAACAATTTTATCCTGCATTTTTGTTGTGTAAAGCAGCGGTGCTCCTGCCCAGTTGGGCAACGCCATCGACCATCCCGCCCGTCCACTCATTAGAGTATATATAATAGTGTAATATTAGTTGTTTGTAAGTTTTGCCACGTAGGATATAAGATGATGTGAAAGAGAGAGATATAGCATAAAGAAGTGGACCGTTTCTCATGTAGCAGTCGACTGTAACATGAGAAACAAGACACATTGTGTTTTGGAGAAACTGTCTATAGAGATATGTAAAACGATAACTCATTGTATGCGTTATCTTTAGTGCCATTAAAGATGATATAAAAAATATTATAGACAGCTGTTGTTTATATCATTGTATATACTCTTATAGGATTTTGGGCGTATTTGTACAACAACTTAAGTTATGGGGTAAAGTAAATGAATATTATAAACAACAGTTATCCTCGTGTGTATAAAGGTGGATGCGGGACTAATCTAAAAATCTCGAAGCATGAGAATACTCCGTATATTATAAGCGACAGACTCTCCGGCCAGGGAGATGGGCCACGTCGCCTTTTTTGCGCTTTTTTGCGAAAAAGTTTCTGCACTTTGCGAAATAGCGTAGAGGTCCTCCGTCCTCGCACACAGCTCCCTGCTTCTCGCAAACAGGTCACTGCCATGTTTTTTTTCTAGAAAGCACCCTCCACTTCACCGATAGCAATCCGTGGTTTTCAAAATTACGTATAGGTCTTTGTTTAGTTACGTACAGATCTTTACGGGACCCTGTTTTTTTTGCGGAAAAATAGCAAATATCCACCGTGGGTTGGGTGGTAATTCCAGCCATCCACACGCAGGAGGGAGATGCCAAATCAGGAAGGATTGCCATCTTCAGAAGGAAGGCATGTCCCTGGCTTTCACGAAGCTACAGCAACTTCAACCAAGACATAGCTATGCTTCAACACAAACATTGATCATGGGCTTGCATCGAGGCAATAACACAAACATACTCTTCTTATTATTTCTTAGAGGATACCTATATGTATCCTTTGATATTCTAGATGTTTCTCACATGCATGATATCTCCATGAAGTTTTTTAAAAATTTCTTCTATGGTCTTCTCGAAGGCAAAAAAAAAAGTTTTCAAACGCAGATTCCATACTCTTGTAACAGGAATACTTGGGGGATCCATGCTTCCAAGCCCATCTCACCAAGAAACGCATACGTGCGACCAAAGGCTCCCCCGAATCACCTGTCCACACGCACACCACACATCAGGGTACGATCGAGAGGCTTATTCTTGGCGCCAAGCGACAAGAAAGAAACCAATCCATATGGCAGAAACTTGCACGCATGCACCATGCCTACATGCGGCTGCGAGAGCCAGGCGGCCATGGACCTAGACCTCGCCGTGCAAGTCACCCCCGGCGAGGACTTCGCCTTCACCACCACCGAGACCGACGCCGCCTTCCTCGTCCTCGCCCACCTCCCCGGTAAGCGCACATCTCGTTCGCTTGCATCGATCGGCCATTGATGCAAGGCATGCACATATGTACCGTACGTAGCGTGCATGTGATCGTTCTTGCCTGTACGTACTACATGTAGGGTACGCCAAGGATGAGATCGAGATCCGCGTCAGCGAGACCGGCACGGAGATCGGCATCGTTTGCGCCAGGAAGGATGGGTTCGCGGTGGAGACGGCGGTTGGGAGGCTGCGGGTGGCGCACCGGCAGGTGGTGGAGGGCTTCTGCCGGGTGTTCGATGTGCCGCCCGATGTCGAGGTGGGCCGGATCACCGTCGGCTTCGAGGAGGATGACGAGCTGCTCATCCTCATCATGCCCAAGCTGCAGTACTGGGCCCCGCCGGAGGAGGACGACGGCGACGGGGACGATGAGGAAGCGCGCCTCGACGTCGAGAGCACGGACGGCGTGTCGTCCGACGGGACGGAGGTCGAGCTCGATGACGAGGCGTCCAGCCTCGAGTTGGAGCATGAGGACTGGGTCGACGTCGAGTCGTCGAACTCGGAGCCCGAGCCCGAGCCGCCTTGCGACGTGCCGGTGGAGACGCCGGTGCCAATACAGGAGCCCGAGCCGCCTCGGGACGTTCCGGTGGAGGCGGAGGTGCCGATGGAAGTAGAGATGGAGCGCGACGTGGCGGTGGAGACGCCGATCCTGATGGAGGAGCCGCCGGTGATGGACATCGAGTGCGACGTCGTGTTCGAGCCCGTGTACCAGGAACTGCCGGTGGAGACGCCGATCGAGGTGCTCGGGCCGCCTCACATCGAGCGCGGGCCACCGGCTGACGTGCCGGACCCGCTAGTCGACATCCCGTGCGACGTCGAGTTCCAGCGCAAGCCACCGGCCGACGTGCCGGACCGGCCGGTCGAGGTGGCGCCAGCCGTTGTGGACGAGCCCAAGCCGCCGGCCGTTTATCCACCCGTCGAAGAGCCGGTGCAATCACTGCCGGTCGAACCACCGCATGGTCCGCCGCCGGCTGATCTATCGGCCCAAGAAACGGTGCAAGATCTACCGCCCGTCGACGAGCCGGCGCAACAGCTACCGCTGGTCGGGGAACCAGCGCAACAGCCACCACTGGCCGAGGAACCGACGCAACAGCCACCACCCGTCGAGGAGCCGGCGCAACAGCCACCACCCGCCGAGGAACCGGCACAACAAACACCGCCCGTCGAGGAACCGACGCCGCAACAAACACCGCCCGTCGAGGAACCGGCGCAACAGCCACCGCCCGCCGAGGAACCGACTCAACAGCCACCGCCCGCCGAGGAGCCGGCGCAACAGCCACCGCCCGCCGAGGAACCGACGCAACAGCCACCGCCCATCGAGGAACCGACGCAACGGCCACCGCTGGCCGAGGAACCGACACAACAACCATCACCCGTCGAGGAACAGGCGCAACAGCCACCGCCCATCGAGGAACCGGCGCAACAGTCACCGCCCGTCGAGGAACCGGCGCAACAGCCACCACTGGCCGAGGAACCGCCGACACAGCCTCAAGAAGAAGAGCGGCCAATGACACCGCATAGTGAGCAGCCCGCAGCAGAGCCGGTGCAACCACCGCCGGCTGATCTATCGGCCCAAGAAACGATGCAAGATCTACCGCCTGACGAGGAACCGGCGCAACAGCCACCACTTACCGAGGAACCGCCGCCACAACCTCAAGAGGAAGTGCGGACAACGACACCACATAGTGAGCAGCCCGAAGCAGAGCCTCATTCTCAAGAGCAAGACAGCGATTCGAATAGTTATTCGGATGGGGAGGATGGCGTCGACGGGAACGCCAAGGATAAAGCCAGAAGGAGGCGCGGCACCAAAAGGCGGCGAAGAGGCAGGCGGCGCGGCGGGTTCCCACTGAGCAGGGTGGTCGCCCCAGCGCTGATCCTGCTCGCGCTCGCGGCGACCATGGCCAGGAGGCGGCGGCAGCAGCGTGGGGCGGGCGGGGGGTAACGTGGCTCGTCCGTCGGGCCGCGGAGTTTGACGACACGTGTTAGGTGTGCTGTGTTTTTATGTCTGATTGGTTACTGGCGTATTGTACATGTATAAAACATGATCTTCGTGTGATTGACAGAGGTGGATATACGAATGGTTGTGCAGTTGAGGGTGCTGTTACTGTAACGCGTGTGTATGCATTTGGTTTTGGTGGTGTCTAGTGGTCTAGTGGAGTGTTTTTTATGGTTTAAAATACTTTGATTTTTTTAGAGATTGTGTATATATGGAGAAGGAGAATTCGAGTGTTTTCTGGTTTAAAACACTCACTTTTTTTAGTGGATATATACATAGGAGCTTCGAATCTAAAAAATATTTGAGTGTTGTTTAGTATTTTCCTTTGGTATTTTAGATGTGTACGTATTTGTTAAGTACAGCTGTTTGAGCAATACATGCGTGGTGTTTTGAAATGCAAGAGATCATCATTCCATTTAGCTTGGGAACAAATTCATCCTGCATTTTTGTTTTTGTAAAGCAGCAGGTGAATTATAATCTAGTCCTGACATTTTTTTTTCTGAATTTGGGGGGCCGAGCGCTACTCAGTTGGCAAGGGCATCGACCATCCCGCCCACTCCTTATGGGGTTTGGGGGTGTATTTGCAAAATGACAACTTATGGGATAAAGTAAATGAATATGAGACATAAGGGCAAGCTTAAAAACCAAGTGACTTATGGAGGGGTCTATGGATTTCCGCTCCTTTTCTATTATAGGTCCTGTTCTTTTCAGCTTTTAAAATTGTTTTTTGACTTTTTTACAGTAATTAGCTTTTAAATGAAGTATTTTTTTAAGATAGGATCTACTAGTTAATTGTAGTACATACTTTGTTGACTTCATTTATATTGGCAAAAACCGCATGTGAGTTTCTGTTACTCTGTAATCTCTCATACAAACAGCATAAAAACCACAAGCCGCAACCAAAAAGAACATGCCCATAATGTACACGAACACATACCACATGTCAATATGTCTCCTTTGTACACATCTAGAAAATACAAAGATTAGAGATAAATCCGTGCCATCACAAAGTTTCTACTGAGGTGAACTCCTCGTATGCGTAAATTGGATTTAGGACTTGAACACGGTGTGTATGGCGTCAGAGCCAAAGGGTAGCACACAACCACGTAGAAGGGATTCTAAACTAGCAGTCGAGGCAACAACGTAATTCCTGAGGTAATGCATGAATCTCAAGTCCTTTAGCTTCAAAAGTTGTCAAGATATCTTCTTTATAAAATTTTCTATCTACTTTAAATGCTTATTGATGTACCCTCTGCAATTTTTTTTTTTGCTAATCTAGAATGTTTGGTTCCCTTCACACCATCTCTTAAGTGGATATATGATCTCTGAAATGAATGTATGGGTGAACTAAAATGGGCCATGTTTTAGCCTTTTTTTCAACCAAGAAAAGAATTCTAAGATATCATTTTTAATCAATTTTTGGAATATATTTTCATAACGATGTATTTCATATGTATATAAGCCTCTTAGGCCATATATATAATATCATATTTTCTTTTCATTGTGGGAACTATATATATTATATTTTTAATCAAAAGAAGCAATTTTTACAATCAGAAGAAGTAGGCAGCACTAACAAAGAAAACAAGGACATGTTAATTATATTTCGATACAACCTATGGACAAAAGGCCGGTTTATTTTGGAGAATTTAAAACATAAAAAAATAAACGTTTTATCTGTAGCAACATATGGACATCCGCTAGTAATTTTATAAAAACCGAACCGGAGCATGGGACGTAACAACCGCCATCCAACAACACGTTCCTCTACCCCCGGATAGATAGTAGTAAAAAACTAGAGCTAGCACCTGCATGCATGAAGCTCCCAGCTAATCTCAAAATCTCGAATCATCTTTAGGTCTATTTTTTACCTCACAAACTAATAGTTTTTAGCTTTTAATATAATACCTAACTTTCAAGCGAAATATTTTCTTAAAACGATGTCTACATGTTAAACGATCTATACGTTAAAAGCTCAACATTTGTACCAGCCAAAATCGCAAGTGAGTATCTCTCTCTTCGTAATCTGTACTGTAAATAGCAAAATTCAAAAATTTCAACCAAAAACCAAAAGCTACAGCCGAAAAAACAGGCCCCAGTAGGCAGGCAAGTCCCTGGCTTTCACGAAGCTACAGTAACTTCAACCAAGTCTTAGCTCTGCTTCAACAAGACGTCCATGGCGACGCACACACGAAGCTTTGGTATCTCCGTGTGTAGGGAAATTTCTGTAATTTCATCTTCTTTTTGCTAGAGTTTTCTGTAAAAGTGATAACTATGTTCTGTTTATTGTTTAATGGAATCAGAGGTTAAGCCCTCCATGACCAATCTTACCTTAAAAAAACAAGCCTAGACCTTCTATCTCGCTGAGCGCCGACTTCTGCATTGATCATGGCCACCCGACAAGGCAAAAACACAGACAAACTCCCTCTTCACATACACCTTGTTTTGAAGATATGGTTCCCAAAATATAACTTTAACTGTTAATTTATATTATGATATATTTATAAGATTTAATAAAATTATAATGTTATGAAAGTATTTTTAAGATAAATCTGTAAAAACAACTATATTAATAAATAATTTTTTTGGAATTTTGGTTATACTTATTCCACGGAAGAGTGGTCCTACTAACTTGAAAGGAAGAGAATTTTGAAGGAGCAGCAGTAGGACCAGCTCTAACTAGTTTTTGTCTTAACCTTTTGGTTTTTTTACTGTAATCACACTTCTAAAAAAATAGAAAAAATGAAAAATCGGTATATTGTCACTAATAATGTAAAGGAATAAGATAAAAAAACAAAAGGCCAAAAAGCAAAAAAAATTAAAACTAGAAGCTTACATGTTTTAAGTGATTTTTGATTTAAATAAACTAAGAGATAGAAAAAACAAAAAGTTAAAGTCGTTCGAAGTGGGTGGTAGTAATTGGTGGGTGCTGTAGGTCATGTGCCGCATGTGGAGAGGCAGGTGCCCGGAGGCCGATGCCGTTGTCCCGTAAAGCGCGAGCCGACCGACCGACACGACGAACCAACTGGACGCGACGCGACGCGGTCACATCATCACTTGCACCGATCTCCCGTGGCGAATTGGCGAGCGAGCGAGCGCTCCCAGGCCCAGATTCTTCTTCCAGCTGTGGATCTGGCTCGAGTGCTTCTGCGGCTCCTTTCCCTGCGTGCGTCCCCTGGATCTGGAAGCTTAGCGGCCGTTCCTGGAAAGCGAGGCATCGTCTCACATGTGCGGGGGCCAAATTTACCCCCCCAATTTGTTGCGCAATTTCTGACGGCGTAATCCTAATGTGGGCTCTGTGGTGGGTTTTTTTTTGACTTCTTTTTAGCGGTGGTTTATGGTTTTTGGCTGAAATTTTTGAATTTGGCTGTTTACGGTACAGATTATGGAGAGACTGATACTCACTTAAGATTTTGGTTGGTACAGATGTTGAGCTTTTAACGTGTACTACGTTTAACTTGTAGACCCATTCTTGAGAAAATACTCTGTTTGAAAGTTAGGTACTGTATCAAAAGCCAAAAGCCGGCCGGCTTGTGACTTGCCAAACATGCCCTATAACTTTTGGCTATTTTTTTTAAAATTCTGTATGTTCATAAGAGAGAGTACAGAGAGATATTCGTATACGATTTTGGGCTACATAGATAAAGTCGGTGCAGTATCTACTATAGTTGACTTGTAGATCTCGCTTTCAAATGACACTCCGTTTGAAAGCTAGTTACTGTAGATAAGCCAAAAACTATAAACGCAAAAGAAGTCTGCCATAGTTTTTTTTTCAAATAAAGAGAGAGGTTTGTTGATTAAGCAATTATTTTTCTACTGTCCTCGAGTAGTTCCTTAAGGCCCTGCTCAAACCGGCTTTACGTTGTGGCTTTCAGCTTCCAAAAGCCAGAAACCTAGGGGATCACCGTCGACCACTTCGCCAAGCTCGGGCACCATCGAACTCCCCGATCGCCGAAGCCAAAGCGTCGCCGCCACCCACTCCTCGTGGCTCATGACCACAGTCGCGCACGACCGCAGCCACTCCGACCACGACTATTCGACCATAGTCGCCTTCGACTACTGTCTCCCTCAACCACCTCGGCTTTCGACCGCTACTGCTTTTGACCACCTCCACTTTCGACTGCAACTACTTTCGACTACCACCTCTTTCGACCACAACCATGTTCGACCACCGTCGCTTTCGACCACACTCATGTTCGACCACTACCGTATTCGACCACGACAGCCTTTTTGACCACATACAGCCTTAAGACCACTGCTGGTTTTGCTGGAATCATGCGCTCCTGGACCGTATGACTTGGGTGCTATGGTGCCGGGGCGTGGGACTGCATACACGTCGACCGACCGGAGTCCCGTGTTCGAGACGGGACTAGAAATAACATTGCATACATCCAAAGACTACTTCTGATATTACTATACTGCACAGATCAAAAATACTCAAAATTCGCACTTTTGGGGGATTGCCGGTTTGCCACCAAGTTTCAAGTACCGGTGCATTCCCTTTTTTTATTCTGTCTGTTCCTTAAGTACATAGTTCTGTTCTGACCGAATGTCGCACTGTCAGGCTCACCCTTGCTGCCTCTGGGAGCTGGGGCCCACCGGGCATACAAGAGAAGGCGTACTTTCCAAAAACCTGCTTTCCAGCCGGAGAAAACCATCTCCCATCACGCGCTCGTGAGTAAGGCGCCTAGACGACCCATCACGCGCTCGTGAGGAAGGCGCTTTCCAGGAAGGCGACCACATTACGCTCACTTACAGGTGGGCCCCGCGCACCCGCCCTAACCCACTACCTGTACCTGTACAGCTACAGCCTTTATCGCGTCCCCTATTAAATCCCGTCCACTCCCCACGCGCCACGTGCCGGCACTGCAACCCCAGGCCCACTGCCAACCCGGGCCCAGCCCAGCCTCGGCCACGCCCGCTGCCACCGCGGCGCCACATGTCAGTGAGATGAGCCTGCCATTAAATCCCCGCAGCTTTCTCCTTCCTCGCCTGCTCTCCCTCCTCCCACCAGCTCCACCGCCGCCTCCCCCCACCACTCCGACTCCACCTCCGATCCTAGGAGCCGCCGGCCAGCGGGCGTCAGTCTCTCCTCCGCCGCTGCCCCGCCCCCGCATGCCATCCTCACGCCGCCGCCTCCGCTTCTCCTTCTCTCCCGATCTGCGAATTAGCGAAGACTACTGACGAGTGGGGCCGCTCCGCCGCTGCCTCCCCCTCTGCTGCGCCGTCCCCACGCGTCATCCTCACGCCGTCGCCGTTGAGCTCACCTCGCTTCTCCTTCTCTGCTCCGCCCGCTGCTCTTGCGAGTCTCCAGAAGGTTCCAAACCCTAGTGCTGGAGAGGGAGGCTAGAGCTCGCTAGCCTAACCGCGGGGATCGAGGCAGGGATGCGCGGATCCGGGCGGGCGGCGCGGCGCGGCGACGTCGAGTCATGTTCGGCCGCATGAAGTGCCTCGTCGGCGGCGGCGTTCAGGACAGCCCGCGCGGAGCGACCAGGAGGGTCTCGCCGGCGTCGAGGCGCGTGCACAACGCCGCAGCGGGGGCAGGGGGCAAGAGGGCGATCTGCTTCCGCCCGCCGGACGTCATGGAGACGGTGCACGAGGTGGCCATTTACATCCACCGCTTCCACAACCTCGATCTGTTCCAGCAAGGGTACGTAGGCGTGAAATTTTCGCTTTTGGTCTTTTTGGGTTATTTTGCCCCGTGAATCAATGTGCTCTTGGGTTTTGTTTCTTTTAAAAAGTGGTTTGAGTTAAAAAGGTTACATTTTTTTAAGTGACAGATGGAAAAAATTGTGAACTTTTCAGGTAAAATTTCGATTCTGTCACTCCTGTGTATTTTTACCTGAATGTTTGGGGTTAGTTCGAGCATTTCTTCTTAATTTGGGGTTGTTTTTGCTGTTAACTTTCGCATTTCGCTGGTTGTGTTGAGCTTTTTATTTTTCTTGCAGCTGATGATATGCTTTTTGGAACGTTAGTGTGAAATGCGAACAATTGCCGCAGTTGAGGAATTTTGGTTTTGCACATTTTTTTGTTCACTTGACTGCAAAGCTTTGCCTTTCTTTTGAATATTTATCTGTGAACAATTCTCCGCAGATTTCATGTGAACCTTTTTGTTTAACATTTGTCTGTCAACCTTCAATTGTCATTATGCCAACAAGTTTTGTTGATACGAAATTTGTATTATGTGCAGATGGTATCAGATGAAGATTAGTGCAATGTGGGAGGAAGGTGGTGACAAGACGCCGGCTTCACCCGCTAGGGTCGTGCAATACGAAGGTGCGTGCATCTCTTCTGGCGCTGAATAGAAATCTTTTCTATTCGTCACATGATTTCAAGATACTTGTGTTTGAATTGCTTGTTTAAATTAGTACCTTTACAATATATGCGATTGCTGAGTTAGTGATGAGCTACTGGCATATTGCTAAAAGACTGAACAAATTGTTTGATCATTTCACTAGTTGATAAGGCCCATAACGATGCTAGCGAAGAAAATGAAACCTACCCATCTATTTTCCAATGGTACCTTGTTGCTATCTATTTCGCTTAGATGATATCAAGAAGTATGTTGTGTAACTGATTATGGAAAATAACTGTACAAGCATGACATACTTCACTGCTCATTGTTCCTATACTTACCACACATCACACAGAATATATCTGTTAATCTATGTGGAGATGCTTATATTCCCTATAGATAAGCTCATTGGTCAAATTGTGCAAGCTTAGAAAATGCACCTTCCTTTGGTGCTAAAGCAATAATAGACAACTGATTATAATAACTAAAGGATGACCATGAGCCCAAGCCGCGTGAAACTTTGTGCTGCATCGCTTATGGAGAATGCGAACTGTACTGGACCATTTGTTTAACGTGGGTGATAATGTTGTACCAAATATGTCCATTCTCACCAAAGTTGTGTATTTTTATGTTCATCTTTGTTTGCTGTAAACTAAAGAACTGTTCCAAGGGTTTTTTGGTTGCTATTGCTTGTAAGATTCTTCCGCTAGAGTCCTTTGTAATTGCAAATCTTTAGCTAATAGATAATGACATGCTAGGTGGATTGTGCAGCTCCTGATGTCGGTGCAGATGATGCATTAGGCATTTGGAAAATAGATGATGTCGATAATAGCTTCTACACACAGCCATTTCGAATCAAGTATTCTAGACAAGACATTTATCTGTCAGTTATGGTGTCTTTCAACATACTCAACAGTGAAGAGGAGGTTGGGCATTATAATATTCCCCTTTTTTTCTTTTTGAATCAATTTTACTGTAGCCTGATCAGAGCCACCTGCTTTATTTATTCAAGGGCCCAGCAGCTTCCGCTGTGATGTTGAAATTTGAGCTAATGTACGCCCCAACACTGGAGAATGGGTTAGTATACTTCTTTTTAATCCTATACTGTTTCTTTCAAGATTTTGCACATAGTTGAGTACATGCGCATCTTACGTATATCATTTATCAATACTGATGGTTCTATTGCTTTGTTCTGTTCTAGGTTGGATATTCAAGCTTCTAGTGTCACATCTTCAGCTGCTGTGCATGAATTTAGGATCCCACGTAGAGCACTCCTGGGTTTACACTCATATTGTCCAGTTCACTTTGATGCATTCCACTCTGCGCTTGTTGATCTCACATTACATATAGTGTACCTGAAAGCTGGTGCAACTAAATCATCATTGAAGGTACACAGGTTTGTGGACCTTTAGCTTTAATGTTCTTTGAAAATGGTGCTCCTTTAGTCCTATGCAAGCTTGTCTGAGGCAACTAGAAGTTATGAACAACTTTTGGCACACCCATATAACTAGGTAATTAGAAACTGTACGGCTGGAATCCTGTATTATTCATACCCAGCTGAGTTTGTAGATTTCCACTCCTAATCTAACACTTGGGGTTTAACTCCACAAATTAAGGAAAGATTTTGTTACAAAATCCTTGCACAAAGCCAAGTGTTGCCATGGAAACAAATGTCTGATACCAAAATATACAGGTTGAATTTGGTTTTTATCACCCAGAAATCGTACTAATGGATTGGCTGCTGTAAATATGTTTACGTTGCATCAATAATCGTGTAAATACTATCAATTTTTATATTGTGAAATAGCCAGCATTAACTTCCCAATTAATTGGCTCTTGCAGCATGAAGGATGGTGTAATCTGCTTTATTATTATGATTTTCTATTCTTCTTTTGTTGATCATACGGGTAACAATGGCATTTGATATGCAGATGCCAGACCAAGTCTTAGGCCCAACATCACATCACATTGTAAAGGCATTATTAACTTCAAGGGAAATGTTACTTGAAGAACTGAAGAAAATCAGTGATGCTATTGGTAAAACAATTGAGGATTTAGATGGCGCTGACTTAAATCTTGGTAAATATGAGTCAGTTCACCCCTCAAAATCTGTCCTGCCTAATTCTTGTAAAGTGTTCCCTGCAACTACCAAGGGTGTTGGGCACTTGGCTGGCATTTTACACGACTTTCTAGAGGTATGCTTCATTTATCTGTTTGGTGATCTAGGAACACGTTTATCTATGAGACTTACTGATTGGAAATATTTGTGTACATTCTGCAGAGACCGAACGAAGTGATCGATAGCACTAATGATGTTATGCTGTATACTCTTTCCAAGGAAGAGTTGTTAGAATTGTTTCTAACTGTGAGCAGCCAACTTTCACTTCTATGGAACACATTCTTGAAATTTCATAGGTCAAGTTAACTTTTCCATTGATCTCACTTGTGTTCTATACTGGATTTAGAGTCTTTCCTAGAGGCTGCGCATTTGCCATTGGCCTATGACGTCATATCAACTACTACTATTTTATCAAGATTTTATTTGTCCAACAATGTTTTCTGTGTGTACTGCAGGATAAATAAAATCAAAATATTGGACTACTTACGTGATATTTGGGCTGTTGACCGGAGAGCAGAATGGTCAATATGGACCGTTCACTCAAAAGTTGAGATTCCACACCGTTATTTGCGAAGTATGAATGATGACTCATCTCACCGCCATTCCCTTCTGAGAGTTTCTGGTTCAAAGAAGTTCCATGACGATGTAATTGTCTACTCTTGAATGTTTAGAATGAAGTATCAGCCATTTTGAATCGACAAGTTCCATTCATAATTATTATTTATCAATTCTGTTATCTCTATATGATAGTTTACATGTATGTGCAGCCTGTGCAAAATTCTGCTTCACGGGCTGATCTACACAGGAAAAGCATAGCACAAATGAAGGTTCGACCATGTTACTTTTATTTTGGAATAGTTTACGCTTAATTCAAAACAGGTTACTGATTTAAAGCATCCTGCAGATAAACACAAGGTCTGTTCAAGATATGCATATATATACTGATCCTTCACGTGTTCCTGTTGTTCTTATAGAACAACATGTCATGGTTGTTCCGCAACATGGTTCTAGCAAGGATTTGGCATCAAATTCTTCAGAACAAAAGGATACCATTGTACTACCTAAACTACAAGGAGAATCTTTGGCACCGAAAAGTGCTGGTAAAAAAGGTGGTCGTGTATTGCGAGCTGTCATCTTTGTGCATGGATTTCAGGCAAGTTAAGTTCATCTGGTTTAAGTTTCAGTAGAGTTAAATGTTGTTTGGTGAAACTTACCCTGATTTACAAAATGCAGGGACACCATTTGGATTTACGTCTTGTTAGAAATCAATGGCTTCTATTGGATCCTGGAGCCGAGTGCCTAATGTCTGAGGCTAATGAAGACAAAACATCTGGAGATTTTAAAGAAATGGGTGGCAGGCTTGCTGGGGAAGTAGTTGCATTCCTGAAAAAGAAAGTGGATAAGCTTGCAAGACACGGAGGCTGCAAAGAATTGAAGCTTAGTTTTGTTGGACATTCCATTGGGAACATTATCATTAGAAGTGCCCTGGCAGGTATTTTCCAACTTTCTTGACAAATTCCTTCCAACCAAGTTGGTTGGTCTTTAGGGGACTACTGACATCTCTGCATCTCAACAGAACCCGCATTACAGCCATACTTGAAGAACCTCAACACATACATGTCGATATCAGGGCCTCACTTGGGTTACTGGTACAGCTCAAATTCTTTATTCAATTCTGGCCTCTGGCTTCTAAAAAAGCTCAAGGGAGCACAGTGCATTCACCAGCTCACTTTTAGTGATGACCAAGACCCCCAGAATACATATTTTTATAGGCTTTGTAAGGTACAGCTTCATTCTGGAAAACCTTTGACGATCCAACTTGTTGCCAATTTACATAAGATTTTATTTGCAGTAAGAGTGGACCATGAGTTATTCTTTTGGTTATCCTTTTCAGTTGAAGACACTGGAGAACTTTAAAAATATCATACTGTTATCATCACCACAGGTTATTCCCTGTTCTCAACAGCTTCAGTTTACTCATGGATCAGAATGATTAGTTGCATGCTGTGAATTTTTCGGCCTTTCTACTCCTTGTGCTGCATCACTCATGTCATAAGTCGTATCATTTTTTTTTTGCTCTGCCAGGATGGCTATGTACCATATCATTCAGCAAGAATTGAGCTCTGCCCAGCTGCATCATCCGATAACTCAAAGAAGGGGCAAGTCTTCACAGAAATGCTTAACAACTGCTTAGATCAGATCCGCGCGCCCTCATCTGAAACCCGGATATTCATGCGTTGCGATGTGAACTTTGACCAGTCTGCCTACGGACGAAACCTGAACACCATGATTGGCAGAGCAGCTCACATAGAGTTCCTGGAGACTGACCTCTACGCCAAGTTCATCATGTGGTCCTTCCCTGAACTGTTCCGATGACAAATGCTCTTCTTTGGGATACCATCATGCGCTAAACCAACCCAAATAGTGCGCTACCGAGTACTGACCAAGCAAGGAACAATTACGCTTGCATAAAGGTTTCACCAGAATTCGACACCAAGTGGGTAGCACTGTAAAATTCCTAGCAGTAATGATTTTCCAGCTTGTTAGATTTGATTGTATAAATAGTCCGATTTGTTCATTTCAATTTATAGCGCTGTAGATCTTCACCTCTGCTGTCAATCCATAATCCCCTGTTGTCTGGTGTATTTAACACTGCAGTTTAGGAGGGCGTAACAGCCAGTGTGAGCTTATGCCAAAATAAGCATATGTATTTGCTTTTATTCATCATCTTTCCTTGCTGAAACCTGCTTAGGCACAGCCATTTTTGTCTTTCTAGCGGATTTTGTCTTTTAATTTTTCTCAACAATCATTATTCATTAGAGCCAGAATAATAAGCTATAGGCCTAAAAGAACATGTCCGAAGCTAGATGGTCCATGGTGCTGTTTGGTTGGTGACATTATTTTTTTTCCCTTCTGGTACCAAGTCATTGTTGAATCTACAGTTCAAAACTGTGCAATGCATTTAAGAAATTCGGCCTTTTCTTTTTAGCTTTTGGAAGCTGTTTTTTTGGTTTTTTTTATAGTAATTAGCTTTCAAACGTTCAAGACGGAGTTTATAAGTTAATTGTACTATATATTGTAACGACTTTATCTCGATAAAAATCGTACATGAGTTTCTGTTACTTCGTAATCTTTTAAGAATAGTTTAAAAACTATAAACTGTAGTTAAAATCTATAAGTTAACGCTAAAAAGAACAGACCTCTTTCTTTTGTTGTTCCGATGTTTCTCATGGGCATGGCATGCTGGCATGTTGGCTGCACGTCTGAACCCTGTGGAGAACGGGTAGAAGAACAATTACAGCAAGCAGTTGGGACTGTTCAAAAGCGAGCGATCCTTTTTCCTTCCAGGTTGCACTCTGAGCACTACTGGGTCAAGGCGAAGAACGATAATCCTCAACCGGGTCGTCGTTCCGACCTCCGGCGATGTGAGGTCACCGGAAGGAGGGGTCCATCTCCGCGCTGTCGTCGACGCAAACGTGACGGCGAGGGTCACCGGCACGGCATTGCAACCATCTTTTCCTTTCTTTTTTTCCCCCTTTATGACTGATAGGATCACAATGATCTGTTGCTGTTATTGCAGCAACAGCAGGAGGATCCTATCACGGCAGATACAAGTCTCACCAAGAGTGTTCTGAATGGAAGGTATATCGTTAAGAGGAAGGTATATTAGAGAAGGATTTGCAAAAAATGGTGATAAAAGCCATGTCTTTCCAAGAGACAGAGCAGGAACAGTAATGAAGTATAACACCACACTAGAATGATATAATTCAGACATAAATTTCTTCCAGTTAAAAAATACGGTACAGACCCAAGGCTCACACCACATTTTAGCTGAAATCGAAGCCAGCCCTGCATGAAGATGAGAGAAAGCATTCCTTCCTGTTACAAGTAATGCATTCAAAGCAAGCAGCAATGCTTTCTGTTGTATTCTATGCCATTGACTGGCTGTTACAGTATTGCTAGTATAGCAAGATCCAACTTTGAAAAAACAGTTCGAAAATGGGGGAAAATGTACAGGTAACCGAATAGCTGGACAGGATCACAGGCTGTAGACGCCGCCAGCACATTTGGACACAACCAAAGCTCAAGCTGATACACCTAGCAACAAAAATGAATGATATTATGATGCCTTTAATTGTTATTCTCCAGTACCCCACACTTCCACAGGTATTCATGTTCCACAGCATACAAAATCAACTGAATCCGTGAAGATACGGTCACTTTCTTCTTGTTCAGACTTATACCCTTTTCTGCAAGTAGTAACATTCGATAGTTTATGAAACAACAGATTTATCATGAAAGTAAATTACTATATAAGTCATCAGCATTTTACAATACTGAACATTCAACCATATTGACATCCATTAAAACCTAAAGAACAATCCGAAACCTGTCTAGAACGGTTATAACATTCTCACAACATTTCCATTACAATGACATCTGAGGTTAATGTCGGCGTGAAATCTACTGAAAGCAAAATATACCAACAGCCCCATACTATAACGGGCAGGTGCAAATTTGATCTGAGGCATACCAAAGATCAAATTTCCAAAATGACTTTAACGAGCTCTGGAACATAAATTGAATCATAAATTAGCCGTGGCCGGAAACACCTAATGAAAATTTGATGATATATATACCGAATGCAGCATCAAAAAACATGGGAACCAAGCAGCCATCTTTACATCATGATGGCCCCTTTCTAATCCCCTTTCTTTACACGAAGGTACACAATTATACTTAATACGATTGGAACACAAACAAGCAAACCAAGAATAAGAAAGCTACCTATGACCAGCACATTGCCCAATCAAAGGCGAAAATTTGACTGATGGATCAATCGGCATTGTGCATGGACGAGTCGAGGCCCTCCACGCGGCTGCGCACGATGCGGTGGAACACCTCGCGCACCTGTCTTTTCAGTGGCTCGAGCCCGTCCCTCATGGCTGCGCACACGGCGGCGAGCTCCGCCGCAGCCTCCCGCACATCGGCCTCCCTGTCCCCAAAGAGTGGGATGGGGGCTGCGTCGATCGCCTCGGCGAGCTTATGCGTGGACTTCTCAAGCACATGGATTTCCTTGAGCAGGCCGCAAGAATTGCGCCTGTCCTTGCGCTTTCCCTCCTCGGTTAGGCGTTCTTGCAGTGTGAGGAGAGGCGGCGACCAGGGGAATGCGGCGCGCGGCGGCGCCGCGGGCAGGTGGTGCGCCTGGAGCGCGCTGGAACGGTCCGGGCACGGGACGGCAGCCACGAGCGCCCACGCGGCGAGGTGGAGCACGCAGCCCATGGCGTACACCGGCGCCGCGAGGCCCGCCTCGTGCGCGCGCGGCGCGGCGAGGCCGGCTCCGATGGCCTGCAGCTGCCGAGACGCCGACCACGTGCGGGACACGCTCCACGAGAGGGAGCGGAAGTGGGATGAGGAGGTGGAGGAGCCGACGACCGCGGCGCGGGACGGGGACGCGCGCGCGCGGCCGAACGAGCGGTTGCGGTGGGAGGCGAGGAAGGAGGCGACGCCGCCGCTCCCCGAGGCGGCGGTGTCGTCGACGAGGAGGACGGAGAGGTCGGACAGCGCCTTGCGTGCGCGGCGGAGCTGGCCCTCGTGGATCTCCCCCGGCGCGAGCAGCACGGACGCCGCGATGTCGGCGAGGCGCTCCCAGCGTCGCACCTGGTCGACGCCGTCGCGCGCCGCGTTGCAGACGTCGAGCGCCTTGACGGCCCTCTCGTGGAATTCGGCGACCAGCCTCTCCCCCGTGGCCGGCAGCGCCCCGCGGCGGCGCGCCTGGGCCACCACCACCCGGAACTCCTCCTGGCACAGGATGAACGCCTCGAGGAGCCGCCGGATCCACGCGACGGAGAGGATCTCCTCCCCTTCTCCCTCCCCCACCTCCCCCCCGGGCAGCAGCTCCCCGAGGTTCGCCGCCAAATGGCGCTGGAACGCCTCGAGGTCGGCCTCCTCCCCCGACGGCATGGCCGTGTGGTCGCGGCGGAGCGAGAGGAGCGAGCGGCCGAAGGAGAAGGGCGACGGAGAGGACGAAGACACCTGGTAGTCCGTAACCGGCATGGCCTCCGGCGAGTTCGCCGGTGGTTCCGCCGCGGCAGGAAGCGGATCTCGCGCGCGCGGCTTAGCGGGTTAGCGGGTCCGGCGCATTTCGCGGGCAAGCGGAGTTTGTGATGGGGGATGTGGGTGACTCGGTGGAGGTGGACTTTTATATGCTTGAGGAGTTGATTAACTAAATTAAATTAAATGGATTAATTAGTTGATTTGGGAGGTTGGGATAGGAGGTGTGGGCTAATCATGAAGGGAGGGGAATTGGTTAACATTTATTTATAGGAAGATAATTCTTTTTTTGGATTGTTTTGCTATTGAGTCCTGCAAAGGTTGGTAATTGCTCTAAAGTCCTTCAAATAGCCTATCTTTGTTTTTTTCGAGGCAACAATCGTTGGTTTTGACAATTACATGTTAGAGAGGTGTTTCTATACTTTTCTCAACAGTGATTTATACAATTTTTAAAGCATAATGACGGGTTGATAGATGTTACTTATCTCTTTATTTGCTTTAAGATTAGTGCTACTCTTATTAGAGAGTAAAGTATTGAAGCACTGCTCTACATGTTAATGTTTGTAACCATAAAATTCCCTTTATCTAGAGAAAAAAACAATGGTAAAATTGCTTGCTCTAACAAGTAGCAAACTATTTCTATAGCATTGTTTTTCTCCACCGTTGCATTACCTTGTATATAGCATCCAAGGTGCTAGAACATTGCGAATGAAGCCTTGGATTCTAAAGCAAAACATTTGGCAAATAAGGCTTTACTAAACTAAAAACATTTGGCAAATAAGGCTTTACTAAACTAATAGAAATAATTCACATGTAAATTTATACTCTGTGAGCCTTCTGGTGGAGTGACACTTCAGTTTGTTACAAGACCCGCGTGGGGTGCTTACTTACTCGTGGTTTGCAGTTGCACGCTATAAAATATTAACATTGTGGAAGCACATATGTTCTTGTTGCCTACCATAAGTAGAGGCGGAGGCAGCGCCTGGTGAGCCTGGGTGCCTACCATAAGCAGAGGCGGAGGTAGCACCTGGCGAGCCTGGGCGGCTGCTTGGGCTCATCGGCGCCGGCAACGGGGCTACAATGATTCATGCCAACACCAAGGTAGCCCCCAAGGGCAAGTTCTCAAGGTGACTTGGGCTTGGCTCGCACTGGTAGGCTAGAGCGCTACTAAGTTGTCATAGGCTAAAGCTATGAAGTAGTAGTCCAATAGTCCATCATATTCATGCCCAACTGAACTGGCCAACCTATGAGCAGCTCATCTGAGACTTCTGAGTGTCTGACCATCTCCATCCTATTGCATTCCCATCTCGAAACCGAAATACCGAAGCTCCCAATCTCCCCTCCCCAGCTCTCCTAACCCTAATTTCATTCCCCATTCCCCAATCCGGCAAGCCCTGTTGATATGAATGACAGTATTGCAATGCATACACCTTATGGTAACTGTTGTACTACATGGTATGTGCAAAATAATAAGAATGACATAATAATTGACTCATACATGTACTATATATATGCGTTATTCTTTTTGTTTACCACGCCATTAGATGAGCATAATGTGCTAAACAAAGAAGTGTAGATGATAAATATATCTACCACGTATACATGTTGTATTTTTTGTTTAGTACAATTTCATGCTATCAAAAGCTGATGGCATATTTTCTTGAAGAAGGGAAGGATGATGCGGATACAGACATGCTTAATATTTTCAATTAAATATATTATTTGACTGGAAGGAATTATTGAGCCGCATTAAATATTATCAGGTGAACTCTAATTTAATTGGGTCTTTAATTATTATATTGGAGATACAGAGCTACTACTATGTTATGTATTTATATGCAGACCCATACTCGTCCTGTACAAACATAAAGTAAAAATGTGTTTAGAAGGTCTCGACGATACTAGTGCATCGTTCATCACTTCAAGTGTACAGGATGATGAGGACATCCCAATTGGGCCAATTACACGAGCACGAGCTAAACAAATTAATCAACATGTGAATTCGCTCCTAATTGAATTTGGTTATAATTTACGTGAGAACTGGATACTACATCATTCCAATGTGTTGTGCGTTCTCAGATTTGAATGATGTGAAGCTTTTGGAATTGGGGCCATGGAGGAGAAGCTAATGGAGAAGAAAAACTTGGAGTCAAGTAAGGAAGACACGTTCAAGTCCTCAGTGCCACGTCGGATCGACCACAAGAACAATCAAACTCACAAAGATGCTCCGGACATTCAAACGATTTCAACTGGTATCAAAAACTACCTTCGGATCGATCTGACCGACCTCAGATGTGTTGAGGACCATCCGATCCACATCAGACGCTCACAAGACCTTTGGAATGTTCAGACCAGTCCAAATGGTTTCGATTGTCTGAATTGTCCGATCAACGTTGGATGCTCAGATGTTTCAGAGACGTTCGGACCGCTCCGAACAATCGTGTCGTCCGATCTTCCACGGACCGCCCGATCACCATGGAAACGTTCGGCCCACTCCAATGAGTCGTAATGTCCGATCTTCAACAGATCGCCTTGGAGACGTTCAAACCGTTCTGAACGTTCATTCATTATGTGACGCTCGATCGGTTTTAGACGGTCGATAGCGACGGTGACGTTCAGACTGCTCCAAACGTTCGCCCTTCTGCATAGTTCGATCAACTTTGGACGGTTGATATTTATGGTAATATTCGGACCAGGCCGAACGATCCCACCGTTTGATTGGCTGGAGACGCTTGTAGCCGTTCAATTGACTTGAAGGAGTTCGGAACAGTATGACCGTATCTCTGATCGTATACCTGGCATATAAAGGCAATAACTTTCACATACGAGGTCTGATTGAGATGATCTTGGATTCATTGCAATGGCTATTTCAAGGGCTACGTAATGTAGGAGGATTTATCTTCAAAAGTATTATGAATTTTTGTTTTTATTTCTTTTTTATGAGAGTCTGAGTCTAAAACACTTAGGAATTGTGTAGGAGACCTTGCGGTCTCCCAAGGGTTATATAAGCTTTGTAATACGTAATTTTTTGGTAGACCACGATTAAATCTATTATTTTAAAGAGAGAGTTATATGCTTGTTCTTCCTAGAGCTTGCCATCTGATTACAACATAGAGGGGAATCGGGTGTTTCCCTATATGGTTGTTCTTGTGATTCCTTCTGATTCTCAGGAGCTGTGACGCGTCTGCTTTGTGGTCGGGTAGACGGGATCATGAGCGTGTGGTTGAGTGAATTCTTTTGTTGTAGGTTGCTGTTCTGATAGTGGTTGATGCCATCGGTTCATCAGGTTGTACGGATCCAAGTTATCATTATCGATCGTACAACGTTGATCGGACGGTTCAGACAATCGAAACCATTCGAACTGGTCTGAATGTTCCGAAGGTCTTACGAGTGCCCGATGTGGATTGGATAGTCCTGAACACATCTGAGATCAATCAGACCGATCTGAAGGTAATTTTTGATACCAGTTGAAATTGTTTGAATGTTCGGATCATCTTTGTGAGTTTGATTGTTCTTGTGGTCGATTCGACGTGGCAGTGAGAACTTGAACGTGTCTTCCCTTGCTTGACTCCAAGTATTTCTTCTCCATTAGATTCTCCTCCATGGCTTCCATTCCAAAAGCTTCACATCGTTCAAACCTGATAATATTTAATGTGGCTCAATAATTTCTTCCAGTCAAATAATATATTTAACTGAAAAATGTTAAGCATGTCTGTATCTGCATCACCTGCCCTAGATTTGGCAATCCAGTAGCAAGGTGGTCCGGAAAGGCGCCAAGGCCGCAGCAAGAGTAGGGTTGGCGCCAAGTGGTTGGGCAGATGGGGCGGATGGGGTGGCAAGGGGCTAGCCAAAGGAAGGTTGTTCCATTTAACCTTATTGCATTTTTGTGTTGTAGGTATGTGAACAATGAAGGAAAGGTTGTGGAACGATTTCTTGCTCTAAAACATGTCACTAATACTGCACCTGATGCACTTAAAGGAGCTTTGGTTGGTCTTCTTGACAAGTATAAATTACGCAACAAGTATAAATTACGCAACAACTCAGTGATAGAGGTGCTTGGCATGGTCCATGAAGATCGGCGTGCACCATCTCAAGCGGCAAGTTTGATTGAAAAATAGAGTCTTTCAAATTTTCTTTTAGTTTAAGGGTTATGTTAAAGTTGCTTGCTATCACAACTGAGCTTTCATATATCTTGCAAACAAAAGATATAAATACTGTTCAGACCATGAAATTAATTGATGATGTTAAAACTCCGTTGACCACCATGTGAGATAGTGGGTGGGATGAATTCTTGGATGAGGTCCAACAATTTTGTGCCATCAAAGGTATTCCGACGCCAAATATGTATGATAAAATACTAGTTAAGGGTCGTTCAAGGCTTCAAGGGAATACTATCACTAATCTTCTTCGTTATCATGACGAGATTTTTTATGTTGTTATTGGCCAAATTTGTGTTGAGATGAATCATCGGTTTGGTGAGGCATCTATATGGATATTAGTATGCTTCTCCTATCTTGATCCAAAGAACTCTTTCTCTAAGTTTGACATCGATAAGCTTGCTCAATTTGCTGACATATATGATACATATTTTTCTGATGGTGATTGTATGATTATAAAGGACTAATTGAGACTTTCATTCGTCACATGAGAAGGCATGCTTCCTTTCATACTTGTAAAGATCTTGCAAGTTTGGGTACAAAAATGGTTGAAGCTGAAAAATATTTGGTATTTCCATTGGTTTACAGACTCATTGATTTAGCATTGCTATTGCCTGTGTTAACGACTTCTGTTGAAAGTCTTTTCGACAATGAAAATTATCAAGTCTAAATTGCGCAACAAGATTACCAATGATTAGTTCAATGACATGATAGTGTGCTACAATGAGCAGGACTATATAAACCACTTTTCAATGTTATTATTACATGACGATTTCAAACCATGAAGACTTGAAAAATAAATTTTCCTCGTTGGTAGAATTAGCACATTTTTAGTACGTTGTGTTCCATTCTCTATTTATCTTCAATGTAAATATATCACAATGTTATACGATACACTAATCTACATATCTATATTTTGTAGAATCTTTTTTGGATATATGATTAGACTTTTATTGGTAACTCATCGCAACTTTCATAATGTCGTGCTAAGGTACTTGTCATTGTATCTTCCTTTTCTTTTTATATGTGGACATTCAAATATGTGTTGGATTTTAAAACTATTGCGGTTGTCAACTTTGCTTGTGTCATATGTATATGAATTTGTTTGCACTTATTAGCTATACTTGGAGTTGTGCCGTGTCTAGACTTCCACAAAATCCTAACTCTGCCACTGACCATAAGTTTGTTTTCCTGACCATTTTTAGAACTAAAGACTTGCTTGTATCACATTTAGCAAACAGCTGCCAATCATTTATACCCTACCAGGTTAGTGACACAGATCTTGAGGGTCACTCACATGGCAATGATGTTCGGACAAAAATACATCGAAAAACGAGGTTACATATGCAAAAAAAGAACAAAAATAACACCCCCAAATCCGCTGGACTGAATCGAAATCTAATTAACACACATTTACGAACAGAAAAGGTGTTACTACTACTAGTTATGCAAAACCGAGTTATGGAAAGGACAGAGCCCAGAGGCCACCCACCAGCAACATCAAACCAGACGACAGTTACCGTAGCAGTCCATCTGGGCTTACAAAGTCCAATCTTCTTCCTTTTTTTGTTACCGTAGCGGTTTTTTTATTGTAACCATGATAGTTTTCTTAATGAAATTAATTTTTTTAAAAAATAATTATATCATCATAAACAATAAAAAAACAGAAAAAAGACAAAAAACCCAAAAATAAACAAAAAATTAGAAAAAGGACGAAATTTAAAAGCTAGAATCCTGAAGTTTAAGCTCAAATAAGCACAACAAAGCATGCGATGTATGCTATTTATAAGTATTATTACGTAATATATAAGACGATACGGAGGAAAGAGAGTATAGAGTGACAGGGGGGTATTGCAGACAATAATCGCCCATATCACTCTGACACGGCTGTGACACGCCGGCCGGCGTTGCATACGTGCGGCTGACACGTGGGGGGCGGACGCGGGCCGGCAATCCACGCAGCGGACGGGAATGTTTCGACCTTTCCGGAAGGCAGAGGGAGTGCGAATTTACCAGGATGCCCCCCGCGCTCTCCACGGGTTGACCCGGTGGGGCAGTTATGTCAGTTGGAACTGCCTGTCGCTTGCATGGTGGCCGCTGCGTGCGCGTACGGACGTGCATGGGTTGGTCCCACCCGCCGGCGACGCGAGCTGAGCTACGCTGCTGCCATCCTCTTTCGAAAGATAAGAGTCAACGCTCGCGGAGACTCGTGGGATAAACCGAACGCCGCCCGAAAAGGCATATCTACCGTGGAAAACATGTCCGTTTGTTACCGTGGAAGACAAAGTTGAAACCCCGTAGAAGGCTTAAGCTTGTTCTTTTCAGCTTCTAAAAGTTACTTTTCGACTTTTCTATAGTAACTAACTTTTAAACGAAGTATTTTTTCAAGATAGAATCTACTAGTTAATTGTAGTACATATTTTACTGATTTCATTTATACCGGCAAAAATCGCACGTGAGTTTCTGTTACTCTGTAATCTCTCGTACAAACAAATTTAAAAGTCACAAAGTTCGCAATTAAAACCACAGCCATGACCAAAAAAACAGGCCCTCAAGCTTATTCTTTCTTCTTGGTGACTAAATGGCAGGTTCTTTTTTTGCTTCTAGTTTTTTTATTTTTTATAATAACTAGTGTTTAAATAAAATATTTTTTTATATAATTCTACAAATTGATTGTAGTAAACACTGTAACGACTTTATATATATCGACAAAAACCACATACAAATATCTCCCTTCACTCTCTTTTAACTATAGCTATAACCAAAAGAACAGGCTCAAAGGTGATCTCAAATGATGGCTGACGATTGACCAGCCTAAACACGAACACATACATATTTTTCCTGGTTGGCTTTTGTGCATTTCCTGCGATCAGATTGTCAAGATAACCTGGGTTGCTTCTAGAACAATCGACAAGCCCATCAATGTCTTGAGGTTTTTTTGCTAGAACCATCATCCTTGCTGCTGTTCCAGGAATCAATGATTTGGAGGAGAGAGCTCTGCTCAGCGTCTCTTCTGGGCTGTTGGTCTGCATGATTGTCACCATCCGAAAGAGTGGGAGGTCGGTAGCACATTTCTTTATCATCCCCTTCAGCAGTTTCAGCAGTGGCAGATACAGGACCAAGTTCCTCCCAAGTGAAGTCCTCACCATTACATTGATTTCCCTTGCTGCCAGCATGGCCATTTCCATTTTCTGCAGGGAGAACCCTTGGAAAATTTATTCTTACACAAGGCATAATCTGCAACAGTGACTCAAGGTCTGGATACCCAAGCTTCTGGTGATCAAGCTCATATCCATGCTTCAGAGCAAACTGACGCTTGAAAATGCTGATGTTAAATCCATATTGATATTGTAGAAGCAGCTCCTTTAACAGCCTGTGACAATCAGACAATATTTCCTCCCTAACGAGAGACCTGTCTGCCCTGCTTCCAGTGTCTTCTCTCTGGTGTTTAAGGTGGTGATCGACATTGTAATGTTGTGAAGTTACTGTTGAGAAGTGAGAATGTAATGTTGTCCATCATTGAGGCGGCACAAGTACAAACAAAATTATGGAATCAGCCTCAAACGCCGACGGCAACAAGGAACATCCCTTGCAGGAAGTAAAGGTGAGCAACATCTACACAACACATTCATTAAAATTTTGCAATCTGCAGTTCATAATACCAAAGAAATAAGCAGTGTTAACTACTTTTCTGGTATAATTGCCGCCCACATCCTCCAAGTGTTGGGGAAAAAATCCTGTTCAATCTGCAGGCCTCTTTGTTCCTTTCCTTCATAGCTTAGAGATCCTGCATAATATAAAGCATGTAAATTGGACAAATCATGAATTGATCCCCAACTTGGTATAATTTTTACATCGATTAAGAAATCCCGCAAATCCAGAAAAAAACTAATTTTTACATCGATTAAGAAATGACAACGAATTGATCCCCAACTTCGTATAATGGGTTTTGAAATCAACAAGAACTCTTTGTTCTGGTTCTCGCCTATAAGAAACGGAATGCAAGAGAGAGCATTCCAGTTTGAGAGATGCTTCAATGCTTTCTTCAATAGTGATTTACACAACTCTTAAAGCATCATGAATAGTGAATAGATGTTACTTACTTCTCATTTGTTTTAAGATTAGTGCTACTATTGTTAGAGAGAAACATAAAAGTACTGTTCTTCCAGTTTTAGTTGTCCACTTTTGATAGCTTCCGTAGCGTGTACGACTCGGCAACAGGGTTTAAATACCCCAACCAGTTAAACTAGCTATCCTTTGATTGACAAAATTAGCTAAACAATTAGCACTTTTGGGGAGACCAAATAGAGACATCACAACTAGACATCCCTTATGGGAGCTACATCAAACATCGACGTCAACAGGGAACATCCCTCGCACGAAGTTAAGGTAAGCAACATGTATACATTATATCCATCAAAATTTTCTAATTTGGAGTTCATGACTAGCAAAAAACTGATATATTAGTACGGTACTTGAGATGCTCCCACATTGACTCAATTATTGTGTAAAAACTGATATAGACCTAGAAGATAAATATAACAATGACTTAATAGGCGTTAGTTGATAAAACACTGGGAGGCAACAGAATGCAAGACAAGTTTACAGTAAGCAACCTATAACAGTGCTGGCCCATCTTTGCTCATATATTCGTACAGTACTTCAAAGTAAAACTCTTGAAAATTGCCGTTGCATATGCAAGTGGGCCGAATCGTAGAGCCACGCATGTAGTGCTTAACATCTGCTTGACAAGCAATGCTCTTCACTGGATATATAAAAAACAAGACAAACATCAAAGAGAATATATCACTTGTCTGTCCTTCCATTACTCGCAACAGATCAACTCTAAATGTACTGAGTAGCACAACTTCTTTGAGTACTACAGCTTGCAGATGGTGCATCACGAACCTGAAAATTGATAAACAACACTTAAATTATATGTGTAGCCTTTCTAAACAAATATTTTCTGAACAACAGAACAAAATGTAACTCACTGATAATGCTATACATAACTAAGTGAAAGAGAGATGTTCTTTTACAATCCCTAGTCACAGAAAGGCCTAAATTGGAACCAGTCCTGAGCATACTGATAACAGGAATGCATGCCTAACTGTCCCAAGCTGTAACCAGTGCAAGCTTAACTACAAATGCCAAGGAAAGGTATACCTCAATAAGGTAGCATTCTTTATTTTTTCTTAATATAACAAAATCAGTAAACAGAAAAGTTCTGTTTCAATCCTTAAGACAGACCGGATCCATCATGAAACAAATACACAAGGTCAAAAGGAATGAATAAATGATCGATCTAATTTGAATGAAGTTTGGGCAAACTCAAGGCAAGATTGGGTGATTGGCTCAGTCCCTACAACCAATGCATGCTCTGGTGAGGTGGTACATAAAAAATAAGTCACTAGAATATCTACAGGAAGAAAATCCGTCAATGATATTTTCCCCCTTTTCTACCAGAAGGTTTAGAATCAGAACCACTTTGATTGTAGCCCTGAATCACCAGTAGTCATTGCAAGAACATGACCCCATCTTGAAGTGATGGAACCTATTCAGATCCCTCACCACAAACTCCCTCTCCGCAATGCCACTGATGAGCTTGAAAGCCTCATGGCAATCGTAGCACATCCTCAGGTTCTTCATCACCCTAATGGTCATCCCCTTGGGGATAACCAGCAAACCAAACCCTAATGCCAGCATCTCACTGTGCACTCCAACCATGACGCCTTTCCCTTCCTCATCATCCTCTTCATGAGCATCAAAGACTCTAGCACTACCTAGTCTCCCCTTGTAGCCCTTCTCCCTCATCTTGCCCTCTAACTCATCTAGCAACATCATCACTTCACCTGCCCTTTCACCTGCAGGTGATACCGTGCCAGCGTAGAACACATAGGGGATGTCCTTTATCTCGATCCAGCTGCAACCGGGATCCTTCTGTATGCCCCGTTGCCTCATGTTCGACCACACAGCAGCAGCATTATCAGTCTGACCGGCTGAAACATATGCGTTCGACATCATTACCAGTGCACCGGCTACATCTTGGTTGAACTCTGACACCCTTTGGCCGGCCCTGGTTGCTAGGTCTAGGCGCTTGTGTGTCCTGCAAGCTGACAGCAATGAGCTCCACAGCATGAGGGCATCCCTGCCTTCGACCTGCGCTTCGTTGGCTAGGTCGAATGCCTCCTTGAGCCGTCCTGCTCGGCCAAACATGTCAACCGCACATGTGTAGTGGCTGGCGGATGGACCAATGCCGTACTTGCTCTGCATGGAGTACAGGAGCTGGAGGCCGGTGTCGACGAGACCAGAGTGGCTGCAAGCGTGCATGACGCCAAGAAGTGTGACACTGTTCGGCTGCACACCTCGATCAATCATCTCACTGAACAAAGTAAGTGCGCACCTCCCGAGACCATACTTCGCCGCTGCCACAATGATGGAGGTGTAGGGGATGACCGACGGCTGCTCGATCCTGTCGAACACCTTCCTTGAGTACTCATAGCATCCGCACTTGGAGTACATGTCAACTAAAGCCACCGCGATCACGTCGTTGCGTTTGTGCCCAAGCCGGAGGACTGTGCCATGCATGCACTTGCCAACTCCGAGCCGCCCGACGCCCGCGCACGCATTCACGACGCTTGACAGCATGAAATGGTTGGGCGCCATGCCATCGCCATTGGTTCTGAACCTGGCAAAGAGCTGTATAGCCTCGTGCCCCAGCGCGTTCTGCGCGTACACAGACAGCATCGAGCCCCACGACACCGCATTCCTTGCCGGCGCAGCCATGCCGTCGAACACCGCGCGCGCGTCCTCGACACTACCGGCCTTGCCGTACATGTCAACGAGCGTGGTGGCGACGACGGCGTCGCACGCATAGCCTGCAACCTCAGCGCGGGCATGCACCTGCCGCCCGAGGCCCGCGTCGGCGAGGCGCGCACACGCGCTGGTGGCCGTCGAGAAGGTGAAGGCGTTCGGCGGGACGCCGCTGCGAGCCATGGCGCGGAGGAGAGCAACGGCTGCGCAGGGTCGGCCGGCGCTGGCGTACCCGGACATGAGGGCCGTCCAGGAGACGACGTCCCGGTCGCGCATTTCATCGAACACGTAGCAGGCGCGAGCGATGGCGCCGCAGCGGCAGTAGGCGGCGAGGAGGTGGTTGGAGGAGTCAACGGCAGAGGCGGTGCCGACCTTGAGGAGTTTGGCGTGGGTGGCGGCGACGGACGCAAGGTCGGAAGCGCTGCGCAGGAGGTGGATTAGGAGTGGCGTAAGCGTGCCTGCGGTGGAGCTCGCCGCCATGGGGACGGGCTGTCATGGCTGGGTTGAACAGGAAGTGTGTGCAGCTGTGCAGTAGTAGTCTACTTGACAAAAAAAAAAGGTGCATGCAATCTACAAAATTGGTTGTAATAGTGCTAGAAATTTTCATATCAGTTCTCTTTCATGTCTCAAGATTGAAATTTTGAAATACGCTATCATTTGACCATACCCGAGATATTCGCTTACAAAATAATCAGCTTGAAGTTGGTTTCTCAAATAGTATAACTATGTTCCGCTGCTGACACACTAAGGTAGTGCGCATTCTAGCTTTTAGCTTCGTAATTTCGTCTTTTTTTCTTTTGCTTTTTTCTTATTCTTTTGTATTGTTCGTGATGACGTTACTTTTTTTTTTAAATTTAATTATGCTCGAAAAGCTTGTAGCAACTACAGCGCAAAATAAGTTTTAAATGAGTAGGGCACAACTATGTGATAAAGTGTGCGACGGAGAGGGAGACGATAAGGGGAAGTGAGACTAAATAAATGAGTAGGGACAGCATCCCTCTACTGGTATTAGCCAGCCTTGCACGTATACTGCCTTCGATCGTCGACACGGTGTGTGAGTGAAAGAGTAAACACTCAAAGACACTGCCATGTGAGACCATACAACTGCCATAGATTCCAAGCCAACTGCAAGCTACCTGTAACTGCAAGCGAACCAGCACCACCAATCTCAAAAACAACATCATCCATTCCAGTACCACTTGGATTCATACCATTCGCAAAAGAAATAGCGAAAGAAACCAAAAGTAGAAGTAAAAATGACTAACCATAACAAGAACTGGAAAAGGAAGAGCACAAAGCAGATCCAAAGCTACACATCTGAACAGTTGAAGTCACAGATCAAAGGCCAAAGGGCATCCAAGCCACATGAAGCAATCAATGGTTGCACATGAAAAGCTACAAGCAGCAATGGCCCCTCCTGCTCACAAAGCAACACCCCATGTTCTCCCAAGTACAGGACCATGTTCCTGCCTTGATGCATTCGGCGATCAGTGGCACCAACATGCTATGTTTTCAGTACCAGATGAACCAAAGCAGCAGAATATTTTCATCAGTTCTTGCATTGATCACAACAGTGAATAGCCAAAAGGACAGCAGCTAATAATGGAATCATTACAATGTTTGGACATCTGCTCAAAAGACGTAATAGATATTGGTCCACCAAAGAAAATGTTCTTCAAGCGACAGCATCAATCAGGACATAAATAAGATTAACTTGGGAGGATTACCAAAGAAATTAGAACCAGGATTCATGAAATAAATTGGCAATGCCACAGATTACATATCTCAGAGATGAATGTACAGGGGAAATGATAATGTGACTCACACGAAAACTCTTACAAAAGATTGTGGTAGACAGTTTAATACTTTTTAACACTAGCACCAAGTTTGGCGTGAAAATAAACAGGACCATGCAATATATGATTCAGCAATGGTTAAATATAACAGCCACTGAAAACATTAGGAGTCTAGAAGGTACACAATTTTGATCCAATAAACAAATCTGGCAATACAGCTCAATGGAACCCCAGCAATCTCAAACATAGTAGCTTACATAGCAAGGACTTGAACAAAGATCAACCAGAACAGAGTAGAAAGACCAAGAACCCAGAGCTTAGAAGCACTTCCGGTGAACAATCGCTGGACCTGACTCGTCGTACTCGCCCTTTGAGATCCACATCTGTTGCATAAAAATCAGATTGCACTGTTAGTACACGACAGAAACAAATATAGCGTGACTACTGCAATATAGTTAACTTGCTATCTGAGCAAAAGACTGTGTAATATTTACCTGTTGGAAGGTGCTGAGGGAGGCGAGGATGGACCCTCCAATCCAAACACTGTATTTCCTCTCAGGCGGTGCCACCACCTTGATCTTCATACTGCTTGGTGCAAGGGCAGTGATCTCCTTGCTCATACGGTCAGCAATACCCGGGAACATGGTTGAGCCACCACTGAGTACAATGTTACCGTAGAGGTCCTTCCTGATATCCACATCACACTTCATGATAGAATTGTAGGTGGTCTCATGGATCCCAGCAGCTTCCATACCAATGAAAGACGGCTGGAAAAGGACCTCTGGGCAACGGAACCTCTCTGCCCCAATGGTGATCACCTGCCCATCAGGCAACTCATAGCTCTTATCCACAGAGGAGCTGCTCCTGGTAGCCTCCAGCTCCTGCTCATAGTCAAGTGCCACATATGCGAGCTTCTCCTTGATGTCCCTTACAATTTCCCGTTCAGCAGTGGTGGTGAAGGAGTAACCTCTCTCTGTAAGAATCTTCATCAAGCAGTCGGTGAGGTCACGCCCAGCGAGGTCGAGACGAAGGATGGCATGCGGAAGGGCATACCCTTCATAGATTGGCACAGTATGGCTGACTCCATCACCGGAGTCCAACACAATACCTGCAAAAACAGCATTTTCCCCCCAGCTCAGATGGAGGATGAAGCTCGCACTGTGAAATGTGTCGTGATGCAAATGGACAATTACCTGTCGTGCGTCCACTAGCATAGAGGGAAAGCACGGCCTGGATGGCAACATACATGGCCGGAACATTGAAGGTCTCAAACATGATTTGGGTCATCTTCTCCCTGTTAGCCTTGGGGTTGAGGGGGGCCTCAGTCAGCAGCACAGGGTGCTCCTCAGGTGCGACACGAAGCTCATTGTAGAACGTGTGGTGCCAAATCTTCTCCATGTCGTCCCAGTTGCTGACAATACCATGCTCGATCGGGTACTTCAAGGTGAGGATTCCCCTCTTGGACTGGGCTTCGTCACCAACATAGGCGTCTTTCTGGCCCATCCCCACCATCACACCTGTGTGACGCGGGCGCCCAACAATACTGGGGAAGACAGCCCTCGGCGCATCATCCCCAGCAAAACCAGCCTGTGGAGAATAAAAACACCCTCTATAATTAGTACTATGAAGGCCAGAGTGACAATTTATATGAATTGATCAGAAGGAGCAATACAAACCTTGACCATGCCAGTGCCATTGTCGCAGACAAGGGGCTGGATGTCCTCGCCATCAGCCATTTGATAAGGGATTCTGTTGCATAGATTTAATCTATTAGTGCCAACACAAAAAAGAAAAAAAAAACACTCCCAAAAAAAAGTCCTCCACAAATCTCCACATTAGTCCAATGCAGCAGCAATGTTAGCATCTATAGGACACAGCATCTGTGCTTAATAAGTCGTACTCTGTATTTTGCTGCCATTTCTCTAATAGCAAGCAATTAAACGACACAGAGATTATATAGAGCATTATGGCTTCCAAATCATCTACATTTTGATCAAGAACCACACATGAACATCCACTTATATGTGCCCATTTCTTGGCCGTTCTACTCCACTAAAACATAATCTATGCCCATGTCTTGGCTGTCCTACTCACAAATTCTTGAACCGGGAAAAAGGACAAGACAAGAACAGCAAACACATGCCAAAGTATTGCACAAAAGGGCTCAAATTTTTCGGTAACCGATCAGATCTAACAAGCCCAAGAACTGGATCCACGGTTCTTTAGAACCTCCCGGCCCAGCCACGAACGAGTTGCGGTCAAGTAGCACGCTTCCATGGCCAAATTGGCGGCGCTAATCTGCGACTCGCGCATCTCAGCTCCCCGGCTAGGCCAGACGCCGCGCTCGCCTTCCTCCGCTCGCAGGGCCTCGGCCGCGCGCAGATCCGCGAGCTAGCCTTTTCGTAGCACAAAGAATACGGAAAAGAAAATCGCAAACAAATGCGTAGATACTTTTCCATGCTTACTCGGGGATCTAGGGGAACCTGCCCGCCTGAAGCCCTTCCACCGAGATGGGCGGGGCGGAAGCTGCAAGAAGCAGAGGAGGTGGTGGTGGCGAACTAGGCAGAGGCAGGAGAGCCAAGGGCTAGGCTTGGCCTTGTGTCTGTGTCCTCTTTTGTAGTGTGCACATCTTTTTTTTTTCTTCTCAACTCTCTTTTGCTTTTCTTGAAAAAGGAATTAAAATATTTTTCTTTCACTTCTCATGGGGAAAAAATGGGTACAGAGGAATAAATGGGCATAATAATATCATCTAAGCCCTACTCTTTTCCATTCTTGAGACTTATTTCAGCAAAGTTTTGATAAATAAACTCCTTTAGAAAGAATTATGCTTTGAATCCTCGAAAAAAATCTGCTTCCAAATGGTAGCATTTGTTATCGCCATTTTTTTAACAAAAGTATATGATCCTATTTTTTATTTTGCCATGTTAAAAAGGTTAAGTCTATTTTATCCCCCTGAACTTTACAAAAGTACATTTAACACCATAAACTATAAAACAAGATATTTAACCCTATTATACTTACAAAAAGATGTCAATTTATACCCTAAAACGGTTTTGATGACATGGATCCCACTCAAGATGGTTTTTGCCATATTGACAACCACATTATCGAGTTCCATAATAAGGATTCAATTCTAGGGTGACATAGTGGACCTCTTTCTCACTCCTTTTCTCTCTATACACATTCCCTTTCTCCTTGTCATTATCATCATTATCCCTTCTATCATTTAGATCTGCATCATTAAAAAATTGATGATATGGCTGCCAACATGGCAAAAACCACTGAGTTAGATTCTCCTCGGGTGTAAATTGACCTAGTTTTGTAAGTTTAAGATGCTAAATACCCGGTTTTATAGTTGAGGGTATTAAGTGGACTTTTTTGAAAGTTTAGAGGGTGTAAAAGGGTTTATTCCAAAAAAAATCATTAGATCCATCACGGCCAATAGTCTTATTGGATTTTTTTTGGAAGGGGAAGATAAAAAAGGTTTATGACCCAGCCAAAAATAATCGAAAAGGGAACCTTACGCCGCCATCTCATGGTCAGTTATGAATCTCCTACCTGGCAAATAATTTGCTCAACTCCAGTTGCCAAGCAGGAGAAAGTACGACCATTAAATTGGGCATTATATGCAAATTAGTCCATCCCAAACAGCCATGTCAGCAACAATTTATTCCAACTAATACAAGGGATCAAAATGCTAATGTCGGTTTCTAAAAGAAACCTCAAAAATAAAGAGAGGATTCTCTCTCTCTCTCTCTCTCTAACAAAGAACCTGAGGCTGGAATGAGCTGGCGATGGATGGAGAGCGTGGACCGTACGATGGGCAACGTGGAGGGGCTAGAGTCGTCAGATTGATCCAACGTGGGCCCGTGCAAAGGCGTGTGCGCACGCCCATTGCTCCAACTCTCGCTTCGCTGGATCCTGCTTGGGCCTGGGCCTTCCTTCCAGTTGTCCCAGCTCACCAAATACTATTCCATAAGTTTCCCTTTTATTATTATTATTATTATTATTATTATTATTATTATTATTATTATTATTAGCTATCCAGATCTCTCTAAAAAAACCCTATCCAGCTTGTTCCTCTTTCAAAAAATAAAATAAAATAACAGTAATAAATCCAGCTTGTACCTGAATCTTGAGAAAAAGAAGAAGCCAGCTTGTGCCTCTGAAGCATATGATTATTTAATCTAATAAGATCGGCCACTCGGTATATATGGTTTTGAACTAGACAATTATTTGCAGTTAGTCCTTTGCACGATGGCCTTCAACTCAACCAACCTTAAACCAACTTTAAAATTGGCATGAGAAAATCCCAACTTTAAAATTGGCATGAGAAAATCTAATGGACAGTATACCATCCGAGTCTATCTTGATGGTGTACCATCCAATCATTGCTTAAGAGCTATACAACATGTTCAAACAGTTTGATGTGCTCCTTATCCATCTGTTTCTTATCCATTCGCTTTAGCGTTGTTCTTATGCTCCTCTCTCCATGTCAACGGCAACATGCGCATATAACGCAACCGCCACTTGCTCTTCTTCTCCCTGTCTCCGATCCAAGAAACAGAGCAGAGCAGAGTAGCACATCAAGAAGCACCGACGATATGAAGCTCATGTCACTGAGCTTGTGGTGTGGGCTGCCCCTGTCCCTACCATCGTCAGTGAAAGGGCCAACGCATGGGCTAGGTGGGAGGACGGTGGTGGTGGGGGTCCGGAGGGACGCCGCCTACAGGGAGCTACTCACTTAGGCGCTCGCTAAGGTCGTTGTCGCTAGCGACCGTGTTGCCGCGCTCCATGTCGCCACAAGCACCACCGCCGTTGCATATTGTGCGTGTTTTGTCTTCCTCTTCTATGGCCTCTTTGTCAAGCTGCTCTTGATCCCTACTAGTTAGTTAGTTAGGTTGACATTTGTTGCTGTGATTGTGTGTCATTATACATGCCCTATTCTGGGCTTTACAACCTTCTAACAGGCCAGCTGGGCTTAGGTGGGGGCCACCCCTACGATAGGGATGAATAAAATCTCTCATGTTTAGTGACAAACAATGTTTTTATTGTATTTGTGAACATGTTGTAGCTCTATTATTACAATTCATCTGTAATTAATCTGTAAATTTATGTATTTGTGATATATCTGTATGTTTGTGATCAATATCTGTGTATCTGTGATATATGTGTATTTATATATATATATATATATATGTGTGATATTTGTATATTTGCTTGTTTTCAGAGGGTATGGTTAGTATTTTCTAAGGTTAGCTAAAAAAATAAAAAAATAGGTATAAAACGAACTATCATGGAGATTAAAGAGATTATAACATTACCACGCTACACGGAACAGTATATTTCATGCTACAGTATGTGGAATAGTACTGTGCTACATTACCACCTTCTGCGGAACAATGCTTCCGTGCTAGTGGGCGTAATGTGCCACGTGTTGGCGTCGCGTGCTTTTGTGTTCAGAAAGAAAGCTAGATTTATAAAGAAATGCTAAGTGAGCCAGGACTGAAAAAAAAAAGTACAAGAGGGACAAAACAGTAAAGAATTCTAAAATGTGCGTTGTAAAAAGAAATAGGCAGAGCGCAAGCCCAAGAACTTAATAGTCGTGGCACGTACCTCCTGATACGGCATATATTATGCAAGATTGCATCGAAATGAAATCTTCTTCTGGGCTGGCATGTGTCGTGAAGAACATGTTCACTGTGGATTGTCGACCATCCCTAACATGAAAATGTATGTGCTTTTTTGTTGTTCATATGTGTGCTTTTTTTTTCTCCTGATTGGTGACAACGTCTACTGCTCTAGGGTGGTGATCGGTTCGGCTGAAAGCTTATGGCTGAAAACACTGTAGCTTATGGCTAAAAACACTGTAGTTGGCTGAAAATGTATGCCAGCGGTAGTGGATCGACCGCATTGATGGGTGGGACTCTTCTTTTCAACTTAAGATTTATGATTTTTTCAAAATTTTCCTGTCTTTTCGAAATGATTATTGAGACAGCTTTTCTAAAGTAGCTTATTCGTTTATCAATATCCAGTTTATTCATATAAGCACTCGCGCTAGTGCTAAAAATAAAGCTGTCAGCTATGGCAAAAAAGAATCCACCTATAGCGTGGATACTATATCAAGGTCCTGTTCTTTTTTGCTGCGACCTATGGCTTTTGGTTGAAATTTTTGAATTTTGACTATTTGCGACAGAGATTGCGGAGAGAGATACTCGCGTGCGATTTTGGTTGATACAGATGTTAGCCTTTTAACGTGTACTACAATTAATTTGTAGATCCTATCTTAAAAAAATACTCTAATTAAAAATTAAATACTATGCCAAAAATCAAAAGCCACTTTTAAAACCCGTAAGTAAGGCCGAGACGCGGCCGTGACTTCCGCAAGCTCCGCCGAAAACCGGCCGGACGTAGCCTCCATATTTCCACCGACGCCGCTCCGCGAGCTCCGCCGTCGCAAGCAGCCTCCGCGAGCTCCGCCGAGCTCCGTGGTCACCGTGGAGTGCACGGCCCCAATTTTCCTTGGAGCCCTTGTCCATTAGCGACACCGGCGTACTTGCGCCAAACCCGCCATGCGTAACGCCGAGAGAGAGTGTCGCCGTACTTCCTTTTCGGATGACTTGTCAAACGACAGCCATTCGTTTCGGTGCTTATCCGTCGATGCATTTCTAGAGCCTGGTCGTAACTCAGGAATTTTAGGTAAATTCCAGAGAAATCAGTTTATTTTCAGTTGGAACAGGAAAAAATCGCACGTTCCAAATATGGCTTACTTCTCCAGCCTAAAATTCCCGGGAATAGCTGTGCTTTTTGTCCAATGTTGTATGCTTTTCCAGTTCTTTGCTGAATACCAATGCTTTGTTACGGATAAAAAAATTATACTATCCTTAGCATGTCGGCCTTCACAATCGGCCGAGCTCCGACAAAGGTGGTGTCATGCCACCACCGACTTAGCCACACGACCATTAGAGTTTTGCTGTTTTTTTGTTAGAATTTTATTTATTTTTAGAGATCTTTTTAGAGAGATGGAAGACGTGAGGTGAGATGGAAGACTTTTTTTTTTCTTTTTAAGCAGTACAGATCGGTGCTTGATTTTAGAAATTGGCCCATTTATTTATGGCTTATTTTCTTAATTCCAAAGCATGTATAGTTTAGTACTATATTGCTAAGGTAAGGTAAGGAAAACCGATTTATAAGGTGGAGTCATCACCACTCCTTGAATATGAATAGATATGGTATGCGGAGGGTTCTGTCTAGTCACATACGCGCATGCACGCGCGAGCGCATATTCGTGTATTTTCGCGTGAAAATCGCGTGACTTGCGACGCGCGACCGTGCCGTGACGTGGCGCGCCACTTGGCATACCAAGTTCATCTTTATTTTTGCTGAACACTGCACCTCACTCTCTATGTTTGAATGGAATTCAAACATTTGAATTTAAGGCTTAATTGGGTTTTTGATGACAGACAATTATCAGTGGGTAAATCACTGGTTAAATGTTATCAGTTACCAGTAAATAATTGAGCAGTTACCAGTGAACTATTTCAGTTGAATAGGGCAGTTACTAGAGAGTAATTTGCATGCTTATATATACCTGGAGACGTCCAACGTATTAATGTGATAGAATTTTGCACCTCTATTCTTTCTCTACTTTTCTGGTCTGCTGTTGTGTTGTGGTGCTGTGCCGTCTGAGCCTCGTCGACCTTTCTTCCCGGCGTGCACCTGGAAGGAGGGAGAGCGGCTATCTCCGAACCGTTGCCGCAGAGAGTACCTGCACGGGGCAGCAATAAGGTTTCTGAGCAGCGCATCTGCGCGACCGCTCACTGCACCGCGTCATCTATGTTTTGTACTGCGTCAAGCCTGCGCGGCTTCCTATTCTTCATCAGGCTAACAAGTAAGTCGTTCGCGCGCACGCACGACTTTGTTACTATATTTTTCTTGAGTATATTCTGAAGTATGATGAGTAGCCTGCTATTAGTAGTAAGTTTTACATCATTAGTCTATTGTATTTATCTTCTCATAAAATTTAGAATTAAAATATTGTCCACGTTTCCAACACTTAATTGGCCAAAAAAAAAAAACACATGTATATTCCACACAAAAATAAGCGCTACTTTTGGGCTTGAAGTCTTCGACGAGAAGATCCATTTATCTAACACCAACACAGCCAACCGTCGGGCCTTGCAAATCGCAACTTGTCGTCTCGCCGTCGCCGTCGCCGTATCCAATTCCAGGACCCAGGTTCCCCGTCGCCGTCGACCGCTCGGTGCTGTTTCCTAATCTGCGCTGGTTAGTGCGCGACGCAGCCGATTGCATCCCAGGTTTGGCGTCCAAGCAATTTCTGCGTTTTTATCTTTAAGACAGAGTAATTCTTGTGTTAGTGTCGGTAGGTTAACCTGTTTTGCACCCTAGATTGCGCTGGAGCTTGGAATTTTTTGCCGACCTGAGGCTGACGCCCAGCCCAGTCGCTTTGATTTGTGGGAGCTGTTGTGTCAAAAACTCAAAATACATCGCAATTTGCAAGTCTAGGAATTTTCTTTGTTGCTACACATAGCATTGGTAGAGATTTCCCTTGGATCATACTCTTCATAACTAGTCAGATGGACATGAACCCTTGCCCTCCATCTGACGTTGAATGGATCTTGGAAGCGGTGGCACGTTCACATCGAGGGACCCCTCCATCATCTTCACCACAAGCCCCATGGATGGCCGATGTTCCTCAAAGTCTTGGATGCACCAACATGCTAACCTAGAGATCCTCATCAGTTCTTCCCTATCGGCGGTTCCTTCTAACATTGGGTCCAAGATGATCTGCTCATTGCCATCGATCACCTGCACTGCTGCCCAACATGGAAGGAAAGCCTTGCTTCCAAGTGCAGACTCTTCGAATTGGGCGAAGTTCCTCCTTCCAGATACCAGCTCGAAAAGCATCATGCCATAGCTATAGACGTCTATTTTGGGTGTGATTGGCAGACCCGAGAGCCACTCGGGTGCAAGGTACCCAACTGTACCTCTCACTGTCGTCAAGACAGAGCTGAAATCGTGACTGAGAAGCTTAGCCATGCCAAAATCTGCGACCTTTGCATGGAAGTCTGCATCAAGGAGTATGTTCTCTGGCTTGAGGTCACAATGGATGATGCATTCTCTGCACTCCTCATGGAGGTACGCTAGCCCTTTTGCGACACCTAATGCAATGTTATACCTTGTGTTCCAGCCAAGAAACGTGGTTCCTTTCCTGAACAGATGGAAGTCCAGAGAACCACCTTGCATGTACTCATAGACAAGAAGCCTCCTGGACTTCTCTGCGCAGAATCCAAGCAGGCGCGCCAAATTGACATGACTGATCATACCGATGGTGCTCACCTCGGCACGGAATTGCTTCTCCCCCTGGTTAAAACTTTCCAGCCTCTTCACAGCAATGGCAGTTGAATCTGGTAGTCGCCCTTTGAACACCGAGCCGAAGGCACCTCCCCCCAACCTCTCTGAGAAGTTCTTGGTGACATGTTTCAGATCACTGTATTGGAAGGAGATCAATGCGTCCCTATTGGGTATCATTAGAGCCCTCTCTCTGGAGCATCTCTGAACTAGCATGTACAATACACTAGCAAAGACTGTCAAAGCAACAATTCCTCCACTGACAGGGGCACAAATGATCACCACTTTGCTCTTTGAAGTCTTTTCAGATTCTGGTATCTCTGATGCAGCGAGTCTTACGAATAGGGTCCCTCCATTCCCATCGTATTGTTCTTGGAGGTTAACCATGTCACCATGCCAAACAAAGCAGCCACTGCTATTGTAAGCATAAGCATTACAAGTGCAATTATTTAGACAAACCATTTGACAGTCCTGAGAGCCCCTGGCCTCTGCATTCTGAGCATTATCAGGTAGCCTCACACCTGCTATGGTATAGAACTTATCAGCTTGCGTCTTCACCATGGTCGAATCCATCTGGCACTGCAGCGGTACATTCCTCTTGCACCCACCGCCATACTCCCCAAGATCCCAGTCACTCTGAACCTTCTGGCTAAACCCTTTGATGCAGTCGCAGAACGGCAAGGCGTTGAGGTTGCAGCTGCCGTACGCCCCGCAGAGAGCATACACCTCACACGTCGGCGGCTGGGACCATACCAGAACCCACTCCTGTGCGGACTCCACCCATGCCAGCTGCTTGATCTGCCCATTCACGTCAATGATGAACCGTGAGATGACTGAATCGTCTGCCATCGAGTAGATGAAGTAGCTCTCGCTACCATCGTTGACGAAATGGAATTCGTGACCGTAACCGGCCGTCATCTCAGGCACAAGGCTAAATCCATTGCCGTTCCAAGGGCCACTGGTCCAGTAACTTACGGAATTGTTCCACTGGATGAAGTACTGTGTTGTGCCGTTTGGGTCCAGCTCCAGTGAGAACAACCCGGGGGACGGGTTCGCGCTGTTCTTCCACGCAACAAGCCTCTGGTTTACACCAGTGGTCTTGTTCAGCCCAAGTTTCACCCGCGGAAGCCAGGTGTTTGTTGGATGATCTATGCTTCGCCAATAAACTATCGATGAATTGGAGGCATCAGTGAGGTCGAGGCTACCGTTGTCCCTGATGGTGGCGATGGCGGAGTTGGAGGCTATGCTTACGTTGGTCGACCATATCTGCCGGTTCTTGGATTGATCAAGGAGAACAAGGTTGCCATCGCCGCCGATGGCCAAGGAGGCGGTGGTCGGGTCAGACACCGGCATGTCGCTGTTTGCCGTCCACACAGTTGTCACCTGCCGTATGTTGCTGTACCATATGGCTATGTAGTAGTTGCTGGAGCTGGAAGAGGTGGTGTTACCTTGTGATGGGGAGTAGAAGCCCAAGGTGAACTTGTTGCCCTTGGACACAATCTTCTGCATCCCAGACAACGGTGTGGAGGTAGAAGAAGAAGGGAGCCATGGATGGGAGCTTGGAGGAATAGCCTGGGCTGCTTGGGACTGGAAGGGAGCTTGGACTTTTTGGAGTAATTGGTTGTCGTTGTTGGGTACAGATTACAGATGTTGATGGATAACGAGGCTCCACTGCATCGACAAATTACAAGAACGAACCTTCCTTGACCTGGTACAGAGAGTTTTTGCTATCCTTAGAAATTTACTAGGAGGTACCAGTACCTCTCTACTAAATTACGTACAAATTCTTGGCATCTCTTGGTATCCTTCAAAGAAAAGACGGTAAAAACTCGCCTGGTCGTCGGGGGCAGCACTGACTTGGACTACTTTAACGAAGCCGGTGGTTAATGGGCAAATCTTTTAAGACTTCTTGTCTTCTTGCAAGCATACTTTGCTAATATTTCAGAATTTTAATGCTAATTATTTCAATCATTGACCAGATCATCCCCTTTTGAAGATGACCAGATGTTGAAGTTGGATATTGTCCTCTCAAGAGGGCTTCTAGAATAGAATGACTCGGGTAAGAAATGTTGCCGTAAGAAGAGTAGCTGGCCATGGTGAATACCAGACTTTTAGAGTTGTCTGTTGATCTGTTGAATTCTACCACTCATTTTTGCACATCAGTAAGTTGGGGCAATGACTTGTTGAAGACGAACAGAATGGCTAAAGTTTGACGATGAACAGACTAGTCCAAATCATCCTTAATTCTAAGCATGTTTCCAGGGAGTGTTCTGTCCTGTGCTGCTCAATGTTCAGTCATTCAAGAGCCGTTCTGGTATTGAAAGGAAGCAGATGGAATGGACGCAGAGAGTAGACGAAACACACACCGAAAATCCCCATTGTCATTAGTAAGTTACCGATGAAAACCATTCGTGAATCGAATCTGCCAGTCAAAAATTATGGCTAAAACAAGAAAAGAGACAGTATACTATTAATAAGAAATCCATATTTGTTGGCTAATTGGCTAAGTGTCGCCTTTTGGCTTAGTCCCCATATGAAGTGGGTGAACGTGGGGTGGGTTGGGCGCTCTCGTCTGGCCAGCCCGTATTAATTGCTTTTGGTAGTAATTCTACATGTGTTTAGCAATAGTTTTACTCACAAATGACAGTAACTTTCTAGCGCGTAAATTACACCAGCGCGTGGAATAGTGTGTGTGTGTATAAGTGGGATGTATTAATTTGTAAGTACAGCAGCAGTCTTGCTTTTTATATTTGTAGATACATTTTGTTGTTAGTCCGCAATATTGAACTACAAACTACACAAAACCATAGCATGTTAGGTTCTACATATGTACAACTTCAGTTACTTATAGTACTCTTCAAGCATATAAAAAACCTTGACCTCATAATTTCCAGTATTCTTTGATTTACGACCTTTGGAATTGTGAACCTTCTGAAGTAGCACTGCGTGTCTGAGATGCTGTCGTACTGTTCTGCGTCTGGGAAGTCTGACTTGAAGACAGATCTGCGAAGAAATTTACGACATCAGGGCTTTCACCAAGAACCCTCAATGGCCTTGGAATGGGAGGCATGTGTTAACATCAAGGAATCCCTCTAGGATCTGGACGATCTGACCCGTTGTGGGTCTGGCACTCTCATCATCTTTGATGCACCAACAGGCAACCATACAAGCTCTTGTGAGCTCATCAGCATCTGCATCTCCATTCAGCCTGGGGTCCAACAGGGTCTGCACATCCCCCTGATGAAGCTTCCTTGCAGCCAAGGTCGGGAAGAAGAACGAGGACCTGCCCTCCTCTCCATGGACAGCATTCCTCCTGCCCGATATGAGTTCGAAGAGCATCATGCCGTAGCTGAAGACATCTGCCTTCGCTGTTATCGGCACACCGCTAATCCATTCAGGTGCAAGGTAGCCCCTCGTTCCTCTCATCGTCGTCAGAACACGGCTGAAGTCTCGGCCTAAGAGCTTTGCTAGACCAAAATCAGATATTTTTGGAACAAACGACTCGTCCAAGAGTATGTTCTCCGGTTTGACATCGCAGTGTATGATGCAGTCCCTACATTTCTCATGCAGGTAATTCAGGCCTCTTGCCGTTCCAAGTGCAATTTGATATCTGGTGGCCCAGCTCAGTGCTGTTGTCTCGCCAGGGAACAGCTGCAATTCCAGGGAGCCCTTGGGCATGAACTCATACACAAGCAGCCTCCTTGATCCTTCAGAGCAGAATCCAAGTAGGCGGGCCAAATTGACGTGCTGAATTGTCCCAATGGTCCTTACCTCAGCGCGGAATTGTTTCTCCCCCTGGTGAAGCCCATCAAATCTCTTCACAGCAATGGCAGTCGAATCCGGGAGCTTCCCTTTGAACACCGAGCCGAAGGCACCTCCCCCCAACCTCTCTGAGAAGTTGTTGGTGACATGCTGCAGACCACTGTACCTGAAGGCAACCAGTGTTCCCCCGGTAGCCTTGGATATCCAAAGAGTCCTGTCTCGGCTGCATTTCTGAAACAGGATGAAGAACACGATGGCAAGGACTATCAAAGCTGCAGCAACTCCACCACCAACTCCACCAACAACTGCACCGACGATCACCTTCTTGCTCTTTTTAGAGTCTGGTAGCTCGGACGCTGCAAGCCTGAGGAAGAGTGTGCCTTCACCGATTCCAGTGCATTGTTCTTGGAGGTTAACAAGGTCTCCATGCCAAACGAAGCAGCCACTACTATTGAAAGTATAAGCATTACAGGAGCAATTGTTCAGACATGCCACCTGACAGCCTTGAGAACTCGTGGCTGCTGCACTCTGACCATTATCGGGTAGCTTCACAGCTGCCATGGTATAGAACTTATCAAGCTGAGTCTGTGCAGAGCTCAAGTTGGTCGTCTGGCACTGCAATGGTACGTTCCTCTTGCACCCACCACTGTACTCCCCAAGATCCCAGTCACTCTGAGCCTTCTGGCTAAACCCCTTGATGCAGTTGCAGAACGGCAAGACGTTGAGGTTGCAGATGCCATATGCACCACAGGGAGCATACACCTCACACTGTGTCGGCGGCTGGGACCAGATCAGAATCCACTCCTGTGCGGACTCCACCCATGTCAGCTGCTTGATCTGCCCATTCACGTCAATGATGAACCGTGAGATGACTGAATCGTCTGCCACCGAGTAGGTGAAGTAGCTCTCGCTACCATTGTTGACGAAACGGAAGTTGTATCTGTAACCGGCCGTCATCTCAGGCACAAGGCTAAATCTATTGCCGTTCGAACGGCCACTGGTCCAGTAACTTACGGAATTGTTCCACTGGATGAAGTACTGTGTTGTGCCGTTTGGGTCCAGCTCCAGTGAGAACAACCCGGGGGACGGGTTCGCGTTGTTCTTCCACGCGACAAGCCTCTGGCTTACACCAGTGGTCTTGTTCAGCCCAAGCTTGCCCCGGAAGCCAGGTGTTTGTTGGATGATCTACGCTTCGCCAATAAACTATCGATGAATTGGAGGCATCAGTGAGGTCGAGGCTACCGTTGTCCCTGATGATGGCGATGGTGGAGTTGGAGGCTATGCTTACGTCGGTCGACCATAGCTGCCGGTTCTTGGATTGATCAAGGAGGACAAGGTTGCCATCGCCGCCGATGGCCAAGGAGGCGGTGGTCGGGTCAGACACCGGCATGTCGCTGTTTGCCGTCCACACAGCCGTCACCTGCCGTATGTTGCTGTACCATATGGCTATGTAGTAGTTGCTGGAGCTGGAAGAGGTGGTGTTACCTTGTGTTGGGGAGTAGAAGCCCAAGGTGAACTTGTTGCCCTTGGACACAATCTTCTGCATCCCGGACAACGGTGTGGTGGAGTTGATGGTGTCGACGGCGGTGCAGACAAGGATGTGGCTGAAGAGGAGGAGGAAGAAGAAGAAGGGAGCCATGGATGGGAGCTTGGAGGAATTGCCAGGGCTGCTTGGGACTGGAAGGGAGCTTGGACTTTTTGGAGTAATTGGTTGTCGTTGTTGGGTACAGATTACAGATGTTGATGGATAACGAGGCTCCACTGCATCGACAAATTACAAGAACGAACCTTCCTTGACCTGGTACAGAGAGTTTTTGCTATCCTTAGAAATTTACTAGGAGGTACCGGTACCTCTCTACTAAATTACGTACAAATTCTTGGCATCTCTTGGTATCCTTCAAAGAAAAGACGGTAAAAACTCGCCTGGTCGTCGGGGGCAGCACTGACTTGGACTACTTTAACGAAGCCGGTCGTTAATGGGCAAATCTTTTAAGACTTCTTGTCTTCTTGCAAGCATACTTTGCTAATATTTCAGAATTTTAATGCTAATTATTTCAATCATTGACCAGATCATCCCCTTTTGAAGATGACCAGATGTTGAAGTTGGATATTGTCCTCTCAAGAGGGCTTCTAGAATAGAATGACTCGGGTAAGAAATGTTGCCGTAAGAAGAGTAGCTGGCCATGGTGAATACCAGACTTTTAGAGTTGTCTGTTGATCTGTTGTATTCTACCACTCATTTTTGCACATCAGTAAGTTGGGGCAATGACTTGTTGAAGACGAACAGAATGGCTAAAGTTTGACGATGAACAGACTAGTCCAAATCATCCTTAATTCTAAGCATGTTTCCAAGGAGTGTTCTGTCCTGTGCTGCTCAATGTTCAGTCATTCAAGAGCCGTTCTGGTATTGAAAGGAAGCAGATGGAATGGACGCAGAGAGTAGACGAAACACACACCGAAAATCCCCATTGTCATTAGTAAGTTACCGATGAAAACCATTCGTGAATCGAATCTGCCAGTCAAAAATTATGGCTAAAACAAGAAAAGAAACAGTATACTATTAATAAGAAATCCATATTTGTTGGCTAATTGGCTAAGTGTCGCCTTTTGGCTTAGTCCCCATATGAAGTGGGTGAACGTGGGGTGGGTTGGGCGCTCTCGTCTGGCCAGCCCGTATTAATTGCTTTTGGTAGTAATTCTACATGTGTTTAGCAATAGTTTTACTCACAAATGACAGTAACTTTCTAGCGCGTAAATTACACCAGCGCGTGGAATAGTGTGTGTGTGTATAAGTGGGATGTATTAATTTGTAAGTACAGCAGCAGTCTTGCTTTTTATATTTGTAAATACATTTTGTTGTTAGTCCGCAATATTTACAAACTACACAAAATCAGAGCATGTTAGGTTCTACATATGTACAACTTCAGTTACTTACAGTACTCTTCAAGCATATAAAAAACCTTGACCTCATAATCTCCAGGATTCTCTGATTTACGACCTTTGGAATTGTGAACCGCCTGAAGTAGCACTGCGTGTCTGAGATGCTGTCGTACTGTTCTGCGTCTGGGAAGTCTGACTTAAGACAGATCTGCGAAGAAATTTACGACATCAGGGCTTTCACCAAGAACCCTCAATGGCCTTGGAATGGGAGGCATGTGTTAACATCAAGGAATCCCTCTAGGATTTGGACGATCTGACCCGTTGTCGGTCTGGCACTCTCATCATCTTTGATGCACCAACAGGCAACCATACAAGCTCTTGTGAGCTCATCAGCATCTGCATCTCCATTCAGCCTGGGGTCCAACAGGGTCTGCACATCCCCCTGATGAAGCTTGCTTGCAGCCAAGGTCGGGAAGAAGAACGAGGACCTGCCCTCCTCTCCATGAACAGCATTCCTCCTGCCCGATATGAGTTCGAAGAGCATCATGCCGTAGCTGAAGACATCTGCCTTCGCTGTTATCGGCACACCGCTAATCCATTCAGGCGCAAGGTAACCCCTTGTTCCTCTCATCGTCGTCAAAACACGGCTGAAGTCTCGGCCTAAGAGCTTTGCTAGACCAAAATCAGATATTTTTGGAACAAACGACTCGTCCAAGAGTATGTTCTCCGGTTTGACATCGCAGTGTATGATGCAATCCCTACATTTCTCATGCAGGTAATTCAGGCCTCTTGCTGTTCCAAGTGCAATTTGATATCTGGTGGCCCAGCTCAGTGCTGTTGTCTCGCCAGGGAACAGCTGCAATTCCAGGGAGCCCTTCGGCATGAACTCATACACAAGCAGCCTCCTTGATCCTTCAGAGCAGAATCCAAGTAGGCGGGCCAAATTGACGTGCTGAATTGTCCCAATGGTCCTTACCTCAGCGCGGAATTGTTTCTCCCCCTGGTGAAGCCCATCAAATCTCTTCACAGCAATGGCAGTCGAATCCGGGAGCTTCCCTTTGAACACCGAGCCGAAGGCACCTCCCCCCAACCTCTCTGAGAAGTTGTTGGTGACATGCTGCAGACCACTGTACCTGAAGGCAACCAGTGTTCCCCCAGTAGCCTTGGATATCCAAAGAGTCCTGTCTCGGCTGCATTTCTGAAACAGGATGAAGAATACGATGGCAAGGACTATCAACGCTGCAGCAACTCCACCACCAACTCCACCAACGACTGCACCGACGATCACCTTCTTGCTCTTTTTAGAGTCTGGTAGCTCGGACGCTGCAAGCCTGAGGAAGAGTGTGCCTTCACCGATCCCAGTGCATTGTTCTTGGAGGTTAACGAGGTCTCCATGCCAAACGAAGCAGCCACTACTATTGTAAGTATAAGCATTACAGGAGCAATTGTTCAGACAGGCCACCTGACAGCCTTGAGAACTCGTGGCTGCTGCACTCTGACCATTATCGGGTAGCCTCACGCCTGCCATGGTATAGAACTTATCAAGCTGAGTCTGTGCAGAGCTCAAGTTGGTCGTCTGGCACCGCAATGGTACGTTCCTCTTGCACCCACCACTGTACTCCCCAAGATCCCAGTCACTCTGAACCTTCTGGCTAAACCCCTTGATGCAGTTGCAGAACGGCAAGACGTTGAGGTTGCAGATGCCATATGCACCACAGGGAGCATGCACCTCACACTGTGTCGGCGGCTGGGACCAGATCAGAATCCACTCCTGTGCGGACTCCACCCATGTCAGCTGCTTGATCTGCCCATTCACGTCAATGATGAACCGTGAGATGACTGAATCGTCTGCCACCGAGTAGGTGAAGTAGCTCTCGCTACCATTGTTGACGAAACGGAAGTTGTATCTGTAACCGGCCGTCATCTCAGGCACAAGGCTAAATCTATTGCCGTTCCAACGGCCACTGGTCCAGTAACTTACGGAATTGTTCCACTGGATGAAGTACTGTGTTGTGCCGTTTGGGTCCAGCTCCAGTGAGAACAACCCGGGGGACGGGTTCGCGTTGTTCTTCCACGCGACAAGCCTCTGGCTTACACCAGTGGTCTTGTTCAGCCCAAGCTTGCCCCCCGGAAGCCAGGTGTTTGTTGGATGATCTACGCTTCGCCAATAAACTATCGATGAATTGGAGGCATCAGTGAGGTCGAGGCTACCGTTGTCCCTGATGATGGCGATGGTGGAGTTGGAGGCTATGCTTACGTCGGTCGACCATAGCTGCCGGTTCTTGGATTGATCAAGGAGGACAAGGTTGCCATCGCCGCCGATGGCCAAGGAGGCGGTGATCGGGTCAGACACCGGCATGTTGCTGTTTGCCGTCCACACAGCCGTCACCTGCCGTATGTTGCTGTACCATATGGCTATGTAGTAGTTGCTGGAGCTGGAAGAGGTGGTGTTACCTTGTGTTGGGGAGTAGAAGCCCAAGGTGAACTTGTTGCCCTTGGACACAATCTTCTGCATCCCGGACAACGGTGTGGTGGAGTTGATGGTGTCGACGGCTGTGCAGACAAGGATGTGGCTGAAGAGGAGGAGGTAGAAGAAGAAGGGAGCCATGGATGGGAGCTTGGAGGAATTGCCAAGGCTGCCTTGGACCGTGAGGAAGGGGGCTTGGACTTCTGGACTAATTTGTGCTTCTGGACTTCTGGACCGTGAGAAAAAGGAACCTTCTTTGACCAGATGTAATATTCCTTCCTCTGTCCCGCAATATAAGTACAGAAACCATTATGCACATAGATTAAGCAAATATTATTTTTTTAAAAAAATAATACCATTAGACCGTACATACCCCCTATTAAATTGCATACTATAACTATTCACTTATTTTTTTACATTAAATTAAAAATATATAGTGAAAATATTGTAATAACTATATAATTAGCTTTTACAATAGATTTATATTGTAGGACGATGTTTTTTTAGAACAAGGATTTATACTGCAGGATAAAGGGAGTAGTAGGTAAAAGCATCGGGAGGCAGCGTTGATTTGAACTATTTTAACGAAGGCCGGTCGTTAACGTTCAAATCTTTGACTTCTTGTCATCTTGCAAGCAAACTTTGCTAATATTTCAGAATTTTAATGCTAATTATTTCAATCTTTGATCTGGACCAGATCATCTCCTTTTGAAGATGACCAGATCTTGAAGTTGGCTGCTGTCCTCTCAAGAGGGCTTCTAGAATAGAATGGCTCGGGTAAAAAATGATGCTGTAAGAAGAGTAGCCGGCCATGGTGAATCCCAGACTTTTAGAATTGTTTGTTGATCTGTTGAATTCTACTACCCATTTGGCACATCAGCTTTCTTGTTTGAAAATTGTCTATGATGCTTGTTGTAGATACGGACCAATCAGTAAATGAGAAGACTAATAAAGTGAGTGTAGGAGAAATGAGCTGTATGGCTCCTTCCTTTCTCAAGGATGTATGTGTGCATAGCCATAAGGTCGAATTACAATAATAACTCCATAGTGACCTACTATGTCAGGAGTATAGGTGCCCTTTTATATGTCTTATTAGGCCTTTTGGCCCAGTAGGCCGAATGAATGTTGGTGGGGGCCACCTAAAAGATCAAACTTCGTTTAAGTTGGTTTTGGTGATAATGACAAATACTATTTTGATGCTTTGGTGATAATGACAAATTTATATATGAGACTAATATGTTTGTGTAAGTATATTATTATTGCTTAGTCTCATTTGGATGAAAATGTGAAATCATTGAGGTATGTATTCGATATCTTTTTTATAATCTTGTTGCATTTCTCACATTCAAATATGACTAAATGAGAAATCTATATCTGAGACTAATATGTTTGTTTAAGTATATTAATGCTTAGTCTCATTTAGATGAAAAGGTATACATTCGAAATCATATTTTCATATATATTAATGCATTCCTTGGATCCAAAATATATATTGAACACCACAAATAGTCCAAAATGAATATGTGCATATGTCTTCACTACACATACTTGTATGCACATTTAAGGGGAGTTTACTCTATGTTTTGATGTTTCATAAGTATTGATCTATGTTTTCTTTGATACACATATTTAGGATCTTTACTTTGAAACACATCCATTGAGTATATATAGGTTGTGTAGTTTATATATACTTATTTATAATCGGGTTGTCATCTAACTTATCCATTATGTGTTAATGATTGGATGATTATTGACAACCGGATAAGTAAGATTTGCTTAAAGCTTATCTTAGAGTATACAAGTGTTGTATATATATTGTATACTCGCAACTCAATATTTTTATCTCACTATTTGTTAGGATTGTCATGAATTACCAAAAAGGGAAGATTGTTTAATCTAGTCTCTCCATTATGTGTTAATGGTGAAGTTTGGTAATTGATGACAATCGGTTTGTAGACTAACATTTTTTATGAGTTGGATGAATATGTTAAGTTTCACAAATGAGAATAACTTGGGATGACTTCATGTATTGAAAATCATCAAGCCTAGATGAAAGATGGCTTCATGTGTTGAAAGCTATCAAGAAGAAGATGCATCATGAATTGATGTATGTCCAAAGAGAGATAACCATGTGTTGATCATTAAGTCATGTGAAAACACATCATGTGTTGATGGAGTTGAAGAAAAGTATACATCATAAGTTGATGCCTATCAAGACAATGACCTAAGGCAAAGATATGACTAGTTAGGACTAAGGATATGTTCCTAGTCTTTTACCGGTCTTGGTATTTGGTTGGAAGACCAGACTGCTAGTATAGGTTGTTATACTATTAAGAGGGGTTATGTCTAGTAGTTTGAGTCTCATCATGTGTTAATAGATCAACCTCACCTCATATAGCTCATCTTGGCATGAGGCTTGTATTTGTAAATAGTTGAAACTCATGAAAAATCCTTGTAACATGAGACTATATATAGTAAATGTGTTTTGCAAGTGTTTAAAGTCCATGTTTCCTACTCTTTGTTGTATGAAGCTTATATTTGCAAATGTGTTTTACAAATGGTTTAAGCTCATATATAATCCTCGTAGCATGTGACTTAGGTTTGCGAATGTATTTTGCAAATGTGAGGAGTCTATATACCTATTCTTTGTGTCATGATTTCAAAAGTGTGCAAATATGTTTTGCAGCTTGTTGGGAATCATGTTTGATCCTTGTGTGTATGATACTATAGTTTGCAAATGTGACTTGTAAAATCTCTTGAGATATCTGCACATGTCAGAAAAAAGAAACTACTGCTGTGTGTGTAGCGGTACTACCGGATATCGGAAGTACCGGCTCTATATGAGCGGTACTACCGGACATCGGAAGTACCGGCATGTGTTGCATAGTACTACTGGATGTGAGTGGTCTGATCAGCTCTGTGTGAGCGGCTCGTCCGGCCGGTGGAAGTACTGGCTCTATGTGAGCGGTAGTACCGAAAGACGGAAGTACCGATATGTGTTGCGCGGTACTACCGGACCTTGGAAGCTCCGAATTTTCCTACGGTACATTTTTGCAGAGAGACATGTGTGGTGGTCTTCTCATTCCTGTGAGAGCGGTAGTTCCGCATGTGCGGCGCGGTACTTCCGATGATCGGAAGTACCAAAAAATAAATGGCGGAACTTCCGATTTTAATTGCAATGGCTAGTTTTGACCGTTGGCGAGGGGAGCGAAAGTACCAGCCTTAAGTCGGTGGTACTTCTAGTTTTCCTGATATTTCAGGGATTTGGCTCTAACGGCTGGTTTTCTTGTGTGGGGTATAAATACCCCCTTGTGGCCGATTGGAGAGCGAGTTGCTGGACCCATTTCTATTCTGTTAAGCTAGTGTAAGGCTCTCCACTCAATTATTCATGTGTTGCACTTTGTGAGCAAGGAGAAAGGATCTAGATTACATGTGTTGCATCTAGAGGTGGACTTAGTATCCATTTGAGCTTGTGCATTCATTGTATGTGGTGAGAGTCAAGCGAGGGACTTGACTTGTTACTCTTGGAGTTTGCTAACTCCTAGACGATGTTGGAGGCGTCGTGTGCGGTGATGTTCTCAAAGAAGATTGTGAGAAGAGTCGGTAAAGTTGTGAATGTTGGAGCTCAGCTACCCGGAGCAGAAAAGAGCTACCACTAGTGGATTTGAGGTGAAAGGCTTAATTCGTAGAGCCAGTCCAATTAGTTTGGGCTTACCTCAACGTGAACGAGGAGAAACTAGCAAGTCTCCAAACTCCACGGTAAAAAGAGACCGTATCTTTGTGGTTTGTTTTCTTGTACTTAATTTACTTTCATGCAATTTATTTTTATAGAATTAAATTGATTGCTTGTCATCTAAAACTGCATACCTTGACATAGCCTTAAATTGTTGATGCACTTAGGTGAACTTAATTGATATATGCGTTATTTGTACTAAACCAATTTGATCTAAGCTTTTGTATTATTTACTTGTTTTATTGTTGATAATAATTAGAAGAGATTTTTAGACCGCCCATAACCCCCCTAGTCGGTCTCCTCGATCTTACAAGCGGTATTAGAGCTTGGTATCTTATTTTATTAGGCTTCACCAGCTAGAGAGTATAAATGATGGCGACTAGTGGGATTGTGCATCTAGATGACACATCTCTATTTGATGGCACAAATTATAACAATTAGAAAATCCGCATGATGTGCTACTTCAAGGCCACGGGCCCAACTGAAACGTGCAATCGTTGTTCTCCTCAACCTCGAGGGCTTCCACCTCCGTTTTGTTTCTTGTCGTCTCCGTATGCTACTCGTAACCCTAATCAACCTTAAAAAACTTGTGAGTCATGTTTGCTCGGTTTAAAATTACTCTAATTATACTCGTTAATTGATTAAATATTGAATGAGTCGATTTTAGATGAAATTAAATTTTGCTTTGGTTCAGCTCGGCTCGTTGGCTCGATTCTAAAAATAAATTCAAACTATCAATAAAATGATATTAAATTAAATTATATCAATTTTGAAGAAAAAAAAAGCTAAATAAAAGAAGGATCTGACTCAGTCAGATATCCACCCCTGTACCCACCCATGGATTGGATCAGGTCTCGCCAGCGCAGCAGACCACAAGAAATCTCACTGTAGATCTTACCATGTCGGTGTTTCTTTCTTTCTCGCCACGGCCTCCTACGCGCACGGCGTCCACAGATCGGAGCTTGTGTGCATAAGAAAAGGGAGTGTCTATATAATATTTGATTATTTTTTAAGATAAAATTAGTCAGATTTTAGGATGTTTCATGGTGATCCAACGCTCCAGATCTTTTTTTAGAGGTGGTGCTTATATAAGATAATTTTTTTGGAGAGGGTGTTTATATGAGTGGATCCATTGGACAGAGATCCAACACCCTCAAATCATCTGACTATTTTTATTTTAAAAAATAGTTGAATGTTCTATAGCACTTCTGTAAAAAAATGTAACTGCTCAATATGGCTTGAGCTTCTGGCTTCTGGTTTATTTTTGCACTATTCATAATTTCGTCTTTTTCTGAATTTTTGGTTTTTTTTGAGTTTTTTTGCCGGTTCTTTTTTTTCCCGTATTCGTTTGCGTTGTCTGTAATGGGCTAACAAATTTTTTATATTTTTCAATTTTTTTAAATTTAATTATGTTGAATAAGCCTCTGTCAGCTACAGTGTTTTTTTCAGCCAGCTACAGTGTTTTCAGCCATAAACCACCGAAAATAAGCCGAACGGAACACCACCTAACTAACTACGTCTAGAAGGCTTAACTAACACATTGCAGTGCAACCCGTGTTTTTGCGTCTTGGATATTGAGGAAGGAAATCCGATCTGACCATGCTGCAGGTTTATCGACTCCCAGTTTATAAATTTGGCTCTTCTATACACGCATAGTTTTTTTTCAGATATTTAACAACGGGGGTTAGAAAAGAAAAGTGTAATTTATACATAGGCCCCCTTCTTTTGGACTTTTAGTTTCTCCGAAAATCAAAACAAACGCTGTAGCTTTTTGAATCAGATTCTCCAAATAGCTTCCCGAGTCTAAAATCTTGTTCGCCATTCGCATCCACGTCTTCACCATCTACTACCGTCTTTAAAAATATAGACAAAAATCATAAGCTGTAACCAAAAGATATAAGTTGCAGCACAAAATAATAGTACCATCTTTCTTTAGGATTCACGCTTTTTAGTTTTCGGAAGGGCATGAGTCAATTTTACTGAAGTGGATGAAGGCATCTAATCTACATGACCTGTACATTGCTTCAGCATCTTGACATGAACCTTTTGTCATCAGACAGCAGTGTGTCGCTGCCAATAGCCTCTTAGGCTCAGCGCTCACGTTACAATAACATATATATCTTGTAACATCCTAAAATTGGAATGTCTGAAATAGAAAAAAAAATAAACTTTTTAATGCGTCTTGGTGTTATTCGATTTTTTCTGGATTTTCGATTCGGGAATCTTGATTGGATTTTATCAAACAGTACAAATAATGAAAATAAAATGTATGATCAAGAGCATGTAATTGGAAGCAATGAAATTTGAATTCAAATTCAAAACTCAAACTCAATTCAGAACAAAATCTGAAATTCAAATAGAGAGGAAAATTTTTCAGATCTAATCGGGCTTGGCCCACTTTTTTTCCTTCCCCAGCCGGATTTCCCTTCTCCTCTCTTGGGCCTAGCCCAGCCCACTCCATACTATCTCATTTCCTCTCCCTGCGCGCGACCTGGCCGCTCACCATTGCCTCCCTTCCCCGCACGGCACCATCTCTTTCCCTCCCACCGTCATGTGCCGGCCGCCGCCTCCTCTCGCTGTTCCGGCCACTCCGACGGACCACTCCCCAAACCACCCACATCACATCGCCTTCCACCTTGCCAATTGCATTTCTCTCCAGTCGATTGCGCGACTTCATCGCCGGAGCTCGCCGCGCCATCTCCATCTTCAACTCCAGCCAAAAACTACCGCCGATCACCCCTCGAAGCATCTCGGCTCGATGCACTTCTCCTGGAGCATCTCCTCACCGCCCTCATCCTTCCCCCAACCACCGGATTGCACTCCCCTTCGCACGGGCACCACCTCCACGTCGACGTCATCGCGCCGCCCCTGGTTGCCACCGCTAGCCCGCCTCGGCCCCTCCCCGGACTCTCTGAACACCCCGGTGAGTTCCCCGCTACTCCCTCGTGCTCGTGCCCCTCCTCTCCGCTCACCCAACTCGCTGCACGCCGACATCGCCGCCTCCCTCCCTGGTTGGCCTGGGCTACTCACTGGTGCTTCCTCGGCCTCGTGTCAGATCAACCTCCCTGACCACGCATGCAACCCAATAGAGCTTGGCTGCCATCGCCGCTAGATGTCAAAGGAAGGAATTACGCTAGATCCCATGATTTAGAGGAGTGTGCATGCAGCTTGCATACCATACACCGTGCGCATCCGCATGCATTGCCAGAGCTGAGTACTTCAGTCGGGTACTCTGGTCTCGATTATTTGCAAGGTCATTAACTTACCAAAAAAAAAGCAAATCTTAACAATATTGAATAAGAAATATGCTCTTAGGAGACCACTTCTTCAGTCAGGTACTCTGGTCTCGATTATTTGCAAAGTCATTAACTTACCAAAAAAAAAAAGCAAATCTTAACAATATTGAATAAGAAATATGCTCTTAGGAGACCACTTTGACCTGCAGCCGGAGGACTGCAGATTGGCAAAATGTTGCATTGTCATTTTATGAAAAGAAAAATGAAAAGAAAAATCGCACCTCCACTGCTGCGCCACTTGTACTTTTGCTGTACTTTTGCTCTCGCGCCAGCCGCGCCTCGCTCGGCTAGGAGAGGCGCTTGTCAGGCCGACGTCAAAGATGATCTGGCCAGGAGTCGAGATGGCTAAGTTGCCGATCGGTTGAGCTGAAATAAATTGATTTATAGCTAAAATTATACTGTAATTGATTAAAATTATATTGTAGCTGATAGTGGTTTATTTGACGTAACTAAATTTACAAAAAATTAAAAATAAAAAAAATATGTTAGCCCATCACAAACAACGCAAACGAATACGGCAAAAAAAAGAACCGGTAAAAAAGCTCAAAAAAGCCAAAAATTCAGAAAAAGATGAAATTATAAATAGTAAAAAATAAGTCAGAAACCAAAAGCTGAAACTGAAACAAGCGGGGCCTAAGTCAACTGAATTTTTCAACATAAAAGAAGAGGGCATGACATTTAATCACATGACGTGGGGTAAACGGATATGCATGAACTCCTTCGACGACAGGTGGCACGGTTGTAACTATTTTTATGTTTCTACAGTTTACAAAGAAAAAGTTGAGTGCAAAGTGTAATTCGAAAAATGTAACATAGCGGAAATGGAAAAATATTATGCTAAAATATAAAATGTTTTAGAGGTTTTAGAATATATAATATGTTTTTTTATTCTACAGCAACGTACGGGCACTCAGCTATTAGTGTTTAAATTGAAGTATCCATCTTCATCAAAAGATTTTTCCTGGAAAATAGTTAGATACAAGTAGAGGTTAATTGTGGAACCATCAAATTTTCTTTTGGAAACTCAAATATCGATTTGAGATCCTATCTAATCATATTCTTGTCTAAATAATAATTATCATGTCATTATCCCCATATTTAAAATTGCAAATGATAGTTAAAGGTAACTAGCACACCAATAGCATTTAATTTAAAGCGCATCTTTAAAAAGGGAGTCATGTTAAGATACAATCCCAATAAAATTAATTATCACAGTAACACTTGGACCATTGGTAGTTAGTAACAATTTTGCTAAGCAGCAATATTATAAATTATATGTATAGTAGTAATTGGCTAAAAGATCGACACCATATTTTAGTTAAATTACTGAATTAATCATTTGATTAATTGGCAATTGAGCATTAAATAATAATATGTCATAAACTTCCTAGCTATGTGAAATATAATATTAATTTGGTTAATTAAAAGTATACATAGTGCATGTAAATCATCGCATCTGTTCATAGGTCTCACCTAACTCATAAAACTTTCTTAATAAATATAAAATAATAAAAGAAGTTATTAAGTTAGAATCGAGCAATAGTATTCGCCAGTCAGCTATATCTAACCACCTCTGAATCTAGAGTGGAATATTCACATGAATATTCCTTCTTTCTCCTTGACTCTTGTTTGTTCTTCCCGACAGATTTTCTCTCTGCTATTTCCCTTTCGCTCAAACTTCATTTGACCCTATCTAAACCCCGTGCTCACAAAAATCACATCTCATATCACCACCTTAATCATAATAAAACTTAATTGAGTTCATTCAGAATTTATTTGAACTTTTGAGTTATTTGGATTCAGTTGTTTATCGCGTAATTAGAATTTGGAGTCTCGAAGAAACAACAAATCGGGTGAGATCAAGATCCAGATAGAGATGAAAACCAAGAGTTCAAAACTATTAACTAAGAAGGCTTTTAGTAAGATCAAGGTCACGATAAATTAAGCAAGGCAAGTTGATACTTTGATCATATTTCACCTACTTATTGAATACAAATTATTTTATTTAAAATATCAAATTGCATGTTTTACTTTATTAAGCAAATTATATTCATATTAGCTCACGGTTAATTTTCTATGGATAATTTCCTAATTATACCACACTTTTTGGTTTTGGACATAAACTCTTATCGCCCTAGAATTAGTGGTAAGCATACTAGATAAGTTTGTATCTAAACGCCATGCTTAGCTTTGCTTAAATACCCGAGAGTGTTAATTTGCTCAAGCATCATTTCAAACATGAAAAGTTAGTTTTGGGCAGCCACTGGTGGGAAGTGGCTGGTATGTTGAATTAAAATTATTCTATGCTCCAAAAACTCTAAATTTGCTTAAATATATGGACGGATGGTAAAATAGGTTGATGTGGATGTACCACAAGAGTGTGGTTTGTGTTAGAACCACCGAGATACCTCTAATGACTTAATCCGATTACCCCTTCCCAGTGTTAAACAATACAACCACAATTCTGTAATGGTACGATTTGGCCAAATAATTTGCATCTACTCGGCACGGTTATGCCATTCAGATGAACATGGGTCGTGTCGCTAGATTTTAAGTCGCCATGCGACGCAAGAGGGGGTTTCTAGAGCGGGTGTAGCCCCTATTGAAAAGATACATTGTAAAGGTCTTGTGGTGATCTTCTTAATCTGCATGTGTAAAGAAACATGTAGATATAACAAGTTGATTATATCTTGTGGGTAAAATGTACGACCTATGCAGAATGAAAATTGTTCGAATAATCATGCCCATAGTCATGGGCGAGCATGAGAATTTACTCGAGTTAGTATCTATTTCTAAAACTTTGTAGGTAGGATAAAAAACACAAAGGGTGGATGTAACCTTAACAAAATTAGCATATAGTGAATAGAACTATGCTTTGTAAAAGGTGGATGAAACCTACATTACTATTATTACTACACACTCTTACATCCTTTAAAAACATGGTTTAGTTAAAAAATACTAGGCCACATGAATTTTCTATATATGTATCTTAAAATGGTGACGCTTAGCAAATAAAATAACCTCAAGCCTCCTCTTGACAATCTTGCATATATTATTATTGTATTTTATGTGATGGTTTACTAAGTATCTTCGTACTCACTGCTACTCAATTACTATTCAGTAAATAAGGAGGTAAAGAAGCCATGTGGTTATCTAAGGATGTTAACAAGACTAAAAGACGTTAAGACCAAGAAATAGATCGTAAGCCTCGGTTGCTTATAAGCATATCCTAAAGGTCCTACTTGTGTGAATTTTTTTTCCTGCTGCTACTCTTTAATAGCTTCGACCTGATCGGTCTATGTGTAAATCTACTATTGTATATTTTTTACGCTTCCGCAATATGTGTTTGATGTTCAATAACATGTTTGTGGACACTATCTACTAATCTAGAAAATAATACGGTGGAATCATAGACGATTTCAAATTTGTAAAATCCGGGTCCGACGTATCTTCACATCACATGGAACTCAGATGCAAGCATACGCAAACCCTACCCAAATTTGATATGCTGGCTCAAAAGAAGATAAAACGATAATTCCTTCCATTCAGCCTTCCTGGCAATGGCAGATGTTACCAAAAGATGCAACCACACGTATTGAAAACACCCACCTTCATTATAAGCGATGGACACAGCGGTAAATTCCCAGGCACTGGTTCACATATCAAGCTAGGCCGATCCAACTTCCTCTATTTAGGAACAATGAGAACGAGACCGAAAAAAAATTAGGTCCCAAGATGATTTGTTCAAAATGTATATAAAAGGCAAAACCAAACCAAAAATGATATGCTACATTCCTCAACATTAGTGACCCGGATCCTAAATAAGCCAATCGGAGAATGAGAAAAAATGTCAGGTATATGCAAGGGGTCAATCTTTTGCGGCGGAGTCATCTTCTGGTTGTCGGGTCGTCTCCCCCGAAGTTCCCTGTAGAAGGGGTGGAGAACATTGTACTGTTACTCCGTTTTGGACTTACGACTGGTTAAGTTTTTTTTTTTTTAAAAAAAATAATCTTTGTATTGGGACTAGTGAGTTTTTTCCCTTCCTTTTTTCTGGAGATGAAAGGAAATGCGTGTGTTTACGGAAATACCTGAACTTGTGCCAAAAGATCCTCTAGTTCGGCTAATATATCTGGGAAAGCAGGCCGGTTAGATGGAATGGCTTCCCAACATCTCTGCATCAAGTCTAATAGCTTGGGATGTGCATTTTCTGGGAGCCCTGGGCGCAATCCCTGGTATGACAGTAAAATGATAGGATACTTAGCACATATTACAGCACAACTCCTGCTCATATTATTCAGATAAAAAAAAAGATGCGCGTATTACATACCTGCCTCACACCTACAGCTGCTTGGAGAGGGGTCAAGGTATCGTATGGGATCTGGAAACACCAGAAATGATAAATTAACAAGCCTCAGCAATCTCAATGATAAATGCGCTATTTGTGGTAGGTAAATATAGCCAGTCATAGAAAAGAATATACCTTGGACGTTATGAGCTCCCAAAGCACAATGGCAAAACTGAACACATCTGCTTTGTTATCGTATAGTTCATGATTTATAACCTAACCATGCATCAGCAAAAATATATTATCAAGGAATTTTACATTTTCATCTCTTTAGTAGTCAGTAGTCACTGTATACTACATAAATATGATATATCACGACACAAACCATTGAATACTCAGATCATTGAAATACTAAAGTGCTCAACAGAGGTCCAATTAGGTGGCGGAAAGTGCAATTTACTCAATAATAAACTAATCCGAATTTTTAACTTCAGCAATATATATTGATACGGGAAGCTTCTATCAGCAACTTCCCTTTAAGACCTAAAAAACATTAACACTACCAGGCACATTTGGAACTGAGTTTCTAACTTTAGTTTTAGTAGATCACATTGCCCCAGTAAATAGTTGTACCTCAGGTGCCATCCATCTGTATGTTCCAGTTTCAGCTGTCATGATACCTCCTTGATCCTGAAACCGAGCTACACCAAAATCTGCCACTTTCACAACCTAGAGAAATAAACAGCATAATCATTCAACAACAAAAAAACAGCCTATATCACAAATAAATGTACAATGCATGGCCCCAAGCCCCCAACACAGATAACAACACATAAATAAGCAATGTGTACCAACAATATCATCCACATTCAACGCTTGTCTTCTTTTTGTTCCATTTTTTCTCTATAATATGTTCTTGACCAATGAAGTGAAGAGTTATAGGCTACATACATGATCTTTGTCCATTAGAAGGTTGGCAGTCTTCAAGTCTCTATGGATGATACCCCTCTGATGCAAGTAATACATCCCTCGGCATACATCAACTGCAAACTTAAGGATAGTTGGGAGCTCCAGGACATTGTGCTGCTTGTGCACGAAGTCATACAGACTTCCTCCAGACATATATTCTGTAAGATATATAAAAATAGATGTTATGTATTAGTAGCGGATGAGAGGGAAATGCTCCATCCTCCAAAGATATCAGTTAACCAAGGAAACACATGCTCTTCATCACGTAAACAAGCATAAATGCATAATATTTTCAGGCTGTAAGTTATATTTGGCAAATACTATGAAACTGTAGGGCATTGTTTAAAACATTTTCAGGCCTAATTTTCTGTATGAAAACAATTATTTGTAGGTTTCTACTAGATTCAGCTGATGCTACCATAAAGCTCACCTGTGATTATGCAAAACTTCGGTGGTTTTGTGCATGCACCAATGAATCGCACAACATTGGTATGATGGACTTCCCTGAAAAAAAGTATGGAAGGTGAAGGCAAGGCATACATATTTATTCCTTGGTACTTGCAGGGGACAAGGCAGTTCAGGTATACTTAATATGAGAGTTGTGATGTGTTCATTTCTAGACATGATAAAAGAATTAAATATCTTCGACCAAATTATACACAGGAGGTAGGATATTTAACTACATCACATAACTAGAATATCTTAGAAGTGATGTTCGGTACCTTAGAATATATACTTCTTGCGTGAACTCGTTCCAAACATTCTTATTCAAATGCTCGGCTCTTAGAACTTTAACAGCAACATCCTCACCAAAATAAGTCCCATGAAACCTTTACATAAGCATAACACATTATAAAGAGAAAGCACTAATGAATACAGCAACTAAGTAACTCAGCAATATAAATGCACTTGACTTACAAGTCCCCGCAAGAACCAGAAGCAATCATTTCTCCCATCTTCAGAAGTCGTTTGTCGATTTCCCAATCACCACCTTTTACTTGGAATGGCAGTGTTCTTTCTGCAGCTGACGAGTGAGACGAACCAGACCATGAACCCTGCATTCTCAGAAGGAACCGGCAATGTGCTGTTAGTTCTGGAAAAAGGAACAAGATACACTGCCTTGTTCATCAACCACTAGCAGAAACAGGACTAAACTATCTGCCTGCAAAACACTTAGGCAATCATAACCTTTATCTGTATATGAATAATTGAGAAGTTACCTCATTCCTTAAAATGGATGCTTCCAGTGCCTTGTGCAAGCCATCAGTGTCCTGATCATACCGATGCAAAATTGGTATCATTTGAGTAGTGCAAGAAATACAGTTCATATAGAAACGGAATCAGAACACCCTAGCTAATTCTTTGACATAGGTCCCTTGGTGTTGATAAGACACATTAATCTATCATTGGTCACTGCAGCACAGTGTTAATCAGCTTCTAGAAAACCTAGGAGGGCAGAACTAATGGATCGACAGATCGTACTGAGAGAGAGAGAGAGATCTTGGTGAACATTTTGCCTAAGATTATATGAAGAAGCAAATGATACCATAGAACCAACAAATGGGAAATGCCATAAACAACAAACATAATCCTAAATTCATTGACACTTACAGATGGCACATCACTTTATTTTGGCAAAGTTTTGTACACATCTAATGCAAATTTCAGAAGATGCTAATCTTACATTAACTAGATCCAACATCCAAGTAACCAACCTCATGCAACAGAACATAACATGGATGGCTTGCCAAACTCTGCAGCCTTTTCAGTTCTGCTGCCTTTTCACCCAGATAATTTAACAAATGACATGACAAGAACCTAAAATTACCTCGATGGGCCAACCATCAACAACAAAAACATCAAGAGAATAGCCATCTAAGGTTGAGAAAACATGCGCTTCCCTGATGTTCAGTCCAATGTCAGATAGCAAGGCAGACAGCTGGCACAGCACATTACAGTTAGATGCTATAATGTGAGCAAAAGGTCAAATTACTCTAATCAAAGGAATACAAAGATTGAACAATTATTAGCATGTATGGTCCAATACGTGGTTGAATGCAGAAAAGGTGTCGTTTACTAAGGTGCCCAGAGTATAAGCACAAATAATAATTAAGATGGAATGCTCAAATTAGACTTTTGAAAATAAAACAAACCTGGCATAATAAAATAGGTGCTTAAGCTTTGCAGCATTGATTTAAAAATGCTATTACAGTAGAAAGCTTAAAAAATGTATCGTAAGGTTAAGCTAAAAGTGCACAGAATTGCTGACCTGACTAAGGAGCTTTGGCTTGTCAATAGTGGAGAAAACAATCTCATGAATGTGTGTATATGATGTGTCCTGCCTGTGAAATATACACAGCCAATATTAGTATATTTGTAATAGGTCTAGATATCGAAAGCTTTATCTGTTATAAGGGGTACACTTGTGTGCATGCCTGCATGGGCATATAATGGTGTTCATAGCAATGAGACACATGTTACATTCAACTTGGGGTTCCTCAAAAACTAGGAAGCAGTACATAGTGTGGTACATGAGTACCTTACAGAGAGATCATCAACATCATCAGGCCCTTCTTCGGATGCATCAGAGTCATATGTTGGATCCATGTCTTCAATCTTTGATCAAAGTTTTAGAGTCAATTTGACAACTCCGACTTCTATTGGTGATACTAAAGATAAACAACTATTAATGCATGGAACAAAAATGTAGGCTGAGTTCTTTTCCACTTATGGCTTGTCGCTTATGGTTTATGCTACAGTAACTAGTTTTCAAATGGTGTGTTTTTTCAAGGCAAAATCAACAGGAATATTGTATTAGAAAGTGTACTGAGTTCAGCTGTACCGGCCAAAATTGCATACAACTATTTTCCTGTGCATACTGCCTCTCGCGAACAGCCAACATTCTAAAATTTAAGCCATAAACCACAACCCAAAAGAACCCACCCGTAGTCTCAGTAAGAGAAAAAAAGAGTGAAATCTACAAGCTAAAGAACCTTCTCTCTTTCCCAATCTCTCTAAGTAGATCACCAAATATTAAAGAACTAGATGCACACCGAATAAAAGCCTTCATTATCCAAGCTAAAATTGTATTTCACGGTAACAATAAAGTAGGTAGCGAGCTTCATCGCTACCTGTACTGTGGCATTTTTCTCCAAACGACAATCAGCTGTAACATATTATATTATGTACGCAATATATGAACAATGATCAAGCATGTATTCATGAATACACTTGTCACTTTCTGCAGTATTTACAACACCCCAGCAAACTATTTAATGGAAAGAGACAGCATTAGGGCATATATTTCTGTTTCCCTAATCATTGTAGAGGTCTTTGAACAATGACCACATTCAGCTTCTTCTGATTGCAAAATCAGAAAAATGTTGTCCCAGACCATATCTTGTTAGAATATTTCACACAAAATGCTTATTCAGTCTAAACTCATGGGACATGCACATTCAACTGCATTTTTTCTTACTATTAGTTGTTCATGGAATGATAGCTGCACCATGACTTGATGGTTTAAGTTGCATGTGTGGAAAAATTCATTTGGCACGAAACTCCTGTTGTGAGGGGTTAGAGAGGTGGCCCAAAGTGAGAATAAGGCCAGTTAAAATGGAATTATCATTCTTTTCCAACTAAACTTTGCCAACAATAATAGCAATAATAAGAACAATTTTGCAGCACCGTATTATGTAAGTAGAATCCAGCAAGTAGCCACCAGACACTAAAGGTAGTTACCATTGTCACATACACATTAGTTGCTTGTAGAACAGTCCAAACCAACATAAGTAAGAGGCTAAGAGGTTTACCCTCAAGAAACGGACATGGAACGCAGGGCGCCTATCAGGATCCTTTGCTTCTGCCAAGACCTTCTGATGGACTAAGACATCTGTTGCTTTGTCGACATTGATATCCAGCTGATAGCTACAGAATGGGAGAACAAAAGAAGAACCAATCTTAGATTTATGATTGTACAAAGAAGACAATGGGATAATTCATTAATTGGCCAGGCAATATTACATGCAAAAATAGTGACTGTAGTTACCAATTTCCTTTCCAGCGAGATACCACAAAAGAGAACAACTCCCACAAAAGAGCAATTACAAAGGCTAGCTATGAGACTAACACAGCAATTCAAACAACTCCTAAATTTTATTCTATCCAAATATAAAAACCACCTCACAACCACAATCAACACAGGCAAGCAGCCATGTCAAAGACAACGATTCAGAACCAGAATCAAAACTTTCCCTTCAGGGAGTGAGTGATCCGACCCCCAAAATTGAAATAAACAAAACTGTTCAATTCATTTACTTCCAAGCTTAGCTTAATCCCAGAACATACCAGTTTAAAGTCGAGCAAGTCACAGATCCACTAAATGGACCAGGCACTATTCCATCATCACAGTAGTTAGTAGAGTAGTCGCATATCCATATAATCCTCAAGCAAAAATACCAAGTCAACTCCAATTACATACCCTAGCCAAACAACAGTCCTAGCAAATCAAAAACACCAGTGGAAGCTAACTCATATGTCACTTCAGCTAAAAATTGATTCATTAACAACGAAACTCACCAATACTCTTCGCAAGACCTACCGAAAAACACAAACCGAAACGTTCTCGCTACCCATTTAAACAGCCATACTGGCCACAGATTCCACGGCTAAGATGCAGGAAGCTAAGAGCAGGCAGGGGTAATGAATCACCTATGGGGGAGCCGCGAGAAATGGGCCTCGAGCTGGGCGCGGAAGCCGGGGTCGGCCGCCTCCTCGTGGCCCTCGGCGACGAGCCGCTCGAACACCTCGCCGCAGATGCCGCGCGCTCCGCCCACTCCCCCTCCCCCACTTCCGCTCCCGCCCGACGCGGCGGGCGTGGGGCCGGCGGCGTCGCGTGGCGGGGACGAGCTCTCCCTACGCCCTCCTCGACGCCCCGCCAGGCCCACCCTCCGCCTCCGCCGCCATCCCCACCCTCCACCGCCGCCGCGCGGGTCACCGGGCGCGCATCGTCCCCTCGAAGCTTCCGCTCAGCTAGGGATCCGCCCGCTCGGTCGGTGGCGTGTTCTAGAAGGTTCGAGAGGCGGGTGGTGGTCGTGGTGGGTGCCGGGTAGTTGGAGAACTTGAAAGGAGAGAAAAGGATAGGAGTGGGAGAACGACGAAGCAGAAGACTGAGAAGAGAGGCGCGTGGTTGCGGGAGGCAAATTATGGGCGGCGAGAGGGGCAAAAGCGTCTTTTCGCGACGGCGCTGCGGTCGTCCCACGCCTCGGGGGCTCCTTGCGGATGGGCGCCCGCGCCGCAGGATGGCTGCGTGAGCCTCGTCCTCGCGGTTTCCTCGTACTGCACCCACACGTCAGTGGATTTGGTCTTGTGGACGTGACGCACGGGTGGGGTTAGTTGTGGGGACGTGGATAGGGTTTTCCACAGGGTGCTGCTACGAGTACGCCAGGGAGGTTTCTTGCAAACGTGTAACACCAGCTGACATGTGGGCCTACGCAGTATTATTTATTAGTATGCTTAAATGGCACAAGCTCAATGTCTAAACGGTTAATATATGCTGAGTTCTTTCCGGCTTATGCTTTATGGCTTATAGTTTATATTACAATAACTAGTTTTTAAATAGTATATTTTTTCAAGATGAAGTCATAGGAAAATTACAGTAAAAAGTGTACTGAGTTCAGTTGTACTGTCTAAAATCACATATAACTATTTTTCTTTATGTACTGCCTCTTATAAACAGTTAGAATTTAAAATTTTGAAGTTATAGGTTATCAGTTCAAAAGAATCCAGCTAGATAAGGATGGGCTCCTAAACTGGTCTGGTGGATGTGTATTTTGTGATGAAAAGACAATGATACCCTTGATGTGGATTGCTCTGACCGTGTTCTCTGCTTTAATCCAAAATGTGGATTAGAACCAAGCCATACTAGTGCGGGCTGGAATCTCTGCTTAAAAGTGGGAAGGAAGGGGAGAACCTGAGATGATGAATCTCTCCTTGGGCTCCATTTGCTCATTCTCCGTACAACCATGTCACATCTCCCATTCCAGGCCACCCTAGTGGGACTGGGCTCAGTGTAGGTGCCCTGTATTTAGCGCCGTGCAGGGCCGGCCAAAATGCGACATGTGTCGTTAAAATGTATTTTTTAAGTACTTAAAAATACTTTTTTTATTTTTAGATTTTTAAAGTATCTTTTTGAATTTTTGGCGACACGTGTCGCGTTTTGGTCAACCCCTGCACGGCGCTAAGTGCAGGGGCCCTGCACCTGAGCCTAGTCCCCCTAGATGCACGCAATAAATCAGCACAGGTTTCTAATGGCATCTCGTCTAAATCTACAGCTTCTTGTTGCTTTTTAGTCATAATTAAAACTAAGGTGAGATAAGCAGAGGAAGAAGAGGAACAAAACGTGGAGAACTCCACATCGACTGATTTGGTGGCTACCGTTGGTCTAGGTGAGCGAAGGAGGTGGGGGGAGGCGGCTATGAGCGTGAGAGGAGGTAGGAAGCAAGGCAAGAGTGAGAGGAGGAGGCGGCGGCATTAGGAAGGGGATCAGCACTCAGGAGAGGAGGATGGAATGGACGCACGCACGGACGGTGAGATGCAAGTCTAGGTAGATAAACATAGATGGGAACAGAGATGCGGTCCAGCACACGTGGAGCCAACACACGGCACGAGCAGTGACGAAGGAGCCACGTGCCGAATCGAGGGGAAGCACGCAGGCGTACGGATTCAACCAAAGTAGATAAACATAGTGGGAACGAAGTCGTGTCCTGGCATATGTGGAGCCAACGCACGGCATGAGCAGTGATGGAGGAGCCACATGCCGAAGCGAGGGACAGCGCGCGACCGTACGGATTCAACCAAAGCGCAGCAATTCCTTCGCGTGTAAGAGTGTTATGATTTTGGATGTTTGTGAAGTTAGACAAATAGTGAGTAGTGCTTCAATGCTTTCCATTCTAACAACAATGGCATTAATTTCAAAGCACACGAAAAGGTAAATAATCACTATCCACCACTCAGTTCTGTTTTAAAAGTTATGGAAATCACTTTAAGATAACCATTGAAGCACCTCCCACAAATATTTCATGGTTTTATTCTATTGTGTTAGCTAGGGGAAACACAGTGCACATGAAGGAATTCTGCTTCTAGTTGGACAAAGGGTGTCAATATTACACTACAGATTGGACAACCGATGGATAGGTCAACTAGTATGTCGACCAGGTTATCTGGCTGAGGATCAAGGTTTGAGTCCCACGGCACGGCATAAACAAAGATAATCAAAGAACATGATATATAAATTTAATCTTTACTATTATAAAAGAAGGAGTTGATGGTTGTAGGTCCATTCTCCTCCAACCACTCTATTCACTCAACTTCTCACCATTCTTCATTTTATAACTGATCAAAGTAACTCTCTTCTATAGCATGATTCTCTATATATTTAATGAGTTCTGTTACAACGTACGAGTACATAACTAGTTTAATATAAAAAACATTCTAGGAAAAAACTACCAGCGCATAACTGACGATGATCAACTATAAGAGGAAGTTACAAAGTAGTGGATTTTACAACTAGCGTCTCATCAATCTCGTGCGTTTAAAGAGGATATGAGTGCTACAAAACGATCTAAAGCCAAAAAAACAAAAACATATCTGCTCCAGACCAGCAGAGTTCGGGTCTGTTCTTTTCAGCTTTTAGTTTTTCTATAGTAATTAGTTTTTAAACTGAGTGTCTTTTTAAGATAGAGTTTACTAGTTAATTATAATATATACTGTACTGATTTCATTTATATCAGCAAAAATCGCACGTAAATTTTTATTACACTGTAATATCTCTGCTTCCACGAACCATCCTTCCATACTCCTTATCTAAACTCTAATAAAATCAATAGCACTATTTGTGAGTTTAGCCAGGGACGGAATCAGCCACAGTCCAAGTCCCAGGCTGGACCAACTGTTCTTTAGCTAAAGTTAATTTTTTTTTATGATTTTTCTACTAATTTTCATGGACTTTTGTTCATAAGCTTCGGGCTATAACGCAGATACCCTGACACCTAGTTTCACCCCTGAGTTTAAGCCTTCTATGGAACTTAACGATGCATGTCACTATATAGGAAGCCTCTTTTCTACACCTGGGTGTAATTACATCCTATATCGTATCTCGCAATGTAAGGAGTATCTCGCGTAACGGAGGATATGTACGTGTAGTATACAAGTATTTAATACCATCTAGGTGGTATGAATAATTTTTCAGAAGTGGTATGTATATTTTTTCGACATACTCCTTTTTATGCGCGTATATAAGGGTATTTACAAAATACGCTAAAAACTATGAACTCCTTTACAAGTTTTTCGTGTGATTCACATTGGAGTATCTTATAATTAGTATACAAATGTACCTAAAGTGATAAAGGAGTATTTCAAGTTTGTTTAGGTGGTATATTAGAGGTGGGTGTAATTACACCCGGATGTAAAATGTATTTTTCCTATATATATATATATATATATATATATATATATATATATATATATATATATATATATATATATATATATATATATATATATATTTGTCTCGGACGACGTCATCAAAGCATATATATATGCTCTTAGCACTAAAGCAAGATCTCTTTTTGACAAATCGCATCGAAGCATACTTTAGTTTTGGAACATTCTTAGCCCATTACTGAAAATGATGATTGCCGCTCAATGTGTGTAACGATCAGCTAATTAAATAAGCCCCTAATGTTCGGAGTGATCTGTTACACAAGCTCAATCACAAGCACCTAATGCCCTAGTAGCATCTATATAGCATCTATATAAGTTGTTACAGTTAAAAAGCTAGCAGGTGTACTACCTGGTAACCACCTCCTTGATCCTTCGGCCGATGCTACGCTCCTAACCTTAAGTTGGTTGGGTCGCTTATCTGAAATAGTTATTTAAAAGTATATTTTATATAGCCATCGCTCTGAATTCATCAGTCATAAGGACATATTTGATATGGCTATGGTTTATGGTTTTTAGCTGAAAATTTTGAATTTTAGCTGTTTGCGGTAGAGATTACGAAGAGAGATACTCGCTTGTGATTTTTGATGATACAGATGCTGGGCTTTTCATGTGTACTACAATTAACTTGTAGATTCTGTCTTAAAAAGTGCTCTGTTTGAAAGTTAGGTACTGTAGTAAAAACTAAAAGTCATTTTTAAAAACCACAAAAGAACATATCCAAAATATAGCACACCCATCCAACAAAAAGGGGAGAAAGATAAAATCATGCACGCATAATATCTAAGCAATATCTAGGCGAAAAGCTGAAGCTTTGGGGCATCTTTTTGGGGTGGATATTGCTGTGTGCAAGTAACACAAGATTGGATCAGGCTTACGGCAGAGATGCACATCACGTACGAGAGAAATGCTCATGAAAAGAAAGCTCCCGAGGTTGATTGGCAGGGCTAGCTAAGCTTGGAACTGAAAGAGCACTTGTTAAAACTTTTAAGCCGTATATCTTGTTATCTGATCTGAGAGTGTAAAATACCGTCTCTAACTTTTTTATAGTTCCGGTACGTGGATCGCTAAAGGTCAATTGTAGTAAAAAGTGTACTGAGTTTAGTTGTATCGATCAAAATTACATACAACTATTTTTTTATATGTACTATCTCTCACGAATAATTAGAATTTTAAATTTTAAATTATAAACTATAAGCGGCGGTTAAAAGAACTCGCCCACATTTTGCTTGACGAGCAACGGCTTAACAAAAGCTTATCCACAAGGTGGTACAATGCCAGCTGCACTCTGGTCTTTGAGTAATCATCAAAGAAACACCCTGCGTGGCTTCGGTGCCGGCTACGAGGCACTTCAGAACCATTGAAAGCTGCCGAAATGCTACGAGACAGTTTTTTTAAAAATAATTTATCGATATTTAGTTCGTTCGTATAATCGCTAGAGTAAAAAATCATCGGCTATAGCTAAAAAGAGCAACAAGAAGCAGAGCAATGTGTAGTTATCCATTTCTGCAGAAATCAGAGGGGAAAAAGGGCTCTGTTCTTTTCAGCTTCTAAAAGCTGCTTTTCGGCTTTTCTACAGTAACTAGCTTCTAAATAGAGTATTTTTTTCAAGATAGGGTCTACTAGTTAATTGTATTACATACTTTACTGACTTCATTTATATCAGCAAAAACCGCACGTGAATTTCTGTTACTCTGTAATTTCTCATACAAACAGTCCAAAAGTCACAAGCCGCAACCAAAAGCCACAAGTCGCAGCCAAAAAGAACAGGCCCGGAGATTGGAAGGAGCTTTTCGGAGCTGAGGTGTAAGGCCTGTCAGCTTGCCCCAATTAGCACTTCTCTTCCCTGCCTTGTGTGCAAAATTATTTGTTTTCTTAGAAGAAAAGGTGCAGAATTAACTGTGATCATCGTGCAATTCCCACTCAGCTTTGCCTCTCCCGACTTTTGTTTGAAGTTTGCACATGTGAATGGCACGGTGGATAGAGAGGATTTGCTACTGCTTTCCTTCTCCGTATGGCCATGCATGTCCCAATGTTCAGTCTACAGGAGGAAGCGGTTCTTTGCTCGGGACATGTTCCTAGGGTTTTTATATGTTTGGTTGCTCTTCCAATCTTGCTAGGGTCATACATCCCGTTCTTTTCAGGTTATAGCTTCTCGCTTTCTTTACAAATAAACGAAACAACTTATTTGCTATCGTTTCAAACCAGCTTATCGGGATAATTTTTTAAAAACGGTTTATCGACTTTCAATTAGTTCGTATGAGCGCTCGTATTAGAACCAAAAGTCATAAGACACCGTTGAAAAGAACACACAACGACGCACCACAACTGTTATTTCGAACCAAACGTTGGAGCAGCATCATATCATGTTGCAAATAATGCATAAAAAATAAAGACAAGAGACACGGATTTTTACGTGGAAAACCCTTGCGGGAAAAAACCACGGACGCTCGAAGGCAAATCACTATAATGAGGAGAGCTTACAATGGAGCGCTTGCTCTTCCTATGGGATACTAGGGGTATATATATAGTATGAGGGAAAAGAGTCCCACACTGAGAGAAAACTGAATCAGAATCGGTTGCTACAGATTGACACCACATCTGATACAACATGTGTATGCACCTGCCATACCACGTCTGGCATGAGACGTTGAAGTGTCCTACACGATCACAGTACGAATTCGAATCAACTTTAATAATATCCACCTTGAGCCAAATTCCCTCCAGTAGTTAAACAATATGATAGATTCATCCAACAAATTAACATGCATACCTTGAGCGCCGAAAGTCCAAAGAACTAGTGAGTAATACCAACTAAGTCTGAGCATAGCTCAAACTTAGATGTAGGAACTGGCTTTGTCAACATATCAGCTGGATTATCATGAGTACTTATCTTGCTGACTTTAATATCACCTTGAGTAATGACACCTCGAATGTAGTGATACCTGATATCAATGTGCTTTGTTCTCTTATGCAACATTTGATCTTTTGCAAGGCAAATAGCACTATCACAAAATATTGTAGTGCAAGATGTACTTCCACAAAGCTCAGTGAATAAACCTCTTAGCCAAATGCCTTCTTTGCAAGCTTCAAAAATAGCCATATACTCAGCTTCCATAGTAGACAAGGCAACGGTAGCTTGCAAACTTGCTTTCTAGCTAACGGCACACCCTCCAACAGTGAACACATAACCAGTGAGAGATCTTCTTTTATCCAAATCTCCAGCAAAATCAGAATCCACATAACCAACGAGTCCATCTCTAGTCCTCCCAAATTGTAAATAAGTATTAGACGTGCCCCGCAAATATCTGAAAATCCATTGAACTGCTTTCCAATACTCTTTTTTAGGATTAGCCATGTATCTACTAACCACACTTAATGATTGAGATAAATCGGGGCGAGAATATAACATAGCATACATAAGTGAACCAACTGCATTCACATATGGAACTCTAGACATGTACTCAATTTCATCATTTGATTGTAGACATAAAGCTGAAGAAAGTCTGAAATGTGCAGCTAAGGGAGTACTCACAGGTTTGGCCTTATGCATGTTGAAATGACGAAGAACTTTATCAATATATCATTTTTGACTTAGATATAATTTGCCAAACTGTCTGCCTCTAATGATTTCTATACCAAAAATCTTCTTTGCTGCACCGAAATCTTTCAATTTAAATTCACTATTTAATTGTGCCTTCAACTTTGAAATTTCAGCCTTGTCTTTTGCAGCAATCAACATATCGTCAATATATAGGAGCAAGTAAATAACTGAACCATTAACAGTCTTCAAGTAAACAAACCAATGTCATGGCACATAAATTTTATAACAGTGGCTACAACCATGATTCAGTATCTAATTAAGTCAAAATTAATTATTTGATCACATGTGATGATAAACCCAACGTAACTATAAGCATGGCTAAGCAATTTAAACATTCAACCCATGTGATACCTAGTATTGCATCACTAGATAGTTACCTATCCTATGGTGACAATGAAATTATGGCATTCAAATTATCAAGGTGGAATTACTCAATTTGGACAATAGCTACCAAGTACAAAGGTTTGTAATAAAATAGCAATGCATGATAATTTAAAATAAAATAATAAATAAATAGATTTAAAAACTAGGTTCAACATGATCAAAGGACACGACTTACCTTGGCTTTGCTTAGTTAATGGCTCTTGATCTTCAAACCTTACTTCAGCTCATTCGAAAGCGTGATCTAACGAGAGAGAAAACAAAATGAAGCACAAAATAAAATCAAACAAAATTCAAATAAACTCCAAAACCTTCAAAGCTAGAACCAAAAGGTAGAGCTCAATTTTAGATGAATTTAGAAAAAAGAATTGGGTCAGTCGAAGCTAAAACGAAGGAGAACAGACTCTCAGAAGATTTAAATCTAAAGAAAATACTGGAAATGCGGAAATTCTACTGTGTTGTGGACTCGGTGCATGGGATGATTGGTCTACAGTGAAATCGGTGTATGGAATAGAGCACGGCGACTGGCTTGCTGATGTGGCAGCAAAGGCTGACATAGACAGCTTGCGTGGCTTGCTGACTCGGCTTGGCTCATGGGTCTACGGAACAATGCCTGCTGACATGTGGGGCTTGGCTATCAGGATAACGACGCACGATGGTCTCGGTCTACACAGAAGTTGAAGCATCGGCCGAGCGAGTGCAAGGTGACACGGCGGCGCGAGGTGTGCACGCGGTCCAAGGGGAGCGTGGCTGACGGCGACTAGCCGGACAGGAGCGGCGGACGGTGGAGACTCACCAGTGATGAGGGAGTGTTGACCGAAGACGACGGCGAAGCGAATGGGATGGAGGCGACGATGTCGGACAGCTCACCGACGAACTCGACTTGAATGACGGTGGTGCACAACGAGGATCAACGAGAGCAGTGGCTGCGGGATGAGGAAAACGACGAGGCGGCTTGGGGATTTATAGGCGTGGACGCCGAGGTTGGGTTGGGCGCGGATGCTAAGTCCAAGGCGAAGACGACGCTCGAGTCCAGATCATTATTGACGCGAACGTCAAGGCAGACTCCTATATTTCATGTAATAAAATTTCCTCAGACACCTAGTGCCATGTATGCCAATTAGGCCGACATGTGCGCCTCCCCTTGTCTACTTCATGCACTCGCACTAATAAAGCTTTTGATTTAATACATTGTGATCTTTGGACCTCGCTCGTTCCTAGTATTTTCGGTTACAAGTATTATCTCGTTGTCCTTGACGATTTTACACACTACTTATGGGTATTTCCCCTTCATCTTAAATCTGATGTTTTCACCATTCTTCACAATTTCTTTGCCTATATCGATACTCAATTCTCCTCGTTCGTTCGCGCCATCCAGTGCGACAATGGTGGTGAATTTGACAACACTTCCATGTCCCACCACCTCCTCTCCCATGGCATTGCACTCCACATGTCGCGCCCACACACCTCCCAACAAAACGGTAAGCGGAACGCATTATCCGCTCTACCAACGACATTCTCCGCTCTCTTCTATTTCAAGCGAGCATACCACCTTCTTATTGGGTCAAAGCTCTCCACACCGCCACATAACTTCTCAACCTCTACCCCACTAAAACACTCAATTTCAGCATCCCCTATCGAGCTCTTTTTAGTTCACCTCCCGGCTGTAGGCGTAACCTTAATCTCTCAGCCACCGCTGCGCACAAACTAGCGCCATGCTCACGCCTTGTGCCTTTCTTAGCTTTCTCAGCTATCCTGAACACCATAGGGGTATCGTTGCCTCGAGCTCTCTACAAATCGCATCATCATTTCTCATCATATCATCTTTGACAAATATTCCTTTCCTTTTTTCGAGCAACCTAACCCACCGATACCCTCTGACTTTGACTTCCTTTTAGTCGTCGCTCACACATCACCTCGCAGTACACCGACGTCTTCACAAGGGCCTTCCCACGACCATCTTCAAGGAGTTTTGTTCCAGCTTGAACATCCACCCTGCTCCCATTTCAACTACACCAAGGGGTGTTAGCCTGCCATACGTATGCATGTGATGTCTCGGTTCAACCACGAGATTAATTTGCATGTAACGCCTCGGTTCAACCAAGAGATTAATTCAAGTTGCTACATGTATTCATATTAGCAGTTACTGTATGTATTCACATTAGCATCACCATTGTATATATATCTTTGTACACCAATGAATTAGTCAAGTGCTTTAATTCTATTAGCCTTCAGTTTCCTCATACAACAACAAGAACACTTGAATCCCAAAGTGAAGCACAAAGCAGCAATCTGACACTGCATGATGTAATTTAATTAACCTGAACAAGGGGGGAGTAAAAGGCTGCAATGCCAAATATTAGGCAACAGGCTACTTGGCCAAAAATTATGCAGAGTTCTGAAAGAGTGAAAGTGAAAGATAACATAAAAAAAAACTTTTTACAACAGTTTGCATGAGTTACGACGCCTTACGGTCGAAAACAGGAGTGGCAAGTAGCAGCACTAGGTACATTCTTCTTAACAAGCTTAGCAAGCTAGATCAAAGTAATACTCCAAAGTTATATATTCAATTGCTCGTGTGGATCAATCAGAAATAAGATTTGGGAAGCTGCAGCACAAAGTACCCATTTTGCAGAAATTCCGCATCAATTTCACCAAGTTAAAGATGACATTTGTGCGAAGCCAACAGTCCTGATTCCCTGGTCCCCGCCTGCCTCCTCCACTAATTGCCAGTAGTAAAATGTTGTCGTCGTGTGACATGTTTGCCATAAATATAACATGGCTTTTGGATCCTGTTGCTTTGCCAGCGGCTAGCCTATTATCAAGTGTGTTATTAAGTCGTCGACTAATCGGCGACTAATCCACGACTAGTCGTCCAGTCGGTACATGACAGACGACTAGGGAGGCCGACTCGACTGGAGCGACTAGTCGAGCGGCTGGACGACTAGTCAGCGACTAATCACGACTAGCCAGCCATGTCTAGCCGCACGACTAGGAGCCGGCCCACTGGATCAGTAAATTTGAGACCCACTAGAGTGGCTCGGCCCGACCGAGACTTAATACTAGTGACTCAATAACCCTAGATCCTCATTGCACACCACATGCGCTATTTTGACTGTAGTATTAATATAATAATCCCAATTTGCTTCTTTATTATGATTATGATAATTATAGACTTGACTCTGGGGACTAGTCGACCAAGTCGCCCCCTTGGCGACTCGACTCGACTTTACGACTTAATAACCTTGTTATCAACAAGGTTGCTTCATCTTCCACATGGCCTAAATATGACCAGAACTCCATAAGCACCTAAAAGGGAACATTTGCCATCTTCTGGCATGTTTATTGTCTAGTAGACATGTGAAGGTTACAAATGGAGATAAGTCTATTTGGCAGTTCAGGGTCTGTGCACCGGTGCTAGTAGGCTAGACACATTGAAGGAAAGCATGATCCTTTTTTGTCCTTAGAGAATCAGCTTCGATTCTCATTTGGATTTCAAAAGAATTAGAGAATCAGCTTTGATTCTCATCTGGATTTCAAAAGGAAGTACTAACGAATTTATTTTTGAAATAACGCTAATGTAGTCCTAAAAATAGCACTAATGAACCACAAGCCCACCACTCAATATCTAACTCCATGATATAGTATGTTAACTAGTATGATCTGAAACGTTCATTTTGACAAACAAGAGTATACAGTAACTCAAAATCATAGGGCACACCATCGCCACTGACAAGGGGGGCAAAAATTAGGATTTTCTGCCAGTCTTACTGCTATACTTGGTTACTTTTAGAGTTCTTCACCAGCTTACAGTGAAAATTAGCACAACTGACAAGTTCCATTCTTTGCTCGTTTTCAAATTTCACTATCAAATACTCATGTCAATGCAAAAATCGATCAAAATCGGTGAAGATAATTTATGAGTCAAATAACTAGTCAGCAAAAGACTTGATGTGCAGTCCTTAAGGTGGACACCTGGGCAATTGAGCAAAAACCTTGAACAAAGATTTCTGCTACCTGCTGCAACTGTTTAGAACTTTAGATGGGGTGGGAATTCTACATGCCACTAATCTGTTAGATAATGACCCTATCATGCGTGTAACTTAATTATGCTAACTAGCATCAGTCAAAAGAATATGTGATAACTGATAACTAGCAAAGAACCTACAAAATTAGACCCCTCTCAAGAGGCTGATGCTTTTTTACTGCAAAAATCCAATAAAGGCAAGGTCTACTCCACAAAATTCATGTGGTGTCATGTCACAATCATCCAGTGGAAAGTGGAAACACCCAATGGTGCGTCCAAATAATACATTCAGGCATAAGCAGAAGTTTCAGGGTCTCCTTTGTCAAAGAGGAGGTAAGAAAGAAAGAAAGAAAGGAGAAAGCTGAGAGGAGTGAAAGAAGAGAGCATGGCATATCACATCGACCTCCAATATTCTGTTCCTGTTTTGTCAATTGGATGAGACCAACTAGCTGCCTAACCGCTACAGGTCCAGGCTACGCAAGCTCCAGGAGAGCCTCAGATCTATCTCATTCCTAAGTTAATCTGAACGAAGTAAATGTAGTGTAATTCTAGTAGAGCTCTAGCAGAGCCACTGGCCTGTCACCTGTGTCTATCAGTCGATGTTAATTGTGGGTAGCATGGCTGGACCATTCATATCCAACCAGCGTGCCTCCCTACTCTCATCCAATATACTTGATTAAGACATGATATGCTAACTAATTCGGTGCACATTAATAATACCTTGCTCACCGACTGTATCCGATGGCCTATAGTCTACAGCAACGTGCATGTAACTTAAGACAGCAAAGGAATTGAACTACCTATGGTTCTGTAACTTCTGTTGTACCACCAGCCTACCAGGGAACTTGTACGAATTGGCGACTTTGCAACTGGATAACCTTGGCATTTACCAAAAAAAAAAGGCACTTTACAAGGTAAACACTGACAGGTACTAAATTGTTGAGCATAGTTAATTGTTCAGTCTAAGGCATTAATCCAGAAACCAACAAAGGAAAAAAAAGATTATGTCATACAAGAATTACTTTCTGATTAGTGATACAAAGAACGGCTAGCTACCCTATCAACGATTCATATGCATACATTGTACATTACCTATCTTTACAATGCCGAACTGCAGTTGGTATATGGTTTAATACGGGCCCTGAAATTCTCTTCAAATGAAATGCATTGAGTCGTTTAGGGACTGACCACTCAGCGACTGGCCACCGTTCGATGAGCTCGGGTGATGGCTTGGATGGCGATGCTGAGCCTGGTGGCTGCCTAAATAAGGTATCTGCTGCTGCTGCTGCTGTTCAGAGAAATAGGATGGAATCTGCTGCTGGAGTCCGCCATTGAAGGGATTCCTGTTCATGCTTGGAGCTTGCCCTGCAGCTATCTTAAGCCGCTGGACTTCTTCTCGCAGGGCTTCATTCAGAGCTGCATTTGGTAGAAAGGAAATATTTCAATCTGTTGATTCCTGAACTAGGAAAACAATGTTCAATTTGGCTTTACTAGCGGGGCATCGAATTTGTCAATAGATTCAGACACCTTGTAGCAGACAAACTTCAAGTCTTTCAGAGCATTCAAATAATGACTATTGGAAGAACTGAAGAAGTTCCAAAGGAAGATCAGAGCGTACCATCCCGTAGTTTAGCTTGCTCTTCCATGGATTGCAACCGGAGTTTGAGCTCTCTATTCTCAGCAGTTAAGCCAGAAGTATCCCTCTGGGTTTCAAGTAAATTGCAATAAATCAGATAAGAGAAGATGTGTTGAACAAAAGAAACAAAATTAGATCACCATAATGGCATATTCACAAACTAAAACAAAATAAACTGTTGGCTTACAGGCTTGGCTAGCAATCATCTATCAAATATTATCAGTGGCATTCACAAGGGGGGTTGTGTGCTAGCATGGTCCAAAAATCAATAAACTATGGAACACACATACCATGCAAACGCTACATACAGTTAAAATTTACTATGAGACTCTGCAGACAGTAGTTACAAGGGGGGTTGTGTGCTAGCATGGTCCAAAAATCAATAAACTATGGAACACACATACCATGCAAACGCTACATACAGTTAAAATTTACTATGAGCAACGGTATACTCTGCAGACAGTAGTTAACAGCATTAGGTCCAACAACGATGTACTCCACAACAATAAAAGCAGTACTTCAGTTGTCTCAATCTCATCAAATAAATTGAAGAATGAACCGACAAAATCATCTGAATGTATCCAAGATTCAAAGATCACACACTAACCACTGATATTAATTCATTACTCGATATACAGAAAGCCAGCACAATGTCTGTACTATTGTGACAATTCATCTATTATCAGTTTATCACAGAGGTCTTATCAATACTGGTAGAATGCTTATGCGAAGTTCAAAAGGCACATGACAAGTATGTCCATAACCAACAAGAATTAACTCTAGATAACACAGCTTCATTTTTCTCATTTCTTTTTCAGAGCATAATGTTACTCCAAGGCAAGGTTCCAAAACCCGAAACCGGGGGGAATACCGCCGGACGGCCGGTAACCAGAAAAACCGGCCAATTACTGCCCAAAAACCGGAGAAAAACCGCTAAAAACCGGAAAAACTGCTAAAAACCGGTTTTCATATTTGAAATTGGAAATTCCTAACAATTCATGGCAAAAAGCATGAAATCAAGCACAGGAGGTGTATGCATCTTCCTAATACATTCCATTAATGTTAAATAATATAAACATCATTAGAAAAACTAACTTTTATATTCAAAAATTGGAAATTCCTACTACATTCATAGCAAAAAGCATGAAGTCAAGCACGGAAGATGCATGCATCTTCCTAATACATTCCATTAGTGCTAAACAATGCGAACATCATTAGAGAAACTAACTTTTACATTCAAAATTTCAAATTTGAATTAAATAAAAAACCGCCGGTTTTTATTCTACCAGTTGCCACCAGTAGAACCGGTTACCGCCGGGATTTCGAACCCTGCTCCAGGGATTATAGGTTGATTGTCCTAGCCTAACCAAATGGTAGAGTACTAGCCAAGTTTCCTTGAGAGAGAGATATCTTAGGTTACTATCTGTGACCAATTAATCTTCAGCCAAACACTACCCATCTGATTCCATCCGCTTTATTCAGACCATACTCTGAAATGGCACATCGCTAGCCCCATTTGTGGTGAGTGATCTATCAAGCTCCAGACATCCGCTTTACTTCAAAAACTACTAGGTGCATTGATTCCTACTAAGTGTCATGTCAACTACAAGAACCGATGCAGAAAGGTATTAAATAAACAATAAAAAAGCTTGTGCTCTTTTAAATGAAAATGTATAACCCATCTGATTCCATCCACTTCATTCAAATCATACTCTGAGATGGCACATCGCTAGCCCCATTTGTGGTGAGCGATCCATCAAGCTCCAAACATCTACTTTACCTCAAAAACTACTAGGAGCATCGATTCCTACTCTAAGTGTCACGTCAACTACAAGAACCAAGGAAGAAAGGTATTAAACAAACAACAAAAATGCCTGTGTTCTTTTAAATGAAAATGTACACATATACGGTTTACTCATGCGAAGGCAAATCCAGCTCATCCCATCCCCTGGTGCCCCCATACTCTTATACTCCCCACCCTAACACACCATGCAAATTGCCATGAAAACTTCCAGAAAAGATTTGAGAATGTTGATACAAATTCGATTTATCATGCCTTTCTCATTTTCCATGTTTAGATCACATGTTTTCTAGAACCACATATATCATTGCAGCTAGCGATATGACACATTCAGGTGCTAGCTGCGTACGATGCCATATGGAACATCAGCTCAAATGCAATAAAAAAATGCTTAGCTATATTTCTGGTTTCTAAAGTAATGTACAGGAGAGATGATTGGTGATTAGAAATTCAGAACTTTTCGCTGCACTTGCTCAGCTCTGAAACCACATGGCGCTTATTTCCTACAATTTCGTCATAAAAAGACCATTCTTCAGTTTGAAGTTCTTACAGGAAGATGTTCTCCATAAAAAAAATCAGCTACACTACCAATATCAACACCTGTTTTGTGTCGTACTAACAGACTCATATACTGTTAGTATTTGATTTTCAATGTAGTACGTTATACTCTAGCAGAAATGCCAATAATAAAGCTAGTCCATAACAGAACAGTACAAACAAATGTAAATTCTTAAGCAACGCAAAAGCCACACAATACTATATGGGTCATTTCCACACAATTCCCTCAACAAAACTACAAATATGGATCAATTCTCATGCAGTTATCATATTAACATAAACCAGCCCATTTTGAGTCCTCACAATTATCAGTAACTCCAGAAGTGCAAAGGCCTGAACTAAGCAGCCTCAACTTCAAGGAAAAGGATTAGATGCAACAACATGATGTACACAACCAAAACTACCATGCAAATTGCCATGAAAACTTCCAGAAAAGATTTGAGAATGTTGATACAAATTGATTTATCATGCCTTTCTCATTTTCCATGTTTAGATCACATGTTTTCTAGAACCACATATATCATTGCAGCTAGCGATATGACACATTCAGGTGCTAGCTGCGACGATGCCATATGGAACATCAGCTCAAATGCAATAAAAAATGCTTAGCTATATTTCTGGTTTCTAAAGTAATGTACAGGAGAGATGATTGGTGATTAGAAATTCAGAACTTTTCGCTGCACTTGCTCAGCTCTGAAACCACATGGCGCTTATTTCCTACAATTTCGTCATAAAAAGACCATTCTTCAGTTTGAAGTTCTTACAGGAAGATGTTCTCCATAAAAAAAATCAGCTACACTACCAATATCAACACCTGTTTTGTGTCGTACTAACAGACTCATATACTGTTAGTATTTGATTTTCAATGTAGTACGTTATACTCTAGCAGAAATGCCAATAATAAAGCTAGTCCATAACAGAACAGTACAAACAAATGTAAATTCTTAAGCAACGCAAAAGCCACACAATACTATATGGGTCATTTCCACACAATTCCCTCAACAAAACTACAAATATGGATCAATTCTCATGCAGTTATCATATTAACATAAACCAGCCCATTTTGAGTCCTCACAATTATCAGTAACTCCAGAAGTGCAAAGGCCTGAACTAAGCAGCCTCAACTTCAAGGAAAAGGATTAGATGCAACAACATGATGTACACAACCAAAACTAGGCCCGCTCCAAATAGCTTCAGCTTTTTGGCTTCGGCTTATGACTTTAGTTGTGGCTTATGACTTTTAGACTGATCATAAGAGAGTACGGAGTAACAGAAACTTCCGTGCGGTTTTGGCCGATATAAATGAAGTTATTATAGTATGTACTATAATCAACTTGTAAATCACATCTTGAAAAGACACTACATTTAAAAACTAGTTACAGTAGAAAAGTAAAAAACAGCTTTTAGAAGCTGAAAAGAAAAGACCCTCTAATTTATGGCTTTAGCTGTTGGCTTTTGGCTGAATTTGCATTATCACTACCGTTAGCTTTTCTGAGTTATTCAATAAAAAAAAGAACAGAACACGACAAGCTTTCAAACATTTAGGTTTCGTATAAGCTACTCTACTATGGTCATAATACATGTCAAACATAACAACTGGCCACCGATTAATGAATTTAGCTGATTAGATAAATATAAGCTCATTTCGCACTTCTGAATAAAAAAAACATACCTGGAGAAGCGTGAGCTGTGCTGACAGTGTAGTGGCCTCCGTCTGCAGTGTCTGGACCTTCCTCTCCAGCTCACTAGCGTGCTTGATCTTCCTCTCCTTCGACCTCGCCGCCGACTGCCTGTTGGCCAGAATCCTACACACAGGCACCACCACAAACTTTAACCTAAATAAACAAATATAATACACCTCCAAATTAACACAAGAAACCCTAAAAGCTCGCAATTATCAGTACTAAGACAAGGCAGATAGCAGAGATCTCAAAACAGATGTCACACCACCAACACTAGCAGGAATCGCTATTAACTCTAACATACATGATTCACGAGACAAATTACGAGATTAGATGACAATACACCTCCTACCGGATCTTGAAAGCAGAAAAAAAAAGGAAAAATTGCTCCCTTGCCCCAAAGTTTAATGGCGTTTGCTCAAATGCCCCATGATGTCTCACTGACATGCGGGTCCAGGGCCCACATGTCAGTGAGACATCACGCATTCGAGCAACGCTATTAAACTGAAAACACATGAGCAAATCCCCAAAAAAAAAACGACTGATAAAAGGAGAGCAGCGGAAGACTGCCTCACCTCTTTGCGCGCTTGGGGTCGATAAGCGCGAGCTCGGCAAGCCTCTCAGCAGGCATGGCCTTCTTGGCGTAGTCCGGCAGCCCGCTCGACAGCACCGACTCGCCTTCGTACGGCGAATTGACCCCGCCCATCGACTCGTTCCTCTGATGCACACCTCCCCCGCTTCCTCCGCCCTGCAGGGCGAGGCCCTCGAAGAAGGCCGCGTCGAGGGAGAGGCTCCTCATGTGGGCCCCGCCCGGGGGCAGGGGCGCCGGCGCCGGGGACGCAGCGGGCGCCATGGGTGGCGGCGGACGGGGAGTGGGGTCGGAGGCCGCCGGGGAGTCGTCGGAGAGGGAGGGGAAGTCGAGGTCGGAGAAGGAGAAGTCCCCGTCGGGGTCGAGGAGGAGGTCGGCGTCGGGGAGGCGTAGGAACGTCTCCGAGTGGGCCCGCCGGTGGTGCCCACGTCCGCCGCCTCCGCCAGAGGCCGGCGCAGGCGCCAGGATTGGGAAGCGCAGGTCCATGGCTGTCGACCCCGGCGGCGAGGTATCTAGCCCGCCGCGGTGGTGGCGGCGGCGCGGTGCGTGGACTCGCGCGCGGTGTGGGTGAGAGCGAGCGAGCGAGCGAGCGAGCTCGGGGGTATCGAGTCCGAGGGATACGTGTGAGTAGAAGGGCGTGCTGCCGTCCGCCCCCGCGTGGTCCCGGTGCACGGAGTTAACGAAACGTGGCGCGAATCTCGAAGTAGGATGGACGGGTTAGGCGTGGCTTGGTTGGTGAGGAGGGTGTAGGGGGGATGAGAATCTTTGCACGAAAGTGCGTGGACTCGGTGTATGGATCTTGACGTTCGAGGTGGGCTGGGAGTTGGAACAGGGTGCGATTGCGCGGTACTGCGTGGGCTCGGTGTACAACGTAGGGACGGGAGGGTACGAAGGTAATTTTGCGGTCCGGAGGGAGGAAGGAATCCCGCGTTGGTGGAGCAGTGGACGCGGGCCCGGCTGACTATTTGCCGGTGGCCTCCGGGTGACATGCGGGTCCAGACTCATGCGGCCCACCGGTCAGTGTAGTGGGGCGATTATCGACGATCGTAAAGTAGGCTTCATGTGGCTGTACCTTTTGTCGGACAATCTGCGTAAAGCTAGTAAAGATGCCTTTTTTTTTTGCTTGATAGTATTTGTGCGCCAAAAAAACCTTGCTTTAGTGTGTGTTTGGCTGAGCGAATCAAGATGGATAGGATAGAATGGTACCTGACAGATGAGATAATTCTGGAAAAGATGGTTATATAAGATTCAGAAGGTCAATTAGAGAGGATTGAATATGTAGTTTTAAAATTTTTTCTTTTATTAATTATTTAGCTAAAATCAAGTTTATAATGTAGAAGTTTAATTCAATTTGATTTAATACAAATAAGGCTAAATCAACTAGGTTCATCTAAGTACATAAACACCCTAAGTCTATGTCAAGATTTTGCAAATGAAATGGTTCAGCATCTCATGGGAATATTATTAGAATATGTACCACTCCATCAAAAACAAGTTGGTTCCATTCACCCAACTAAACACATGGACATAGGCATATCTAGAACATTTCGTACAAGTATGCCCATGCTTAGCACCTATGTCAAATTATCTGGAAAAACATTTTTTATTTTTTTATTCAATAATATAGCAATCGTCTAACACTATAACAATGAACATGTTTTGGGATTGCCGATGGAGAGAGAACGTTGTTTCGATTGCCTCATGGCCCATTCATTTTGGCTTTTAGTTTTGGTTTATAAATAATAACAGCTTGTAGAGGGAGAGACACCGGCGTGCGATTTTGTCCGATATAAATAAAGTCACTACAATATATACTACAATTGACTAGTAGACCTCATCTTGAAAAGACACTCCGTTTGAAAGCTGGTTACTATAGAAAAAGCTATTTAATATAGAAAAATAGTTTTTAGAAACCAATATGAGCAGAGCCTCACTTTCATGAAAAGGCAAGGTGAAAGAAGAGGAGATTGTGATGGCAAAAAAAAGGAGGAGGCGAGGTGAAAGAAGAGGAGATTGCGATCGCAAAAAAAGGGGGAGATTGTTGTTCATTGTTGCCATAGCATTTTTTGGCCAGCAAAGGAAAAGCGCTGGCAGGCAATTACCATCAATCGCCATCTTGGCTTCTCCTCAAAAATTCTCTCTCCCCTCACATCAGAAGAAAATCGCCATCTGTGATGATCTCAGAGGGCACTTGAGCCAATCCTTCGTTTTGGCCTGTCAATTTTTATTACAATGCAAAATTATGAGTGAGCTTTAAGGGCATCTATAGTGTATATAACCCAAGAGGTCTTAAGGTGGGTCCTATCTAAACCTTAAGGCCAACGTCAGAATGTATATAACCCACTGGCCTTAAGATGGTCCCACTTGTCGATAAAGAAAAATGTATTTTAATGCTTATGGCCAGGTCTTTAGCTTGAGGACTGGTCTTAAGGTTTTTTTGCTTATGGTTTGCTTAAGGTCGTCTCTGTAATGTATAAGGTCGACCTTAAGGTGGTTTAAGACCCTCTGTTTTTATACACTGTGGATGCCCTAAGACCATTGTTGAATGTTGAGTCCCAAGAAAAAATGTTGCACGTGCAAATTATTGGTGACTAGGCATTTGATTTTACTTTGATTTTTATTTGTCCTTGTGTGTGAGAGAGAGTGATTTGAACCTGATAGAATTGCCTTGTGTGACTAAGGGTCACTCCATATAGCTTATGGCCACGGTTTTTGGGTGCGGTTTTTGATATTGGTTGAAACTACGTTACATTAAACAATTATAAAATAATAATATCCTCTCTCAACCGTACTATCTTCTATTTAGTTATTTAATACTCATATGAATTGTTTAATGGTTTGAATCGACTCATAAGTAGAGTCCGGTTCCATATATTTTTTGTTGGAATCGACCTCTCTAATATATTAAATCGATTCAATGCCTTCCCTCTTATCATTTGAACCGGCTAAAATATAACATTAGAGATGGTCTAATATTTTCTGTTCTAATTGAGTCACTGTTTTCTGTGCATCAATTAATTTCGTAATTTAATGTAATAAAGTTCAAATAAGAATTACCCAGTACTTTACTGCTGGGTTAGAACTAAGGGGTGAAAATGTGGACTAGATCAAGAAGGTGGTACCGCAGGAGCCCCACAGGAATTTAGTAGGAAAAACAATTCCTATAGAATTCATGCGTACCAAATAGGAAAAGTATTTTCCAAGACAAATATAAGAAAAACGATTATCTGAGTTTTATTTATGATTGTGGCATGCATACATAATAGATATATTATAAGTTGCTTATATTTTTCTGAAAAGGTTATGAGGTGAATTTATAATTTATACACATTGATTTTTACTCGCATGATATTTGCTAAAGTTGTTACATGCTCTTATTTTTGGCATTTTGCAGACGAATTTATGTGAAGTGTGTGGCGGTGTTAGGTGGAAGGGTCTTTTGATGTTATGCAACAAGTGCAAAAATACTTATGTGCATCGGTATAATACCTATATTATAGCCGGAGACTCTCCGGCCGCTCGTGCCCTCCACGTTACCTTCTTTGCAAAAAAGTCTATATATTTTTTGAAATTACGTAAAGGTCCTCCGTTCTCACAAAAAGGTCCCTACCAGTTTTTTTTGCGAAAACACCCCTCCGCTTCACCAAAATTATGTATCCTTTATTGGATAGCACCCCACGATTTTTCAAAATTACATACGGGTCCTCGTTTAGTTACGTATAGGTCTTTAGAGATTCTCGGTTTTTTTTGCGAAAAAGACATTTGGTTTTCTCGAAATTACGCGCATGTCCTCGATTTTTTTTAAGAAACTCCTCACAAATTATCGTCTCTTTTGATTCGGTCCACACGGTAGCTAGCGCGGCGTGCCACCGCGCTTACGCAGCTAGTGTTTCTCTATTATCTAACATATTCCCTCCATTCCTTTATAAATTATGCTCTAGAATCCATGTAGTCCATTTTCTAAAATTTGACCAACAATGTATTAAATAGAAGTATCTAGATTGGTTATATGAAAATGACTCCCTTTAGTCATAAATATATATCGTTTTAGACATCGACACAATCTCTAAAACGCAAATTTGACAACTAATTTATATTAAAATATATTTATAAAATCCAATAAAATTATAATAGTATCAAAGTACTTGTTGTAGCATGCACTAAAACAGTAGGTACTGATACCTGTTTCTATGGAGGATACAGATTAGCTAGGAAGAGAGAGCTAATGGGTAGCCCAAAATGAGTGGGTCTAGTCATCTTGTACCTCTCTTGAATGTTTATGTACATAAATGAGGTAGGATGAAAAATTACTATCATACCCCTTAATAATTACAAAAAGTGAGAATAAATTAGTATATTCCGTTCTATACACGTCCTAAGTGGTACCCGAACGATTTTGGTGTTGAGGTAAACAAAGTCCACATTCCAGGTTTTCCTAAGAGTGTAAAAATGTAGTCATCCGTCTCAATATTTCTTTGTAAACCCTATCATACAAAAAATTTCTTTGTAAACATAACAAGTTCGTAATCCAACGGTCAACGCACTATGTACGCAAAAATCCAGTCAAGGAGGGATGCTCATTAGAGCTAAGCTCTATGAGTTTATTTAGGGCCTGTTCTTTATGGTTGTAGCTTATGGCTTTTGATTGAATTTTTTTAATTTTAGCTGTTTGCGACAGAGATTATATAGAGAGAGATACTCGCTTATAATTGTGGATGGTACAGATGTTGGGCTTTTAACGTGTACTACAATTAACTTGTAGACCCCGTCTTGAAAAAATACTCCGTTTGAGAGCTAGATACTATAGCAAAAGCCAAAAAACCGATTTTTAAAGCAAAAAAGAACAGGACATTAACACCGTTGAGGTTTTTTATTTTTTAATCGTAGCTATCGTTAGTTTTTCAATATAATTAAATTAAAAAATATTATATCATCTTAGATAATGTAACGAAATAAGAAGTAAAAATTAGCAAAAAAAAGCTCTAAAAACTAAAAAAATTAAAAAATGAAATTAAGAAGTTAGTAGTCCGAGGAGCTAGCCGAAGCTGCAATGACACCCTCAATGTTATTAGATAACGGTCCTGAGAGGCAAAACCCAACAAAATACTAGATTCGTCAACAGAATATTATACTTTGCCGGTGATTTAGCAACAGAATATTTGCCTCACGATCACCAGCCAGATCTCCTTTTACACTTGGAACAAGACCAAAAAAACAAAAAGAAGTTTAATCTTTTAGCGTCGAAAAAAATTTGGCAGTCACCGAAAGGAATGAAAGACTAAATTTCGTTCAAAAATTTGGACGAAAATTTTAAATTTTTCTGATGAAATTTAATCAAATTTTAGATAAAATTTAAATAGGGATAATTTGGCCAAAATTTGATGAATTCTTGCGCTTTCGGGGTAACGCAAGAGCCGAAATTTCGTTATTTCGGCGAAATTTCGTCCGAAAGATTGAACCCTGCCTCTCTGACAGCAGGTGGGCCCCGCCGCTCGCCCGTACGCCGCCGCGACACCTCTCTCAAACTCCTCTCCTCTCCTCCCTCTTTCCGATCTGGATTTGGATATGGAATCTGGTCGCTATAAATTTGCCGCTGGGTGCTTCTCCTCCGTGGGAAGCAGTTGATAATCATTGTGGATTGGCTGGCTGGCTAGCGGAGAGGGAGGGAGGGATGGATCCCGTGGAGGCGGAGGAGCAGCAGACGGAGCCGCCGGACGAGGAGGGCTGCGCCGAGACCGACCCCACCGGCCGCTTCATCCGGGTACGATCGATTCGACCGGGTTCCTCCTTGTTCTTCCCATCGCATCCTCTGCGATTAGATCTTGTTCTGTTTAGATTTACGTGCGTCTTCTTGGCTCTGTTCTTCTGCTCGGCACGTTTGCAAGTTGCTCTTTAGATTTCTTCTAATCTACATGTTCTTCTGTTTTTCGGTTTGCTGCTTGTGCAGTATGATGAGATCGTGGGATCAGGGGCCGTCAAGATAGTGTATGCTTCGATCATTCTCATCTGCTGTTTTCATTCTCTCTCTCTCTCTGGATTGCAGTTTAACGCGTGATTCGTGGTACGATTCGGTATTTTAGTTAGTGTAGATTGAACCCTACCGGAAAAAAACGTGATTTTTCTATAACTAGATGTTATTTTTAGTCAAATAACATATTTTTCCGTACTGACGGAACACGATTGTTCATCTTGTTTTCCTTATCGTGATTTGGTGAATAGCTACAAAGCCTTCGATAAGCTGGAGGGTGTTGAGGTGGCATGGAGCCAAGCACGGATTGACGACTCCGTCATGGGGTCGTCGAAGAAGATGGATCAACTGAATACGGAGATCCTACTGTTGAAGACACTCAAGCACAAGAACATTGAGAAGTTGTTTGCCTCTTGGATTGATGAGGATAATAAGACAGTTAACATCATCACCGAGTTCTTCACATCCGGTAGCTTGAGGCAGTATGTCCCTTTTCTTTAGCACAACTCTGCTCTAACTATGCTGATTGCTCTTTTTATCGAGGGAGTCTTAATACAGCTTTGCCTGATTTTCATTATGGATCCCTTATCTGTTAACAACTTGATGTTTTTTATTGGATTAGTGCTACCTTAACTATGTTAGATTGCCAATGTGCAAACAAAGTTTTGAGTGTGGCTGTCCACAATACTTAAAAGTATCCAGAAACTTTAACATATAGTTCTCTTTTCACCGTTTCATTCAGCGTACAGGACATTTACTTAAATGGTTCAGACCCTTTCGATCTTGAAATTTAAATTGAGTATTGCTTTATTTTCCCCCTTATGAACTGCGAAATGACCTCTTCGATGTTATGATATAATTAGGTATCGTTACAAGCACAAGAAAGTGGGTACACAGGCTATGAGACGATGGGCAATACAGATATTGACAGGGCTAGAATATCTGCACAGTCAGAAGCCAGCGATTATACACAGGGACTTAAAGTGTGACAATATATTCATAAATGGAAATCATGGAAAAGTGAAAATTGGTGATTTTGGTTTGGCAACGTTTATGCAGCAACAGAAAGCGCAAAGTATAGAAGGTAGCGATCTCTTCTTTGCATCGGTCTTATTACGATGTCTTGTATTTTTCTAACAGCTACACATCTTTCGAAATAGACCTATTCTATATACTATGCATGTCTACTTTGAAGGATACGATATGAGCGCATCTTACTTTATTCTGAAAGATGTTCTTTTCAGGTAGGTACGTACTAACAACAATTGTATTGTATCATCAAAATGCAGGCACCTTAGAATTTATGGCACCAGAGCTCTTCACCGGGGATTACAATGAGTTAGTAGATGTATATTCATTTGGACTGTGCATGCTTGAAATGGTGACATGTGAATATCCATACAGTGAATGTCAAAGCAAGGCCCATATATACAAGAAAATTTCTCAAGTAAGCGCGTTATGATCAACAAATCACCATGCTCCTTTATAGACTATAGTAGCAAACATCAACTTATATTTGTTTGAATGGCCCTTTTGTTGTAGGGTAAAAAACCAGCCGCTCTCTCCAAAATTAAAGATGCCGAAGTAAGATCTTTCATAGAAAACTGTTTAGCTCCATTAGCTGAAAGACTGCCTGCGAGTGAGCTTTTGAAAAGCTCCTTCCTCCAGAATGATGGGTCTATCTCAATGCCTCCAATTTCGGTCTCTCTGGTCGAGAATGTGACCGAAGATGGGCAGCAGTCTGCCAGTTTTGTGCTTTGGAAGGGCGAATTTCTGCTGAAAGGAAATATGAATGTCACCGACCATGTCGAATTATGGCTAAGATTTCCTGATCCCAACGGTAACTGTAGTCCTCAAAATATTTCCTTTTTAAAATTCAACCAGCATTTATTTTGTGCTAACACATCGGATTCTTTCAGGTCATTTTAAGAATGCCGAGTTCCCATTTGACGTGGCTGAGGATACCAGTCTGTCTGTGGCTACGGAAATGGTTGAGCACTTTGAATTGCCACAAGGGAGCATACAGATCATAGCACAGTTGATTGATGCGTTCTTGCTCATGCTGATCCCTGACTGGATGCCTTGTGCTACCATTGGTCAGGTGGTTTCTGAGAATGCGCACAGCTACATCCACAAAATCATGAACTGCAGGCCGTTCAGATGTGTTGTCCCGGAATAATTCTGCTTCCCCAACAGCTGTTACTGCGAGTGGTTATAGTTCGCGGTTCATGTATCCTTCAGTGTTTTTCTTTTAAATGAACTGTAAGCCATGCTTCAGCCTCTTGTGAGAGCTCATGTTACAATGCCCACTCGACGAGCTGGTTAACATGGCATTTTCCGTTGATGATGATGAAAGTTACAAGAGGACTACTAGTTGAACCAGTTTTGATGTTTGTTCCATTTTTTTAGTGTTCGGAAGGAGCAGAAAAATGAGAGTAATCAGTTGGAAATCTTTTACTTTTCTTTGTTCTTAGATTGCCAAGTGGGCCATCATGATTTTTTAAATATTATTGCGGAAATTGAACTGTTTCAATGAAATTGCGGCGGCGGCGAAGACATGCTGCCAAACGATTTTATTAAGAAACAAGGGCAAAGAAAAAGGGTCCGTCCCCAGCGTAAGGCCGAGAGAAATACATCATACTGCATTGTGTATTCCAAGCAGGGCCTTAGATGTGGCATATGTCTTATTCCCTGTGCATTGTGCTAGCTGTTTTGGTGGGGATGTGTTCTTTTGGACCGATGGCTTATAATCGTATATGATTTTAGCCGATACAATTGAATTCAGTATACTTTTCTCCTTACTCTCTACCATGATCAAAATTGATTGTAGTAGATATTATCTTAACTCATCTATATCGATCAAAATTGCACGCGAATATCTCTTTTTCTCCTTACTCTCTACAACGAACAGCCAGAATTCAAAATTTTAAGCCAAAAGTGTTGGGTTGATCTCGGCTAACAACCCGAGATTTTTCAGGGAGGTACGCCTCCACTTGCGCGCCTTAATCGGAGGCGGCAACCAACCCATTTGGTTTCGGTCCCGGTCACCTAGCGCTATAAAAATTAAGGGGATTCGGCAGGGCTTGAGTTCATGTGTTGTTCAAGCCTACGGAAGTCCCAAACACGCCCGATCTACTCACGAGCGCTACGGTGAACGAAGTCCGAACCTCTTCATCTCCGTTCACGACTTCACCGCCGCCGCCGACCTCCTCTGCTGCATCAACCAACCGCCGACCCTTCTTTCCATGGCTTCATTCGGTTCGAGTATATTTTTACGCTTCCGCCCTAAGTGTTTTGGCTAGGTGTTCATGCTTGATCTAGGGTTTAGGCTTTTGATTCACGCTTAGACTTAGATTAAACCTAACATTTGGTATCAGAGCACCCCTAGAACTCTTCATGAACCCTAATTACCCCTAACCAAACTTGGATCTGGAAATTGGAGGCTCGGTTTTATTTTTTAATGAATCGGCTTAGCAATTAGAAGGAGGGGAATCAAGGACTCCAGCAAAACCCTAAGAAAATCCCCAAACCCGAACCCTAAATCCCAAAAAAAAAAACTTAGATCGACGGCGGATACTTACGATCTTTTGCGTTTCCGGCCAACCTCCGGTGAAAGGCGCCGCAGTGGCCCCACTTGACGGCCGCGCGCGCAACCTTGGTTGCTCGCGCCACGGTGAGGAGGGTTGCGGGGCCACCGCCGATGCCGCCTCATGTTGCCGCGCAGCCGCTCCGCGCGGGTGCCGCCCCCGTCGCCGCTCCGCTTTTTTCGCGAGGAGAAGGGGCAAATGAGGTTAGGGTTAGGGTTTTCGGGTTTTTAACCCGGTTGCGGCGCGCGCTCGGCCGTCCGATGCAAGGTACTGTAGCTACAACTATCGACAAGGTACTGTAGCTATGACTATCGACAAGGTATTGTAGCTATGACCACCAATAAGGTACTATAGCTACGACCATCAACCGGTTATAGTAGCTCACACTATCGATCACTGATCGTGGTCGACACCTCCGACTATCGACAGTGGTCGTAGTCTGCCGATCGAACCGCCCAACACAAAGCTACGACTAACGACTGGTTTGTTGTAGCTCACGACCGATTTGTGTTTCATACGACTGGTTCATTATTGCTTATGATCGGTTCTTTGATCGAAGTCATTCCGCCGCGGTCGTTCAGTCGTGGTCGACATGTCGTGGTTGTTCTGCCGTTCAGCCTTTGTCGCTCTGCTGTGCTCGACATGCAGTGATCCTTCTACCATGGTCAATCTATCGTGCTCGTAAACTCTCAAACTTCTGACCGTGGTCAAAATTTGCTGATCGGACCGCGCAACACAAGGCCGATCAGATCACCGACTACCGATCGTGGTCAAAGCCTATCGATTCCAGTTTTGCAAAAAGCACCATCCAAAATTTTACAAACGTAAATTTTAATGTAACTCAAACGTCAATTATTCATCGTCATTGTATGTATGATCTACCCACGTAGTCTAACAGTTGCGTTGTTCAACGGTGGGCCAAATTACTTTGATAACTTTGTACTCTTTGCCGGCCGTGCCGTGCACTGCCTGCCCCATCTGAACGCTGGAATCCTGGAGCCAAGGAAATGTTGCATAGGAAGCTGTACGGTCTCGGCTCATGTACATGATCGTTCTCGAGTCAATTTCGCGTCGATCTAGCTTCTCTGAACATATGCTTCTTCGATCCCGTGTGCTTTTGTCTTCTTGTTCACACAAACCTGCCTGCGCCGCTCCATTATCAGTCAGAGCCCAAGCCACATGCTGCATGCATGTCTCTCTAGCTGAATAATTGACTTCTAGTATGGCATAGGGGTGTTTGGCAGGGCACAAGTGGATCGGTTTTTGGTGATCACTACAGTATCTAACTTTTAAATGGAGTATTTTTTTAAAATATGGTCTACAAGTTAAACGTAGTACACGTTAAAAGCTTAATATCTGTACCAGCCAAAATCGCAAGTAAGTATCGATCTCTCCGTAATCTGTACCGTAAACAACCAAAATTCAACCAAAAGCCATAAGCCGCAGCCAAAAAGAACACCCTATAACTTCCCTCTGTTGGTACTATTTGCTAATCGACATGTAATTAAGGGCTCAGTTAATTACGTGGATGGTCGTGCTCAGTTAATTACGTGGATGGTCGTCAGCTCTCTGTTGGTACAGTTCTCTAGTTTGCTGCTTTAGTTTTATTCTGCTGAAACCTGTCAGTTTATATGAACTTGTTTTAAGGCTGTAAAAATAGTTCGAAGCTCGCGAGTTACTTGAGTTCGACTCGTTTTAGATTTGAATAGTTCACGAATCTCGATTCAAGCTTAAATAGTGATACATATTAACCCTTACCGAGTTTACTCGAACCGAACTAGACTCGAGTTTTTCTTATTATTAAAAATTAGTGTATGTTTGAATTATTTTAACTGTTATTGAGCTTGTACAGTTTTAAGGTTGAGTATATAGGGTTGGACAAGAGTACAGTTCACTTGTATGCGAACGGGGCAACAATATATATGTTTCCTATTTAAAGGAATATTGATCGTGTCCAATACTCCCGAATGCAATCACAAGTCACCATGGACTCGATAATTGATCTACAAATCGTTTATCGTCCAACTGATAAGGCACCAATTCCCCTGACGATACAAAGGTTTGACCTTTGTGTGTGTGTGTGTGTGTCAATTCTAGGTTTATTTGAATGTAACTTTGGTGATCTACAAAAATTGCTAGCAATATGCTCAGAGTTCTCTATCAATCCCGGCCGATAAATTAGTAAAAACGATCGACACAGTGTGTATGGAGAAGTGTTTTCCAACTGACATAGTGGCGTTCTGTCGAGTATGGAGAAGTGATGAAGTCATTTCTTGCTTAAAGTCAGGTGAGCATTCCTCCAGATCGATGACTCGACGCAAGCCCTCCAAAATTGAAGCCGTCGCACGTATGAGCCCTCGTATATTTGAAATGGTGCAGAGCGGATGAGATCGTCATAAATTAAGACTGTATGGGGGTGATGCAATTGAGTTGGTGTTCGGTTACGCGTGTAAAATGGCATCCGTTTGGTTGGTTGCATGAATGGATTGATGCAACATGCGTAGGATGGATGTACTTTGGTTGCCTTGCATCCCATGGAGGACTGTTTTGTCATCATCTTCACGTAGGGCTGCAATCGAACCGAACTCGAGTGAGCCCAGCAGGCTAGGCTTGAGCTTCATGCATCTTAAGCTGAGCTCGAGCGAGTCGAGATTGGATCTTGAACTTAGCTCGAGTAAACTCGATAACAGGACATCAACACATGGTTCTTACGCATTGCAAGGATCACAAGTCACTGTACTTAAAAATTGTAGGAGACATGATTTATACTTTTTGGGATAGAGAAATATTCACTTTTCACATGAACAAAAGAAGAGAAGGGGTTAGAGGAATAATACATTCTTAGATCTTGTGGGAGAGGTTGGCAATGTGACCATGTGGGAGGAGGAGATGGCGGCGGTAGCCAGTGGTCCTTGAATTAATCCTTGACAGCGATGGTTATGTCGGTGGCGGTAGTCGCAAAGGAGAAGGGATGGAGGATTTGGCCTAGCAACTAGGCGTCAGTGTCGAGGTCTTGGCGACACGGTTACGGTCAGATGTAAGTTCAAGCTTCAATTGAATTGATTTTGGTGATTAATGATAAATCTAAATGTGCGACTAACTCATTAATAACAAATCTAAATATGAGTCTAACTCGTTAATGACAAATCTAAATGTGAGACTAACTCATTTGTTGAGTATGATATTTTTCAGTCTCATTTGGATAACAAGATGAAAATCATGAAGGTATACATTCGACGTCATATTCTTATATCTTGTTGCATTCCTCATATCCAAAATATAATTGAACTCCAACAAAAGCCTAACTTGAATATATGCATATGTTTTTATTATACATTCTTACATACACATATCTAGAGAGAATCTACTCTATATTTTAAGGTTACATTAGTATTTATCCAATTTTTTATCCACATATATTGGGGATCTCTACTTTGAAACATATCCGTTGAGTATATAAAACTTGTATAGTTCATATATACTCAAATTGCTTTATATTCAATTATTTGCAATTGTAGTGGTTGTCATCAATTACCAAAAAAGAAAAGATTAAAAAATCTAGACCCGCCATTATAAGTTAATAGTATATTTTGGTAATTAATGATAATCACATCGTGGGACTAACTTTTTCATGAGTTAGATGAATATGTTATGTTCCATGATGGTGGAGGCTTTCAATGGTATCATAAGTTGATCATCATCAAGTCAAGATTCAAGAAGATGATACATCATGTGCTGATGTACATCAAGATCCTGAAGAGGAGATAATTATGAGTTAATCATCAAGTCAAGAGAAACCCTATCATGTGTTGATAGAGGGCAAGTGGAGGATGCATCATGGGTTGATGCATATAAAGACAATGATCCGGACTTGAAGTGAAGATGTGCGTCATCAAGTTTCAAGAGGATGCTCAAGCCAAAGGTATAACTAGTTAGGGCTAAGCATATGTTTCAAGTCTTTTACCGATTTTGATGTTTGGTTACAAGACCGAATTGCTAGTATATAATGTCGTACTATTAAGAGATGTCTTGTCTAGTAGTTTGAGTCTCATCATATGTTGATAGTTCAATCCCACTTACTCTAGCTCTCTGTGGCATGACGATATTGTTTGTGAATATGTTTTTCAAATAGTTGAGACTCATGCATCTAATCCTTGTAGCATATGACTACACTTTGTAAATGTGTTTTGCAAATGATTGAAGTATATATTCCTACTCCTTGTGGAATGATCTAAGTTTGTAAATATATTTTGCAAATTATTGGAGGTCATGCATTATCTCTTGGCATGGTCTAAGATTGTTTGTTGCTATTTCCTTATACTTTGACTATGGTAGTGACTCTTTAGATTTCTTATGTTTTCTATATTGATCTAGTGTGTTTGAGATCATGTAAATAGATGGATTGTGTAGCCCTCTGAATAAGATTTCCATAAAAATTAAGATAATTCAATTCCGACATCAAAGTCAAAAAGTTATGACCGTTTTTCGAGTGTCTTCTGTGCTAAAATCCAGAAATGGTACTACCATCCTTATACCTGTGGTATGACTGCCCAAAGGTAGTACCATCCCCTGTGGGTGCGGTACTACCGCACCATAGTAGTACCGTAGTATGATAGGTCTAATATTACATGACAGTACCTTTTTTCTAGAGAGCATGTTTTTGGGAGTTTTTCCTTCCCTGGAAAACGGTAGTACGATATGATCCGAATGGTACTACCGCTCAGCGGTAGTACCGGCCCCTGTGAGCACGATAGTACTGCACTAAACTCCAACGGATAGTTTTTGTGCATTTAGTGAACCCTAAATAGCGGCTGAATAGTAGGTACGATAGTACTGACCATCTCATGGTGATAGTACCACAAATACCATTTTTGGGATTTTCATCTCCAACAGCTAGTTTTTGTGGTGGGAGCTATAAACATCCCATTGGTCGGTTGGGGGACAATCCTTTTGGCACTCCATTTCATTTTCTTAAGCTAGTGTGAGCTTCTCCTCTTGATTGTGCATGTGTTGCACCTTAGGAGCAAAGAGAGATGTCTCTATTTGTATGTGTTGCATCTAGAGGTGGATTTCGTATCTACTTGAGTTTGTGCATTTGTTACACGTGGTAAGAGTTAAGCAAGGGGTTTGACTTGTTTCTCTTGGAGGTTGCCAACTTCTAGAGGCATTAGAGGCGTTGTGACCAGTAATTTTCTTAAAGAAACTTGTGAGAATGTCCGACGTGTTGTGAAGTTTGAAACTCACCTACCCGGAGCGACAAAGAGCTACCACTAGTGGAATTGAGGTGTTTGGCTTAATTCATAGAGCCGATCCAATTTGTTGGGCTTACCTCAACGTGGATTAGGGGAGACTAGCAAGTCTCCGAACACCACGGTAAAAAGAAACTGTGTCATTATGGTTTGTTATATTGTGCTTAATCTACATTCAAGCAATTTATATTCATAGAATTAAATTGATTCCTTGTCACCCTAGAATTACAAACTTTTGACATAGACTTAGGTTGTTGATGCACTTAGTGAGATTAGTTGATTTAGGCCTTAATTGAGAAAAGCCATTTTGATTTACGCTTTCGCATACAAACCTCGTGTTGACCAAAGAAAACGCCTATTCACCCCCTTTAGTCGGCCTCCTTGATCTTACATCGGAGCCGCTATTGCCACCCCCGCTGCATAGGTCGAGGTTGTTAGGGAGAGGCAGGAGGTGACCTCAGACTCAGATTTGGTGACGACGATGGCCTGCCTCGGGTGGCGTAGATGAGTCCATAACTTAGGTGGCGATGCTCGACCACGTAGGTGGAGACATCGTAGATGGTGGGTTGAGAATGAAGAAGCAGTAAGTGAGGGGTGATCGACTTGGCTATGTCTAGACTCTAGATGGAGGTGAGGATGTTAAACATGGCCTTACCACTCAAGGGAAATTGAAGGAATAAGCAGTCCTACATATACCGAGCGAGCTCTTTGAGCTATTCAAGCTTAGCTTATTAAAGTTCACGAGCTTCAGTGCAGATTTGAACTTGGCACGATTTCCTCTCAAACTGAGCTCGAATCAACCCTAGAACGAGTCGAGCTTAAGCTATTTTCATAGCCCTATCTTCAAGCATTCTCATGTAAAAGTTTCTCGTTGTTGAACTTAGATATTTTGCAAGAATATATGTTGTTAGAATTTTGTAGCATAATTCCTATAGAAACCTTACACCTTAATTAAACCTCCAATCAGTGCACCCCTACTCGTGAACTTTGCATCTATACAAAAGCAGTAGATCTCATACAAAATTCTTCACTAGAAATTGTTAGTGATATACCCTAGAGGCAATCATAGAGATGATTGTATCACTTCTATATTTATGATTTTTAATAATATGTCATTTTGTCCCTAAAATAAATATCATTCGTATTAATCAATAAGTATGTGACTTGTTCGTGGAACTCTTTATTCATGTTTTGATGTTATTCTAAATTATCTCTGATCTTGTATCATTATGTGGGACAATAATGATTTATAAATCAACACATATATTGATTGATGATTATGTTTCACATTTCATAGATATAGGATATCAAATCAATAATGTAGACACATGTTAGAGAACATGGTGATAGATTGACCCACCTTGAGATATTGTTGAGATTGTTATTTTTATATGTCATCAGTTGGTCTCAAGCAATGATGACATATAATCCTTATAACTGAGATCAACATTGTTTCCTACATGTGTAATAGTATACTTAGGGGTTGCTAAATGCTACACCATAACTAAGCAGTTATAAAGATAGCTTTTGGGTATGATATGAAACATATGGAGGAATATGATTGGTCGGATATGGGATTTGCTCCTCCTACATAACAGGAGAGATATCTCTGAACCTCTCGATGTGGTTAGATAAAGAAAGTGCATGATTATACCATGAGTGGTCGAAGAGTCGACCATATGAAGTTATCCATCACTAGATAAAAAAGATTAAACAATCTATGGATGACATTTTTCTCACCTAAAGTTCTCATGAGGCAAACGGAGAATACATAAACAGGTCGTTAAGTCCAACCAGATACGAATCAGTCGTATAAGTATACTGACTGGTCGTGAGCTGGTCAAACATATCACAAACCGATCGAAGGCTCTCCAAGTAGGATGTGATGTCTACTCGTGTTGGATAAAAATCCGTCCGGAAGCTCTATATAAAGGGGTGTATGGTGTTGCGGAATTAAGAGAGATTATACCATCCACCAAAACACTAGCTACCTCCTTCTGAAGGCCCTGCTGTGTGCGCTGGTGCTAGCACACTGGTGCACGATGTTTCATCCCTGAACGCATAGATTTCGGTAGAGGCGCTGCTATGGCTGCAACGCTGATCGGAACGATTCAAGGAGAAAATAATCAGCTCATGGAGATCGACTGCTATTGGAGGACGGTCGACTTTCGTGGATCGCTTTCTAGAGAAATTGGAGATCGACTACTTTCACTATATTAACGTGTGCTATGTTGAACCGGGGTTGTTTCAACTCTTCTTTCACTGTATTGCACGTCTAGTAATAACGATATGTGATCTTTTACTCGCTTGGTCTCTTGATTTATGCGATAGAAAATTTTCTTGATGTTGATGTAGTCTACCTTTATATCAACCTAAATAATTAGCTTGCAAACAGGGCCGATATATTCACCGTTAGATGCCCATGTAGATGATGTTGTATCTACGACGTTGACGTGCCTTATTCTGTACATCACGCAACACGTGGATATAATCCACATCGATCGATCAGCACCCTTCTCGATGGATGGTACGTTCGTTAAGCTGTGCATTATTGGCTAGGTTTTTTTTTTGCTGATAGTTGGTGGTTTATGATTTAAATATTTAAATTTTGACTGTTTATGAGAGGTAGTATATATAGAAAAATAGTTGTATATGATTTTGATCGATATAGTTAAAGTCAGTATATTTTTTACTATAATATTTCTGTCGACCCTGTTTGAAAAATACATCATTTAAAAATTAATTACTGTAAACAATATAAACATAAACCAGCCGAAAATTAAAAAAACTCAGCTATTATTTGTCTCGACTTCACTCGCTCAGAGCATTTTCAGACCACGACCTTGCGTGTTGTTTCCCCAAACGTTCGACACACTTACAGGCCTCATTTCTACTCCGTACAGTTAATCCTACGATATCTCGAAACAAATACCGTAGTTCTACGAAATCCACAGATAATATACATTATTCATCCCTTTTTTTCTTGCTTTGTGACCGATCGATCGGTTACAATGTACAACCAGCAAGAACTAATCAAGGAATTAAGCAACAAAATTCCCAACTAATAAGCAGATGTTAACAAGTAGTAGGTGCATGTTGCACACTACCAGAATTGCAATGCAATGCCTCTAGATAGAAATGTACTCCTTGTGTACAGTACTTGCTGTGTGTTCTGCATTGTGTACTATGCATGCGTGCAATTAAAACGGATACGGATGGATATCATTTATCATGTATCATATTCTATATTTTTTTTCGAAGTCGGAGTCAGACACGGATAATGTCGGATATCTATTTCTCCATTCCGTATCCGTTCCATAATCTTTCGGACGGTCGGTCAGGTGGAAATTATCCGCTTCTTTGCACAGGACATTGGACAGTATGGTACAATCAGAACGAATATGGAGATATATGTTATTTTATTCCTACGTGAAGTCACAACAGATTTTTCTCATATTATTTGACATACAGATATCTACGGACGGCTATTACTTATCTCGTATCTTATTCCATATTTTTTTCCTTGAAGTCGGAGTCGAACACAGATAGTATTGGATACCTATATATTTTTTCTGTATTTGTTCCGTATATCTTCGATTGATCGGATGAACGAAAATTATCCGTTTATTTGCACCCTGATCAAAGGTACCTCGAGAGCAGGTAGGCGCTGACGCAGGGCGACCCGCTCCAGACGGCGGAGTGAAGCCTAAGCACGGCCCTCGCCGTGTCCTTCACGGCGGCGTCGCAGTCCGCCTGCAGCACGCAGCAGAGCTTCCCCACGGCGCCCACGCGGGCCATCTCCCACACGACCTCTGGGGACGCCGCTCTGCCGCCCACGTCCGCCAGCACGCGCACAGCGCACGCGTCGGCCGCCGCGGAGACGCGCAGCACCCGCTTCGCCACCACCGCGATGCCGGCCGGATGCGCCGCCACGGCCGCGCGCCCGTCCGGGCACGCACACAGCTGCGCGAGCAGCGCCATCACCAGCTCAGTCACACGCCTGCCCGGGGACGCGGGCCACGAGGCGAGCTCCAGCTCGATGGCCTCGTGCGCCGCGCCGGCCTCGGCGATTAGCGAGCGGTTCTTGCCGATCGGGCACGCGTTCAGGAGCGCGCGCAGCGCCGCGCGCGTCGCACCGGGGGACACCCGGTCGCTCACCACCGCCGTGACGGCGCGGAAGAGCTCCGGCCGCAGCCGCTCCAGCAGCGCCGTGCTGGCCGCCTCGGTGACGGACTCGAGCAGCCGCACCGCGGCCTCTCTCGTTGCGTCGCCGCCGGTTACCAGCACGTGCGTTAGCGCGTCGACGAGGTCGTGGTTGTCGGCGACGAGCGGCCGGAGCTCGTCGGCGGAGACGTCGAGCGCGTCGAAGAGAGCCAGGCACGCCTCGACGGTGGGCATCGTCAAGCTCACCTGTTCCCGAGAGCTCTCCTTGGCGCACGACACGACGAGGTGGAACACTCGCCGGAGCACACCGGCGCCCACCATGCACCGCCGCGCCGCGTCGCTCTCTGCGGCAGCCGCCGCCGCCTCGCGGAGCACTTCGGTCGACGGGCAAGAAGATGGACACAGCAACTTCGCGACGAGGGCGGCCACCTCCGGATCAGGCGGGGCCGGCCGCAGCTGCTCCACTGGCGCAGCAGCAGGAGCCACCGCCACCGCCACCGCGGTGGAATGCCAGGAGTGGATGAGGCGGCGTAGAGTGTGGTTCGGGGTGAGGTCGGCGAGGGAGAGGGGCTGGCCTGTGACAGGGCAGGTGGCGTGGCCGGCGGCGAGCCAGCGCTCGATGGCGCGGCGCTCGTAGGTGATGCCGGTGGGCGCCGTGACCGGCTCCTGCATGGGCTGCAGCGAGATGGGGCACACGAAGTGGTGAGGCAGCACACCATTGCCACCCAACGTCTCCATGTCTATGTACCTCTGTAGCCTTGTGACCTAACAAACTCTAACACACCATTAGTTCACCTCCTGGCCTGGGTTGGGTTGCTGGATAGTATATGTAAGCAAGTGAATGTATACCGTTTTTTTTTTTCAGTTTTTGGATCTATTTTTAACTTCGATTTCTATCAATTGATACTATTTATTAAATTTATCGATCACAGCTAGAACATCCATCGTGGTAAAAAAAAAGAGGCTAATGTAACAAAAACATTTAGTGAATTCGGGGTGGTTTGCACGATTCTATCAGCATTTAGTGTTAGTAAATTGCCGATTAATTTGTGTGTGTTCATACCTACCAGTGCCAGATTGATCCATCGTTCACGTCACTGTAGCTATGTTTTAGGACTAAAATTACAATATAGCGACTGAAATTTCACTGTAGCTAAAGATGGCTTATTTGGCGTAATTAGATTTAAAAAATTTTAAAAATAGAAAAAATATGCTAGCTTATCACGGACAACGTAAACGAATACGAAAAAAACGAATCAGCAAAAAGCTAAAAAAGCCAAAAATTTAAAAAAACAAAATTTATAAATAATGAAAAATAAGCTAGAAATCAGAAACTGAAGTCAAAACGAGCGGAAAAAGTAAGCTGAAGACAGAAGCCAGGATCGGAAGATGGTTTCATGATCATGTCGTTTTCGTCAAACCCTGAAGTAAATATTGAAGGGACTTTGGAACAAACTCCTCTAATGGTCGAGATCAGTGTACGTCTTGTTTGACCGGCCGAGGCATCGCTTTGACCAAACGTTTGGTTCGGCCGGAGGCCAGCCGTCATCCCTCGGCAAGAAGAGCGTACGTAGCTGCAGCAGGAAACGGTTGCATGAACGGTTTTTGTTCGTATCCGGCGTGGTTTTTAGTTTCACTGATTACTAATTATGTACTCGTGCATTACAATAAAACTCAATTACATATATAAATAATCGTGCTATAGAAAAAAGTTGTTCTGATCGGTTGAAAAATAGAGGTAAAAATTTGAGGGAATAGAGCGGTTAGAAGAGAATAAATGTTCAACCATCAACGTATAGGAGACGTGTGGGAGGGGTGGATGGGCCCACACGTCAAACAAAATATCTTTTTTTGTCAAGAGAGGTGGGAAGGGTGAAAGAGGACCGCACCAATCACCAACTAATTCTTTTAGAATAGTAAAGATATAGGAGAGATTGGGGAGTCAGTGGCATCTTCTTAAAAAAAACTATTTTTATTAAAATATTTCTTGTAATGACTTCTATAAATAATTTTAAAAAATCACTTTATTTAAAAACTAGTTTCTAGAAACCAAAAGAAAAACACTATTCCGAACTGAACCTATATCAACAAGTCTTCCTGTAATTTCTCGATCGATCAAATGGAGGCTCTTGGTGGCGGTCATGCATGTGGTAACTCTTCCTTGTGTAAAAGAAGGTAATTTACATGTTTTGTTGCAAAAAAAAAAGATCTTGTAGACGGAGTGACTAGGGGTCTGTTCTTTTCCTTTGAAGCTAGTGACTTTTGGCTTTTGCTACAGTATCTAATTTTCAAACGGAGTATTTTCTCAAAACGGGGTCTATAAGTTAAACGATGTACACGTTAAAAGCCCAACATCTGTACCATCTAAAATCACAAATAAGTATCTCTCTCCGTAATTTGTACCGTAAACAGCCAAAATTCAAAAATTTCAACCAAAAGCCATAAGCCACAGTTGTTGCCAAACAAGCCCTAGTTTATATGAACAGAGAACTAATAGCGGCGGTTTTAGTCCAGTTGACTAACCAAGCCATGCAGTCTCTTCCGTGTTTGAGACTTACGGGTCATGCAATGAATGATCTGTCTCCAAATAATTTGATAAAATATTTGACCACTGACCTAGCTTCAGTAGAACAACTTCGCAAGAGGTTATGGATTTAATTGATATAAGATATCTGTCTCCATAAGCCACTGACCTAGTTTATATTGTTATTTTTAGTAACAATTTCCACTAGAATTTTAATTGAGAAAAGTAATGTCTGTCACGTTAAATTTTGAATTACTTGCATATGAAAAGAAGTTATGGATTTAATTGATATAAGATTAAACCAAATAAAAATAAAATTGCTATTTGTATGTAAGATTGCACCGCGTGTTGGACGCACCGAAGGGTTTTTAGTTCACCAGTTCATCGATTTAAAATAATATTATTATTTTTTGATTGATCTGATGGATATAATTATGGAAAAATAAAGAGCAATTTTTGTAGGTAATCCATGTAGCTAATATTGTTTGTTGACTGTTATTTTTTTTGAAATAAAAGGACAGACATGGTAGGTAGGTTGGTCCGTTTGTGATTTTCGTAGATTCTTAACGGTACGAAATCTGTTGGACTCGCAATAATATTTTCTGATCGTCGTATGTTATTGTAGTACGAGAAATTTCGAAAGAATTTTGTGAAGACGATTGAAGCGGCAATGACTCATAAGTATGAAGGTAAGCGAAAATGCGATGGAACATGGAATTCATACACGGAGAACTTTGGATGCCTTGCTACGCGAAGAATTGAATGCGAAAAGACGACGAGATTTAATGTTACGAATTAAAATAGATTTTATAATAAAGTTGGGAATAACATGGCGCACAGGGTTTGGTTACGTGTATAAGAAACATCATCACGCACAATACAACAAACCGAAATGTTCCTATGATACATATGCATCATTTTGGAATGGAAATAAATTCAACCTTAGGGGACTAGTTCGGAGCGGCCCCACCTACTGTGTGGACCGGGGCCATTTTCTCTTCCTTGCAAGCTTGGCGTTGAACTCCTCGGTGGCCTTTTTGGCCTTAGCCGCTATTTTCCCTTCCTTTCAAGCTTGGCGTTGAACTCCTCGGTTTGTTTATGTAGTGTTTTCTTCCAGATCTCTTTCACCTTCTTTTATGAGCCAAAGGGTTGGCATGAGGTGGTTGATTTCATGTGAGTAACATGTGAGGCAGAGTGTTGCCTTGTTTTTCTGAAAAGTTGCTGGCGAGGCAGAGTACTGTCATGTCTTATGGATTCTTTCAAAACTGCAAACTTGAAACTCAAATTTAAAACCGCTCAAAAACTGGATTCTTTCACGGCCTTCTTCCTCTTCTCAGTTTCTTGCTCTTCGTTAGAGTAAAATGAAATAGCGTTGCTGTGCATTTTAAAGAATGAATCCGACTTTATCATGCAACCAGCGAGGGTGGGAGGCCAGTCGGGTAGGCCATCTGCGACACACGCACGCGGGGCCGGGTAGGAGGGTGTGTGGTGGGCAGGCGCGCCATCAATGTGGCGCAGTAGAGGGTGCTAGGCGGCCTGGCGCAATGGGCGGGCACGCGAGGCAACCTGGCGCGGAGGGTGGCCGTGCCACATCGCTTGCGCGGTATGGCGCCACACTAGGGGGCCATATTTGTAATTCAATGCAAGAGGGGGCCAGTTCGGGGATTTCTCAGCCACATGAGGCCACTTATGCCTAAAATTCTAGAGGATTTGGATCTTGGAAGTTGGATGAGTGTAGTGGTCATACATTTAGTACCACATCGGTTGATTATAGGGAGCATAACCAAGGTTGTCAGAATCGTGATCTTGAATTGATCTGAGGTTCTTTGGTAGGATTGCAAATTGTAAGATCGATGTAGAATCTAAGATCTCACCTGATTCTACGAAAGAAATATTTTTAAAAATTTACAGTATATCACAACACTACTATGTTTTAAAATTATGCCTTTTGAACTTTTCTTTACAAAATTGTAAAGGTAAGGGCCTTGTTCTTTTTGGCTTCGATTTATGGTTTTTGGACTGCTTATGAGAGAGTACGGAGTAACAGCAACTCGCGTATGGTTTTGGTCAATATAAAGGAAGTCATTACAGTGTGTGCTACAATTAACTTGTAGACCCTGCATTGAAAAGACACTCTATTTGAAAACTAGTTACTGTAGAAAAACCAAAGTAGCTTTTAGAAGCTCAAAAGAACAGGCCAAAGATCATGTGTTATTTTATAATAACTATAGTGAACATGAAAAGATAAAGTTAAAATTTTCAATTGAAATGAAGTGTACAAGTAATTATTTATAATAAAGCAATAGAATCGATATAATTGAGTTGGATCGCATGAAAATTTTGATTACGATCCTACAAAAGTATGAGTAGAATCGTAAGAACATTAAGATTCTACTATATTAAGATTCTACCATAGAATCGTATCAGTCTAGTCAATCTTGAATCGTAAAATCGTATGATCTTATGATAGAATCGAGATTTTGATAACCTTGAGCATAACGTATTGATAAGCTGATCTCCGATTGCAAGCGTGGTCGGCAATCTCAACCCTATGATATATATCATATATAGGTGTCTTTTTTTTTGTCTATAGGTTCTCTCAAACGAACAAACAGAATAACTTTATCGTCGCTATTTTAAAGCAGTTTATCAGGACAATATTTTTAAAACAGTTTATTAAAATAATATTTTTGAACCAATTTACTTTTGTTCGATTTATTTATCATGAAAACTCCTGTTAGGATGAAAAAAAACATAAGCAGCAGCCGCCGCCGCGGGATCCGTTGGTGTATGGGCTGGTGGAGAGAGAGGACTCGTGGTGGCGGCCCAGTATACTGTGCACGTGCCATTGTGTACCTCTTCTCTCTCAACACGTCGTCGCATCAACCCTTCCCAACGATAGAAAAGCAAACAAATAGAAAAATCCGCACAAATCTTAGAACAGGTGGACGGCTCTGATAGGAGCTTCAGCTAGACGTTTCTTACTAGAAAGAAATGCCGGACAATATACTTCTATAGCACTTGTCCACGTGGTCTAAAATCATGTGCCTTGCTTTTGGTTTTTTTCTCTCTTGCTCCTTTTTTTTAAAAAAAAAAGAACCAGTGATTTCCCTACGATCGGATCGATGCTTCGGGATCAGCACAAAGCCAAATGTACGGTGCAATAAGGGGCGGAGCCACACTCCGAGTAGGTAGGTTTTAGTTCATGTATAATCCGATTAAATTCAATCTAATCTGGGTAACATTTTTATGATCCAGTTCAGATAGTCTAGTTCATTTTACCACTGAGTCTGGAACGTAACTAAATTCTAGCTCCGCCACTGGATGCAATGGCGCTTCAAAAGACAAATTAGGTTTACATCATGGGCTGCTCCCGGAATAAAAAGAGATGCTTTGGTTAAGAGACATACTTTAGTTGAAATGGTGGAAGTTCATAAAACTGTGCATTATTTCGCGAAAAAAACACCAGTTCATGGAGAAAGACATTTCTAACACCATTTGAAAGGTACAAATAGATGTCGTGCGAAAAAACACCGTTTCATGGAGAAAGACATTTCTAACACCATTTGAAAGGTACAAATAGATGTCTTTCAATAAACACGTAGCAAAGCATATTTTTCATATAGCAAATTTAGATAGTTTTATATCATATTTTTCATATAGCAAATTTAGATAGTTTTATATCATATTTTTCATATAGCAAATTTAGATAGTTTTATATTTTCTTTTCGTATAGCATGGATCTAATGATATAATTTTCTTTTTACCTGATATTTTTGATTTTTTACGGTCTTCGAGATACTACTTTGATTGCTGTTTTTTTATAACCTTACACTATTATATACTAATAAAACTATAATATTATAAAAGTATTTTTGACGATGAATCTAATGATATAATTTTCGTATAGCAAATGTAGATAGTTTTAAATTTATTTATAATTAAATTTTAGAAAGTTTGATAGCATATGTTTTAAAAAGTTAAGTAAAAAAACGGAGAGAGTATTGTACTAACAAACCCGACTCATTTGCTCGCTTAACAATCACCACCGACTTGGCTCTGAACCAATGCACGGATCCTCCCTGGCCACACCATTTGTAAAAGATGATTATCTTTACATTATGGTAAGACGCTGAGATAGGACATACATCAAAATTAATTGAAAATCATAAGCATCACAGCGTCCACATCTGACGGGACAAGAACGCGAGACCCCAGAACCCAGGTGTGTCACAGATCTTGAACCTGGCAGGAAGATTCAGTGGCGACGCGCTTGGTGGTGAAATTTGATATTAATCAGTAATTTGTGGTGGAGGGTACAATATATAATTTGATATTAACTAGTAAATTTGATACCATTTAACCTGATGCCATTTATAAAGTTGGTACATCAGAAACCATGAACTGTGACTCAACAAATTTCATGGTTTTCTCTTCATGTTTTTGAAGAGCTATTTACCTATGGGAAGCCCCCAAAAAAACATATGAATTTATCTAATTACCTACTGCACAGTACTTCCATTCCATACGGTTAAGTGAATAACAAATTTACATTTAGTACGCCAATTAGCAAATTCATACCGAAACAAAAATCAAAGGGACCCACTTCCATTGCTGCTAGGTGGTTGCCTACTGCCTAGGTAGGAGGTTCAACAAACCATGCACATATATCAATCGGTAGAAGAATATATGAATTTCAGATATTCACACATCAATGATACTGCATTCTTCAGAAATTTCTTCCACCACCAAATGTCGACGGAGGATGAACTGCGCCGTACACTGAATATTTCTGTAATGATTCACGATTACACTAAGCTTAGGAAACCAATAAATTTATTAAGTATTAAAGCAGCTAGGGGAGGCATGTTTAAAAACTGCACAAATACAAGCAATAACACTTAGTAGTTTGAAGAAATTTAGATTCTGTGCCCCCGTTATATAGGAAAAACGAACTGATTCAACATGACAACCATTGATAATGAAAGCTCTCTCTCTCTCTCTCTCTCTCTCTCTCTCTCTCTGTATATATATGCTTTTCATCTTTCTTTTCTTCATCTGCATGATGATACTTAAATATAACATGGCCGGGGGTTGGTATTATGTCAGACCTAGCCTTCACAAATACCAAAGAGAAAATTTCCTGTATGCGAACGAGAGTTAACCCAATCCCGGATTTGCAACTGAAAAAAATGTGCTTCCTTCTATGCCACTCAGTTTCAACTTCGTTTCCTTCTATGCCATTTCCGTTAGGGCAATCAGCCGTTAGCACCTGAAATCTTGTCACTCCTTTGTTCTTCTCTCTTTCCTGAGAAAACAAGGCCAAGCTATCATCTAAGTCCAATAGAGAGGGAGGGAGGGCGGAGGGGAAGGTGACGGCGCGGGCAGCGTGACGAGATTGACCCCGTCGAGGATGGCGGCGACCACAGCGAGGTGCTCTGACTAAGTCCATGGCGGAGGCCTTGGGAACATTGCTCGTGCAGCGGGTGATGTAGTTGACCACTTCTTTAGCTTCACCATGTCATTCTGAATCTTTTACTCGCCTCCCTCCATGCTCCAGTGGCTGGAGCTTTGCTAGCAGCGAGCTCCATGCACCCCAATCTTGTGGCTCCCATCGCCGGGCCGCATCATAGCACTTCAAAACAAATCGCCACTACAAATCAACTCCACATATTCTCCAGATGCTCATCGACCCCTAAATTTTGCAAGACATCGTCAAATTCTTCCGTCCGATCCATCGCCGCCTCGCCGATTCAAGCTGTCTGCCAAGCCATTGCTGCCGCGGCCACTCACCCCCCTCCGATTCCCCCTTCCAGGGCCTCTTCCAAATCCACATGGGCTGACGCGGGAGGTGGAGGTGGAGGCGGGGGCGGGACATGGAGGTGGAGTTGGAGGCGGTGGCGGGAGCACAACGTGGAGGTGGAGGCGGGACGACACACCTCCTGTCCTCCTGTACGCCGCCCAATAGTTCTCGCCGCTGCCATTGTCATTGCCAGGAGGGGAGGACGTCGGCAGGAAAATGGGGATGCAGCAGCTGCAAGGCTTTCAGCCACTGGTGCGAGGAGGAAGAGAAAGAGTGAGAGGAAGCTGAGGGAGAAGAGGGAAGGGGGGCAATCTCGTCTTTTCTGCATGCTACTTAACATCAATATCAACCGAGGATAACGAAAATGGCATAGAAGGAAACAAAGTAGAAATTGAGTGGCATAGAAGGAAGCACATTTTTTTCAGTGGTAAATCTGGGATCAGGTTAACTCTCAGTGGTATACAGGGAATTTTCTCAATACCAAAACACTAGAGAGTGCAGGTATCTTATCTACTGGTAACCCAATATACCAGCCAGTAATACTGTCTTATTTTCCACTAACATGGCAACATCAGTATAGGAAGCAGTGAATAGAACAGAACCAACTGTTATCTGAATTCTGATGTGACAATTTAGCAGTAGAACAAGCTATACAGTTTGTGTTCCAAGGTCAATCCTCCAATTGAGGAAGTGAGGAAACAATGATAAATTACCTTTGAAAAGGCAAGGATGTCTAGAAACTAAATGTTGGTAACTTACATCAACATCATAATAGCTCTGTTGGTATATCCCACCTTTTTGTTTTGCTGCAAAGTCTGTCACCCATAATTACATAGAAGCAGATCTTGGAAATGTTTTGGAAGTTTTCAGGAAAGAAAAGGCCAAGATGTTAGATTAGCATATTACACCCTTTCATTTGGCTAATGGTAATCACAGGTTGACTGGGTTAATTTAATTCTATTTCAGTAGGCACGATTGGCAGTTTCCTAATTGTATCTACCTTTAAACACATGTTACCCTCAATATACGATCTAGAGTAGAAGGTTCATGAAAGTACCTGTGGTGCACACTGAGGCACGGAATGCATATTTGTATGCCCCTGAATCTGACTTGTTGAAACACCAGTAGCAGGATATCCCTACAAAGCGTATAAGGTCCACAAATTTTGTATCACATGTGCAAGTAGTTAATAAAATAATATTATAACAAACACAACAGTTTCCGGTAGGATTTCTACCTGGTAGAAGAAAGGTCTACCAATAGATGAGTTTGTTGCAATATCTTCCGTTGCATAATATTGATTTTGATTTGGTGGATCAACGAAAACTGAGTCGGCTGGCTGAGGCAAAACTGCTTGTTTAACATTTCCTGCTAAACAAAATAGTAACTTATAAAAAAATTACTAGCTTAAGCATTGCATAAACAAATTTGCATGAAAAGGAAAAGAGGAAATACTTGAACTTTTATCCTGCTTAGTTGATTTTTTCTTCCTCTTTTCAACCTTATTTACATCTTTGTCCCTTCCTGAGGGATGAATATGCAATCTTTTGAGTTCACATATACTTTCTAGTGATTTTTCTCCATTTTCAAGCACGTCCAGAACAACTTTTCTTGTATCCTGATGACCTTTGCTCTTCATCAACAGATCATAAACAAACCACATAGCCCTGTTACGATATGCAAGCTCAGCCTCTGCGCAATTTTGTTCTGGAAACTCGTCAGTTGGAAATAGGTATGTTCCTTTCCTAACATATTTTGTCCACCGTTTCAAAACATACCTTTCAGGAATTTTATTGATATTCTTGAGACTAAGTGCATTTAGTGCATGTGAACAAAGTATGCCCATTGTCTCGAATTTTTTACAACTACAATTCAATTCCATGGTAGAGGTGTCCAGGAAAACTATCCAAACTTTTGGACCACTTCTTTGCAAAATGAACTCAAACCTATACAGTGTTTCACTACATTGCATTTCCTGATATGAAGTTCCACTGCATCCATCTAAAAAATCTATTTCAAGCGACTTATAGATTTTAAGTGTGTAAACTTCAGCGGCGTGTTGCATAATATTGCTTTGTTTAACTGTACACTCCGGGGCAGTCTGGTTATACTGAATATCCTCTACAGATTCATTTGTACGCCAACTCCCTACCAGTTTATCGAACTCAAGAACAAAATTAGTGGGTGAAGTTGGTTCATTAGCAATGCTGCTCAGCACATTGTTTGAGCTCTCACTTCTATCCAGTGATTTAATCCCACCATCAAATGCATCCTTGTGAAGAGCTGTGCACCATTTATGCCTCTGCTGATACAGATCGGTAAGCCACTGGTGATCCTGTATATTATACTCATGAAGCATCATTGCCCATGTTTCCTCAAACTCTTCTTCTGACTCACAATATTTCATGCACTTTGTGAACATGCTATGAAATGTTCCAGAAGCATTTAGAGTGCCTAAATGGGACTGTAGGTTCTTTTCAATATGCCATTGAGAAAGACAATGACGTGTCTCGGGGAGAACGTCTTCAATTGCCTTGGAGATAGTTTGGTTCTGATCAGTAAAGATTGTTTTAGGAGGACGGCCACCCATTGACTCCAAGAATGACTTAAATAGCCATTCATAGGATGTTGAGGACTCATCCAACAAAAATGCACAGCCAAACATAACATTTTGCCAGTGGTGGTTAACACCAAAAATTGGGGCACATATCATATTATACTTGTTGGTACGATATGCTGTGTCAAATGCAACAACATCTCCAAAACAGTCATAGTCAACCCGGCTTCTACCATCTCTCCAAAAGAAATTAGTCATTTGGCCTTCTTCATCTACTTGCACATCCCAATAGAACATACCTTGTTCAATTGTTCTACGCTTGAAATAACCTACAAGTGCTTTGGCATCCTCTGGTTCAAGCAGTGTGTAACTTTGGATGCTAAGCTGACTCTGACATTCAGTACCATCTTCGTGCACATGCAAGCCGTCCTGCATTGCTTGGATTTCAGCATTCACCATTGCATTCAGCACACCAGGTTTTGGAATTGAAAGGGTCCTCACTGATCTCAGTAAGTGTATCTCTTCAGGCCGAACCAAGTCATGATTATGTTCAGGAATTATCTGAATAACACGCCATTGACCTTCAGAATCAACTCTAAAACGGACCATTGCTTTGCAATTAGTTCTGGTCTCTGGCCTATTAAAGTTTGCCTCAGTAAGCTGCTCATCATCCTTTAAACCTTCCTTTGAGCAGTAATAGTCTTTCGTACGAATAGTTTTGGTCCCTGTAAAGTAGTACTGCTTTCCCTTCCGCACACTAAAGCCCATACGGTGCCCATAGTCACAGTACAGCCTGTAAGCTTCTTCCTCACTATACGCAACTTTATTCCGTAATTCTTCAGTCAGCTCCTCACGGCTTGGAATTACAGAATTATGATCCTGATCTTCTTCTTCATTCCTCACAGGATCTTCCTCCCTTCCCTGTTCTCGGCTGTCAAAAGCTACTTGCCCCGCATTTTCAGCATCAAAAATGATTTGCACCTCTCTGCTCTCCTGAGCTTCTTGCTCATTATCTCCAACACCGTCCAGACATATCGCCTCCCCGTCAATCTCAATAGCGATGCTAGTACCTTCCATTACTGCATTTTCCACCACAAAAGGCAATGTTATTGGTCCGCATGTAAGGCAAAATGTAATTAGAGATAAAATCAACCAAAAATTACAGCAAATTACGGATGCGAAAAACATAAATGAGGACAAGATACCGCCACACTAGAGCACACCAAGATTCGGTCCATTATAGCAAGTTCAAGCATGCCATTTCGAAGCTGAACCCTAAAGCGCACGCATTATGCCAATTTACCGTCATATTTGATTATCCAAGCTACCCTCACCATGTGATCCACGCAATCCCTCACGCATCATTTATGTTACCTAGCCCAAAATTACAATACATAACGCAACCCGTCACGCTTAACGTAGGTTACCTAGCCCAAATTACAATACATGCAAGTAATCTACTTGCGAACGCTGAATTCCGAGATTGGTGACTTAACATTTGCAAGGCTTTTGGCGTATCTCATACTACTGCCAGGTTCTCCCCCCTCAGGTTCTCCAGTGCAGGGGCGGAATCGAAGTGGGGCGTTGGGAAAACAAGCTGCTGTCATTAGAAGTTTAGAACAATCGAATCCGCAACTAACTGGACGGATTGGAGCGCCTCCGAAAGGAAGGTTTGGTTGGAATTTGATTGCTCACCGCAAAGAAGAATAAAAACGATCCAAGCAAGCTACGTTAGGGCTCCGTAACAACGGAAGAAATCAGCCTGGCTGGATCTCCTGTCCACTCCACGCCAATCCAGCAGACTCTCCTCCGGTGGCGGCAGGTTTGAGGAGTGGGCGCCGACCGCCGTCGAGGACCCGAGGCTGCGCGGCGGCGGGGCGGGGCGTCTTCTCGTCTCAGCAGGCCGGCCACGTACCGCGAAGCGGTGGCGCGGGGAGAGCGGCAGCGGCGGACGGGGGAACCACCTTGTCCCGGAGGACCGGCATCGCCTTGCAGCACGGCCACACGGGATGGGGGAGGGGGTGAGTGAAAGCAGGAGCTGCGGTGGCCGGTGCGGGGGGAGGACGGCCGTGCGGCACGCGAGGAGCCAGCGAAGTCAACGGCGAGGAGGCGGCGCAGGGAACGGATTCGGCGGTGGCGGTGCGTGTTGTGGGTGGCTCGGCGAGGCGATGGGCTGGAGCGGCTATACCTATCAGTCGCCGTGCCGGGCCCGGTTCAGACATGGTCCATTTAGCACGACCCATTTAGATCCGACAAATAAATAGATCATATTGTGCTGACCTATAAGCTACAGTGTGAGCTTAGATATGATCTATGACCATACCATGCCAGCACAGGCAAGATTAGGGCTAAACGGGTCGTGTCGGCACGGTTGGTCTATTAAGTCAAGAAAAAAAATTCAAAAAATTAAGAAAAAATTATAGAAAATTATTAAAAAATTATAGAAAATTGTAGACATTGTTACTCATCAAGATAATTATTTTCAATGATATAATGAGCTTTATTAACTTGTTAAATTTATATAGGATGATTGTCAAGTTAAAAACTTTACTAAGTAAAAATTCAACTTGAAAACCTTGTTAAAGAAAAAAAGAGTACAGCCCATAAAGCTTATTAGTGACTATATCTGGAGAAAAATATTGAAAATCATATTCATTGCTATCTAGATACAAATTTTCAAAAGATTCTTCTAAGCATTTATTCTCTGCAGTATGTTGGAATCTTGGTTCAGTTTGTTCCCAGTCTTTGATGGTTAGAAGGATTTCGACCATCTCGTTTGAGAGATTTGTTCGACGCTCCTCGATTATTCTTCTAGATAGACTGAAGGCTGACTCCGAGGAGACCGTAGAGACAGGAACAGTCAACACATCTCGTGCTAATATGGATAGCACTGGATATGTTACTTTCTGGGTTTGTCATCATGAGAGGATGTTTACCTCTTGCTCGAAGCTGACGCTATCACTGTTGAGATAGCTTGATAGGTCTCCGGTGCTTTGCTACCTTTCTCCTCCAGACTGATGTGTACTTGCACAAGAATATCTAGAGGAAGAAAAAAAACTTGCCCTATTGCATAGTCCCCATAGAGATGCTAAGGGCTACCGGGGTTTTTCCAAATGCACGGACCCAAATTTATTTTCGTATTTCTCGTATACCTCATATAATTTATCCTTAACTCCTTTATAGTATGTACAATAATCTAGACCAGTAGCATAACTTAAAAGTTGTAATACATTTATAAATCCTTTGAGTTTTTGCACCCGTGCTATGGGTTGTCGATGCACTCATTGAGCTAACGGAAGATGGATCGATCGGACCTTACGCCGCCGGGGCCATCGCTTCTTCTGCCTTCGGTTTATTGTAGATGTGGTCCTTCTGCGGATAGGTATCCTTCTTGAAATGATTGCATATCATTCGCCATGAGGCCGAATTCAAAGAGTTGAAAATTGTAGTTCTCCATTGAATCAACTGTAAATTGGAATAGTAAAATACAATTAACTTACTATTGAATCAATAAATAATAGAAAAAAATTAAAATAAGGTAGCACTATTACCTCTTCCACAGCTCTCAGAAAATGCTTGGAAGAATTTTGAATTTTCTAAATTTCGCTCGAATTTCTCACTAATTTTGCCAAATTTCCGCAAACACTACCAGTTTTTTCACTGCTAAACAGAGATATGAGAGTCAGGTTTGAGGTGTGGAGAATGAGGCCAGATGTTCCCCTATTTATAGAAAAAAATCCATATTTTTCAGAATTTTTTACACTCCAACAGTCATAAAATGGCTATTTTCGACAGGACATACCGTGTCGGCTTGGCTGTAAGATCGAGGAGGCCGACTAGAGTGGGTTAGTAGGCGGTCTAAAAATCTCTTCTAATTATTGAAAATTCAAGACTTTTTCTATTTATCTAAACCAAGTAAACAATGCGGAAGTTTAAATCAATTTTGTTTAGCATAAACAATGCCTATATCAATTAAGTTCACCTAAGTGCACCAACAATTTTAGGTTGTGTCAAGGTTTACGATCCTAGAATGACAAGCAATCAATTTAATTCTATGTATGTAAATTGCTTGAATATAAATTGAGCATAAGGAAACAAACCATAATTGATACGTTCTTTTTTTACCGTGGTGATCGGAGACTTGCCGGTCTCCCCTAGTCCACATTGAGGTAAACTCAAACTAATTAGACCGGCTCCACAAATTAAGCCTTCTACCTCAAATCCACTAGTGGTAACTCTTTTCCAGCTCCGGGTAGGTAAACTCCAACCTTCACACTTTGCCAGGTCTTCTCATAACCTTTTTTAAGATCACCGCGTACGACGCCTCCAACGCCGTCTAGGAGTCGGCAAACTCTAAGGGTAACAAATCAAGCCCCTCGCTTTACTCCTACCACGTGCAACTAATGCACAAACTCAAATAGACACTAAGTCCACCTCTAAATGCCGGGTTAAAGCTGGTACTTCCGCTCGCCTCGCCAACGGTTAGAAAACTAGTCATTACAGTCAAAATCGAAAATTCCGCCGTTCATTTTCTGGTACTTCTGATCATCGGAAGTACCGCGCCACACATGCGAAACTACCGATATCATCGGGGACGAGGAGATTCCACACAGGTGTCTCTTTGGAAAAAACGTGCCGCTGAACTGATGTAACCTGAGAATGTATCGTTCAATAAGACAGCAAGATATATTTGGACATATATCCCTGGATCAGTTAGAGTATAAATCCTTAGCTCTTCATGATTCAATATCCTGGGGAATAATCACACTACGAGCTCTTGATCAGTGACAGAGTAGGACTCAAAGAGGCTTTCCCACTCTTGCTAGACAAATCAACTCAGAATTTCCGTTCAGTAATCAACAGAACAAAATTCACCAATACGCGAACAAACATCAGTAACAAACAGAAACAAGATTATACAAGCCAAAACATTGCCTAATGATCATTTGCTGAACCAATTTTCTGTGACTCGATACATCTATTGTTAGGCTTTCTGCACGCACATTGCGAGAAAGATGCACTTTATATCACAAGAATCCAGCTAGTCGTGCACTGAGCCACTGACAGTGCTAGTCATGGCAGAAGTGAACTAAACTCCCGCTCTTAGCACTTCAAAGATGACTCTGATGATGTCCCTACTCGATCGCTCATCTAAGATGACCTGTTGCTGGGATAACTGGATGTTGCACAATCCCATGAGGCATTTTTACATTGTTAGGATTCTCGCCTACTCCGCCACCATCACAACTCGGTTCCAACAAGCGAACAAGCGAGAAAAAAATTTCCATTCTAGTCACATCCCTGTTGGCCTGCATGAACAGAATCAAATAAGAACTCCTGTCGAAAGCAGACAGTGAAGGAAGCAACGGAAGGCTAAATTCATAGAGAAAAAATGTAACATGCGAAATCTGTGGATAATCTGTATAACTTCATGAACTCCAATGTGGGAACACCTGTTCTTAGCTTCTGCCCCAACCACAACGATATTCTTAAAACATCGATCTACTTACCTCAACAGTGAACCGTGCCCAGATTTTATTTTTGCGTGCTTCCATCACACCCCTCAAGATGGTTAATCCAAGTCCTTTGATAAAGTCAGCTATCTCCAAGAATATACCTCTATCCTCACAAATCATCTGCATATGTATTGATGTCAACAAATGGAAAGTATAATATGTCAATTGAGAATCACAGGGTAAAAAGAACAAACAATAGAAGAATCATTTACCTCCACAAGCATCTGACGAGGCCGGTCAAGATCCTCAACAATGATTGGGCATGTCACAGATTGATTGCCAACATTGAAGGCCCAAGTTGCACCACTTTCAAGGTAATCTTTCCAAAGCGGACCATTCTCACCAAGTATCTGTTTGAAGTTTACCAATAGCACAGCAAAAGATCTCAGGAGAATTTCAACTCTTAACTCGTGGAATAGGCTAAAAGCTAGTTTTAGTAAATATGTGTATACCTTAGATTCATTAGAATCCTTGAGGTTGTCTGCATGCTTCATCACACTTTGCAAGAAAAGCATGTGCTTAATGGTCTTCTCCAACAAAGCATCAATGCTACACTGTTGACAAAAAAATGACATGAGAATAGCAGTCGTACACTAGAAGTCTATGGCCAATGTGAACTCAGTGCAATTCAAATCTTAAATAATCATAAATGACAATTGAAATGTGCAAGTCAACTAAAGGATACCTTTGCCCCATTAGGTACAAGCTCCCGGAGCTCCTTTATACGATCCTGAATAAGTTGACGGTCCTTTGGTCGGGGCTTAGGGCTCTCTCCTGGTCGAGATCTCTTTCGATTTGCCTTGTCTGATGTATCATGACCTTTGCTGTTTGAGGCTGACACACTTTCACATTTCATGTTCTGTCCACTCTCGATCCAAAGGCGTATCTGAGATTTGTGCATTTCATTATTTTGGGAAAGGCAGCCATCCTCAGCCTTTTCTAGGAAACATGGTTGTTTAACAAAATTTGAAACATCCAACTCATTCTTGACTACCAAAGGAGGAGGAGCAGATGATTCGCATTGCTTCGTCTCTTTTGAGCCACAATAAGAACTGCTAGGAATGTCTGTCAATGAAGTCTTGCAAGAGGCACTGTCACCAGAGATCTGCTTGCCACCAGGATTGACATTGGAGATAACTGCATCCAATAGTTGGTCAGTATCAGTTAGTGAGAAGATCCCAGAATAAGGGAACTCATCGTCAAGTGCGCCAAAGACTGGAGGGGTATCAAGATAAACTGATGATTCAGGTGCATCTCTTTCTGAACTCCCGGGTTTTGTGGCACTCCAGGTCAGATCACCATCCACACTGCGGCACCGATGATGAAATTCAGTACCAAATATATCAAACAAATCATTTTCGGTAGTAGGATCCATAAGAAACGAGGAAGTTTGCTCATTAGAATTGTCTGAGAGATTGTGTCCATCCATATTCTTCACACCCTGCATGCTTACAGCAACACTGGAGTCATTCACTTCATTAGCCTTTTGATTTTGGCAAACATGATCCGAGCTACTCGGTTGATTCTTCACACCTTGAAATGACTCTCTTTTGGGAGACTCCATTTTCATAATGAATTGGGCAGATTGGGGGATTTTATATGAAATAGCTGGTTTATGCCCTATCATTCCAGAAGTAGAATTACATCTTTGGTCTAATACTTGACTTGCTGTGCTGTTATACAAGTTAGCCTTGACTACTCTAGTACCTGCCGGGAGAAAATCAAAATTCCCCCGACCATTTAGAAAATCCGTCACCTCCCCTCCATGCAACGGAAGCATGTTTGTATTTTCGTGGACAACAGAGTTCCTGGATGCAAGAGGTTTTAACAAAATATTTCTGGGCTCTGTCGACTCTTCGATGTTTCCCAGTTCTAATTGTCCAATGTTGGTCATCAACAATGGATGTTTTTCCACCGATGTTGAGATAGAAGAGATAAAACCTGAGCTAACAACACTACTCTGTGTGTTACTTTCAACTCTCCTGTCACAGTAAGGGGTTTGTCGTCTGAACCTCATATCAGGAGCATATAAACTGTGATCTCTAACAGCTTGACTATTTCTCTGTGCAACCTTAAGCAATGAAGCATTCCTGCCTGTGTTTTCTGATGTACTTGACACGGTTGTGGCATCAGGACCATAGCATTGTTCATAAGCCACTGGGGATCCACTGTAAGCTTTTGAGCAATCATCTGCAGGGTAGATAGTTGGGAGACCATGTAAAGAACATGACTGAAGCCTCTGGCTCACATCATTTTTAACTGAAGCAGATGCAACCATACTTGATCGATTGTTTAGCTGAGAACACAACTTCTTATATTGGAGCACAAAATTTGTGTTTTCCGCAACCTGCCAGAAAATAAGCATTTATAAGTTCTACGCCTCTAACATCTAGGGCCTGTTCTTTTTGGTTGCGGCTTATGGCTTTTGGCTGAAATTTTTGAATTTTGGCTGTTTGCGACAGAGATTGCGCAGAGAGAAATACTCGATTGCGATTTTAGTTGATACAGATGTTAAGCTTTTAACGTGTACTGCAATTAACTTGTAGATCCCGTCTTAAGAAAATACTTCATTTAAAAGTTAGGTACTGTAGCAAAAGCCAAAAGCCACTTTTAAAAGCCGAAAAGAACAGGCCCCTAGAAAGCACAAACATGAAAGCTAGCAAGTCCCAGCGGTCATAGCAAAACTCAAAAGGCAATTCCTCCTAATGCAGTCCTCAAAACATATAACAGTGACAATCATAAATCATTCTTCTTTCCAGCTTCCCACTCCAATCCACAGAAGGTTTGGTCTTCCTACGACCTCACCACAAATATAATTTATATGTATCCAGAGAACAGAATTTTTGACCAGCCAACAATGTAACACAGGTGTAAAGTAGTACTACCTCATGGCCCATATAATAACAACACAGAAAACAAATTTCAAGACATGTAGATGAGAGATATACTAATCTGCATTGTTAAAACTTGGGTATCTTACCACACTAGTAGAGCCTAGCTGTAGTACACCACGTGGTAACACAGGAATGATTGCAATAGTCTGCACAAGTAAATTATTAAGAGCTTAGAAGTAAAAAAAAAGTCAGTAAATAATCTACCATGCAACAGCAATAATTCTACTAACCTGAATACCAGCTCTGAACTGATGATTCATCTCAGCAGCAACCTATCACCATCAGAAGTCCTTAGCTTATTGTTCCATTACGAAAGCTCAAATTACAATTTAAGATATCCAAAACATGAAAGCAAGAGATTAAATCCCGCTACATTGTTTTTAAAAGATAATTAGAAAATCATAATGGAAGTAACATCGTGGTTAACCTAAGCTTCAAGGGCAGACATTTCCACTTATTCACATGTCCACTTGTGTGCTTTTGCAACTACCTTATCACAGTGACCACTTATTCGGCACAGCAATAGACCAAACTCACTACATACCAAAATTTCAGCACATAAGGAACAAATATGTGAGGACAAAATAACCCCACAAGGATTGTTGCAATGATATAAATCGCCTGACTTCATGCTTTAAATGAGGCGGCAGCAAAAATGGACCAGACAAAACTAAAATTGGGTAACATTTATATCCGTTCACAAGAAAGAAGAAGAAATTGTACCTCGGATCTGAGCCTGTGATCATTGGCAGTATCATGGACAATCCATTGATGATTCCCAGTAAAAGCAGCACGGCCAATGGTACTGAAAAACAAGAATGCAGCAGCCATCTATCAATAAAAGCAATTAGCCAAGAACATTGTACTGGCTGGTAACAAAGAAATGCAGTTCCCGTTCTTGCTTACCCTTCTCCGACAACATGAACCTGCGATGCCAAAACCTTCCTAACAAGCGTGCATACGGTGCCGCCTGCTTCACACCCAACATCAGAAGCCTCAGATCCGGCAGCGCACGATGCGTGGCCACAATAGCCGTCCTCCCACACCAAATGCCTGCACATCTCCAATGCAAAAATGCGCACAAATCAGCAAACAGGAACCGAATTCTTGAAGCACGAAGTTACACCAAGAAGCTAAATTCAACCGTGCCCAAATCACGTGCCCCTTCGAATTCCTTCCAAGAACATTTTACGCATTCACGCCTCAAGAACTAACACACGTTTACGAAATAGCGTTGATTTGATACATGGCAATAGCTTTTTGTTTCATGTTCTAGCAAATTTGCAGCATCAGTACACACACACGAGTTCTTTTTGCAGGCACCAGTTTCTCACAAGCAAAGAAGTCCCTTATTGGTAATTGCTAAGGAATAAACCCATCCGAATCTTCCCCACGGACGCTTCACTCGTAGTAGTACAAGGAAAATTTAGCTGAAATGGAATAGAATGTTCAAGAAAACTCCAAACCCAAACAAAATAAATAAGAGAAGACATTGAAGTCTGAGGGGGAAAAGGCGCAGAGAGAGAGAGAGAGAGAGAGAGAGAGAGAGGTTTTTCGCGAGATCGAGCAGGAGGAGAAGCTTAAGACGCAAAAAGATCCAAGAAAAGGATGGGAGGCTTACACGGGGTCGGCGGCGCCGATGGCCTTCCAGAAGACGGCGTACGACCACCCGACCTGCTCGCACAGCCGCCGCAGCGCGTCTCCCACCGCCATCTCCGCAACCCCCGACGCAAATAAACCCTAACGAACCCTAGCTCCTCCAGAGGCAGCCGCCGCCGCCGCCGGAGGGAAGGAAAAAATATGAACAAGAACGTCGCCTAGCCCGCCTCCCTAGGCGCCGCGGCAGCTGGCTCGCCCGGCCTGCTTTGCGCGGAGCCCGCCGCCCCTCCTCGCCGCCGCCGACGCCGGAATCCCAACACTTCCCCTCGCCGCCGGCGCACAGGCAGCCATCAGAGGGGCCCACTACCGGCGGGCGCTGGTCCCAGCGTCAGTGAGAGCGGGGGCCGCTGCGCTTCGCTGTGGGTGGGCGGGTGGATGCGGATAGAAGCACTGGAGCCACACGGCGGCGAGCGAGAGCTCTGAACGCGCTCTTGGATTTGCTGCTGCCGCCGCCCGTCCTCGTCAATCTCTGTCTCTTTTCTTGCTTCTCGCTTTCGACTTGGGTTCTCACTTCTGTTGCTTTCTTTCCTTGCCCCTCCTTTTTCTTTGTCCCTCGCAGCTCCCGCGTCAGGCATCATTACCTCCACGAGGGGTAGAATGGGCATGCGTATTTATGTTGTTGACCCAGGCGGCACAGGCCCGATAGGCACGGTCCATTTAGCCCGTCAACCTGAACAAGCCCAATCGTGCTAGCTCATGGGTTGATGGGCAGCCCAAGCACGGCCCAATGAGCTGATGGACCGTATCGTGTCGGCTCAGGTCCATTCAGCTCAATGGGTCAAGGAGGCCATCTAGGCCATTTTACCTTGAAATTTTTAAAAAGATGTATGAAAACCTAGGGAAAATATATATTTTTTAAAAAAATATATAATAAAATTATTTATACTTATAAATTTAACTATATAAAATTTAAAAAATGATAAAATAAAATTATATAAATATTAAAAAAAATAAATAGCCTTAAAGGGCCGTGATACGCTAGACCGTGCTTGTGCATGTCGTGCCCGGCCCGATATTATTTGTGTCGTGTCGTGCCGGCCCGGCACGATCCATCGTGGGCCATGCCTACAGTATCGGGTTGTGGCTTGGTCCAGCAGACACAACCCATTTAGCCACCTCTATATGTTGCTCCTCCTATTGCATAGATAAGGCCCTTACGTTCGGGTATGAAAGCTTTTTTATTCAGAGCAATTTTCTCGATAAATGGAGGAATTCAATACAAAAGAAAAAAAATTTACACGGGATGTTTGATCCATATATCACTTTAAAGGAATTTCATAGAGTACAAAAATTTTCTACAACTTTCCGAGTAACTCTAGCATGAGATCTAAGCCTATGTTCGGGGTGTGATTTTGAGCTACGGACTATTAGTCTAATAAATAGTAATTTTTGAAATAAGCTAAAACTAAAAGTCGATTAAAAGCCAAAAAGAATAAGGCTACAAATTCCTTTTGAGAGTCCCAATGCACCTTCTCTTCCTCTCTCTCTCTCTTTAATCTCAGAAGTCCTGTATTTTTCTTGTGGCACAATCAAACACCCTTTGTTGCAAATTCCAATGGTTTTCAATCCTGTAGGCCCATGGCATTTCTATCCTACATTTATCTTATTTCTGTGTTTTTAAAATCGGTTGAATCAAAGAGGTCCTAAATCTTATAGCAAACCCTACGTTCAACCATAGTGAAACCTTTTTTCTCAAATAAAATCATGAATGGTGGTGTCGCCGCCGCTAATTCCTCTGGGATCGCATGGACAGATGCCGTCATGGTTCATCGCCGTCGAGGAAACCTCAAATGCCACTTGGCTACCACATCCATCCAGACATGTCCTTTGAGGTTGTAAGTTATATCTTTTAGCTATGACTTATCTATTAATAAATAATGATCGTTAAAAGAAGTTGAAATCAAAAGTCGAGGAAACCTCAAATGCCACTTGGCTACCACATCCATCCAGACATGTCCTTTGAGGTTGTAAGTTATATCTTTTAGCTATGACTTATCTATCAATAAATAATGATCGTTAAAAGAAGTTGAAATCAAAAGTTGACTAAAAAGTCGAAAAGGACGGAGCCCTAGTCAGTACTAGCCCTGCTCCAACCGGCTTAAGCTTTCAACTTCCGACTGTTGTTGTTGGATTTTAGCTAAATTTACACTATAGCGGCAGTTACTTTTTTAGTTATTGAATTAAAAATAAAAAATAATGAAAAACACTGTCGGTTGGAACCGGGCCGAGCCCATGTGGGGCATAAGTGCAATATTGGTAGAGTAGTTCGGTCGTTACTTGTTTTTCTCACCACATATATGCCGCTCGGTTGGGCTGAAATAAATTGTCTTATGTCTAAAATTGTACTGTATCTGGCTAAAATTATACTGAGCTGATGTTAGCTTATTAGGCGTAACTAAATTTTAAAAAAATATGTTAGCCTATCATGGACAACACAAATAAATACGGAAAAAAGAACCGACAAAAAATCTCAAAAAAGCTAGAAAAAAAATAAAATTTATAAATAGTAAAAAATAAATCAGAAGTTAGAAGATTAAGCCGAAATAAGCAGGGCATCGAGATCGCTGAACCCTAAAAACTATCCTGCAGTCACCGTTATGCCCTCAAGATTGCTGAACAACTACGATAATGCCAATACAGGCTCGTGTATGCTTTTGAGGGAGGCAAAAGGCAGAGGCTATGGCATGGCCTGTCTTAGCTTATTTAAACATTTTCCAAAAAGTCGTTTCTAGATGCAATGTGTGTCTAGAAATGCTTAATTTTTAAAATGATCTTGTGAGCTTCTTTCTCCTTCATGATTGGATATGTCCTGAACCCAACATTCACTGGTTGGTGAGCCTCCTAAATATTATGTGCACCATGGCCCACCTGTCAGTTATGGCTTACGGTCTATAGCTTCTCTATTAAACAAACGAGATAATTTTTTTATTGTTTTTTCAAAGCGGTTTATTGGGATAAACTTTTCAAAATGATTTATCGACATTCGGATCGTTCGCATAAACACCCGCGCTAGGGTCAAAAGACATCAGTCACAGTTGAAAAAAAACAGCCATTGTGTTACACTGTTTACTGCAGTCCCAGTGCATGAACTGTGTTGATCCTGCATTTGAAGATTTGCAAAATTACCTAAAAATATATACCGCGTAGATTTTATTCTGGAAAAATCAAAATCAAGATTTTGCCAATATGCATTTGAAGATTTGATCCTGAATTTGTAATAAACCGAAAAAGGCCTAATGGCAGAGTTTAAATCATTTTTAGTTAATACTATGACAGAAAATCAAAATTGTTAGGGTCAGGATCCTAGAGAAGTTTTTTTCGTGTTGATAGAGCCGAGATAATATGACGTAGAACACTTTATTTCATAGAGTTGTACCAGATCTAATTTAGACCTCCATAAGATATCAGGGCATGCTTGGAACATAGAGATTTCGGAGAATTTTTATAGAAAATAATTCAATACCTGCAGGATTCAGAAAATATTCACACATTCCAAACGGGCCGTAGAGCTTTAAGATCCCCACCAGCGCCGATCAAAATCCTAGAAATTTCAGTGAAAACTAAATTGATCCGCACTTTTGATAACTTCTTATAATGATAAAATTACTCCAAAGTCCAAGTGTCCAACCAATTCTCTTTTTTTTTGTTATACCAACACATTCAGATTTTACACAGGTTCTGTGAAGGTTCTAGTATATATAGTTCTGTAAAAAAGAAAAAAGGAAAGAAAGCTTTAGCATATAGAGACAGGATATTGTGTTTTAGTTCTTAGACCTGTTCTTTTAGGACATCATGCTCTTTTAGATTTTTTGCTTGGCTTTTGACTTTTCTAAAAGTCGAAACAAATAGAACGATTTTTTAAAACAGTTTCTCAAGGTTTTCTATGCATAAAACTATGTTCGTCGTCTATGTCAACGTCTCTATCTCTTGTTAGAATGTGGTCCATTTTATGGCACACTTCCTTAATTCCAAAGTATGCTTTGTTTAGTACCATATTGCTAAGAAAAGGAGAGGAAGACCAATTTATAAGGTGGAGTCATCTCCACTCTTTGAATATGGATAGAGATGGTATATGGAGGGTTCTGTGTAGTCACACACGCGCACGCGCGCGCGTATACGCGTATTTTCGCGTGACTTGTGACTTCCGTGACGTGACGTGGCGCGCCACTTGGCAGACCAAGTCCATCTCTATTTTTGCTGAACTCTGCACCACTCTCTCTCTCTCTCTCTCCCTGTTTGAATGCGATTCAAACGTTTGAATTTGAGGCTTTATTGGGGTTTTGATGACAGACAGCTACCAGTGAATAAATGACTGGTTGAATGCGTCAGTTACCAGTGGGTAAATGGCTGCTTTAATCATGTCAGTTATCAATCTGTCTTTATATGCCTGGAGACGTCCAGAGTATGAGTGAGAGATCCACAGCCTCTATTTCCTTCTTCTCGTGTTTACGTGTTCGAGTGCGTGTCGCTCGAACCTCGTCGACCTTTCTTCCCGGCGTGCACCTAGAAGGAGGGAGAGCGGGTATCTCCGAACCGTTGCCGCAGAGAGTACCTGCACGGGGCGGCAATAAGGTTTCTGGGCGGCGCATCTGCGCGACCGCTCACTGCACTGCGACATCTACGTTCTGCACTGCGTCAAGCCTGCGCGGCTTCCTGTTCATCTTCAGGCTAACAAGCAAGTCGTTCATGCGCACGGTCGACTTAGTTACTATATTGTTATTGAGTAAATTCTGAAGTATGATGAATAGCCTGCTGTTAATTGTGAGTTTTGCATCATTAGTTTATTGTATTTGTCTCCTACTAAAACTTGGAATTAAAATATTGCCCACATTTCCAACATTCCAGAAACCTTATTGCGAATTTTGTTGCAATACAGAAATGGCTAATGCTTCTGATGCGATGAAACCTGAGAGGTTTTCTGGTCAGAACTTTCGTAGATGGCAGACTAGAGCCAAGTTTTGGCTCATGTCTTTGGGGCTGTGGTGGGTTATCCACCCGCAGTATCCATTTACGATTGAGTAGACCATGCAGTTTGATAATCTGAATAATCGCTCTTGGTCGCATTTCGACTGCTCGCGGATCGACTCTATGATGTGTACATGAACTTCAAGTCCGCCACGAGTTGTGGGATGCACTAGAGAACAAATATGCAGAGGAGAGGAGGGTCGCCTGGCTCTACATATGTGAGCAATTTTTCGACTTTAGCATGGATGAGGGTAAGTCCGTAGTTGGACAAGCTCATGATCTCCAGCTACTAGTCGGTGAGATTGCACACTTAGGTCGTGCGTTGCCTCCAAAGTTTGTGGTGCGGGCATCGTTGCTAAACTCCCCGCCTCTTGGCGAATTTTGCTACTAGCTTAAAACATAAGAGGAAGAGATTTACATTGAGGATCTCATTGCGACCCTCGATGTGGAAGAAAAAGCAAGAGCAAAAGATGCACCTAGCACATCGCCTGAATAATGCAAACATCATACGTAAAAGGATTGCTAAAAAATACAAATCCAACAAACCGAACAAGACAACTAGCTTTAAGAAGAAAACGAGAAAAAGGATTTGAAGGACATCACCGCTTTGTGTGGAAAAGGCGGTCATATGGCGAAGGACTGTCGCTTCGCAAGATCGAAATGGTGAACGACCAAAGAAGAAGGTCGTTAACGTGATCATAGGCAAGGCCTCGACTTGGAGGGTATGGTAATCCACCGTTGTCTTTTAGCATGTCAATCTCCGAGTGGTGGATTGATCACGGTGCTAATGTTCACGTATGTTCGATATTTCCTTGTTTTCTTCTTATCGTGCGGCAGGGCTTCCTCCATCCTAATGGGAAATGGGTCGCATGCTTCCGTTCTTGGTGTTGGCACGGTGGATCTGAAGTTTACTTCAGGGAAGACTGTCCACTTGAAGAACGTGCAGCATGTTCCCACAATAAAGAAGAACCTTGCTAGTGGTTCTCTCCTATGTAGGGATGGCTATAAGCTAGTTTTGAGTCAAATAAAATTGTAATGTCTAAGTTCGGAAAGTTTGTTGGTAAAGGCTATGAGAGCGGAGGCTTGTTCGCCTAAGTATTTTAGAGTCTTGCTATAATCGAATATTGCAACTGGTTTAAATAAATGTGAGGCAAATATTTGGCATTCTCGTTTCTGTCATATTGGCTTTGATAGTATTGCTAGAATGTCCAGATTAGATTTAATTCCAAAATGTGAAATTGTCAAAGGGTCAAAGTGTCAGTCATGTGTGCAAGCAAATCAACCTCGAAAACCCCTTAAGGGATTAGAGGATGAAAAGAACTTGACACCTTTAGACCTTATTCATTCAGATTTGTGTGAAATGAATGGATTATTGACAAAAGAAGGCAAAAGATATTTTCTAACTTTTATTGATGATGCAACACGCCATCGCTATGTGTATTTTTGAAAACTAAGGATGAAGCTTTAAATTACTTTAAAACTTATAAGGCCGAGGTTGAGAACCAACTAGAAAATAAAATAAAAAGATTGAGGTCTGATCGTGGAGGAGAGTATGTCTCTCATGAATTCTCTCAATTCTGTTCTGAGCATGGAATAGTCCATGAATTTACACCACCACATTCGCCCCAATCAAATGGGGTAACTGAGAGAAAAAATCGAACACTAACAGATTTGGTTAATGCCCATATTTCCAACATCTCTGTCGTCTGTATCGACTTTTAAATTACCAAAAACAAACATTAATTCAGTCCTCATTCCACAAATCACACTTTGGAGTAGCTAGTTTGGAGTCTCCAAACCAAGAAAGCGTCCATTCTTTTTTTATAATGAAAACAGCCATCGATTAAATTCTTGAACGTGTGGCATTCCTTTTGTTTAATGAGAGATGGCCTAATCCCAGATAAGTGAAACATCAATCCAAGATTATGCTGACTCATTAGTGGAGGCTTGCAGACTAATCCAAAGCTTGAAGTGCTCCACTAGAGCAAAAAGCAGGGACTTTTACTTGGGTTTAGTCACATCATATGCAGCAAGCCAAAGCTGCTTTTGGCTCTTATGTGAAGCCAAATTAGATGGTCACTTCATACTTGTGATGTGGTGTCGGATTTAAGATCATTAGCAGCTTATCTAGTTAATGGATCTATTTTTTTCTTCGAAGCTGACGGCTTTTGATTTTTTCTATAGTACCTAACTTTTAAACGGAGTATTTTCTCAAGATAGGGTCTACAAGTTAAACGATGTACACGTTAAAAGCCTAACATATGTACCATCCAAAATCGCAAGTGAGTATCTTTCTCTCCGTAATCTGTACCGTAAACAATCAAAATTCAAAATTTTCAGTCAAAAGTCATAAACCGTAGCTGTTGTCAAACAGGCCCAATAGCCGCATCCTTATGGGGAGTGCAAAAAACAAGAATACGTTAAATGGAGACGTGCCAACTGATTTGACCAAACTCGGTGAGCAGATGTGAATCGACGGTGATCGTGATCAATTGCTCGTCTCTGGCTATTTTATGATAATTGCAATCAATTGCTATCTGATCGATACAAATCGGCATCAACATGTTATGTATAAATCGGCATCTTCTCCATCCGAACTCGGATCAACACGTCACTGCGATCACCTGGCTAACATCTTCGACACGGTACCTTCCAATACCGATTCACCTGGGCCCGCTTGATTGGACTGAAAAGCTGTGGCTTATGGCTGAAATTACACTGTAGTAGTTAAAATTTTAATGTAGCTGAAGGTGTCTTATTTAGCGTAATTAAATTTAAAAAAAATAAAATAGAAAAATATGTCTCTCTTGTTTTTCTCTAACTCTTTTTCTTTTTACCCAAAAGGGGGTTAAAATAGGTAAACTGTACATTGAGATCGATGAAAAGATCAAAGTGATCAGCGAGTTTACTCGTATCAAATAGAGAAAAACCAGATGATCAGACTGCAGGAAGACCAACCAACGTAAGGATAAGATCGAGAAGCTTGAGTCTCGACTAGGTGCTCAGGGTCTATTCCTGGCAACCTGGCCGTCATGTGAATCTTCACCTTTTCTGTAGATGTACAACTTGATGTCTTACAAATCACTCTTTAAGCTTCACTAGCTGACTAGTAGCATCTGACAAAGGATAAGACTTACTCCAGCAGCCATAAAACAAAAAAAAATGGTATAATGGTATAGCAGCATTTGTATCTAACAGCACTGAAGTTGTACTCTTGCAGTCGTACCTCAGTTATCTGACGGATCTGAACAGCTAAAATCACTATACAGATTGATGTTTCCTGTCAACTCAAAGATTTGGACAGTAAGATTGTTACTCCAGGGCCTAGGCATTGGTCCAATATACTCCAGGGACAGGTGTACAGCGGCAGGCACCAGTGAGGCAGAGACTTCATATCAAACAACCTCCTTTCATTCCATCCAGCAATAATCGATTCATAGTTTACTATACATTATACACATTGAAAATACATGATGTCAGAAGATTCTTAACCTGATTTCCAATGGATCTCATAAGTTATTCAGCGTAATAATAGCTCATTTCGTAGCTTCTTACAGTAAAGAAATAGCACCTTAGTTCCATGCTGCAACAGATAGATATCTACAATTACAAGCAAGATGGAATGCTGTACTGCAACAAGTTCATGCAATGCCACCATGCGCGTCTGGTGCCGCAGCGCAGGCCGCCTCCACCATCCCGGCCCACGAGAGCACGCCGCGAGAACCGCCGTCACCGCCATGTCGTCCCTCTCCTCTTCCCGACCGCGGGAGATATATGAGAACCTCCTGGCACCGGCCATGCGCGGGCGATATACCTTTCCCAAACCCGAGAACCACTCCTGCAACTTAGTAGCCATGAGCAACGTCTTCCCTAGCATCGTCCGTCATCTCCATCATGCCATCTTTCACTTTGGTGATTTTTTTTTTGAAATTCTTTCATGTCATATCTTGTTCCTAAGCCTCAGCAACTTCCGTGCTAAATTAATTTGATTTTGATGCAGTGAATCGCTCGGAATCAAGTTTTTCCTAAAGTAGCCCAAAGTCGCTTTCCGTCATCGATTCATCGTCTCCGATGAGCTTTAGCCCATGCCATCACCTCTCTTAGATTTGTCTCGTCGTGTTCTACGCAATACTTCTCTCCTTTTTCCCAAAAACCCTCTATAAATTTTCGCTTCTGAAACCTAGCCATGGCCGCCTAGAGCACTTCACGTTCCCATCTATCTAGTAATGTTTTCTCCAATCATTTTACATCAAAACGTGCCAAACCATCCCAGGTAACTACCTTTTAAGTGGATTTGATTTTCGTTCAACAAGCATCGAGATATCAAGTTTTTCTTTTTTCTTTACCGTCATCCTTCAAACATCATTGTATTGTCTCCAATGAGTTTATGGTTTAGCGGACAATTTTTTATCTGGTAATGCGGACGTGCTCCGTTTGACGCGTCGTCACTTTCTATGTATTCCTTCGATCCTTAGCAATCCATTTTACTGGTTACCATCATCTCCCACGTGTTACTCCGGTCCTTAGTAACATTTTTTTGGAATCATTAGCCACTAACTATGTTTTATTTGCTCTGCAAATTCACAAAAGAAACTGTCAAGATTGAGAACCTTCTTGAAGAAGATTACATATGTCTTTGTAATCAAACACATAAAAAATTCTGTTCGACAAGTACTGTTTTTATCAATTGGCAACTTAGTTTTCTTTATTTCCTGAAATTCTCTTGTCCAAATATAATCCTGTAGGTTTATCGAGCTAGCTAGTACTTGTTGCATGAAGACTGAAGAGTCGATCGCATCAAGATGATATTAGTTATGTCGCCGGATGATTTGCAATGAAAGTGGATATTGATGGAGCTACAGGACTTAGTTTCTGTTCTGTAGTTAATTATGACTTTATCGATGTAAATGATCCAATACCGGGCCTGTTCTTTAAGTCAAAAGCTAGCGGCTTTTGATTTTTGTTACAGTACCTAATTTTCAAACTGAGTATTTTCTTAAGACGAGGTTTACAAGTTAAACGATCTACACGTTAAAAGCTCAACATCTGTACCAATCAAAATCACAAGTGTGTATCTGTCTCTCCGTAATCTGTACCGTAAACAGCTAAAATTCAAAAATTTCAGCCAAAAAGCATAAGCCGCAGCCGAAAAGAACAAGCTCTATCTTGCAACTGATGATAATTTCAATAAAATACTGTATTGCTCCATAGCGTGCTTTCATCTCTATTTTGTTACATTGATATGGTGGTATAAAAAATAAAAATAAATGAAATAAATTATAAAAATAGTACATACAGATTGTTTCTCTTGCATAGAGACAGTTGCTAGTGCTTTTTTTTTCCAGACATAGAGTTGGCTTCAACCGTCTCTACAAAGAAAATTGAAATAGAATACGATTAGGTAGAGATTGGCACCACCGTGCGTATGAAGTGAAACCGTCTCTATATTTTGAAATGCAATTTTCTCAATTCAAAATAGAGATTGTCAATCCGGCCTGTTTCAAATGGCTGAAAGCTCTAGCTTTTGGCATTTTTTATGTAGGTATTTTATTGTAGCGGCTATTAGATTTTTTTTGTAAGTTAAAAAATAAGAAAGAAATAGTAAAAAATTCAGAAAAATAGAAAAACATCTCTTAATCTTTTGAGACAATAAAAAAATAAGAAGAAAAAAAGAAAAAAAAACCTAAAACCCAAAAAAAATCCAAATTTTAAAAGTTAAAAAACTGAAACCGATTGAAATTTTATAAGTTTCAGAGACGGGATAGCGTGCTGCGACCAGAGTGGACTTACTGATATACGGCATGCATTGACGCATGCGCGACCAAGTTACCGAGGCACCCAATTGCAGTCACACGGTGGCAAAGCAGAAGCCCATGCTCATTGCTCAACTCTAGTTTTTGTTTGTTCCGCGACCCTACAGCGCATGGTGCGGTTGGAAAGAGACGGAATTTAATCAGTAACTAGGTAGAGATTCACGCGTTACAGTGGAGTCATAAAAATAATAAGACGAAACTTACTGACTGATTAATTTCACACATCAAATATTAAAGAGCAAGCGACAGAGAGAGAATGGTGGCCAGAACGCGCGAGGAGATAGGAAAAGTGGAGAGGGTGGGCGGTTATATCCTGAGAGAGAGGAGGAGGAGAGACGAATGGTCCAAAACAAATCGGATGGCTGAGAAAAGAGGATGGAGAATGGACCAACCAACAACTCACACTTTTATAGTAGTAAAGATTAAGAGTGAAATAAAAGGTCTTTCTTTGTTTTTACGACTTTATGTATGAGCTCAAACGACCCTCCTATGATGAGATCTAACCAAACAACTACCATTAGAGCCTTATGCCGAGCTTGTGGCTTCAACAAAGTCGCCTCCAGCTACCCTGTTGGGCCCCATCACCACCCTGATGAGCTCCTGACAACCAATCTCCCCGATAAACTCCTGGGCATGTTGTCTGACCTCCTTGTCTCCAAGCGATCGTGCCACCGCTAGTTTACGTCGACATCGGTTCATGCCTCTGTCTACTAAGATGTTTCAACAAGCATGTCCAATGAACGTTGCAATAGGCTATCTCATATGTTATATCCATTTGCTTTATTGTGGCTACAAACTATTTGTGTTTTGTCCTTGAGATGTTTCTCTCTTTTCCTATGAATACAACTACTCTTGTTGCCGATACTTTTTTGAATTGTTGCCATATTTTTTTCGACTGTTGCATGAGGTGTTTGATTTTGTTACAATGTCTCTTCTCAAATTTTGACTTAAGAGCTATTTGTTACCATTGACTTTTTGATTTGTTGCAACAAAGTTTATTTTTGCTACAACAAGGATATCTATTTGTTGCATTAGAAAATATGTATCCTCATCCAAACAACACGAGCTCCACTCATTTTGTTCTGTCTCTCTTTCTTTCTCCTTTTGAGTCATTGTATACTTCATAGATCACCACCCTACAAGGAGCCAACAAGCTCTGATTAGAGTGGCTCATCTCTCGTTGATCCACCATGGATCATCCTCGTGCATCTACGTTTCCTTAGTGTATGGCATAGGTACAGATGGCGAAGTCTCCAATGTTTGATTGGGAGATAGGAGGTAGTGATGGAGCTCCGCGGCAAGACCTCTCGAACTCTTGGTGAAGTGTGTGGCAGAGCTCCGCGATGCGAGGTGGCAAGGCCTCTTAAGCTTAAGGAGCAGGAGCTGCTGGTAGAGCTCTACGACGGAGCAGCAAAGTCTTCTTGAGCTCAATTGTAAGTCAGCCTCACCTAGATTTGAGCCCGCAAACGACAAGATGGTGATGCAACCGGGCCACATCTTCCTCCTCCAAGCTTATTGTCAAAATGTTACAACTTGTAAGTCCATTATTGCAGCAGTAAAATCCGGATGTTGCAATATCTTTACTATTATACAAATGTGAGTTGGTGGTCGTCGGTCCATTCTCCCTCATCTCTTCTCAGCCATTCGATCAAAGATCAGTCATCCAGATTTGCATATAGGTAATTCTTCCGCTCCTCGTAGAAAAGGTCGGGCCGACGCGTGGGCCATGATCCTCCTCTTCTCTCCCCCGCATCCTCCGTCTCCGACTTACTTAACAGATTTAAAAACTTTTAGAATATATTTGTATGCATATTCTAAAAAATTTTACTACATGTAAATTTTAAAACATGTAGTATAATAAATTTTAAAAATCTGTAGCAACGCACGGGGATTCAGCTAGTCATATAGAAATGTTGAGGTGTCCTAGTGATTTTTCATTGTTGCAATAATGTGTTGTTTTGTTAGAATTTGTATTTGGCTTTGTTGCATCGGTGGTTCTTTTGTGTTGCAACTTTTTGTTTTTATTTTGGGTTTGTTGCATTAGGGATAAGATTTGTTGCAATCTCGATAACTATTTGTTACACGTCAGTATTTTTATTGTGCCAAATCGAATGACCAAGATCAATCAGTTTAAGTGAGATCTAACAGCCAGGGGAGCGTACGATGGGAAACCTCCCACGTACATCTGGACACTAGTCCTTCTCAAAAAGCAAATGTAATGATATTGACTATTTCTTGGTTGTATATGTTGTCCGTGATGACTCGAAGCTCCAGTGCTACTTGTCTCCATTTTTCCCATGTACATACTCACAGTGGCGGAGAGAGGGGGGGCCTGGCACCCCCCATGCAGCCTTGCGTCATCCCCCATGTAGCCATGCAGTGGCTTGGCCCCATGCAATTGAATTCTGTATTTCTGCATGCAGTGAGTCATTGAGTCAATGAGAAGTTGAGAAGTGAGAACAATGACGCATTGACGCTTCGTCCTTCGTGCCTTGATGCCTAATGCCTTCGGATGCAACTATGCAAGCATGGGAGAAAACGACTTCAGATTTCAATTAACGCCAGTATTTCAGCCACGTCACCACTGAACCGAACGCCAGATTCACCGAGAAGAAATCTGGCTGGCCAGATTTCGGTAGAAAACGATCGCCGGATCTGCGCCGCATACTCGCCAATCCTCCGGCTCCGGCACATCCGCGCATACTCACCAGTCCGCGTCCGCGTCCGCCCGCGCATACTCGCCAGTCACTGCGGCGTCCTCCGGCGCATCGCGCAGATACTCGCCGATCCGCGTCGCCGCAAGATACGCCGATTCTTGCGGCGTCCTCCGGCGCATCCGCGCATACTCGCCAGTCCGCGTCCGCGTCCGGCAAAGGCAAAGTGCAAAGCGCCTCCGCTGCTCCGCCGCCTCCGCGACTCCGCCGACGTCGTCCGTCCGTCGCGCCGTCGCGGTCTCCGTCAGGCTCAGCCGCTCAGGCGTCAACGTCAGAGGTAATCTCTGAGACTTTGTCCATGTTGCCCCCTCCATATTCAATTCCTGGCTCCGCCCTGCATACTCACATTACCAAATAAGCATAGAAAGACACACACGACTTCTTAGAGTTTTGTCCCAAAATAGGAGGAAAGATACATATACAATATGCCATTTTTCACCTGACATAATTGAGCAGTTGAAATGCTCAAATAGCCATAACACCATCAATTAATATAACTAGTAACCGGGCACATGCAATACACGTTTTGCCGTGTGTGTGTGTGTGTGTGTGTGTATATATATATATATATATATATATATATATATATATAATGAAAATGCATTCAGCTAGTATAGGGGCGTTCGTATTGGGTTTTGCTGATGACTTTTTGCTGTAACTTATGACTTTTGTCTAAAATAAAAAGTAGTTGCTCAAAGAAGTAGGTTTTAGAAGGAAGGGACGAATAGTGGAAAAAATAAGGGAGAGATGTGTGTGCGTGACAGGAGCGAGAGGAGTGGGTGCGTGATACACCCGTGACCCCCTACCTTATTCTCAGAGTGAGACGGTAACGAGAGGAGTAGAGAAACCAATTCGAGAAGTCGAGTGTTTGTACTAGCCTGTTCTTTTTAGTTTCGACTTATGACTTTTAGTCTGTTCATGAGCGAGAGTACGGAGTAACAAAAATTTGCATGCGGTTTTGGCCAATATAAATGAAGTCACTACAGTGTATATTACAATCAATTTGTAGACTCTATATTGAAAAAATAACCCGTTTAAAAGCTAATTACTGTAGAAAAGTCGAAAAATAGCTTTTAAAAGCTGAAAAAAGAGACTTTTAGTTTTTTTAAACAGAAGTTAGAAGCAGAAACTAATATAAGTAGGACATAATGTATTCGTGATGTGTTGATCCCTGTTTAGGTAATCAAGAGTAACGAAGTCTTAAAAATCAGGAGGGATGAAAAAACCCAGGCTATATATACTTTCTTTTATTTCTGATATGATCCTCTACGGTTAAGAAGCAACTATATATGCATATGCGGAGGTTTAGTTGCTTGGAACTCGATGTTGAGGTAATGTACTAAAAAGTTCAATGTACTAAAAACTTAGGTAATGTACACAAAACTACATAGGTGCTGCTGAAAAATTCTCAGAAATTCCCTACGTAGGTTCTGCTAGCTTATGCTTATCTACTTAAGTTTTGTGCTAGCTTATGTTATCTACTACTTAAGTGTCAGAGAGCGATCGCGGTTTCATCACCTCAAGAAAAATTATACTTGTTGCTCTTGGTATGTTACTTCAAGAATGGTACATAATAGTAATAAGTCTATTTTACTCTCTAAACTCTTATAAAAATCCGAAAATCAACATTAAACTACAAAATCAGATATTAGACACATTTATTTTACTCCCTTAGACCAAAATCACCCTGTCTACAAAAAAAAATTCTCTCTCGAAATAGAGGAACATGTTTTTTATCCCATCACTAGGTTACGTCCGCTCAGGGGAAATTAATCTAGGGTTACATCCATCCAACAAGTTTTTTATCCCACCCATAAAGTTTTAGAAATAGGTACTAACTCGAGTAAATTCCTATACCCGGCCATGACCGTAGGCATGACTAGTCAAATAATTTTTACTCTGCAGATGTCGTACACTTTAACCATTCGAGATTATCAACTTGTTATATTTCACATATGTTCTTAAACATGCAAATCAAGAAGATCACTATAAAGCCTTTACAGTACATCTTCTCAATGGGCTGTGCCCGCTAAGGTTTCCACCTCTATGGAGTTAATAAAACCCATGCCAGAGGCCCCCTCTTGCACCGCATGACGGCTTAAATCCGGCAGCATGACATATGTTCAACCCTTTTAGCGCAACCGCATTGAGTCAATGCAAAGTAGTTAGCCAGATTGTACCCATTATAGACTTCTGATTGCACCATTCTACATTGAAAAGGGGTTACAAGATTAGGCCCTGCTCCAAACGGCTTCTGTTCCTGACTTTTAGAGTTTTAGAAGAATAAAATAATCGAGCTCCACATATCAATAACTTCCCACCAGTTGGCTGCCCAAATCCAGCCAACCGGTTTAGAATTGGAGATTAAATGTAAAACATAGTAAAGCCAAAAATGTTGGAAGGTTTTCGTCATGGTAGGCAAGCATGCATTTTTGGAACAGAACGAAACTTTCCATGAGTGAGAAATAGCCAGCTTTCCCATCTACAAAGCGTGTTTTGTTACAAATTTGTGCTGCTTTACACCCTGTCATTGCCAAAAACACAGAAATAATAAATATCTGCGTAGGCTCTCAGAAACTGGAGCTAAAAACTAAGGGTTATATGAGAAAACAAAATAAAACTTAAAAAGAGTGAGAAAAAAAGGTCGTCTGTATCTATCCATCTGTACGGTCAAAATTGTACATATCTTTTAGGACCATTTAGAACATCGTCTTTCAAAAATCACTTAAAAAAATATCTTTTAGTTTTTGATTTTGCTATTATACAGTTGACTAAAATATTTTTACCTCCTAGTCATCGGAAGTTATATTTCTAGTTAGCTAAAGTTACAGTATACTAATTCCTCTCTTCTAATATTACACTCTCCGTTTTCTAAAATTATAGTATAAAATAATAATTAAAAATAAAGAGGAAAAACAGTCAATTTTACAGTAGTCACTGTTTTTGTTTTTAGGTAAACAAAAAAAAAACCCCGAAAGAACCGGGCGTATATATATGACCCCGTGTCCCCGCTACACGCCGCCTCAGACCGGCCGCCTCCACCTCGTCCGCTACGAGAACCACGCCTCCTTCCGCCGCGCCCACGCGCTCCCTCTCCTCTCGCTCGCTCATGGCCGGCTGCTACGCGCGGGAGATGGACGACCTCCACAGGCGGTGGCTGCCGCCGGAGATCTTCGCGGACATTGGCATCGCCGCCGCCGCCCCGCCCTCCCCCGCCGCCATCGACGACATCGCGGTGCACCTCGCCGGCCTCCTCGGCGGCAAGGAGGTACCTCGTCCGCCGCCGGTGGCCGTCTCGTACAACCACCGCGCGCAGGTGGGTTGGCGCTTGCGCGGGACTGCAAGCCTGTGGGTTTCGTTTGCATGTGCTTGGTTTCTTGATCGAGGCGACATGCGTGTTTCGTTTGCAGATTTGCGGGCTGGAAGGGAGGGTACTCGTGGCGTACGGCGGCGCGACGGCGGCGTGGCCGTTCTTGCCCCACTCGCCGGTGCAGTGGCAGGTGAGCGGAAGCGCTGCCTTTTCTGCTACTTCTTTCTTTTCCCCGCCCAATCTTCTTTTCCTTTTGTGTCCTCTCTTTCTTTTTTTCCTTTTTTGGTTTGTGAATGGATTAACGCTCATGGAGTTTTGGAGAAGAGAGGAAGAAAGTTTAGACATTATTCAACCTTTGCTCTTCTCCTTTGTTTCTAGTTTTAATTCGGTTGTTAAGTTTTGTTAATCTGAAATTCGCATCGGAGCAAGTACGCCGCCATTGTTGCCCGTGTTTGTAGGGAGAGATAATCTGTGGCATTCGTTAATGATGAAGCCGTAATGTAGTACTATTTGCTTTCATATTTGTTGTGTTCGGTGGAAAAGAACAAAGAAATGTGAGTTTCTCCTCAAATTTTCGTAGTTTTTAACCCTGATTCTTTCCGTCCAGGTCCCGACCAATCTCGTGAACGGCGGCGGGGTTCCGGACCCGAGGCTTGCTCCGCTGCGGCCCTGCGGCGGCTCTCCGCCGGCGAAGCGGCGTGTCGGCGGCACCGGCGTTTTCTTGCCGCGCTCCGAGATGTACCAGACCAAGGCGGCGGCGGCGGCGGCCAAATCTCCGGCGAAAGGTAACGCAGCACCTCGTTTTCTTGGTCTTATCGTGCTGCGTTACTACTGTAGTTCTTGTCTGCTTCCAATCTGCTGCCGTTTATGTGATGAGAATCCCAAATCTTCGCTGCAAATGCATGATTATACTACTACTAATTGATTGATGGCTTTATTCCCCCTGCAAATGCGCCTCTGCCGGCTGCGCATATGTTGCGTACTTTTTGAGTAGTGTGAGGCTTCAATGCCTGACATGCACCCAGTGTCCACGTTCTTGAGCTACTAGTGCTGATTGATTACTTCAGCCAATGCTATTACCCTCGAATAAATTGTGCAATGAAGAAAAATAATTAGGGAACGTGTAAGCTCATCACCACCTGACGATACCTGGTGATAAAGCGCCCCCTCTGATGGCATGAAACTGGGAAAGATACAAGCAGAACATGCAATGCAAGTACCCAGCCGGCCCTGAGCTCTGAACCTGACACCTGCGTTGTTCAGATCAACATGTACTGCCATTCCATCCACATTAACCATTTGTTACACTTTATGCAGATGAGGCGGCAACAGCGATGAAGCAGCAACGCCAGAACGAAATGGCCGCAGAGATGGTGCAGCAGCGGCGGCGGCAGCAGGAGAATGCGGCGGCGACATTGCAGGCCTGCCCGGAGCTCGCGCTGCCCCGGGAATGGACTTACTGACGGAGAGGAGGCGGCGCATATGACAGAGACGATGGCGAACAGCCAAGAGTACCTAGATGATTTTGTAGCGGCAGCAGCGAGGAACAACAATCAGAGATGCAGTTCTGATGGCCGGGAGAACTGATCGGATGGAATATGGTCTAGTAGTCTTCACCGGTAAGGAGAGGAAAAAAAAGGTGGTGATTTGTGGCTTCTGTTGTTCTTGTAGCTAGCTAGCTAGCACCAGGAATAATCTGGTGGTTCAAAGTGGGTTTATGATGAAATGACGCAATTAGATGTGTCCATCTCAAAATCTGTTATGGGCTCTCTTTCTTTAGGCTCCGTTTGACTGGGCTGAAAAGCTATAGTTTATAGCTAAAATTGCATTGTAGCGGTTGAAATTTTATTGTAGTTGAATATGAATTATTTGGCATACTTAAATTTGAAAAAATTTAAAATAGAAAAAAATATACTAACTCATCACGGAATCGATAAAAATGGCTAAAGAGAATTTTTATAATAGTAGTAATAACCTACTGTAAACATAGGATAAACCGCTACCTGGATATTGTTGACGTTGCCTAGAGCAGCATTAAATCCTCCTGCAACGCAGCAACTTCCCTCTCTCTCTCTCTCTCTATCCTGGCCTGCAGACAAGGAGGGCGTCCCTTGCCCTAGAAACCGGTCAAAAGCCAAAAGATCCCAGGCGTTTTTCTTTAGCTTATTTCTGGGTGCTCGTTCCTCCTCCTCCTCCTGCTGTGCCAGTTACTCCGAGACAAGATGGTAAACACAGGATGCACAGTCGTGCTGTCCCAAACAGCGGTGATTTCTGGTTTTAGATTTTTTAAAACTAAAAATTATTTGGAACACATTGATTTTCTAACACAGTTTTTTTTCATTATATTTGGAGATATAACTACGTATTTATTTTTTCTATATATTTTTAAATAAATACTTTATAAAAACTAAATAGCTTAAAGATGCATGGTTTCTCCTAGTAGTGCCGCCGCTCTTTAGCCTAAAGCTTACAGAGTACTATGGGCATACTTTATCTAGCTTTTGGCTTAAGTTTTTACTTAATGTTTTTAGCTAAAATTGCACTTTAGATGTTGTGAGTTTTTTCTCAGAAAAATAAAAAATTGAGAAAATTTTAAAAAAATTGTTATATCATGATGAATAATACAAAGGAACAAGAAAATAAGATAAAAAAAAACCAAAAAAGAGATAAAATTAAAAACAACACTCGTGGTTTAAATAAGACGTAAGCTAAAAGTCAAAGCCGTTTAGAGCGGAACTCGTATACCTATGAAAGATACATTCTAAATATTAGTACTGTAGCTAAAAGCGTTTTGACACAAACGATTTTGGTTAACCCGCCGCTGCAGATACCATACCACCAGGTTTTGGCACCGACGTTTTTCGGGGGCCAAGGCAGTGAGCGGAGGCGTGCGCCGTCACCGTGCGATGCCGATGCGGTCGAGCTTGTTGCCGGCGCCTGCGGAGACGCAGATCGGCCCGCTACGTGCGTGCGAGGATCCGCGGCATGCGAGACACCTGGCGGTGGCGCGACGACTGACGCGCCAGGCCCAGCTCAGAGCTCAGAGCGGTGGCCGAACGTGACGACGGACGGACGGTCGACTTCGACCTGACTGGTTGGCTGCCGTGGTCACTGGTCAGCCGCAGGCCACGGCATGGCCGTGCCGATCCGAACGTTGGCCCTGCATCAGAAATGAATTCGGCTGCCCGCGCCGGGGCGTGCCGCGCGTGCCGGCGTGGTGCACCGCTGCGACCACCCGCCGCGTGGTGCGGGGGCGGACTGATTCGACGTCGTGGGGGGAGCAAGTGCCGATGGATGCGACGCGCCCGCCCCACCCCTAGGCCAAATGGTCTCTAGTTTGAAGCTGAGTTCGAGGACGGTTCGTCTGGCTGTTCTTTTTAGCTGCGACTTATGGTTTTTGATTAAAATTTTTGAATTTTGGCTATTTGCGACAGAGATTGCGGAGAGAGAGATACTCGCTTGTAATTTTGGTTGATACAGATGTTAGGCTTTTAGCGTGTACTACAATTAACTTGTAGATCCCGTCTTGAGAAAATACTCCATTTAAAAATTAGGTACTATAGCAAAAGCCAAAAACCGCTTTTAGAAGCCAAAAAGAACACCCCTAAGTCTCGAGCTTTTCTGGTAGTCCTATGCGTGGGCGGGACCGTGCGTGAGTGCGTACGAGGGGGAAGCGGGGCACCGCACACGGGCGCCTGAAGAACCTGACATTCGAGCAACCGGCCAAGCCACTGGCTCTGTACCGTACATTGAAAAAAAAAACGACGACGACGACGACCGGACTTACGCAGTACAACGCGTGCATTTGGAGCTTGGACAACAGAAATCTTCAGAGACACAACAAGAGGCAGAACAGGTCAGGTGAAATCGTAAAGCAAGTGTTTGCAGTTTAACGTCAACGCACCGGAAGATTAAACGAGTATCGACACCATGAGATCGATCACGGAGAAGCACATCAGAGCAGAACAGGTAACTTAAATGGACACCGCGCTGGAGCAGATCAGCCGGGGTGGGGGCTCGCCGCCCAGCCGGGAGAAGACCACCGGAAACGCGTCACTGCGAAATAGCGACGAGAGACAGAAGCACCAGGAACAGCAGCGTGTAAACGCTTGACGCGGTGCTGCTCCGGCTGCTCCCGGCGGTGAAGAAGTAGTAGTAGTTGCTCGACCGCCCTCCCTTTGTCTGCCCCCCCGGCGGAGACGGCGGCGAAGCGTACCCGCCGGCGCCGCTCTTTGGTGACGACGGCAGCGGATTCTCCGTCGACAACGGCGGCGGCGGCGACGAACACACCGCCGGGCACGTCCCGCACTTGCTGACGCACAGCACGTTCGTGTCCGGCCCTCCCGCCGGCTGACCGTCGGCCGTAACAGCCTCGCCGTTGAAGGGCATCAAGATCGCAGCCATCAGCAGAACCAGCAACCACAGCGGTCTTCCCTCCATTGCTAAGAAGCAAATCCAACGCGAATGCAAATGTTTCTTCAGTCTAGTTGTGCAGACCTGGTATATAACCAACCAATGAACAAGAATGTGCTGAGCTTGTGGCGGAAGCTCAAAGAGAATATGAGCTGCAGTCAGGGGGCGTTGCGAAGGGTTGGCCGTAAAGGGAGATGCTCCTTAGCGGCGAAGGATTGCAGATTGTTCTTCCTCCATGATCCATCTAAAAATATTCGCTCGTCCATCGGCCCATGTTATTGAGTAATCCAGTTAGTTGTGATATCAGAGCATAAGAGCTTTGTCAGATAATCTAATGCAATGCTAGAGCAGCAGGCATTACAGGTACACGGGTTATCTGATAACAAGCTACTTGTAAGGCCATCTTGTTGTCCCAACTAATAACAAGGTTATCTGATGCATGTATATCGTTAGTAGATATGAGTGTATGGCCAGATTTTGAAACCATATTTAAGAAGTAATTAAATGAGAAAAGTCCAAAATAAAATATGATGGCATCTAATTGCAATATCATATAATGATTTATGTAAAATGATATTAGTGTAGGTTTAAATATTTAAGAAGTAATTAAATGTTTAAAGCTAAATGGAGTCTATTTGGATTTATTTGGACCTTTTGAGTTATTTGTATTTATTTGGATTCAGTTGTTTATTGCATAATGAGAAATTGGAGTCTTGAAGATTCAATAGATCAAGTAAGATCAAAATCCAGATGAAGATGAAGGCCAACAGCTCATGCCCATCAAAAGAGAAAGCTTTGAGTGATCTCAAGACTGTAGTAAACCGCGTAAGGCTAGTCAATACTTTGATCATGTTGAACCTACATTTTCTGCAAATTACTTCTGTTTAAATTATCAAATTGCATGTTGTTATTTCATATACAAATATATGTTTGTTTTAAGATTTTAGTTATATGTCCATTACTTGATTTGTTAGTATTACACCTCCTTTGATGGTTGAACATTTGAGCCTTGTCACCGTAGGAAAATTATAATGGTAACCTTCCAAAAATAAGTTTAGAGTTATTCGTCATGCTTAGTACTGCTTAGATACTCGCGGGCACCAAAATGCCCCAAGCATCACTTTGAATCATGAGAAATTAATTTGGGAAGTCATGGTGGAAATGACTGGTATATTTTGACATAATTATTTTATGCTCCCAAAAACCCAACTTGTTTAAATATCTGGACGGATGGTACATGGCTAGTGTGTGGTGGTGCAGTGGAAGCACGGTATGTGGTTTGTGGTAGAATTGTCCAGATAACCCTAAGGACTGAATCTTGTGATGACCTCTAAGTGTACAATAGTACAACCACAAGCTGAAAAATTGTAGACCGGGCTAACTAATTTGTGTTGCCCTATCGTGGTTCCGTGAAGGTGTGAACACGTGCAAAAGGAAGGATGGTCTCATCCCCGCCTCTACCCGTGATGGCTCAAGAGGGACCCTTCTCGAGGGATGGTCGCATCCTATAGAAGATAGATCTTAGTGGGCGTAACCACATTAGGATGATGCATTGTAATAACCTTGTGATGATCTACTGAACCGCATGACTAAGGAATCGTGTGGAGCAACGAGCGGATCATCTCTTGTGGGTAAAGTGTACAAACTCTGCAGAGTGAAAACTATTCCAATAGCCGTGCCCACGGTCAAGGGTGGACATGGGAACTTAACCAGATATAGTTCTATCTTAAAAACTTTGTGGGTGGAATTGAAAAAAATAGAGGGCAGTGGAAAGCCTCGATTTGTGTTGCCCTGGGTATCGCCCCAATGATAAAGTAAACGGATAATACGCTAAAAGGTTAGCATATGATGCAGAAACCATGTAACAGTGGATGGAATCTAAATCGCTATTATTATTGTATTTTTTCATACATTATGTTTTAGTTCAAACTGTTAGGTCACAGGAAATTTCTATGCATCATATTTCAAAAGCAATTTATGGCAAATAAAATAACCCAAGCCTTTCCTTGTTAAGCCATGCATATTATCTATTTGAATCCTGTGTATTGGCTCGCGGAGCACGGTGGTTTGCGCTCACTCTCGTTCACTTAATTAATCCAGAATCAGGAGTCAAATCGCTACGCTTCAGCTGGTCATGATGGTGAAGAAGATGAAGATGTCATGATGGTGAAGAAGATGAAGATGTCAAGAACTAGGTCATGTACCCTATTTGGCTGCCTGTGGGCACGTCCTGAGTGTCCCACCTGCGTGCTTCGTTTTCACTGCTGCATTTTATTGATTCGGTCTAATCGGCCCATGAATAAGTCTGCTATTATATTTACGCTTCCGCATGGTATGTATTTGATGTTCAATACTGTATCTGTGAGCATTATCTACTGATCCAGGGAATAGTGCGGTGGAATCACATAGGATTCATGATTGTAAAAATCCGGGTCCGACATTTACCTAGTGGAATGGAGGAGTGATCTCAAGCACTGATTTGCGACAAAAGATCGAAGAGGGCTTCACACTCCTTGAAGAAATTAGAGAGGGTCATTCAGATCTCATGTGCAGATGCAGCAAAAGCTACTCAATTGAACTTAGATCTTCCTAAGCCTTGGATAAAAAAGTTATGTGACTTGGCATTTGCCTCAACCTCATATCATTGGACAACATTGAGCACAATGTCATCGGCTGTAAGTTCAAGCTCCATTAAGTTAGTTTTTGTGATAATGACAAATACAATTGCGATACTAACTTGGTTATCAACTATAATATTGCCTATTCTCATTTGGATGTAATTAATGACAAATGATTTTAGTGCTAATGACAAATGGTCTTGGATTTAACGACAAATGCAATTGTGAGACTAACGTGTTTATTGATTATGATATTGATTAAGTCTCATTTGGATGAAAATATGAAAATCATAAGAGATATGCATTCGATATCATATTCTTATATCTTATTGCATTTCTCGGATCCAAAAAAATATAGATTGAACTTCACTAAATAGTCTAACTTAAATATGTGCATATATTTTCACTATACATTCTTGTATGCACATAATTAGGAAGCGTTCACTCAATGTTTTGTGGTTTCATTAGTATTGATCCATGTTCTATTTACCACATATTAAGGATCTTTGATTTGAAATGTATCATTTTGGTATATAAAACTTGTGTAGTTAATATATACTCTTGATTGATTTAATCTCAATCATTTGCAATCGGGTTATCATCTAGTTCTTCTATTATGTGTTAATGATTGGATGATTAATGACATCCGGTTGTGTAAGCTTTCTTAGCAATTAATCTCAAATACAAACACTTCTATTGAAATGACTTAATTGATTAAGAAGCTTGTCATAGAGTATATAATTATTGCAAATTAATCTTTTATTTCATTATTTATTGATATTGTCATGAATTACCAAAAAGAAAATATTATTGAATCGAGTCCCTCCATTATGAGTTAATGGTGAAGTTTTGGTAATTAATAGCAATTAATTTATGGACTAATATTTTTCATGAGTTGAATGAATATGTTAGGTTCCACAAATAAGGATGATTTGTGATGACTTTATGTGTTGAAGATCATTAAGTCAAGATACAGGATAGAAAATGGCTTCATGTGTTGAAAATGACTTCCCACTTTGTTCCAAATGGCTAAGCCTTGAGACATCGCCATCCGTGTCTTCCAATAGGGATAGTCAGCCTTATCGAAGACAAGAAGCTTGTTATGATACCTCTCTGACAACATTGCTCAAGATTGTTTAAGATCAACAAAAAGCAATCTCACTTTGCTACCACTTGTAGGATCGAGTATGGCGAGTCAAAGGAGTGGTGAATAACTCTTTTAAAATCTCCCCCTAATATCAATAGCAATATGCAACGGAAAGCCAAATTCATAACTCTAATCAAAGCCCTAAACCAAGGAAGCAAAAACTCTGAAAATCATAGCCTTACAGATCAGATTGGAATTTGTATTCAGTAAAACCAAAAATTAAAGCCAGTCAGATCGAGAAAATGAGTCGGTTAGACCGAAAAATAGTTGGCGGTCAAACCTCTGCTGAATACCGGTCAGAACACCATGAACAATAACTTTAGGAAGATGAACATTATTTCAGTACTATTTTGAATCCAAAAATTCACGTAACTTTTGATTTGATGATCCAAATGATGTGAAACTTGGCATACACCTTCTCTAGGATGACACAAACCTATTCTAATCAACGATCATGAGAATCATTGTAAAAGATATGACCCTTTTCATTTCAGTGAATGGTGGACCAAAATCGATCAAAAGAGGGAAACTTTAATCTGCTCTTGCTCATGAGTCCTAAATAGTCTAGGTGACCTAGGATGTGTTCTCATCATAGCAAGCTAGAATATAGCATAAATTCAACTTAAAACACCCACAAGAGCAAAACCCAAAAATAACCTCTATCTTGAGAAAAACCGAGCAAACTCAAGAACTTCCTGTATATCTTGTCTAGGTAGATGGGATCTTATATCCATGAGACATCTCCACCTCTTATATGTTCTTGGCACCAGAAAAGCTCAAGAGAAGAGAATTCCAAATAAAAAAAACCAAGAAAATCAAAAGAACAAGAAGAGATCCATGACACAACTCACTTGGGCAAACTTTGGATGTTCATTTCACTTAAAGTGAAATATTTTATAGCCAATACCTCATAGATTATACAATTACATAGATTATTTTTGTTACACATTGCACGACTAATTTGTAAATTTCTCACAAAGTATGACTAATATATAACGATCATATATAATGTGTACCCTGATAAATATAGCTCATTATATATTAATTAACTGTACTACATACTTGAAATACTAAAAGAGATGTATATTGTAAATTGCAACATGTAGCGTTGCTTCCATGATAGCCTGCTATAGTCGCGATAGATTTTTTAGCTCTCATTGCGACGGACCGTGAACCGCGATTTAAATCCTTGGGTAATATTCAAGATACATCCTTCGCTTTGGAGGTCTACTAAATCCCACAATAATCTTTAAATCAGAAAAAATTAAAATTTGTAGAAATTCTCCCGTTGATCGAGAAAAAAAGAAAAAAATCCGCAATACTTATTTTGATATGACTAGATTATAACAGTAACATTAATCATATATAAATATTATATCTATTACAATAGCATAATGTATACAAATATATTTTCAAAACACAATAGAGATATATGATAAATACAATATTTACAGCTAACAGCGCAAAAGAAATTCTGCTAGCTTTATGAATTTCGGGGGGGAGTCTTCAAGAAGCAGTCCGAGAAAACACAATAAAGTGATTGATCCCACAACCGGAAAAGCGCGCGGTGGACGCGGTCCACCCACCCCGACCTCCTCGCTCGCCGCGTAGCAAGCTGGGCCCTACTCCAAGATCCTGAGCCCACACAGCCTACACTGTTCGCTTCTCTCTACACCCGTCCCAGTAGACCAAACCAATCCTAGCCGTCCACTCCCACGTAAGACCTGAGCCGTCCGTTAGGAAACGGTCGTGACTCGTGACCTGCACGAATCTCGATGTGGCGCTCGAGCATAGACGTATAGAACTCCCCCTCTTCCTCCACGGGCGACACGACACAAAATCGCCGACCACCTTCCAGAAGGTTCGAGAAGGATCCCCTCCCACTACCGCCCCTTCCGGAACCTTCTTGAACCCCACGCCCTTCCACCTCGCGTTGCCCCGCCGTCCTCGTCGACGTCCCCTAATCCCCTTCGTTCGTTCTCCGCCGCATTCTCGTCTGCCTGGGTCCTTTCGTCCTCGGGCGGAGACAACGTGGCCGGTTGAACTGTGAGACGGCTTCTAGAAGGGTGGTAGTCGGAGAGGCAGGGATGGGGGTGGCGGAGCTGCCGCATACGATGGAGGCGCTGGCGCGGCGGTCGAGCACGCTGCGGGACTCGCTGCAGAGGAGCCAGGGGAACACGGAGAGCATGGTCGCCATCCTCGGCTCCTTCGACCACCGCCTCTCCGCGCTCGAGGCCGCCATGCGCCCCACCCAGGTCCCCCTCCCTCCCCTATGGTCTCGTCCCCATTTCCGCTTGGTCTCGAGGGAAAACGATGGGAGCGAGCGGTGTCTCATTTTTGGTGGTGAACTGGTGTTGCAGGTGAGGACGCACGCGATCCGGATGGCGCACGAGAACATCGACAAGACGATCAAGGCCGCCGACGCCATCCTCTCCCAGTTCGACATCGCCCGCCGGGTCGGTGCCTGCTCCATCCCCTTATTTTTGAACGGAATGCTCTCATCCCCTCGTGAGATTTCGGGGGAAAAAAAGGATAAATTACATGATGAATTTGATCGTATGCATTTGGAGGGGGTTGACGGGGCTAAATGTGCATCGGATGTTCGCAGTGTGGTACCTAGACTGATCCCTTGTGAAGCTACCAAACTGTGGTCTGCTTTGTAGAATGTGATTAACTAGTTTTGGTTGACAAGGTTGGCCATCGGTAGGGAATTAAAGGTGCATAGTTGTCGGAGCCCGGGTTAGCAAACCCAGATCCTCTGTGATTTCACCGCACTATTTCCTGGATCAGTAGATAGTACTCACAGATACATTACTGTATATCAAAAACATATCATGCGGAAGCGTAGATAATACAGTAATAACTTACCCATGGGCCGATTAGGCCGAAATCAAGAAAATACAGCAGCGGAAACTACACACAAGTGGGACCCTCAGGACTTGCCCACAAGCTGCCAACTGGGATATGCGACCTAGTCCATGTCCTCATCGTCTTCCTGCTTTGTCGATCCCTTTAAAGTACCGCAAGGTTTGATTTTCTTTTCTTATTGACTGAGTAATGATAATTAAGCAAGAGTGAGTACAACGGTACTCAGCAATCCACCACACATGATGCAATAATAATAGATGCATAGCTGTCAAGGGAGGCTTAAGGTTCTTTTAATTGCGTAAAGCGACGGTTACAAATATTATAAGTACAAATCCTATGAACTAGCATTTTAACAAAACATGCTTTAAAGAGTTTCAATTGTGCATATATATATATATATATATATATATATATATATATATATATATATATATATATATATATATATATAGTGGTGTTGTTTCTATCCACCAGTTACATGGTTCCATCCACCGATGTTAGATTTTCCGATACCCATCATAACAATAACGCTGGAGTACTTCCCTCCAAGAAAAAATCAAAGTCAGAGTACTTCCCTCTGATAGGTTTTTATCCCACCCACAAAGGTTTTGAAATAGAACTAACTCAAGAAATTTCCTATGTCCGCCCTTGACCGTAGGCACGTTTTTCGAACAGTTGTATACTCTGCAGAGTTTATACATCTTTACCTACAAGAGACAATCGACCCGACATGCCTACGCAATTCCTTAGTCACGCAGATCGAGAGATCGTCACGAGGCCTTTACAATACCTCGCCCTTTAGCACCTTACCCATATGGGGTTGCCCCCACACATAGTGAGCCCATACGTTGTGCGGGATGTCCACCACATAGTAGCGTAGTCGGACTCCACTTTCCACGAACGCTAGTCTTGGCAACATCACCTTTATTCGGTGTCCCATTCCAACCGGATTTTTATTATCCGCCTACACCAGTCTTCCGTGAGATGACTAGAGGGTCTAGTAAATTATTCAGCCCACCCTACACTTTACCAGTTTGTGGTAGTACTGTTTTACACGGAGAGATCATCACAGGATTAAGTCCTTAATACGTCCAGGCGGTTCAATCCACAAACCACAGATTCTCGTGCTACATCCGCACCCATCACTCTTACCACCCGCCCAAACAGGTATAGCATGTTTTCAGGGTTATGAGAAGCATAAATTAAGTTGTCGCAAATATTTAGCCACTTACATCCCATGACTGTACCAAAGCAAGTTTTCATGTTTAAAGAGTTATGATCAGGGCAGCTAGTGCCTTGGACTTGACAAGACTAGCATGTCATTTTAATATGACTTATAGGTAGTAAAGTTACCATTAAAATCTTGGGTGACAATGGTAAGATGATTCAAGTGTCAAGGAAAAGCATAGTGGTATTTAAAACATCAAAAAGGCATGTAACTAACTTAAGTTTTGACATACATTTGCATGATAAATTAAGCATGCTAGTTGATAATTTAAAGGAACATAATTCTGCATAAAATATAGGATCAATATGATCAAAGTGATGACTTGCCTTGCTTGGTTTACCACGGCCTTGATCTAATTCAAAGCCTGCCCAGTCAGTAGTCTGAAGTTCCATGTCTTCGCTTATACCCAAGTCTTGATCCTGTTCGAATTTGTCGCTTCGTCGAGTCTTCAGATTCTAATACGCGGAAATAAACGAAAGGAACCAAATAAATCCAAACACTTTACATGCCCAATTAAATTTAGATTATATATTTATTACGGTTTGAGAATAGAAAGATGATTCGAGTTAGTGTGTAGTAAGCGCAGCGGTAGATAAATTGAGCAAAAGAAGGAGATGACTGAGTAGCTTCACTGTGAGGGAAAGTTAGGATAAGGAGGGATCAAAGGTGAAGAGGTATCTACCGGAATTATCTCCTCTGGAAAAGAAGGTGGCCATACATAGCCGATTGGGGAAAGGCAATGCTCGATCTTTTATTTGATGACTTTTCTTTTTGTTGATTTATATTTATCAAGAAAGTTTCATAAGTCAGGCAGGACCTATGGACAGATGGGAGAGATTATCAGAGATATTGGGTATTATTGTTGAGGGGTAGAACTTGGTGACTTTAGGGTGCGGGTTTTACATGAGATGAGTATAATTTTAATTACTTGATGTAACTTGATATTTCAAGATGCAATATTATCTGAGATTGCAACTGCCAACTTAATGAATCATTATGTTAATAACGTAATTAAAGTATGGAGTTGGTCATTTTAGTCCAATTGTTATTATGAGCAAAGTTCGTTATTCTGCTTGATTAACAAAGTTATTAGAAATGGCCAAAAGTTGCGATGTACTAGAAAGGGGAGTTATGAATTAACAAGGATCTTCTTGATAAAGCTGCTTCTTGCATTAATAATTATTTTCAATCATTATAGGCAAATTTTAAATCTTGAGATAATGGTTGGAGATTTGGATGTGAGATAAAGATTAAGGGTTCCTTATTCATGTTTAAGAATTCTCAACCATAAACAAGGAAACCGTTAATTTAAATCTCAGGAGTATATAGGTAAATATTGGATACTTTACCAACAATTATTTTAGGCGCTAATTAAAAGAGAGGTCTCATGTTTTTAGAGATGAGCAATTTATGATTAATATTTTCTGTGGCAAAATCTTGCTATACCAATTATCTTTATTTGCCTTAATAGATTTAGATCCGGAGATAAAGACATGACATATTATTTAGACTACTCGAGCTTTCGATAGGATGTGATATTAGTATTTGATTTGTTTGAAAGTAGAATTTGAGAGTATTGAAATTATCTTTATAAAGCTTCAAGACCCAATTTATGATGACATGCATTTTTAACTTCTTACATTAATTAATTTCAGAGTAACTATTTTGCTAATTCAGTTAGCAATGAATTAGGGTTAGATTTCTAGCATTATTAATTTATAAACTCCTTTACTTAGTTTCACATATTAAACTTTAATATTAACATTTATGGAGTCCAAGATAATTACTTGTCATTTGGAAAAATAGTTCATGCAATAATCTTTGCTTTAGTTAACCCTTACATGAGGTCGAGTTATTAGTTTTGGTTGGCACATAATTAACCAAAGTTTAGTTTTTTTCATTATATTCTTATTCCCAAAATTATTTTCAGACCATATTTTATTACATTTTTTTTTAATAAAACCTGAAAATTAAAAGTCCTACAATGTGTTGAAGGAATACAAGAGGCATAGCTGGATGCTATTATCGAGTTGGGCCCACTCGTCAGGAGAGAGAGAGAGAGGAGGGGCGTCTTCGGCTGGGGCAGAGCTGAAATAGAGGAGGGAGGCGCCGGAGCTGGGCGGCGCCCGAGGAGGCGCTGACGATGGCCAAAATGGGAACTCGAGACCAGATGGCAGCCAAGGGAAGCGACGGGCATGGCCGGGAGGCACCATGGCGGGCCGGCGGCGGTGGGGAGTGGCCGGGTGTGGGGAGGATATCAATGGAGGCGGCGGCCGGAGGGAGGAGGGAGCGAGATAGGGGGAGCACGAGCAAGAGTGGGCCACGAGGAACTCACCGGGAGTGCTGGCAGGGCAGGAGAGGGACCGAGGCGGGCTGGCATCAGGAGCCGAGGGCGGCGGCGGGTGGCTCTCGTGGAGGCGGAGCTCGGGCGGTGGACGACTCTAGCCGGCGGATGGAGTGGCTTCAGGGCGGCTTGGTGAAGCTCCAGGAGGGAGGAATCAAGAGGAAGGATGCCGGGGAAGCGGCGGCGGTGAAAATGGCAACGTCGGCTAGTCTCAAGGAGAACGGCCGCTGCGGCGGACTCTGGCGACGAAACTTCAATTAACCGAGGGGGAAGGTAGAAGATGTCCGGGGGCATGCCGTGACGTGGGTGGCTCATGAGGAGTTTCACCGAAGAGGAAGGACGGCGTGGAGCGGCGGTGACACGAGCCTAGGGTGGCTCGGCCGGAAACGAGGGAGAAGGTCAATGGGGAAGGGAAGCAATGGGGTTCGGTCGGCTTCTTATAGGCGGGCGAAAGTGGTTGGCAGTTGAGCGGATTGAAGGCCCGCGCGCGGTGGAGTAATGCTGAGGCGAGGCGTCATGCACACGCGGCGGCCGTCAGAGGCCGGTGCAGGCGTAGAGGAGCCGGTGTTAGGCCGGTGGGGAAGGGGCGGTGCTAGGCCAGCTGGCGTGACGCGAGGCAAGCGACGCTGGCCAGGTGATGCGATGCGGCGTAGGCCTGGCGATGCGACGCGGCATTAACGCCGGAGCCGGGGCGTCGCCGAGGAGTAACGCCGGTCGGCGGCACTAAACGTGGCGGTAGGCGTAGGGCTCGGATGTGACAGAGCAAGGGGTGACGCAGAACCGGGCGGCCGGCAGTGGCGTGAAGCGGTGGGCGCGTGAGACTGGGTCGGCTCGGCGCCAGGGGGAGGAGGAAGGGGCGAGGCGGTGGGGTGGGTCAAGGCGGGACAGCAGAGCAGGATGGAGGAAGAGGGAGGCGCGGGGCTTGGCGAACCGGCGGCGTGGGCTGTGGTGGGCGGCGTGGTGACGGGAGGAAGAGGGAGGAGAAGGAAGGAGGAAGGAAGAAGGAAGGAGGCGGTTGGTTGGGGTAGAGGAAAAATGGTTGGTGGTAGGGAGGGAAAGTGGGCTGGGCCCAAAAATTTGTGAAGAAAATTCCGAATTTTTAACTCCAGATTTAGATTTGTAATTAGGTTTTGAGTTTGAAAACTTGGTTCAAATTTTTGGATTCAACAATTGAATTTTAAGATTGTCGAGTTTTGAGAGATAATTCTTAAATTTCAGTATTTGAATTTTTGGACATGTAAATTGGATGGGAAATATTTTATATTGGTTTCAATTTCTATTCTTGGTTTTGAATATCTGGTTTCCAATTTTTAGATTTGAATTCAAGACTTCCAAGGGAATTTGGATTTCCTTAATTTGACTTCCAATCTTGGTTCTTGATTCCAAGGTTTACATTTTATTATTTGGATTTTTAGCACGGAACCAAATCAAGAAACTCAAATGAACACAAAAATTTTTTAAACAACACTGGAAATTGATAAAAGATTTTAGATTTTTCTCAATTACAATATTCCCATACTTTTGGGATGTTACAATAGATTAGCGGTGAGTTAGTTTCCATGTCGGTGTAGTTGAAAAGTGCATTTCTTTTTCTAATAGCAAGGATTACATCAATGATTAGCTTCTTTAGTTTTGTTAATTAAGTGCTTCATCAGTTTTCAGAAGATGCAATAATTAATTGATGTAGCATTGTTAGATAATTAGAGAATTAGTGTTGGCCCAGCACTTTGATGATTGTAGCATTTCTTGTACAGAGGCTGCTATTTCTAGATAGGTTTGCACTGTTAAATTGGAATTTAATTGAAATTTTGCAACTACAATTGTTTGTTGTGGTTTATGTCAGCACAGTTTGAACACAAGGTTTGGTTTGTTCGCTAAATCTATGTGCATGCTGTCCTTTTTATCTCTAGGCTGAAGCTACAATATTGAGGGGTCCCCATGAGGATCTGGAGAGCTACCTGGAAGCTGTAGATCTGCTGAAAGGCATTGTTTGCTTCTTTTCCTCGAACAAGAACTTTAAGAGCAGCGAAGGAGTTCTGAATCATGTCAACAGTCTGTTATCCAAGTCTGCTCTGAAGATTGAGGAGGAATTCAGGCAGTTGATGAGTACATACAGGTAGAATTTACATTGTGCATTCATTCCTGAACCCTGATCATGTTGATTCCTTGTACATTGCTAGAGGAATAGTTCCTGTATTTACTGGACCTCTCCCAACGGTAATTTATTAATTCTTCTAATAACTTTTTAATATGTATTGTTGTATCTGTTCTTTCAGCAAACCTATTGAGCCTGATCGCCTATGTGATTGCCTTCCAAAGCCTCAACGGGCATCAAAAGGTGACCCAGAAGCAGATGGAGGAAATTCTACCCACTCTGAGCATCCATCCAAAAGTTTGGAAACTGCTGTTTTCAGGACTCCAGCACTAATCCCCCCAAGAATATTACCTCTTCTGCATGATATAGCTCAGCAATTGGTTCAGGCTGGAAATCAGCAGTCATGCTACAGAATTTACAGGTAGGCCTCGAGCTGTGGGTTTAATATCTGATTGTTCTGATTACTGCCACACGAATTATAATCTGGTAATATGTAATTGCTGCTTACGGAGAACAAGAAGGTCAATGAAAATGAAGAGTAGACGAGTTGTGGGAAATGCATTAATATCAACTAAATATGCAGGCAATGAGGCACACCTAGTCAGGTTTTGGTCAGTTTGCACTATATAACTAGAAATTGTGGGAGCTGGGAAAATGCCTTACTAAGTAATTTACATTTTTTTCTAACATCCTTGAGTTGGAACTATTCATTGAGAGCCCATAGCACAGCAGTCATACGTGGAATGCCTTGCAGTATGAATGATCATTGTCTTTCCTTCCCAATTTCAATCAGCATCTGTTCTGAATTTTTAATACCAGTCTCAAAATTAAGCTCAAATTTGTTCTCTTTCTCCAGAGATGCTCGTGGTTCGGCATTAGAACTGAGCCTTCGAAAACTGGGAGTAGAAAAGTTTAGTAAAGATGATGTACAAAGGATGCAGTGGGAGGCCTTAGAGGCTAAAATTGGAAATTGGACCCAGTTTATGCGAATTGCGGTGAGGATTCTTCTGATAATATGCTTGTGGTGGATGTACTTAGACATCAAACTGACAGACTATCCTTCAATCAGGTTAAACTATTACTTGCTGGAGAACGAAGAATTTGCGATCAGGTTTTTGATGGGATCAATTTCAACAGGGATCAATGTTTTGCTGAACTGGCAGGAACTAGTGTTCTAACTCTTCTCAGCTTTGGAGATGCTGTTGCTAAAAGTAAAAGGTCTCCTGAGAAACTGTTTGTACTTCTAGACATGTATGAAGTTATGCATGAACTTCAATCTGAGGTATGCTGGAAGTAATGTATTCAGCACTGCAACTCAAAGATCATATATATGAATTACATCATCATATTTTGTTCAGTTGTGTAGTAGTTACCGGCCATATAGAAGTTACAATAATAATTATAGTTACTAGAAATTGGCACATGATGTTTTACTTGGTTATTCTAGTTGTAGTGTTAGCCTTTGCTGTTGTGATTGTGTTGTCAACTTTAACTACATTGATTTTGACGACTACAGAAATTCTACTGTTACCTTTGATTAAATATTGTTACCAGGTTGAAGTAATTTTCCAAGGCAGGTTTTGCTCTGAGATGTGGGAGGCTGCATTGGGCTTGACTAAGCGCTTGGCACAAACTGCCCAAGAAACTTTTGCTGATTTCGAGGAGGCAGTCGAAAAGGATATTTCAAAGACTATAGTCCAAGATGGAACTGTCCATCCTTTGACTAGCTATGTGATTAATTATGTTAAATTCCTATTTGAGTAAGTATCGCCTTTTCATCTAGCTATTACATTCTTGGACAGTGGCGAACCCAGATGGGTGTTCAGAGTTAACAAAATATTGTTCAATAGAAAAGGTCAAAGTCCACATAGCAAAAAATCGAAGTACAAATTGTTCATGTTAGAGACAACATCTCGAAATTATTTAGAGAAATACTAAGTGTAAAAGGTGGTGTATAGCAAGTTAGTTGTATTATCAACGTAGAAGATGCAGTATTGTGTTATCAATGTAGAAGATGCAGTATTATCTTTGAAAAATTGAAGGAGATATAAAGTGTGTGAACTAAATTGCTAATATTATTGGCCTTACAAGTTTATGAAATACATTGGAAAAATGCATCTTTTATGTTTATTTTTCAGAATAAAATGTACAAGTTGTTCAAAAAATTGTACAAGTTATTAAAATCCTGTGGAACAACAAAGAAACAAGATCTCAATACCAATTAAACTAAAAGAGATAACAAAAAAATGAGGGTTAGAGGAATAAAAAACAAGACCTAGTGTTTGAGAGAAAAGCCCAATAACCAACTAGACTCAACCAGTTTTGTGGCAAGGTACTAATGATTTTGCCAAATATTTTGGGTGTTCAACTTCACACCTATGAACCACTGTAGGTCCACCCTGGCATGTAGAGGATTTGTGTGACTTAGATGTTAACTAATACACGGTTACAATCACAATGGGTTTTAACTTTTAACTTCGAGGATGTGTGGTTATGAGGATGTGTGGTTATTTTTCAGATAAATATTTAGAACTCCATCTTCTTTTGCTGGCAGCGATGAGTTCTCCGTCTTGTGTAGTAGTTGAGTTAGTCAGGCATCGTCCTGAATTCACCTTTCTTTTTCCCATCCCACAAACACAGATTAGTTTAAATCTCATGTTTTTAACACGTTTTGAAGACTGTAATACCAGTGAATGTTGAGGTAAATCCAGAACTTTGAGAAACCTGTGGCCTGTGGGGTCCATCCTTTTAAATTTTTAGTCACGGTTTTAGCATCCTCACTTTTTTTTTCACTTATCAGTCCCAAAAAATTGTGGGGTCTACTGGCACCATAGCTTTGAACCTCTTCCTGCTACTATGTCCATGTGTTACTAGTTGTTTTCCAGCGCACTGCATGTGTTGTTTTTCTTAATAAACTTGAGGTGGCATATTTGCTTTTTTTTTTGAGTGAGTATTAGTTTGTTGATTATCTTTGTGCCATCATTTTGCAAATAGCATTCTAACAAGTATCTGTGCCTGACCTGAACAGTTATCAGTCAACACTGAAGATACTATTTCAGGAATTTGAAACTGGCAGTGAGACTGAATCTCAACTCGCAGTTGTTACGATGAAGATAATGCAAGCCCTTCAGAATAACTTAGATGGGAAATCTAAGCAGTACAAGGATCCTGCATTGACTTACATATTTCTTATGAACAACATTCACTATATGGTTAGGTCTGTTCGCAGGTATGCCTCGTTTTCTGCTTCAGGTCCACATATTCTGTTGTCCTGGCAGTATCCCTGTTCAATATTTTTTTTCTCACCTCAGATCAGAAGCCAAGGATATACTTGGTGATGACTGGATTCAGAGGCATCGTAGGATTGTACAGCAAAATGCCAATCAGTACAAAAGGGTAGCATGGGCGAAGGTCAGTGCATCAATGAAATCTTTCAGTAATTGGAGGTGTTGTTTTTCTTTTCTTTTTTATGATGTTAAGATTGTTGATCTTTTTACCCTGACTAGACTGTTATATTTTGCTCTTCAGCACAGTGGTTATTGTATAAATTTCGAATTTAGATTTCTATTTGTACTTATAGTTTAAAGAAATTAGTGATCTGCATATTCCATCATGAATTTAACACAATTTGTCAATTAAACCTTGTGAAATGATGAGCTGCAGAAGACATAGATTTTGCTTTGCATTACTGTCATATATTTACCCCTTGCTTTGCAAGGTTTACTTTCTCGTCCTGCAGATTAGATAGTTCCAAGATTTTTTTCCTCTTGTATTTACATTATTGGAAATAGTGAATGACCATTGCTTCCTGTTATAACTACTCTGCTTCTATTATTTTAGATTCTCCAGACACTCTCCGTTCAAGGTGCGGGTAGCACTGGTTCATCAGCACCATCTGATCTTAGCAGCAGTGGAGTTTCAAGAGCTATGATCAAGGAACGGTCTGTACCATGGCAGATTGTTTTGAATAAATAACTAATAACAGTGGTCTCAAAACTGTATGCTCTTCCCTTGCCAGGTTTAAGTCCTTCAATATGCAATTTGAAGAGCTTCATGCAAAGCAATCTCAATGGACTGTACCCGATCAGGAGTTGCGAGAATCTCTGAGGCTTGCTGTAGCTGAAGTTCTCTTGCCAGCCTATCGGTCTTTTGTTAAACGTTTTGGGTATGTTAAGTACCTTTTTTTTTATCTTCTTAGCCTCTTAACCCAATTCCTCCACTCAATTAATTGGTTACAGTTGATAATGAAATTCTATCATAGTTACATTTTAGGGTTTTACCCCAAAATCTTAATTTTGTATAATAAAAATTTTGAATGTTACAATGCATCCACCTCCATCCATTTTTCCATCTAATCCATTAAGTGGTTGAATAACTCACAAATGGCCAAATAGGGAGCCCAAATGGGACCATGATAGTAGACAAAACAGCAGTTGCATTGGTGCCCATTGCAATTCTTCATGCTGTTCCTGTTTTTATTATATGACTGTACTACTTTAACTTTCAGGAATCTTGTTGAGCATGGAAAAAACCCACATAAGTACATCAGATACACCCCAGAAGTGGTGGATCAGTTGCTGGGTGAGTTCTTTGAAGGACAACAATTTGGTGAGCAAAAGCGGTGAACAGTGAGCAGCAGTAAAAAGGGTGGAGCGCTGCTAATAAGTTTTATAGCACAAATTTCACATAGATTTCTACAGAAGCAACTAACTGTTCTTTGTACTATCACGTATATGGTAACTACTGATATAGTGTATGTGACTCCTTCATAGAGCTGCTCTGGCAAGATCTCATGCTCTTTCATTATTTGACTGGTTAAGCTTTCATGTTAACGGCTGAGAGGGCATTAAGTCACGTCAGCAATCTCAGGATTTCGTTTCTCAATTTGTCTTTGTTACATCATGTGCTGGTACTCATAATCTGCAAATCCATTTTTGTGCAATCTTATTAATTTATGCTGTAGATTTTCATGGCAACACTTTGCAATGAGGTTGATCTATTTGACTATATTGATCACACAAATTAATCGAACTGCTCTGCTCAGCATACAAGTGGTGTATGGTTTTAGACAGTTCATTAACATCTTTCGTAAAGTAGAAATTAATCGAACTGCTCTGCTCAGCATACAAGTGGTGTATGGCTATATATTTTTGGTTACTTGTTGCCTGCTTGTTGGTGCTGCCACCTAAAAGTTTATGAGAGCCTCCAATAATTGGGACGAGCCTCCAATAATTGGGTATTCAATCTGGACCATCATCCGTTTTGCTGGGTTTGGTAAGCATGCTCAAATAGGCCTCAGAATTTTAATTTCTTAATACACAACTGCAGGTATCGGGGGTCACTCATCACGGTGTATTGCTGAACAATTGCATAGTTGTAGGTCGAAAATTACTACCATTTCTTGCAACACATGCTGTGTTAGTGGCAGAATTAATGCGACGTACGTGGATTACCAAGCACTGACGAGAAGCATGATGGTATCTGAGATCACGGTTGGTAGGTGGTCAATTTGGAGTAGGAAGAAGATTTGGTCTTGCGTGGGGTCCCTAGCAGAAGGTTTAGTAGAAACTGCCCCTGCCTCCAGGTTCTGGAAATTGCTTTGAAAATCTGAGCCTCGCAGATCTGTCTGTGGTCGCCCTGTAGAGGAAGGAATGATGATCCCTTGATGTTTTGGCCATCAGAGGGCACGGGAGAATTGGAAGCAACATGGCCAGTTATTTTTTCTGTGGTTTATGGCTTTTAGTTGAAGTTTTTAAATTTTGGCTGTTTGCGACAGAGATTGTGAAGAGAGAGATACTCACTTGCGATTTTAATTGATACATATGTTAGACTTTTAACGTGTATTACAATTAATATGTAGATCCTATCTTGAGAAAATACTCTATTTAAAATTAGGTACTATTAGGGGTGCAAACGGAGCGGATAATTTTCGTTCGTTCGACCGACCGAATACTTGTGGAACGGATACAAAAGTGGTAGATAGATATCCGGTACTATCCGTATCTGACTCTGACTCCGAGAAAAAAATAGAATATGATACGGAATAAGTGATATCCGTCCGTATATATTCATATGTCAAGTGATATGAAGAAGTCTGTTGTGATTTCATCTAGGAACAAGATAACATATAGGCAGATTGTCACATCTAAACAAGCAGGAGTACTGAGTGTTCTTTCTTTAACATCTCAGTAATTAGTCTCTCTATGTTCGCTCTGATTGTAACATACTGTCTAATGTTCTGTGCAAAGAAGCAGATAATTTTAGTCCGATCGATCGTCCGAAAGATTATTGAACGAATACGGAATGGAGAAATGGATATCCGGTATTATTAGTATCCAACTCTGACTCCGAGAAAAAAAATGAAATAGGATACATGATAAGCGATATCCGTCCGTATCCGTTTCGATTTCACTTTTAGGTACTATAGCAAAAATCAAAAATCGTAAAGAACAGGTCGTGTAATGGTTGACAGGTGCGGCTTGAAAGTGTAGTGCGGATGATCTTACACGCCTCTTGGAGAATGGGGCTTTGAATGGAAACTAGCAACAGGGGGTCTTTCTCTCTCTCTCACACACACATTTCCTCTGCACTGGTGCGCGATTAAGAAAGAAAGAAAGAAAGAAAGAAGAGAGGCATGGTTGATTATTTTTAGCAGATGCTGACTGGAAAGGAAGGCTGAAAGTAGAACCGGATTCTAGGCGAAGGAAAGAGCACCGGTATTTACAATTGCCGCCGTCGTCGATCGACCGGGCAGGATTCCTGGTTCCACATTCCCCCAACAATAAAAGCCGCTTTTTTTTTCTCTAGCCACCGAACAAAAGCTAGCAAGTGCACTGAAACTCCTAAAGGCTGGCAAGCCCGCCACACAACTGCGTGCTGTTGCTGTTGCTGTGCCTGTCTATGCAACGCTAGCAACATAGGGTCTGTTCTTTTTAGTTACGGCTTGTGATTTTTGGCTACGGTTTATGACTTTTAGACTATTTGTACGAGAGATTACAGAGTAACAGAAACTCACGTGCGGTTTTTGCCGGTATAAATAAAGTCAGTAAAGTATGTACTACAATTAACTGATAGATCCCATCTTGAAAAAATTCTCCATTTAAAAGCTAGCTACTGTAGAAAAGTCGAAAAACAACTTTTAGAAGCTGAAAAGAACAGGGCCAGAGTAGCTTAAGGTCTCACTGTTTTGGTTTAAACTTCTGATTTTTAACTTATTTTTTACTATTTTTAAATTTTATCCTTTTCTGGCTGTTTATTTTTTATCTTTTTTGTCGGTTCTTTTTTTTGTATTTATTTGTATTGTCCGTGATAGACTAATCTATTTTTTATTTTTACTTTTTTAAAATTTAATTACGCTAAATAAATCGAAATCCCGGGATTGCTGGCACAGTAACACTCCGAGAACTTGCTTGTTGCTACTACCTATGCGCCATTAGCTTGCTCTCGTTGCTGCGATCCCAAGGAGTTGCTCTGTTGTAAGTCACTAGTACTCTACCATTACCAGCCTGCCTGTGCCATAGCTAGTAGGAGCATCTTGGACTCGATCGTTGGCCTGCCATTAATCTATGGCAGCTTTTCTGATGATTCTCTTGGTTCTCTTCTTGTACCGCTCCACAGATTAGCTTCATGCAGGAACATTAATTTAGTTGCTTGTTGTTCCGTTACGTTGGAAGAGAAGAGGCTCTATTCTTCCCCGACATATAGGCCCTATTCTTTTTCTACTTTTTTTTTTGTTATTATGGCTTCAACTTCTTCGCAATCCAAATAAACGGCTAGTTTCTTCGTACTCTCCAAACAGATTTTCGAGTCTAAAATCGTATATATCATCAGCATCGATATCTCTATGGTATATAGCTATATCGAAAAATATCTGCAAAAATTATTAACCACAGTTTAGAAAAATACATCTCGCAGTTTGGCCGGTCGTCAGCGAGCGTGCCAGAAAAAAACGCATCTTTCTCTGCGCTTCTCCTCTCTCCGGGGCCCAGAAAAAACGCATCGATTCATCAAAGGTGCAGGAAATTTCATCACGATATTCTTCGTCTTTATTCCATCCGGGCGGCTCAGCCATCTCGCGAGTGGTTGTGTGCTGCTGCCTGCCTGTTAAGGTAGGCTGCTCCTTGGCCCTTGTGCTCATCTCAACCAAAAACAATATACTAGAGAAGAAAAAAAAGAGAGGAATGGAGCAGCCAACTTCTTTTTTTCCCCGCTCGGTTGGACTGAAAAATTATGGCTTATAGCTGAAATTACACTGTAGTAGCTAAAATTTTACTGTAGCTGAAGGTGACTTATTTAGTCTAATTAAATTTAAAGAAAATTAAAAATAAAAAAATATGTTAGCTCATCACAGACAACGCGAACGAATATAGAAAAAAAGAACAGACAAAAAAGCTTAATAAAGATAAAAATTTAAAAAAAGACAAAATTTATAAATAATAAAAAATAAACTAGAAGTTAAAGCTAAAATGAGCGAAGCAACGTACAAGGAGATGCCTTAGTAGCTAAGCAGAAGCTTGCGATGTGGAACTCATGAACAAGGTAGTATATTATTACCGATTACAAAGGTACAGAGAGGGCCAACCGATCCATCACCAAAAAAGCTAGTAGAATCTGCTTACGCTTTACCTGCTCTAGCAGAAGCTCCATAACCTGCCAGCACTAGACGAACACTGCCAACGTACACTACCCCAAGTCTCAACGTCACTCTTTCAGCAATGCAAAAGATGCAATGTAATACACGTATACCATCTCAGCTCCGCTGGTAGGAACGTCGACAACCGTAGCTAGCTTGAGCTCCCGTTTGGAATACAGATCGAATTTCCATACAAATTTTGAATAGGCCAGCCATCGTTTGTAGGCAGCTGGTCATTGATCAGTAACTATGGTCTCATAGCTTATAGTTTATAGTTTTTTTAAAACAGATAAATAGGATGGTTCTTCCGTCGCCGTTTCAAAACGGCTCATCGATATTCGATTTGCTCACGTAAACATTTATGCTGAAGCTAAAATACATCAGCCGTAAGTATAAACCATCGGCAGGAGTTGAAAGGAACTTTTACCCTGTTTATCCTCACCTACTGAGAGGAGACACGTCGCCGGCAGAATCGAATCGAATGCCCCCAACATGGAGGCTTCTCCCTCACATGATCTCCACACGACGACCACGAGCCATCACACCATCACTGCTTCACCTTCTACCTCTCTCACACACACCATCTCTTTAGGTCTCTCTCTCTCTCTCTTAAGCACAATTTACTCGTCTTCCCAAACACCACCACCTCCTTCCTCTCTAACAACGTAACACTGTGTTCAATCGTTCGTTCCACCAGGAAAAAACTCCAAGAAGAAGAGCTCAAAGCTCCAAAGAACCCATCAAAATCACAGGCAAATCGAGCACGCCGGCAGCCATGAGCAAGGACTGCGGCAAGCACGGCGACGACCAGCTCCGCGACGCGTGCCGGCGCCTGCTCGGCATCCTCCTGGGCCTGGCCATCCTCGTCGGCATCATCGCGCTCGTCGTCTACCTCGTGCTCCGCCCCACGCACCCGCGCTTCTTCCTCCAGGACGCCTCCCTCCGCCAGCTCGACCTCTCCAACTCCTCCGGCCTCCTCTCCACCTCCATCCAGGTCACCATCGCCTCCCGCAACCCCAACGACCGCGTCGGCGTCTACTACGACCGCCTCAACGTCTACGCCTCCTACAAGTACCAGCAGATCACCGTCGCCGCCTCCCTGCCGCCCGTCTACCAGGGCCACGGCGACGTCGACGTCTGGTCGCCCGTGCTCGACGGGCCCAACGTCCCCTTCGCGCCCTACCTCGCTGCCGCGCTCTCGCAGGACTGCCAGACCGGCTACCTCATCCTCCAGGTCAAGATCGACGGCCGCGTCCGGTGGAAGGTCGGCAGCTGGACCTCCGGCCACTACCACCTCTTCGTCACGTGCCCAGCCTTCCTCATCACCAACGGCGGCAACGGCGCGCCGGGCGCAAACGGGTTCAGGTTCCAGACCACCACCTACTGCCGCGTCGAGGTCTAGGCCGCCCGCCGGCGAGGTAGGTTTCTCGGGCTGGCGTTGGCGCGTCCATACTGAAAAGAGAGGCAGGCCGGTACGTGGTAATAATACCACTATTACGTGGGGTTATAAAATGTAAAGGAAGGGTAATTTACTTAGACTTAATAATACGATGGTTATATCGCTGCCTTCATTAGCTGGTTAATTACCGCTATCACAAAGTCTAATCGTTAATAAACCTTTTTTTGTGTCACAGTTAAGAGGAAAAAATCGTTCTTTTTTGGTTGGTGAGATTTGGTTTTATTACTAACTTATCCCCTTTTTTTTCTCCCCCCAAACGACCAGGAAAATATGTTTGGAATTTTGACTCCGGAATCATCTCAATCTTCCCCCTTAACTTTTATTTTTTTTGAATTTTTGGTTTTTTTAGCTTTTTTGTCGGTTCTTTTTTTCGTATTCTATGTGTTGTCCGTGATGAGCTAGCATATTTTAAAATTTTTAAAATTTAATTACGCTAAATAAGCCACCTTTAGTTCTGATGAAATTTTAGCCATTCAAGACAATTTCAATCATAAGTTTAAATTTTCAAAATTTAACCGAGCGGGGCATAACAGTACAGATTGTTGTACCCAAGAGGTCAAAACTGAACTGTTGGGCACTTGGATTTGTAAACACAGGTGATTGAGACTCCTTTCTACGAGTATATATAGTATTGCTTAAGAAGAGGTCTGTAAAGGGTTAAGAGAAATTGAGATGGATTAGAAGCTAAACCACTATTGGCAAAGTCATCACGCACGTGCTCACTCGCTTTCCGTTGCTTCGCTTGCGCTGGTTGCCTACCTTGCTAGCGTGGACAGTGAAGCGAGCGGTAGTGTCTGACTTTTGGATTTTTGCTTTTAATTTTTAGCTTATTTAAAAAGTGTTCTAAGTCTAAAATCATATGCATTGTTTATATAAATGTCTTTGTTGTTTATTATCATCTTAAAAATCATAAACAGAATTTATCGATCATAATCAAAAGCTATCATTTGTAGTCAAAAAAACAGGATAGCTATTGTCTTTCAAAAACAAAAACATGATGGCAGTCCATGTGTAACTAAACAGTAGCACAGATTTTGAGTGGATGGATCGGCTGGTTGCTTGTTTCGTTTCTTGCTGCGTGATGGCCGGCTCGGTGCCTTCCCATCCGTGCTGATAGACACATTGGTGAGGCAAGTTCGGGCCTGTTCTTTTTTGCTGCGGTTTATGGCTTTTGGCTGAAATTTTTGAATTTTGGCTGTTTACGATACAGATTACGAAGAGATCGATACTCATTTGCGATTTTGGTTGATACAGATGTTAAGCTTTTAACGTGTACTACGTTTAACTTGTAGACCCTATCTTGAAAAAATACACCATTTAAAAGTTAGGTACTGTAGCAGCTGTCAAAAGCCGACCGGCTTGTGGCCTAAAGAACAGGCCCTTCATCTTAAAATCAAGGAGACTGAATCACTCAACTACCAACGCCAACCACTGCACTTACTAATCGGTGCCTATCAGCGTCCACTATCGTTGTATGGACTATTTCTTTTTAGAGTTTGATTGGATTCTTGAAATCCTTCCCAATTTAGTACCTTCCCTTGAGAATCCATCTTTCCACTACCTTCTCCCCTCCTTGACGACCTACAAGAAACCGCCTTCGCCGTCGCCTCCCTGTGCCTCTGCTCCACACGGCCGCTCGCCCCAGCTCAAAGTTGCGGCCGCACCTTCCCTGAGTGTTCACACCGCCCTGGCCAGCGACTGCACTATGGTCCCACCAGCCAGTCGCCCATCTCCCTGCCAGCTTCTTTCTTTTTTTCTCCCTCGCATGGGTGCCGGCTGACTCGCAGCACCCTGTTGTGATTCTCAGCCATTCCCTGCCCCGACGTGCACTCCCATCGTACCAAATGCTGTCATGCCTCACCAACTCTTGCAGACACCTTACGCTACCTCACCTGCGCCATCCTCTCCCTCGAAAGAGCTCTGCGCTCTCTCTCTCTCTTTCCACGCGTAGGCAGCGCCGAAACCGACCTACTGGTCCTACCACCTCAAGATGACTTTAAAGCCCAATCCACTTCCTGAATCATCTCACACACACTTCAATCAATTGACCAAGCTATCAAATTGAGCCCTTTTGCACCACAACTCCACTGCCGTTCTCCGCTGAGACCGATAAGCCGCTCACTCAATCTCCCACTTCCGACCACCATCTCTGCAATTACTTGCAACCATAGCACCTTCGGAGCACTACAACCGCAAGACCAAACTCAAATCTACGTGAGCATTACCCAAGAGCCCCGCCACCGAAAACCACCACTGGCTGAAACACCTCTCCCATGGACAGCTCAAATCAAACCTCCCTACCCAAAACTGCCACTGCCATGATGTTTCTTATGTCTCAGAGATGGTTAAATCACTCCGAGCTCGCCAGAAATTCCCCGGAGGACCCTTGAGCTTTAGGAGAACCCGTAGCCTTCCCATTTGACAGTTTTTTCAAGAGCTGCACGCTATGACGATATTATCAAGACTTGGATTTTGAATTTTTCTTATTTTGGTGTCAACTCTTTTCAAATGCAATGCTGTTGCATATGCCTTGCATTTGAGAGGGGTGTTAAGGGTATTAGTGGTATTTCCTATTGTACTAGGGTTTAGTCTTATATCCATTTTGTATCTTATATATATTGTTTATTGGGTTTCTTGAATACATACACAATATTCATAATAGTTAGGAATAGTGCTGGCCGTTGCCATCCTAATTTCATATCTTGGTTCTACCAAAAAAGTAAATTTCGTGACTGTTGTGACCCTCTCATCCTTTATTCACTAAATAATTCACAACTAATGCATCAAACCCATTTCATTTAACTTGTAGAGCTTGGGGGACAGATCTATCAGTAATGACCTGAAACAAATTGCGAAAGGATGCCGTTGGACCGGGCGAAAGTTTCCAAGCAACAGCATGACTAGGCCCGTATTGTATACCTCAGATGGGCCCAAGGAAAGCTGGCTTTACCGCTACCTGGGCCCCGTGCGCTCCCCTTTTCCAGCCCGACACACGCGGATTCTCTCGTTTTCTGCCCGCTGGTACACCGTTTCGCCGCGGTGCTGAAAACTCGCGGCCGTACGACGGAGCGGCCCACCGCGCATACGATATCGTACGGGCGTTGCCGTGTGTTTCCCCCCACGCGTGCGCTCATGCCCGACGCGGGTTCACCGCTTCGCCTTCCTCGCACGGTCCGACGACGTACGTCCGACGCGTCGAGCTCCACGCGTGACCGCGTCTCGGCCGCGGTCGGGCTCGTTGCATGCCGTTGGGTCGCCTACGCCCGGTCGGTCTTCTCTTCTGCCCTGACATAGGAAGCTTCTGTTCCTACTAGCTTCTGTTTTTGTTTTTATTTAGAAAAATCAATAGGAACATTCGGTTTTTTGAAGTGATTTCTTAACTCCTCTTACTACTGTCTGACTCTAGAGATAAGACAGGGAGCTATGGAAGCATCACGCACCTCACTTCTCTCGCTTCTATCACGTGTATCTATCTCTCTCTTACTTTTTTTTACCGCTCGCTCCGTCCTTTAAAAACCATTTTTTCAAGTATTATTGTTTGTTTTCAGCTAAAAAACGTAAGCTACATTTAAAAAATATTAACAAAAACCAATTGGAACGGCCTAATGTACAAGATCCAACCCAACCCAAACACTCGCACCACCAGCTGCCATGAGACTTGCACATCAAGGAATAGACAAAGACTAGGGCACACCTAAGTGGCCACGCTAGTCTTCTCCAAAATGTCATTAAGATGAGTCAAGAAACCCTCCTCCTGCTAATAATCTAACGGGCTTCCTGCTAGCTACTTTGTCGCTCAAGATCAATTGATAAATGCGTAGATCCAGTGACGGATTTAGGATTAGATTACATTTCAGACTAAATTTTTATTAATTAATAATCTAACATACTAGAAGTATAGTACTATATTATAAAAGTTTTGCTTAATGCTTAATACTTCAAGAGTTCAAGTCATCAACATAAATCACAATAAAGAATGCATATCAAACCATAAAGAATGTCTTGCTCCTCTTCATTTTATAATTTGTATCCTTAAACCTTAATAGTTAGTTCCTAAATAGCAAATGTAGAACATTGAACATACATCATTCATCATTTTATCTGATCATTCCTACTAATTCGAAACATAAAAGACAATTCCTACTGTTACAAATAATGTATAGAAAAATAGAGACAAGAGACACGAATTTTATATGAAAACACTTGCGAAAAAAATCACAGGCGTTTAAAGGCAAATCACTATAATGAAGAGATATTACAAGGAGCGTTTGCTCTTAAGCACACCTCTTCCTATAAACTACTAGGGTACATATATAGTGCAAGGGAAAAAAGTCCGACACGAAAAGAAATCGAATCAGAGTCGATTGCTACAGATTGACACCACATCTAACACAACCTGTGTATGCATGCACGTCTTACGCGTGCTCTGCCGCCCACTCTATCTGTGGGCGCCGTGAGGGGAATTCACCCGAACGTGCGTCCGACGCGTCGAGCTCCGCTACACGCATGCCGTTGGGTAGCCCACGCCCGGTCGGTCTTCTCTTCTGCTCTGAATTACATATAGTACAATCCAACCCAATCGATCACACGACCAGCTGCCTTGAGACTTGCATATCGTATTATTAGTTCATTACTCTATTGACAGCAACACACATGTAGACAAAGACTTGGGCACACCCAAGTGGCCAGGTCTTCTGCAAAATGCCATTAAGATAGAGGAGCGAGAAAGGATCTGTTTTTTTTACTGCGGCTTATGGTTTTTAACTACGACTTGTGATTTTTGTACTATTTGTACGAGAGATTACAGAGTAACAGAAACTCATATGCGGTTTTTGTCAATATAAATGAAGTCAACAAAGTATGTACTATAATTAACTAGTAGACCCTATCTTAAAAATATACTATTTAAAAGCTAGTTACTATAGAAAAATCAAAAAGCAGCTTTTAAAAGCTGAAATGAACAGGGCTAAAGGCTGGCTGGAGTTGGTACGTACGCACGCGGTTTTGTTCTCCGATGCATCGAACGAGCCAAGAGACCCCGTCTTCTGCCACTGAACTAACAGACTTCCTGTTGCTTGGTTTGGTCAAGGTCAACTGATAGTTCGAGTGTGTTCACATTTAGCGAGTCATGGTTAGCTCAAAAAGGGCTAAGCGAACCTGACAGCGTACCCCTTACAATTGCGAGCTATGAAAGGTCAGCTAAGAATGCGGCATCTTTCTATTTCCTTACGAATTAACGCTGCATTGACGCTTGGACCAAAAAGGGATTCCCGGCTTTATTAGAAAGCCAAGAGTTAAGTATATATTATATTGGGCCTGTTCTTTTTGACTGTAGCATGTGGTTTGTGGCTGTGGTTTATGATTTTTGTACTGTTCGTACGAGAGATTACAGAGTAATAGAAACTCACGTGTGATTTTTGCCGATGTAAATGAAGTCGGTACAGTATGTACTACAATTAACTAGTAGACTCTATCTTAAAAAGATACTCCGTTTAAAAGCTAGTTACTGTAGAAAAGCTGAAAATAGCTTTTAGAAGCCGAAAAGAATATGACCATTGTCTATTGTCTTTTTATAGACTCTATGTATGAGTCAACTAAAAATTTGAACGATTTTAGTTGAATTTTGGGTCATTAGATCAAACCCACGCCTACCATTATGGTCAACATGTGTCCCACCTCTCAAACTCTATCTCCCATTCTCCCCACCTTTCCATAGTCAAATGAATTGTGCGTCTCACCCCACCGCCCCTACCTACTGCCTCCACCCATCCGTGCCGTCTTGTCAGCGACCACTTCCTCAACTGCTGTCACCTCCTGATGCAGCTGTCGAGGCCACCCTAGCCTCCTCATCCTCCACTGCTACTGCCATTTTTCCTCACATCCAGTGGTTGCCATTGGATCTGACACCTCTTCTCACCACCTCTTCTCGTTCAAACTCATCGACCCCACCTGCCGTTGTTGCTCACCGCTATGCCTTCGCCGCCCCATCCCTCCCTCTAAAGATCGGGGCTCTAGTGAATCCCGAACCCTAACCCGGCAACAACGGGAGATGGCGACGCTGGAGAGGAGAGCGGTAAGCATGTCGGAGCATGAATATCCAAACCGATCCAAAGGTTAAAAATTTAACTAATTTTAAAAAATATTTGACTGATGTATTGCAAAACCTTTTTTTAACCGAAACGAGCCTCCAATTGTTTCCTACCTACACAAAAATCTAACTTTGATTGTGCCAATCTCATACTATTTAGGGGCGCACTCTCTGAAGCATGTGTGTTCTCGATAGTCGTCAAATTTAGCAGGCCTTGTTCTATTTTTGGCTTCCATATTTCTAGATGTGTTCTTAGGAGGCGCATTTGCATGTTCGTTGAAATTGTGTAGAGGAAGAAAGGGAAGGATGAGGAAACGCCACACCTCAGGGGCGCGTATCCATTGAATATATATATGCATACAGTAGCTATACATGGTTAGGAGCTAATCTAGGCAATCAGCTATACAAGGAAGGCCTATACATGGTAGGCGCTGATTATTTCCAACACCCCCCTCAGTCGTATGGGGTGGCACGCCAACATGAAGACTGGAACGGAAGCCCACAAACAGGGGAGTCGGTAGTCCCTTCGTCATAATATCGGCAAATTGATGCGAAGAAGGAACATGAAGTACACGGACATGGCCAAGAGAAACTTTCTCTCGGACAAAATGAATGTCAATCTCAATATGCTTGGTCCTCTTGTGCTGTACTGGGTTGGAGGACATGTAGACCGCGGAGACGTTGTCGCAATAGACAACCGTAGCACTCGAAAAAGGGGAATGAAGCTCCTGTAGTAGTTGCCGCAACCAGCAACATTCGGCGACAGCATGCGCAACAGCCCGATATTCCGCCTCGGCACTGGAGCGAGAGACGGTTGCCTGACGCTTGGAAGCCCAGGAGATCAGATTGTCACCGAGAAAAATACAGAAGCCCGAGGTAGAGCGACGGCTGTCCGGGCAGCCGGCCCAATCGGCGTCGGAGTAAGCGGTGAGAGACGACGGCGAAGAGGAGGCATGCAAAGAAATGCCATAGTCCTGAGTACCCTGAACATAGCGAAGAACACGCTTGAGAAACTGAAGGTTAGGTTCCCGGGAGCATGCATGTAGAGACAAATCTGCTGCACGGCGTAGGCAATATCAGGACGAGTAAGAGTAAGATACTGAAGAGTACCAGCAAGGCTCCTGAACTCAGAAGAATCAGCAACAGGGGCACCAGCATGAGCAGACAACTTGGCCCAAGTATCAACTGGTGTTGTGCACGGTTTGCAATTTGACATACCTGCACGGTCAAGCAACTCACGAGCATACTTCCGCTGAGAGAGAAAAAGACCGTCAGCGGTGCGAGTGACAAAAATTCCGAGGAAGAAGTGGAGATCACCCAGATCTGTCATGGAGAACTCACGACTGAGAGATGTCGTAATGTCCCGGAGCAAACTCTCAAAGGAAGCAGTGAGTATGATATCATCCACATATAATAGCAAGTAAGCTGTACTGGCCCCACGACGAAGAACAAATAGAGAAGGATCAGCCAAGGAAGCGGTGAAACCAATGGTGGTGACATACTGAGCAAATCTCTGAAACCAAGAACGAGGTGCCTGCTTGAGTCCATATAGTGAACGATGCAACCGACAAACATGAGACGGCTGAGAGTGATCAACAAACCTGGAAGGCTGCTCACAAAAGACCGTCTCAGCAAGAGAGCCATGAAGAAAAGCATTCTTCACATCCAGTTGATGAATTGGCCAAGAGCGGGAGACAGCAAGGCTGAGCACAGTCCGAATAGTGGCGGGTTTCACAACAGGACTGAAAGTCTCATCAAAATCAATACCAGGTTGTTGAGAGAAGCCACGAACCACCCATCGCGCCTTATAACGAGCGAGGCGACCATCGAAATGAAACTTGTGCTTGTAAACCCATTTGCCACTGACGACATTGGCACCAGCTGGTCGGGGAACCAAGGATCAGGTCTGATTCCCCATGAGAGCCTCGTATTCCTCCTGCATAGCTCGAAGCCAATGGGAATCTTGAAGTGCTGCTCGGTAATTCTTTGGCACAGGAGAAATGGCATCATTAGTAACAGATAAATTTAGGCGATCATTTGGCTTGACAATACCAGCTTTTGCTCGAGTAGTCATGGGGTGGGGTCCGAGCGCTGGACGAGCCATGGACACATCCGTGAAGTCCGACAGGAGAGAGCGGCCCAACAGAGGAGAAGCCACCATCGGCTCGGGAGGGAGCCCCGAAGAAGGGCCACTCAGAGGACCCGGTTCACCAGAAGTGAAGGCGGGCGTCCCAGATGGTGATGGGCCGACGAAAGACGACCCATGAGTTGAAAACCCAGTAGCAGCAGTGGTCGGTGAAGATGGCCCGGTCTAGGGTGAAGTGGGGCCAGCCGGCCTAGGAGATGATCCAGGATGCGGCCTGGACTGAGGAGTAGCCGTGCCATCCAGCCCTGGCACGTCCGCTCTGAAGTCAGCCTGCTTGGTGGAAGGAGCCCGCGTAGCAGGAGCCGCGTGCGACAGCCCGCGTGTCGTGGCGCCCACCGGGACGTGCACAGGAGCATGCACGGACGTGCCATCGAGGACCGGGGCATGCAACGTGCTAGGCGCTGCACTCGGCGAAGTGTGTTCCTGTAAGAAATCAAGTACTGCAGAAGAACCGTGCGGCAGTATGCAAGCAAACGGAAAAACGTCTTCATAGAAGATGACATGCCGAGAAAGAATAACTCGACGGGTTGCTGCTGCCCCATGGGCCGTGACCCGAGGATCCTTGGTGATCCACTTTGCCATGGTGCTCCCCAGGTCGGCGCGTACGACGGAGGTGGGCCGGCCCATGGATTGAAGCAAAACCACGGACCGCCGCCAGGAGCAGATCGCCAGTTGCCGCCGTTGCCCCTAGAGCAGGAGCAGGTCGCCAGTTTCCGCCGTTGCCCCCCGGAGCAGGAGCGCGCCAGTTGCCACCGTTGCCACCGCCGAAATTTCCGCCGCCTTTCTTGTTGTTCCTCCACTTCTTCCCTCCATTGAAGTATTTCCCTTGTTGTGACCCGCCACCACTGCCTCCACCGAAGGCATGTGATGATTTGGTCACCAGGGCAGTTGCGGCTGCCACGGAGGACTCGTTGGTGGCCTTTGTCTCTGCCATTGCCAGGATGGATCTGGTGCGAAGAAAGCTGGGAAACGGCTCCAGAAGAGGAATCAGTTGAGCCGTGGCAGAGAGTCGGGGGCCGCGGATAGTGTTGAGAATGAGGGTTTTGTCGGAGACGGGGTGACCGACTTCGCGCAAGGTGTCGGCGGTTTTCTTGAGCTTTCTGCAGTAGTCGCTGGCGGACATGTCTCCCTGGATAATGGATCTGAACTCAGCTTCGAGGAAGACGGCGCGGCTTTCCTTGTTGTCACAGAAGAGGTCGTCGATGGCGACCCAGGCTTGTCGGGCCGTTTGTGTGGGCTCGACGATGATCTCGAAGATCTCCTCGAAGATGGATCCGTAGATCCATGAACGCACCGCGTAGTCCTGTCGGCGGTGTAGATCGTCAAGGTTGGAGTCGGCAGTTCCGTCGATGAAGCCCATCAACCCGTATTTGCCGACGAAGACGGTAAAAAGAGTGCTCCACTGCGAGAGGTTGGAGCCGTTGGCGTCGAGGGTGATAGGCACATGCGTTTTGACGCTGGCCACATTCACCACAGAAGTCATCATGTCCAGACCGGCGGCCGTCGCGATGGCAGGAGGAGGCGTCGGCGCTACTGCACCGGCCGCCGAGGAAGCAGCAGTGTCGCTCATGATGAAGGTTGTAAACGGCAGGTGAAGAGCAAGGAAAAAAACAGGTAGGATTATGCCCGCTCTGATACCATGAAATTGTGTAGAGGAAGAAAGGGAAGGATGAGGAAACGCCACACCTCGGGGGCGCGTATCCATTGAATATATATATATGCATACAGTAGTTATACATGATTAGGAGCTAATCTAGGCAATCAGCTATACAAGGAATGCCTATACATGGTAGGCGCTGATTATTTCCAACATTCGTGCGTGCGTGCGTATGGTGTATACAACGAATCAAAAAAACAATCATAGCATGTGTACCTCTACCAAAGAAATGTGGTTAGAATATCCTAATCGCCGATGAACAGCCAGCTCAAATCACCAATACATAAACCCCACTGGGCAAAGCCCACACCACGATCCATAACACACGAACCACCCGCCTCCCTCCCTCGTTGACCAGCAAGCTCCTCCTCCTGTATCCACCATGTCCGCCGGCGTCGGCCGCGAGAAGACTTGCTGCGGCAGCTTGTTCACCTTCCTCGTCACCGCCGGCTTCGTCATTCTCATCTACTGGGCCATCTTCCAGCCGCACCAAATCCGCGCCACCGTCGACTCCGCCACGCTCTCCAACCTTACGGTCTCCAACGCCACCGTCTCCTACCGCCTCGCCGTCAGCCTCAACCTCTACAACCCCAGCCTCCGCGTGAGCATCTACTACGACACCCTCGACGCCGACCTCCACTTCAAAGGCACCTTCCTCAGCCGCGCTAACGGCACCTCCCCCGCCGAGTTCTACCAGCGTGGGAAGAAAGGCGACAGCGTGACCGTCGACTTCGACGGGAGCGGCGTCGGCGTCCCTGGGGACGTCGCCGCGGAGCTGGAGAAGGAGAAGGAGAAGGTGAGCTTGGAGGTGTCCGTCGACGCGCGGGTGAGGTACAGGTTTGGCAGCATCAAGATTCGGCAGAAGCCGAGGATATGGTGCTCGCTGACGATTCCGGTGAAGCCGGAGGGCCGCGGCGGCGGTGTCGGCGGTGCTCTTGCCTCCGGCGACCGTTGCAGCGTCAAATACTAGAGAGTAATGATTGGGATCGTGCGTTTGGTGCCTTACTGTTTGGAGATTAGTGTTTCGGTTTGATTCGATTCATGGAAAAATTCATATTGTTTGGGACATTACATTATGATCGCTCCTCGAGTATTAATTGTGTGTTACTATTAATTCTTGATTCGTTCTTGATGCATTCTGTGGGCAGTTGTAATGGTGTAGACGTGTTTCTTGGCCTGCTTCTGAGTAATTTCGCTTAAGAAATCAAGTTGATCCGTAGTTGGTCAAGTCTTTCTAAAATATGTGTGGCTGCACTAGTTAATTTAGAGGTTTGGTTTGAGCTGCCATGCGATGTGATTAGTGGGCCCGTCCTCCAGCTGTGCGGTCGGTTGACCCATGAGCCAAGCGAAATATCTGCGTCGTCTCTTGTTTCGAAGGCATCAAGAGACCAGACGTCTGTGGCACTAGTGTTTAGGTGCCGTGAATTAATAAGGGGAAGTGCATCAGAGTATTCAACTATTTTTTTAAGATAAAAATAGTCAGATGATCTGAGAACATTGGTTCTTTATCCAATGAATCCACTCATATAAACATCATCTAAAAAAATATCTCATATAAATATCCCTCTAAAAAAAGATCTGGAGCATTGGATCACTATCCAATATTCTAAAGTCTAACTATTTTTATCTTAAAAAATAATCGAATGTTGTATAGATACTTCTATTAATAAGGTGTTTTTTTCCTTCTGTTCATGGTCGTACAACTTGCTGCTACAGATGCACCGAAACTGTGGCCGTGGCTGAATAGGGCGCCCGAGTTTGAGCGATCTCTTCGTACTCGTCACGATCATTATAATGTCTCTCCTGATGAACAACGGCAAAGTAAGCTACTGTTTGAGCGAAAAACAAAACAAACCTCGTGCTAACGGATAAGCAGCTACTGGTGCTAACGGATAACTACACAACGCTGGCTGTGTGTTTCAGTCTTGCTAGCTGCCTGAGTCTTGTCAAAATCCATGCATCATCATCTTGGGGCCTCACCTGACACTGACAAGCACCACTGATTGAGCTAGTAGCATTATTAGTTTGGGGCCGCTCGTCCTGCGCTTTCTCGTCTGAGCGACGTGCGGGAGATGGTGGCTATTTGAGCCGAGGTTGACATCGCAGCAGAGCAGGGCCGCGATCAGCAGTGATCGAGGCCATTATTGAGGCAGCAGTGACGAGGGAACGGTCAGCGACGTACGGAGAGGGGAGCGAGGCTGACGGAGCAGCGACGGGGAGGTGCCCGACCCTCCTCGCTCTGCAGCGCTCGCCCGCTTCGTTGATCTCCTCGTTCCTCTGCCGCCTGGTTGTGAGAGGCGAGCGCGCGACGGTTCAAGGCTCCGGCGAGGTTTGACTCGAATCACTCCAGTGATCGACGATCATGTCAAGGCGAAGGAATTTCCGACCATTTTGCCCCCCAGCAGTACCGAAATGCCACATTTGATCCCTCTCCCACGTGCACTGCCGGTTCTAGCCCCCTCGCTCGGCCAGGGTGCACGCGAGGGGAGTGGAGTGGTCAAGGTGCGCACGAGGGGAGGTAGCGCTGTTAGGTGCGCACGAGAGAGGTGGCACAGTTGGGCTGTGCGCAAGGAGAGGTACGACAGCTTCGCTCTGTCGGTGCGGTGGCATCGTCTCTCCTCCGATGGCGGCGTCTCTTCTCTACTGGCGTTGTCGTCCCCTCTTTGTCGGCTTCATCGCTCGCACGTTCGTCATCGTGTTGCTTTGCTGACGCATCACACCGTACCGTGCCACCTCCTCACGCGGCCCCGTACCGCGCCACCATCCTCACGCACACCCCGACCGCACCATCTCCCCTCGCGCAGTACCCGATCGCGCCACCTCCTCTCGTGTGCTCCCCAGCCGCTGGAGAGAGCCAAAGATGACAATACACGCGGGAAGAGACTAAATGCGGCATTTTCATGCCGCTGGGGACAAAATGGCTGAACCCTCAAGGCGAAGGAGGTCGAGAGACCATGTACATGGTTCATTATACATTTGTGATAAATAATTTGTACCTTGATTGAGTTGAATTTGGATTTTGTGAAGGTTTAAGAAAATTAAATTTTCAGTTTGTGGTTCAGCCGGTCTGACAGCCATAAGGTTGGCGGTTTGACCGGCAGATGACCGACGGTCTGACCGCTATAGGACTAGTAGTTAGACTAGCTATGGACCTTTGGAAAATTGAACAGCAAACACTTATGTAGATTTGTTTGGAGATGAGTTTGTACTTGGTGTAACTAGAATTGAAACTGGATATAGTTTAACCGAAATTCTAGAGAGAATACTTTTCGTTGTAGTTAAGCCGTCAGACCGGTTAGTGGCTGGCGGTCCGACCAGGACAGTCTGACCAACATGGTGTTGACGGTCAGACTAGCCCAAGCAGTCTGACTGGCTTTTGGCAAATTGTTTTGGTCAAGTTAGGATCGGTGATGATTGAGTGTGTGCATGGTATGGGTACCATGGGTTGGTTGTGTTGTGTTGTATGATACATATTTTTGGCTAATGTGAGTTAAGTTTATGAAACTTGTGCTCGAGATGGTTGCTTGGTATTTGGATTGTTGTGGTTTGGAGAACGTTAGTGGTCGACGGCAATGGACCGGTGCTAGGTGGGAGAACTGAGGTCCGATTGGTCATGTAAGTCCAGGTGAGGCTATGTGACTCAAGCAGGAAGCACAAAGAAGACAAGAATTATGAAGAGACGAGTTGGTGCATGTGTTACGCCAAGTGATGAGGCCAATGTACGTAGAGACGGTTCGAAGGAGTCCAAATGCATAAAGACGCGATGGCTAATCATTGGGTACTATAGGCTGTGTGTCAAAGCATGTGAAGATGCTTTGAGGTGAAGGTGGAGACAAAATCAACGGAAGGTGCCCGAAAGTTTCATCGATGGTGTTTTGGTAGTTGGCTAAATACTAGTTAATGCCTTGATAAAAATCACGGCGCAAAGAGGTGCAAAAGAGAAGTGATGAAGTCAAGGAGAGTTATAATTGATAAGTGGATTAATCGCTAAAGAGTTAGCGGGTTGAGTCTTGTAAGCGTTTTGAGAAGCGTGTGTGAGTGTGTAAAACTCGTGTTAATGGGGTTGACAGATTTTTCAGTTAGGCTTATTGGGTTGGATATATTAGGGTTATTGCTGGTTATTAAAAAGGAGTTGAGGGGTTGTTGAGGGCAAGTATTCTAGATTTTAGGTATTATGCTACCATCTTGTCTCCTTACAAGGTTGTGTGAGAGAAATTTAGAGAGTGAAGAATGGTGCTTTGGCTACATCATGTAATCATTCATAAGTATGTAAATTTTATCCTCTACTGGGAATAATCAATATATTGTCTCAATCATGTTCTTATTTGCGTTCTTACTTTGTTTTGATTGTTCTTGGACTAGATTTATGATTTCATGTTCATTGATGTTTTATCTAGAACTCTTGCTTAAATTACATTGCTAGAACACGTGAGAATAGATCTAGATGACCTCATGTGTTTAGAACTTCATGAGAAAGAAATAATTTGAGTTTTAGAGTTTTTGGTGTACTTGTGTCCTAGATTTGATTGGTTCGGATTCCTAATACCTTCAAAAAGTCTAATGCAAAATTTGAAAGTGCTTGGATGAGAATTGAGAAAGTTCATAAAATTTGAGTCTTGTCCCCAGAGACTTTCAGGCCTAAAAACAAGGGAATGGTCAGACTAGCACTCGACCTGCGGTCAAACCGGCCTCAGCGGTCTGACCGGGCACGGTGGTCTGACCGGTTAATCCATGGCGGTCTGACCGGCCTTATGTTGTTGGTGGCTGATTTTGTTGTCTTAGATCTTTAGCCATGTTTTGTTTAACCTAGTTGATGTAATCTGAACTTTATAATTATTATAGTCACTTAAGTGAAGATTTTAAATATTTTAATTTTTTTTTAGAAATTATTTACCTCTCGCCGTCATCTGCAGATGTGGCCGAGGGACCTGGTTTAGCGGTTGTACATTTACCCCTGCTTGTTTCGGGTTCAGCTTCTAGCTTCTGGTTTATTTTTCACTATTCATAAATTTCGTCTTTTTCTAAATTTTTGGCTTTTTTGAGCTTTTTTGTCGGTTTTTTTCCGTATTCGTTTACGTTGTCTGTGATAAGCTAGCAATTTTTTTTCTATTTTTAATTTAATTACGCTAAATAAGCCACATTTAGTTACAGTGAAATTCCAACAATTATAGTGTAATTTTAGTTATAACCCACAGCTTTTCAGCTCAACGGAGCGGAAGCAGGGCGGAGCGTATCTAGACTAGAATGCAATAGTCAAGTCAATTAACACAGTCAGTTGACATCGCGCCAATTGTACCCTAAAACGCAATAAGCCACACTATTTTTTTCCAATTAATCCTTGTTTCTTAAACAATGCATCATGAAACTCCTTGCATTATTTCCGTATTATTTGTGAAGAAAATTATAACTAACTGGTACAGTCGGTTTCTTCGACAAACACACCCTCTTCACTTTCTCTAACTAGTGTATTTATCCGTGTAACTGCGCGGCTAAAAGGAAAGCATATAAAAATCTTAAAAAGAAAAGAAAGAAAAGGAGTTGGTATTGTTCCCGTATAGTTTTGGCACAAAATTTGTATTACGTTCAGATGGCAGCCTAATCGTTGTAACATATATGGGTCATCGCATAGATGCATAAAATCTTTTTTTTTGTCGATTAATGTGAGTTTTTCTAAGATTTTCTTTTTTTCTTTTAAATTTAGGATTATTATGTGAATTTCTAATCTGCAGAGCGAAAGAGGTGTCTTTGATCTTACAAATTGTTTATAGATATATAGATGTCAAAATCATATTTATTTTTTCTTTAGACCTAAGGCGATTCCAACTTTATTCAGAAAAAGGGGAGCCTGTTTAATTAATCCGCTGGAAGCATAATTTTTTCCTTGTGCGTCCTTCCATCAATCCTCGTCTTGTTCAAGCCTTGGCACGTGTACCACTGCCATTTCTTGCACCTGCGATTAGAATATTCTAAACCCTTATCGTCAGCTCGGTATTAATTCCCCCAGCTCAGCTCCAAATCAGCGCACCGGGTGTAGAAATAAAGCTTCATATATATATATATATATATATATATATATATATATATATATATATATATATATATATATATATATATATATATATATATATATACTACCGAATGTCCGTATATTCTACGGATTTTTAAAATTTATCATACTACATATTTTAAAATTTATCGTTCTACGAGAAACGAAAGAACTACCTATATATGGATCCGGACGGTTGATTTTTGATCGAACGACTGAGAAGAGAGGAGAGGAGAACGGATCGACGATCACCAACTCCAATTTATATAATAGTAAAGATATAAACCCCAGAGGGCAGACGCCGAATTAACCACCGGCGACCTCCTCCTGTTCTCCACCATGGCCACGGGTACTGGGTTCTGCAACGCCTTGTTGGGCTCCATTGTCGGTGCCGGCCTCCTCGTTCTCATCTACTGGGCCAGCTTCCAGCCGCACCACATCCGCGCCACCGTCGGCTCCGCCACGCTCACCAACCTCACCGTCTCCAACGCCACCGTCTCCTACCACCTCGCTGTCAGACTCAACCTCTACAACCCCAGCCTCCGCGTCAACATCTATTACGACACCCTCGACGCCGTGCTCCGGTTCGGCGGCGCCGTGCTCGGCCCCGCCAACGACACCTCCCCCACCGAGTTCTACCAGCTCCGGAAGAGCGGCGACGACGTGAAGGTGGAGTTCGACGGGAGGGGCGTCGCTGTCACCGGCGACATGGCGGCCGAGCTGGAGAAGCAGATCAAGGGCGAGGGGGCGGTGAGCCTGGAGGTGGCGATCGATGCGCGGGTGAGGTACAGGTTCAAGAGCATCAAGATACGGCAGAAGCCGAGGATTCGGTGCTGGATGAGGATTCCGGTCAAGGCCGAGCGCAGCCGCGACGGCGTTCTTGCCTCCGGCGACCGGTGCAGCGTCAAGTACTAATTAACGAGTAGTGCATGACTGACTTGAGTCGTTGCTTAGTTCTTGCCTCGTTTGTTGTTTGGTCACTCGTGGTCGAATTTGATCATCCAATGTCCCATATTGATATTGTTTAAGTCATGTACTAATACTGAATCTTGATTAATTTATTCATTTGCCATTTGTTAATCTCACGCACGTTCATGCTTCATATATATACCGATACTTATGACGAAGGACTGGCAGCATGCAATTTAGCACGCGTCCACAACAGCGCGATGGAAGCACTTAAGGACACTCCCCATGGGTTATGTTAGCAGTGTTTAGATGAGACCATGTGGAGGTCATTCTAAGGTTGTGATGAGTAATTGACTTTTGGATTAGAGTATATGTGTGAAGGTTGAGTTTGATTTTGAGGAGTTTTGCAAAAGATTGCTTCTTGGTCTTACGACTTGGTGGTCGATAGGTGCTCTTACGACTTAGTGGTCGGCAAATACTCTTACGACTTGGTGGTCGGCATGTGCTCTTACAACTTGGTTGTCGGCCGGACAGATAAGTAGAACGACCTTGGAGTGATCAAAAGCTTCGGTGCTGAACGGCTTTGTGTGATCGTAGCCTGTGATCGATAGTTGTAGCTTCCGATGGTCGTGATCGATAGTCGTAGCTGTGATCGATAGTCGTATTTATGATCGATAGTCGTAGACTATGATCGATGGTCATAGCTCTACCTGGTCGTGATCGATAGTTGTAGCCGATGTGTGCAGTGGTCGTAGCGATCTGTGTAGTAGTCGCAGCGCTCTGCCTGTGTGATCGATAGTCGTAGCTTGTGTTCTCGTTGGTTGTAGCGTTTGCTACATGGTCGTAGCAGCCTACTGTGTGGTCGTAGGCTGCTGGAAGGATCTCGTGGGCTACAAGTACTTCTTGAGCATCCGAGTACTCATAAGTCGTACAAGACCAGTCGGTGGGCTGAGTTTGTTCTCTGGAATATTGATGTTCTGATCAGGGTTGTTCATTGGAATACATTTCGATTGTGCAAATTGATAATCTTTGTTTATCGTGCAATGTTGTGTGATTATTTGCTTGTTGGTGTTGGTTGCAGGACTTCGGAGTTAGGACATGGTGAGGCGTAGGCGGACCGGGACTAGGCATAGGGAGGTGTTGAGGTCCAGAACGGTTAGGAAGACGCTGAAGATGACCGAGGCTGGTGAGGTGGTTGCAAGCTAGGACGACGAGAAACTGGAGTGGGAGCTATTGAAGGTGGATATGACGGGCAACAACAAGGTGGACCGGGACTAGGCTCAGGAGGAGTCGAGGTCCAGACGGTCAAGGATGTGAGGTGCAGTCATGCGCGAGGTGAAGCACGCGATGCACCAAGTGATTTGGGTCGTTTGCAAGCGAGGACGGTTCAGTTGGATCCGGACGCGTGAGAGGTTTTATAACAAGTCATTGGGGCCACATCTAAGCCGCTTTGAGAAGTGTGCATGAGTAAAACACGATGTTAGGTGGGGTTAACGGGTTATCCCCGGTTTGAACTAATGGTAGGATCCATTAGGTCTAAGGTTTATTTGTGAGCTTATAAAAAGGGGAGGGGAGGCAAGAGCTAGAGTTTGAGAAGGTAGGTTAAGCCTTGTGGTGGGTAGCTCCTTCTCCCTCCCACGGGAGTTAGGTTAGAGAGTAAGTGTTGGCTCTAGGGTTAGAGCTTTGTCCTCCCAATAGGAGTGGCTGTGAAACCAATCATCTGATCAATACATCAATCTTCGGTTTAGCTTTTGTGTATCTCTTTTCTGATTGAGTTTGCTCGACGTCGATTTGGTTCTTCCTCTATTCTTCTTTTTATTCGGTTCATCAGTTCTGTCCCTTTCCTTTCTTGTTCTGGATGTGTTTTTGGTTTGATCTTGTGGATACTCTGAATCGCAGTGGTAGGTGGGAATATAACCAAATCTATCCTGGCTATCCTTGACCCACGAGCGGTTCTGATCAACGACTTCGATTCTTGAACTCAGTTCATGTGCGCTCTTGATCAAATCACAAAAAGGACTCAATTTTGTTAATAAGTTTTCAATTCAAGATTGGAGCAGCCTCTTGAGACCTTAAGCAATTTGCGTACAAAGTTTCATGGCCATTTGATCTTTTAATCAAAAGATATGTGGATTTTAGATCTTACGGTTGTGTGGTTGTGCGTTCCTCTGTTCTTCCGAATCATTTTCGACTGCTTCCAGTTTCGACCACGATCAAGACTCCGATCGCATCACGTCTGATTTCAACCGCACTTGTTTCCGATTGCTCGATGGTCGTAGATCTTGTGGTCATGCGCCTCGACTGCTTTTCGAGTTGTTTACGACCGCAGTCGGTTACGAGTGCTCAACGATCTTCGACCATGTCTCATGATTGCTCTGTTTTGAGGTCGTTCTCTTCTCTCTCGATCTTTTCTTGATTCAAGAGTTTTGATTTGATTTCTTCGATGTAGTTGCTTGTGTGTGACATGTGGGATTGGACTCAAAGCCATCTTGGCTATTATCTTTCCATGAGCATGATCGGTTCATCTGTTCGATCTCAAGTTTCTATTCTTGTGTGCCTTTAATCAATCTCAAAAGTTCTCAACTTGCTTACTAAGGTTTCAATCCAAGATAGGATTAGCTTCCTAAGACTTTAAGTTACTTGCGTACAAATTTTCGTGGCTATTTGATCTCTGAATCAAAAGATTTAATGTTTTCAGATCTAGTGGTCGTGCGCCTCTTTTGTTACTTCTAGTTGTTCATGACCGCAACTGATCTTCTCAATGGCCTTAAGTAGTGTGGTCGGGCGCCTTTGGTACTTCTAGTCGTTTTTTACCACATCTGGTTTCGATCGCTCAATGTTTGTAAATCTCTTAGTCACATTCTGAACTGTTACGACCACACACTTTTGTCATCGACTACAGTGGTGTCGACCATTCATTGGCCTTCGACCATGTTATTTACGATCGCGTCGGTCTTTGACAGCACTGGTTTCTGACCACTCGTTGGTCCTGAACTACGTTGGCCTTTTGATCACACATTGGACATTGACAACGTTGGTATCAACCACATCGGTCTTTGATAATGTTGGCATTCGACCATGTTGGTTTCGACCACGCTGATTTCAACCACGTTGGTTTCGACCACGTTGGTTCCGACCACGCTAGTTACGACCATGTTGGTTACTACACGTTGGTTTCAACTACGTTGGTTTCGACCGCGTTGGTTTTAACCACATTGGTTTCAACCACAGTGGCTTCGATCACGTTGTCTGCCCTTCGACCACGTTGTCTGCCTTTTGATCACGTTGCTTTTCTCTACTGACTGGTTGCGTTTAGTTTGGCTGTCCTATGTTTTTTGACCAGTAGTCCATGTTGTGTTTTCGTCGAGTGGTCGTAACTCGACCACGTTTGTGCTCTGATCTGGTCGTACTGAGCTCTGTGTTCCTCTATTGTTAAGTAGACATCATATTCTAATCTTCATAGCTTGGTAGCTATTAGAGAAGAAATATGTGAATATTTGGAGGAAAAATCTCTAGTCACCATTCACCTCCTATGTTGCCTGTCCGGTCCTACTAGTGGTATAAGAGCCATGTTGGCTCTTTGTTTGATCTTAATTGATCTTGAGCATGGCAACTAGTGGGGAACCTTGTGAGCTTTTCTTGGCATCTTGTCGGGGTGTTTTTACCAATGATGTCCTTTGTGATAAGAGGCCCGAAATAAACTAAAGAGTGATTTTATTTGCAAGAAAGCACAAGTATGAGCTTTGTGTTACATTCTTTACCTTTGGTTGTTCAAGTGCTAGGGAGAAGAAGCTCTTGGAGTCCACGGATGATGGTAATATTGACAAGGAAGACGAGCTTCGATTAATCATGAGCGAGGTAAAGCCTCAATGTGACATTAGCTTTATCCAAGATGAATATGTTTGCTTTTAGAGATAATATGAGATGCCTAGATGATAAAATGCTAGGTTGCTTGATGATGATTTTGCTAGGTTGGAATATCATTTATCATGTGTAGGTTGTATATTTTTACATGTGGACACGGAAAATTTTGAATTCTCTTCTTGCATACTTAAAAATCTGAAAATGAGAAATTAAAATTGCCTCACCTCACATGTGTAGAATAGCTTGAGTTAGCTAGGCCTGTGATTAGTGAGCCAAGTGCTTATGTTCATGATTCTCTTTTTAATAGCCTAGCTACTCTTGTTTTATGATTGGACTTGCTATGTTCCTCATGTTGATCCAATTCATTGGTTACTTGCATTTTTAATCTCTTGCATATATTGTCATTATTTGAGAGATGGTGTAAATGCTTTGAGGAGAGGGCGCGATGATATGAGCACTGAATCTGTGACTTAGTCTCCTCTGTTTATTTGGATTTAGATTTTTCTTGAAGTGAGCATACCTCTATCGTTGTTGGTATTTGTGCCATATATTTAGATGCTCCTATTTGTGCTATAGTCATAATCAACCATGTTGTGTTTTCGTCGAGTGGTCCTAACTCGACCACGTTGTGCTCTGATCTTATCATACTGAGCTTTGTGTTCCTCTATTTTCAAGTGGACCTCATATCCTAATCTCTATAACTTTGTAGCTATTGGAGAAAAGGAATATGTGAATATTTGAAAGAAAAATCTCTAGGCACCATTCACCCCTATGTTGCTTGTCCAGTCTTACAATTTACAATATTAATTTGCTAGCCACATAGGATTGGGAAGTGATGTAGCAAAGAGTTAATGAGGAGATAGAGAAATGCAATGTGTCTTGTGTGAGACATTGTTTGAGCACACAATCAGCAAGTAGACATGGCTAGGTAAATCATCCATTGGGAGGAGGCCTGTGTCTAAATCGTCCCTGAGAAGTAGATATAGCATTTATTGTTTGGGCCCATCGATAGACATAATGTACTGAAGGTGTTGGCCCATCGATAGGTAAAATGTACTAAATGTGTTGTTTTTAGTATTGTTTTTAGATGACATAGAGGGTATAAATCTTGATGTGCCATGTCTTTCATTTTTCCAATAATTGTTTCAACTTGTTACTGTAGCTATGCCATACCATCTTTTTGATGATATGGGAGAGAGGGAAGAAAGAGAATATGCTTGCAACTCATGCAAATAGTGAATCTTTTTAGATGACCAAGAAATTAGTGGGGCCATCTATCTCCAACCTAGCTAGTCTATCTCTCTCCTCTACAAGTAAGTTTTAGTAACAAGCTAAAGATACAAAATATTGGAGTGCTTGTTTCTAAACTCATGTTTAACCACTCCTCTAATAACAAGGTATAGTAATAAGCAATTGTGAGTGCCCCTAGTACATTGATAATTAGGTAAGAAACACAATGTATGTACTCCCAAACAGGGAATACATTTTCGGAAATAAAAAAAATCAGATCCCCTCAAAAATTCCGAAATTCGGAAATTTTGGAATTTTCGTTTTCTTTTCGGAGATTTTCGGTCGAAAAAAAATCAAATTGCCAGTTTGAATCGAACAAATTCAAACAAGTTTAAATTCCCTGTCCTCACAGGCACAGCAGCCGTCGAGGAAGCAGGCTCCGTGGCGATGCCGCGGACGTCCAGGCTATCCGGACGCTCCCCGAGGGCGCTCTTGGGCGCGGCCGACGCCGGCGCCAGCGACCTCGGGAAGAAGGCCGAGGCGGCGATGGAAGCGACCATGGGAAGTACGGCCTGAAATTCCCGCGCCAAATCAAATGGCCCGCGAACGGGGGATCCTAACCTGACTTGGCACAAGAACGACACTAGCATCAATAGAAACCCAAAAATCGAAAGAAAAGAAGCATCTTTTACCCAAATCTAACAAACCAAACAAAGCAAAATTTGCTACACAGCACAGAGACACCATGGGAACAAAACACCCGAAGCTTACGAGGAAGACGGCAAACGGGAGAAAGAAACAAAAACCTACCTGCCGGGGCTAGAGGAAAGAGGGAGGCCATTATTAAGCCAAGAAAAAGAAACGCTAGGAACCCAAATCTCACGGTGAAAATGGGCCCGACAAATATCAGCTGTCAAGGCCCATCCTCTAGCCCGCCAAGCAGCGAAGAACCCAGAAATAGCTAGACTGCTAGTACCTTGGTGGGCCGAATTGTTTTGCCCGATTTGGCCTTTTCTCGGGATGGGCCGTCGAAACCAAAAATCAGCGAATTTCGGAAATATTGGCCCGAAATTGTAATCCCTGCTCCCTAAAATAGATGCCATTTGATATTGCGAGTTTCGTTTGCATTCTTGTTTTGGTATCTCGAACATTTTTCATCAAATATCTTACGAATTGCTCATTGGTAATGGTGTTGGAGAGGTAGATGTATTCTTAGTATGGCCAATATATATCAATCAATGAAAGCATTTAGCCTAAAAATGCTACACTATAAGCACTAGTTGTAGCTACACGCCGAGGACGCCAGTAGCTTGGCTCCGGCACAGGCTCACGGTGAGGCGGAGGACGAGTAGCAACCCGGTGAGGAGGATGAGACCGGCGACGGCGGCAGTGTGCCACGGAGACTGGCGACGTCTCGTGGCTACGACACGGACGGACGGGGAGGCGTGGGCTCTCGGCGTGGCGGTGCCGGCGGGCGGCGGCGACCCATGGCCGTGGTGGAGAGAGGAGAGAGAGAGAGATGTGGGGATGGGGGAGCTGCACAAATCTTGGTGAATATTTTGGGCTTGGATAACAGTGGCCGCTCATAGAAAAAACACTCTTTATTCCTTCACTTATCTATTTGCATGAGCTAAAATGATACCTGAATGATAACACAGGAACTACCTGCTCAACGAATTTCGTCTTTTTCTATATTTTTAACTTTTTTAGCTTTTTTACCAGTTTTTTTCTCGTATTTGTTTGCATTATACGTGATGGGCTAACATGTTTTTTATTATTTAATTTTTAAAATTTAATTATACTAGATAAGCTTCCGTTAACTACAGTGTTTTTTCAGCCATAAGCCACTCAAAATAAGCTTTTTTGAGCATGGCCAATGCTGTTATACTATGGATCTGTTTATATTGGCTACGACTGATGACTTTTAATTATACCTGAAGACTTTTGTTTAAATAAATAGTAGTGACTTTTAGAAGAAGATGAGGGATGGGGAAAGGTGGGAGAGTTGCGTGTGCGAGATGGGAGCGAGAGTAGTGGGGTGCAGGTATGCTCGTAACCCCATACCTTATCCCTAGAACGAAACATGAGCGAGAGGAGTGGGGAGCCTGCTTCGGAAAGCCAGATGTTTATATTCCTTCTGAATTCTTCAGGCAAAAACCAATATAAATATACCCTATATAGTAAGACAAGGTGATCAGGTCCTAGCCAGCACTTGCAGCCTCCAACCAAAGCATGTTAACGCATGATTAATTGCAGAGTATTTAACGAAAAAACCATTCCCACGTTGTGTGGAGCAGAATATTACATCATATATGTATGCCTATACATAAATTATTATGGTCAGCAATGACCTAAATGTCTCCCTTGCTACATGGCTAAGAAAATTGTTTGCAAATCCCAAATACGTGTACTGATGGCATGTGAATTAAAGTACCACTCAAGACTATTGCAGGAGAACCTGAGTACTCTCCAACAAATCAATTGCATTAATTTTAAAGCAGTACAATTAATTAGAGGTGGAATAGTAAAACATGCAAAAAAAACCTGCATGCTTTAGTTAAATTTTATTGCATGAAAAGAGGAAAGCAATCAGGGAAAATTATTAGCAACTGGAAAAAATATTGAACTATTTTTTTAAGGGGTGCTGATAAATATCAACCGGATGTTTTTTTTTCCTAACTATCATCCAGATTTGTGACCATTAGATTAGAGATCCAACGGCCATGAATTCTCCCCCACCCCCTCTAAAAAAAATCTCTCCCTCCTTAAAAAAAAGGGGACGTTGGATCTCTGATCTAACGGTCTCGAATCTTGATAATTGTTATAAAGAAAACATCCGGGTAATGCCTAGACACACCTTTTTTTAAGATTAAAAGAAACTAGCTATTAGTCGATGCCAACACACAAGCATGCATGGTTTTTATACATGCTTTCTACAGATTACCATAGTAATTAACTTCACCACAGAACTAAAATTACCCATATGTCTCCCTGAAGATTATGACGTCTACGAAAAATCTAGGGCAAATAAAAAAAAGACAGAAAGAAAAGAACAAAAAAAAGCAGGTAAATTTGACGACCAAACACGGCAAAGCTAACCGTCCGTCAATCGGAAGAAGAAAACACCATCGACAGCAGTCAGGATCTCCACATCATGAAGCGAACTTCCTTCCGTCTCTTCTCCATCCTCCGCGCAAGCATTTAAATCCAGGATAAAACGCGACCTCACTTCCTTCTCTGTGCCGTCTTCTTCCTCGCCGTCTTTTCCAATGGCTCGTGGCTTCACCCGAGGTGAGAAAGCTCTAGACCTCGAGCCGAACATTTCAGAACTGAGCACTACGATGGCATCCTCCAAATTGATCGCATCACCATTGCATCCCCTTATTCTTCCTTCTGCGATCGCGTTCTTGATACCGATTTCTGAATCATGGTCCAATTTCTCAACACCGTCGATCATCATAACACGATGCGGATTATCGCGGATTGCTTCATACAAACTTTGCACGTAGCTGTGCTCATTGTCAGGTGATCTTTTCCTTTTGAGGGTGAGCTCACCGCCGGCGCTGCGACCGGAGTTAACTGGGGTGAACTCCGTTATTGTGATGGAGGTGAAGTCGATGTAGGAACCAAACACGAGCTTCGCGAGCTCCCGAGCCATTACCTTCTTTCCACCACCATCCCTTCCTTGGAAGATCAACCAAGTCGCCGAGCTCGGCCTCTCTCGCCTCCCCATGCCGGATCGGCTCCGGAGCACGGTGCTGGCGATGTCCGGAGCGATGTCCTTGTGCCGGGAGACACGCATCTCAAGTGCACTGCATAGAATCTTGAGGTTCTCCGCGGTGAGCTCCGTGAATTTTGGCCGGCGGCAAGCAGCAGCCTCCGTCGTGCCGTCCGATGAGTTGCACGCCGAGGTGGAGTAGTCCGGTTTAGGGTTTGCATGCGATCGCTGACGATACGCCTCGGCCATTGGATCGTCTTGTCGGTGGTTCGGCCATGGTTGTCTCGGCTGGGGGAAGAGAGGCCATGGCATGGTCTTGGAGCTCGTGTTAGTGAAGCAGTTGTTGGTAAAGCCAGAGATGGAAGAAGCTGCCGGCGAGGCAGCAGCCGGTGAGGAAAAGGTCCGTGTGAGCTCGGATCCGCAGTTCGTGCTTCTGAGAGCCGATCCATTGCACAGATCTTGCAGCTGCACGGATGGAAGTGGAGATGATCTTTAACTAAACGAAAACAAATTTGTAAACGCAACCAATAGGAGATGATTATACTTTATCCATTAGGACAGAGTTAATCTAGTGTCTTCAACTCTAGTTGAGACCACGATCAGAGTATGTCTATAACCACGATAAGTTATGAAAGTATTGTAGTAGTTGTAGTCATAAAAAATTAGCAGATGTCGTTAAGTATTGAAGTCGTAAGAGGACAGGATTCAGAGTAGTCGTAAAAAAAAGAAAGTCAGGATGTGTCCGTGTCGGACTCTCAGCATGGTATGCCGTGTTGGTTTTAAAGTCTTATATGTTACTTCTTTATATAAGAAAAATAAAAAGGACGTAGACGGAGGGTATCATGTCGCAGAAGAAAAGAAATTAATATGTGTTTTCTCGTGTTTGCGTATGTGATCTCGAAGCTTGAAGTTTATCCCTCGTCTAGACCCTGGGCAAACCTTGCTTAATTATTATGCGTACCTGCAGAGTGGTGCCGCAGCCTGCCGATCTAGTGAGGACTGGATCTTGGTAGCGGCGGAGCCACGACGGGAGGCTCGCCGTCGTCGCAGGGACAGTGTCGGTGCCGCAACATGTCAGCTCACTGTCTCCTGCTGCTGCGCCGACGAAGCCCGGACGCCCCTCACTGCTGGAACAAATCAAGAATGGATTATCTATGAATAATCACATGTTAAACGGAAAATTAACTGGTGATATTTGGACGGTTCATCCGAAATTTCGGCCGAAATGAACGAAATTTCGGGATTTGGTTCATTTCGGGCAACGAAATTTTTTGCCGGCCGAATTAATTTTCGCTGGTCTCAATACTCAGTACCTGTCGCAGCGGAGGCTTAATGCGAGGCCGCCGTCCGGCACGACGATCGGGTGTAGCTCCCACAAGGCCGCAAGGGAAGGCTTCCCGGCCCTGCAGTTCGTGTAGGACTGACAGGTCCCGAATCCTAACAGACATAGCCTCTCGTCGCCTCTGCCGCCGCGCACCAAGCTGCTCACATCCATGACCGCGTGCTCGACGGGGCAGTAGCGATCGTGCGCACGGCCGCCTTTTCTCTTCTCCGACGCGGCGGCCCAGGCCTCGGCGGTGCAGCTCAGGTCCTGCAGGATGAGTACCACGCTTATCCCGGCCGCGCAGCCCTCCCGCGCGAGCGCCCGCAGGTCGCCGGCCTTCGCTTTCGCTTCTTCCCTTGGCATGCGTTGGAAGGACGCGATCGAGAGGGGCACGAACTGGACGTTCTTGAGGCACTCGTGCTGGCGCTGCAGCTCCCCTTTGCTCACCTTGTCCACCACCGACTTCACCACACCCTCCGCGGCGGCCGCCTTCTCGCCGACGACGACCACGCACCGCGTCCTCCCGCTCGCCATGCAGTCCAGCACGCGCATGGCGTCGTGGGTCCTGGCTTTGGTTTCCTTGGGACCATTATGGCTAAGATTTGGGGGAGCACACTTGCTGCTTGCCGTATTCAAGACGGCCGTCTCGACGTTGGCCTTGACCTCGGAGCTGGAGAGGCCGGCCTCGCGCATGACGCGGCTCACGCTCGGGTCATCGAGGATAGAGATGATGAGCTTCTCGAGCTCTACCTTGACGGCGAGCACCGCCGGGTGCTGCTGGCCCTCCGTGGAGGAGTCCCGGCGCTGGAGCGCCTGCGCGCGCTTGAACGCTGCGACGAGCGCGTTCGACAGCGCCGGCGCGTCGTAGCCGACATGGTGGAGCATGGCGACGTCGGCGGGCGTCGGGAGGCGGTTGAGCGCGACGTTGAAGCATAGCTCGAGCGCCTTACACTGGAGCGGGTGAGGGTGCGACTGGAGGCAGGCGGCGCGGAGGAGGCCGGGGACCGAGAGCATGGCGCTGGCGACGTGGAGCGGGGTCACCTGCGCGTGCCCCCGCCACCGCGCCAGGCTCACCGCCTGCCTCACCACGGCCGCCGCCTCCGTCGCCAGCGCTTGCAGCACCACGCCGCCGCCGGTCTTCATCTTCCTAGCTATCGATCTGCAAGAAATTAACGTACGGGGACGAGGGACTGCAATGGCCGGCTACCGAATCCTAGTGCTAGCTACTAGTCGATTTAGCTCTCGTAGTGCAATGGCTGGGAGTTAAAGAATTTTTAAGGGGTCATACTGTCCTCACCCTGGGCAGCTGGAATCAGGACCATCCGATGGATTGTTCCGCAGATCACGATGAAAAGGTTACATACAAATATGCCCTGCAGATCACAATGGTGAAAGAGTTGCTGGAATTAATGCAAGCTTGTGTTTGTCCGTGTCCAGCACAAGTCTTGTGCATAGTCCAGTTCATTTTCGAGTCTAGCTAGAAGGGTTAGTTTCAGTTTTTCTTGAAGTCAGTTTGGATACGGTGGTAGTTTTTCTATTTTTCAAGTTGTAAACTTAAGTATAACGGTTTTGCTATTGCTAAGGCGACTGAAATTTTTTTGTCTCTCAGTCACTTGAAAGTTGCACTCTCAATCAACTAAAATTGCAGCCCCCTCCAAAAAAACAGTCCCCCTCCAAAAGTTGCACTCTCAGAACAACTGCAATTTTAGTTGATTGAGAGTGCAACTTCAAGTGACTGAGAGACAAAAAAATTTCAGTCGCCTTGGCAATACTCACTCCCTAAGTATAAATAGAGAGGAGAAAACCCAAAAAAAGTTACACTGATTTGCACCACAAACTTCGTTGTCTTGTGATTGCTTATTGTCGTTTTTGCCGTAATCTAAATTGCAGGAAAGTAGATGAAGCAAGGGTCAGCGAAGAGTGTGCTCATGATCTTCGAGTACATGACGTTGGTCGAAGAAGGCTGAACATGGTCGTAACTTCTGCGTGGTCGGAGCTACGAGCGCAGAACGTAGTCGAAACCAAGTTCTCATGGTCGGAGCTACGAGCGCTGAATGTGGTCCAAACCAGTTCTCGAAGTTGGAGCCACGAGCGCTGAATGTGGTCCAAACCAAGTTCTCATGAAGTGCTACCTGGGCATGTGATCATCAAGCAAATTCAACACGTGGTATCAGAGCCTCTGCACGTTCGAACTAATTGTGGTTCCCAGCGATGGCTCTCTCCATTCAGCAGGTGCAAGGGATGGCGGTAGGGTGCGCATCAAATACCGATGTTGATGATGATGAATTATACCACATGGGCGATCAAGATGAAGGCGATTATAGATGCACAAGGCATCTACGAGGCAGTAGAACCTATGGTCAGAGTGGCCATAGCGTTCATCTTCCAAGCTGTCCCGGAAGACGTCCTTTTGCAGATCACGAAGAAGAAATCGGCAAAGAAGGTATGGGATGGTATGAAGAGTTGATATCTAGGCACCCTCGGTGCCACCCTAGAGGACATCACACTAGTAAAGAAGCTTCTTGACTCAGTACAAGAAAAATTCCTATAATTAGTGGCATCAATTGAGCAATACTCAGATCTTGATGCAATGCCATTTGAGGAGGAAATTGGTCGGTTAAAGGCATATGAAGAACAACTCAACCTGCGGACCAATAACACCACTGATGGCCAACTGCTACTCATTCATACCGAATGGAAGGCATAGCAGAAAATCAATTCCAAAGAGCTAGTGTCCACTTCCAAGGGGGGAGGAATGAATTTTGGAGGAGATTACCGTGGGCATGGAACGAGTAACTTGTGAGGCCGTGGTCGAGGCAGGGTTGGCCGGGGTGGCATTACCATGACACCCCAGGAAGGTGGTGCTGGTCGTGGGTCATAGACAAGCCGCTACAACCAGGAAGGTGGCGCTGGTCATGGGTCCTAGACAGGTCAACTGTGAGCAATATGGCCATTATGCTTCGTAATGTAAAGGCGAGCACCAGGGTGAGGAGGCACATCTCTAAACGCATAGCAAGAAGAGCAGATTTTGTTACTGGTAACGGTTGAAGAGTCACGAAGGATGATCTTGCTGCTCGAAGAAAATGTCTTGCCAAAGCTATAGGCAGATAGGGAATCTAAGTTCAGGTCAAATGTGTGGTACTTCGATAACGGGGCAAGCAATATGCACCGCTTATTTTGGTGGATTCAAATTATAATTAACGGTGTAGATTATTCAGATATATTTTAGGGTTGTTACAGTGGTATAAAAAATCCTGCTCTTTTTTATTAAAATGATGTTAAACAGTGCTAAGATTCGCTTTTAGTGACTATAGAAATTCCCACATTATTTAGAGAAAAAATATGATCTAGATCGCTTATTTGGCAGGTCTTGATTATAACGGTGTAGGTTACTCTGATATAGATATTTTTAAATTGTTACAATTGTATTGTGAAAACAACAAAATTCGTAATGATCTTGCTAATTGTGTGTGCCTAATATTTTCTGAAAGTAAGCCAAACTCTTTCTGGCGGTTAATGCGCTTCAACTGTTGACGATGGACGAAAGTTGCGCCTATGATCCCTAACAAAGTATTAGACCCTTGATGTACATACAACCTTATTTTTTTGCATTAGGGTTTCACCGAAAATACAACTTTATTTTCAAAAAACAATTAAACATATCTATTCTATTATTTAGCCGCACAATCGTACGCACAACTTGGCAAGTTTGGAGCCGCGTACTACAAGACATTAAATAAGCAGGAACTGGTCATTTCCCTGTTGTAATTTGTATACCTTAACTAGGGTTTTCATTGCTCCGGTGTTCAGTACGTAGCATGCACGCGCGTGTTTTCTGCAGTGTACGTACAGAAATGCAATTAATAATATCTGGTGCAATGTATACAGAAATGTATACAGTTTTTGCAGCTAGCACTGTGCTACAGAAATGTATACAGTTCTCATTCTAAATTGTTGAGGCCTTGCCGATCAAGGATAGGATACGGATCCGTTGCTCTGGCCGCATTGCTCCAACGGATCGGAAGAGAGGATCATCGATCAGCTCAGGAGCACTGTGTTAATTTGTACGTACGTTGACTTAATTTGTAGAGCTAGCGTTGGATCCGAATTTGCATGGCTACTATTCCATGTCAGTAGTGCAAAAATTTTTATTTTTACACTCGTTATTTACCACACTGCACAGTACTGTAGCTTGTGCTTTGCTACAGTAGAACGCACCCGTGTACGACGTAGTAGTATACATCGATATATCGTGCAGTAATTTTCAGTTGCTGCTGTATAGAATTTTTGGCACATATAGCGTATTTTAAATCCGTATTTATAAAAATAGTCGTATACGTGCGAGAATAACAAAAATAACGCTTCTACCATCCGGTCACCAGACGGCAGAGCCCGTGCAGTTGACACGTGGAGCTACCGCCCCGCCATCGTGCGGCAGGTGGCCTGCCGCCCACCAGGCGGCAAGTGGGCAGCATGCCACCTGCCGCCTGGTGGTTGTGCACCAAGCCAATTAGCCTGGTTAATTAGTGTTTTTTAATTATAATTAGCAAATTTATTTATTTGTACTATTTGTACAAATTTTTAGATATAGTAAATGAGTTTAAAAAATTATGTAATTTTTTTGTGGAGACTTCTGATGCAGTATACTTAATTATGTATGCTTTTTTGTAATTTTATAATTTCTGAGTTTTACTTAAAATTTTATTTAAGTGTACTGTTTGTAGGAATTTTTAATATTGAATATGAGCTCCAAAATTATGAAATATTTTGTCAAGGATCCTCACATAGAAGACTTTTTTCATGATTTTTTCAGAATTTTATATGTTCTGAATTATCTAAAAAATTAATGGTTTAATTTTTAAAAATTAGGAGGTTTTCGAAATTAGGGTTCTATGATTTCATGTGACTTCGAATATGGAAAGTTTAGTACGACATGACTATTTTAGGTAAGACATACCGATTAAGGCCCCCCAGAATGATTTCATGTGATATGATTTAGGCCCCTCGGACCGCATTAAGCAGTAATCCCGCTTCCTTGGCAACGCTCATGAATGACCGCATTATTCTCTAGTCCTTTTTTAGCATCATTTATTCATCAATAGTTTTGCTTATTGTTCAGCACTTGCATGTTGTGCCGTAGTTACTCATTTGGTTGATGTCAGCTGTAAATGTTGCTCAAACATTCGTACGACTATGGTATTTGTAGCGTTGTTACATGAAGCAAACGAGCTCCAAAAATTACGAAAGTTTACATGCAGCCTGTTGACACAGTCATAGTAATTGTCTATTTTTTAATATAATTTTATGCATTATGAATATTTGTAGGGTACATATAATAGCAAAAAAAATGCATCACACTAAATGATTGCATTACGCACTGCAACACGTAAGTATCCACCATGTACGAGAACACCAAATTGTATGTCATCACCTATAGCTCCGCGTCTTGTAGGCATTGCAGGGATAGCCCATAATTAAGGTGATACATGCTCCATGAACCCTACAGTCCATGGACTCTAGATGATGTCGATGTCGTGCTAAAACTCGAACTCGTTGTGCCACAATAAGTAGCACCTCGATGGTCTGCCCTTGGCCCAGTGTAGATGGGCACCAATCCACCAGAAATCCATAGTGGGTCTGTCTATCAGGTCGTCGAACTCGCCAAACGAGTGCACTAGCGTCACAATAGCCAGACAGCCGATAGGGAAGTGCTTCCAACTCCACAACTGCAGGAGCACGTAGTAGATGGTTACGTTGGGAGTGTCAGCAGTGCCGCACTGACAAGCATCACACAATCTCTGATATGTGGTGCATAGCATGGATGATGCTCAGCTGTACTGAGGCATCGCTCCAACCTCCACGCCAGCCAAACATTCAGTGAGGCGGATGAACTCAGCGTTGCAAAATATCGCTGTGTGGCTGGAAATATGCTCCAACCAAAGAATTGAAAAGGTACGCGACGAGGTGTGTCCTGATGACCTCGACTGGTGCATCCTACAAATATATGTACTCTTACAAATATTTGTAATGCATAAAATTCTCAAAAAATAGACAATTACTACGACTGTGTCAGGAGGTTATACATAAAATTCCGTAATTTTTGAAGCTCGTTTACTGCACGTAACAACTCCTACAAATATCATAATCATACAAATTTTTGAGCAACATTCACAGCGGATAAAATTCTCAAAAATTTACAAAATCAAGTACGATGTGTCGGAGTGTGAGCGAAGAGAACGCGAGGCGAGGAGTGTCAGCGAAGAGACTGCAATAGTGTGAGTGCGTGTAGATCAAAATTTATAGCGAGAGCGATAGTGAAGCACGCATTAATGACGCGGTGATAATGGCGGGAGTGAACTGTGCGCGGGGAGACAGACGTGACGCAAGTGACATTTTCGGTGGTCTATTTCCTGCACGAGTGCTAAATTTCTATATGAGCCAAATATCTATGGCCCACTGCATTTGTTCACACGCAGATTAAACAAAGCAAAGAAAACCAAAATACGGATTAAACAAAGCAAAAAAAATGAAATGACCCACTTCCTGAACTGGTATTAATCACTTGCTAACCGTATGAATGTTTTAACAACATTCACAATGGATAAAATTATTAATAACTTTTGCAGTCAAGTATGTTGTTGCGAGAGACTGCACATAAAATTTTGTAACTTTTCGAGTTTATTTGCTATATATAAAAATTTGAACATTATTTGGTAATCGTACGAATTTTGAGTAACATTCACAATGGATACAATTGTTAAAAAATTACACAGTCAAGTACATTATGTCAAGAGTCTCACATAAATTTTCGTAATTTTTTGAGCTTATTTGCTATATTTAAAAATTCAAACAAATAATGTGAAAAATATTAAGATAGGTAATTAAGCCTATTAATTAGCCAATTTAATTACCTGCAGCCTGCTGATGGGGTGGTAGCACCCACGCATCAGCCCACTGGCCTCACCGCCCGGCCACCAGTCGGCAGAAATGCCAGTTTGACAATACGACATGTATACTATTATTTCTGCAAATGCGGATGTAAATAGTGCCATATATATACCAAAAACTATGCTGTTTACATGTATGCTCCATACAAACCTACAGGTTAATTTCCTCTCTGTGCATGCAGTACAGCTAGTGCTTGCTGTGAATCTGCAGTGCTGGCACCTAGCTTGCGCTGCGACTGCAACGCATGCAGGCCCCCATGGCAGCAAGTAAAAAAAGAGACATATAGTAAAAAGCATAGAGCTCTCTCTGGTTTTACACTTTTTACTATCTTTTTATCAACTATATATATCCCTACGGAGTAACTAATTTGCTAGCTAGGGAACGAGAAGGATGGCGATAAAAACTATATATAGAAAATAACCTGGCTAACAATATATTTATACGTATAATATAATGACATAGTTTTTTTTAGAGAAATCAGCTCATATAATTTTCGTAGAACTGATCTAAATATTCATAAAGATATTATTACTCAAAATTAAAATAGTTTGACAGCACTCGTTATAGAACAGCAATTGATCGCTATGCCTTTCTAATGGTACTAACTGTTTCATGAAACTAATCGCAGTTCTGGCGCAGTTAAAATAGCAGAGAGTCCAGGAGAGGACTTTGATGAAGCCCGGAATTTGCTAGCTTCCATGCGCCATGCGTTTGCGTGCATTCTTTACGTACACTGAAGTTCTGACTTCTGATGAGCAGTCAAAAGCCTGCGGGTTTGGCGAAGCAACACAAAAAACCAATACAGCATTCATGGTTAGAACAAAAAAAAAGTCCACGCAAATGCTGCAAAAAAAGTGCCTACTAAGTTGTCGGTATTGCGATAAGTACGGTAATATCGTATGATCTAATAATTTTACTAGAGATGGATAATACGGATCGCAGGAGAGATCGGAATTAGATAGTATTGTAATTGGGATCGCGATCCAACTTGTAAAATTGTTAGGATCGGGCATAATCACAGTAGGATCATGATCCTGACAACAAACTACATTAGCATATAAAATTTGATATTACCTACTGCTAGTTTAAATTTTAATAGTTTAATTTGCTTTGTTTTTGTTGTTTACATGTTGTTCTAAGATAAAAAAAAGTATTATCTTTGACATATGGTATTTTTAGATTATTAGTTTATTAAAAACAAGTAAATAAGCTTCAAAACCAATATTAATTCAATACAACATGAATAAATGTACCCAAATTACAAAATTAAATTGAGAAAACTACTATAGACTTACATATTTAGAAATATAATTCAATTTTTATATAAAATATATATACTTTTAAAAATTTGCTCCTAACAACCAACAATCCAATCCCGACAAATGAAAAATGATCCTACCTACAATCGTAATCCTGACAATCTTAGTGCTTGCACGGGAAAAAGAAGAAAAGAAAAGAAAGATGCGGAGAGAAGCATCAGAGAAGTAATAAAAAAGAAGAGATAATTAATATACTACAATCCAATCACGCACTAGTACAAAAAGGGTCATCACAGACGGTTCGGAACTATCATCACGCATTTTTACGAACCACCGCATTATGTGTCAGTGATAATCGGAGGTTATCACAGACGGTTTGTAAGCCGTCTGTGATAAAGACAACACAGACGGTTTGTAACTAGAACCATCTGTGAGGAAAACTATTACAGACGGCTCCAACTAAAAACCATCTGTGATACTCACATATCATAGACGGTTCCAGTTACCAACCGTCTGTGATTGGCGAGTATCACAGACGGTTGGTATATAGAACCGTTTGTAATAGTCCTTCATAGACGGTTTATAGCACAAACCGTCTGTGATAGTTTATTCTGTTCCTAAAAATTTTTCTGCTTTTTGGCTAGCTTTAAGAAATAATGTTATCTATGCCTTTTGAAAACAAGCAAATACAGTGGCAATCATAACAGCACAGTCCATTTCCATTAAGATTAGAATCCACCATTACAACATAACAAGATAACGAACCCAACTCTTTAACACGACAAAAATATATAAAAAGCAGAGATCGTAGCAGACAGTAGAAGCTGGATACATCGGATGGCGGCCGGATATCACAGTCAATGGATAGGCGGCAGTAGCACCACCTTTGTGGCACAATGGTGAGACTACACAAGACACTCTTACGATACTTACGATAAGAGTGCGTTGTGCAGTCGACCGTGGTGTCACAACGGATGCGCTAGCTCACGGCGATAGTCGGCGTCGTCGAGGAACAAGCTGGATGCATTGGATGGCAACTGGATATCACTGGCAATGGAGAGGCGGTGGTAGCGCCACCTTTGTGGCACAATGGTGAGACTACACAAGACACTCTTACGACACTTACGATAAGAGTGCGTTGTCCAGTCGACCGTGGTGTCACAACGGAGGCGCTAGTTCACGACGATAGTCGGCGTCGTCGAGGAACAAGCTGGATGCATTGGATGGCAACTGGATATCACTGGCAATGGAGAGGCGACGGTTGGGCCACCTTTGTGGCACGACGATGAGACTGCATAAGACACTCTTACGACACTTACGATAAGAGTGTGTTATGCTGTCGACCGTGGTGTCACAACGGAGGTGCTAGCTTACGGTGGTAGTCGGCGTAGTCGAAGGGAGGATGCAGGAAGCTAGCTAGTGGATGAACTCACGCGTGACTACTGGTGCAAAGGTAGATGGGGAGTAATTAATAAGGGCCGAGCGGTGGGAGGAACCGATGCCTGCCATTCGATGTGGAGCGAATGGACGGGTGAGATCGAAATCCTAGGGGATACGCCACGGATCGGTGATGTGTCATTATCAGAGACGGTTTGTATCTGTGATAATGCACATATACGAGACGGGTTTTTCATACGAACCGTCTGTGATAATGCACATATTAGAGACGGTTTATTATACGAACCGTCTGTGATATGTCAAGATTGAGGATCAGGTGCCATTCTCTGACCCGAACTTTAAGAAATTGAATCTTGATAGCACGTAGCCATATCGAAAAATTATAAGAAATTGATATTTGGTATCAAAGCCAGCTATCGTATATATCAAAAATTATGCCACGTTTAACTTCATCGGACAGTGGCGTTATTGGTGATATTGGAAGCTCGTGGTTAGGTTTAGAAAAACAAATGTTTATGTACAAAATTTGAAAAAAAATAAAAAGCAAAGATACTATTTCTATAAACAGTTTTGTACGCGCTTAATTGGTGCACACTTTTATTATGCGGGAGTAATTGACGTGCTGTACTTGTACCTTAATCATGGTGGCTCACGAGCCATGACAGGATACACGTACCGCTCATAGATTCTGCAGATTTTGGTTGCTGTTTGCTGTGGTCGTGTTGCAGGCTACTTATGATGTCTAACTGATCAGTCCACTTCACACCTCATTTGGCAGTGTACTACCCGACAGCGTAATGAAATGCTGGGAGAGGAACTACATCGATCCATCTCTGCCAGGATTTTATGACAGGTTTTCAATTTTTTTACTGGGTCCGACTGAACTGATTTTACCTATTATTGAAAAATTTTCAGTAGATTTTGTCTAAAAATCTCAAATCAAAATTTAATTCTCAAAAAAATCGAGCCAAAAATTAGTCGAAAATTGGTTAAAAATATTGGACGAATTCAGAAACATCATAGGAATGCATGTGAATTCAAAAAAAAAAAAAATCAGAAATATGTACATCAATTCGAGAAAGATATGAAAGCATGAGGTAGCTAGCTAGAATAATAAAGTTTGTCAATAAAAAAGTCCATGACTGGCCTGATTGGAAGCAATCCATCAATTCAAGCATGCAGGAAAATACATGATAAGCAAGCATTAATAGGCGTCACCTGTCAGTGCTTCAAATACCACTGCTATAGAGAAACCGGAAGGCACAAGTAGGAAAGGTGCAAGAGATAGCTGTCGAGCTTCCTAACTCCGTAGGAACAGTGTAAGATCAAGAAGATCCATTAGAGGAGGATGAATAGATGATTTTAAGCCAAACAAGTCACAACGACACGACTCCTTTTTACCGTGGTGTTCGAAGACTTGCTGGTCTTCTCTAATCCACGTTGAGGTAAACCCAAATGAATTGAACCGGCTCCTCGAATTAAGCCAAACACCTCGATTCACTAGTGGTAGCTCTTTCCCGCTCTGGGTAGGTAATCTACAACCTTCACAACTTAGTAGGTTTTACCATAACATTTTTTGAGAAGACCACCGCGCACAACATCCCCAACGCCGTCTAGGAGTCTGCAACCTCCAGGAGTAATAAGTTAAGCCCCTTGATTGACTCTCACCACGTGCAACGAATGCACAAGCTTAAGTGGATACGAAATCCACCTCTAGATACAACACATGCAAACTAGATCCCTTCTCCTTGCTCATAAGGTGCAACACATGCACAATTGAGAGGAGAACCTCACACTAGCTCAAGATAGTGAAAAGAGTGACAAAGGTCTTACCCCAGCTGGCCACAAGGAAGTATTTATATCATATACCTCAAAATTAGCCGTTGAGGACAGAAAACATAATTTTCGATAGTACCACAAGCAAAACGTTGTACTACCTCTCTCCTCGGAACTTCAAAAACTAACTGAAAAACTAACTTACAAATGTCCAATAAATCTGATAAAATTCATCAATATATATTAACAATAGAGGATTAAAAGTCATAATTGTAACTTCCTTAGATTATGAGCCCACTTAAAGATACAAAAATCATAAATATACTCAAAGCCATGCAAAACTCTAAATTTTTAGCATTTGAGCGAAGAGAGAAAAGGACATAACCTTTTTCAAATCAAAACGAAACAAATGAGAATGAAGTACATTAATTCATAAGATACAATAAATAATTTTGGGTAAATAGGTAAAATAATTTTTCCAAATATTTATACTTTACCCTTTTTGTTTAAGTAAGTCCAAAATACTATATACGTTTTTCATAAAGATTTTATTGTACAGGTACATTTGTCCTCAGGCTTTGTTGTTTTGACATTATGCATTATCATGTGTGGATATGACTGTATGAGTGCATGAGATAATGGCAAACAATTTTTTATGCATCAAGTTGGAAATGGTGTGTAGGTCCTTTCATTTGTTAACGTTTTATAATTGGAACCAAAGTTGTGATCTGGAATGTAAAGGTAGGATGCCAACATGGCATGATTTGGTGGGTTTTGGTGGGTTGTGAAATCTGCAGAATGAAATAAAGACCGGATCTGTGCATATTTGATGTTCTGCCTTTCCTAGACAATTTAGATGTGATCATCATGATAAAAAATCAATTTATAAAATGTGTACTATTAAACAACAATTCATCAATCTGGTAATTAAAAACATGATGCTTCATATTGCTACCACTATATATGTATTGTATATATGTAGGCATATATGCATGTATGTACATATACATATACATATATACACACACACATACACACACACACACACTCACACACACATATATATATATATATACATATACACACACACATATACATAATACATATATGTATGCACTATTTATTTCATCGTACATTTCAATTTGTAGTATTTTATTGTAATTATCAATCTCTGCACTAATATTTTGTACGTAGGGTTTGCAGCGTATGCACGGTAGAGCTCATCATTCACACCGTATGCAGAGTTTGGATAATTCGGTGGGTAAAGCTCCTTTGGCATCACTGCCATACCGTACGGTGAAAGCCAGGGCTCCTCCGCACATCAGGGATTCCTAGAGTCCTTCATTCACGACTTCATCTCTGGCGGCCCCCAATTCGGTATGTCTCAGTAGGAGCCCATCGACGTTTACCACCAGACACTGTCTGGTGTACCTCAGCCTACTGCACCACTGCTGGCCACTCAACAAACGGAACGGTCTCCATACCTCCTTCGAACCGACACGTATGCTCCGGATCAGTTGACGTACCTAACAAGACATGCTTATGCTCAACGGAAGATAAGGCCACGCACGGGGAGGCAGACACGACAAGGGGATAGAAGTGGCTCAGATAAGTGAGCCATATTGCATCCCGTGCAATGCATTTGTTGTAATATTATATGTACTTTTTACGTAATTGAATAAAAAATTGCATCATTAAGTCCGCTGCTATAATTTTTCATCTCATTTTCTATATTCAGAAATTCCTACAAATAGTTTACGTAAATGAATTTTTGAGTAAGATTCGTAACGGAAAAAATTACGAGCAAATTACACAACGATCGACGCTGCATCGGAAAGCTCCACAAAAAATTCCATAAGCTTTTGTGCTCATTTGATATATCTAAAAATTCTATGAACAATGCATATTAAATTTTCTAATCACGTGTGCTAAACACTTGAAGCCCGCCCACCGGGCGATAGGTCGCCTAGAGTCGGTGGCCGAGCGGTAGGTTGCCTGTCGCTCAATGGCCAGGCTCCAGGTGAGATGTGTTCCTTCTACGGTGTCGATGTCCAGTGGTCGGGCGACAAAAACTACATTTTACGTACTATTGCCGACCGCATACTGCCATTTTTATAAATACAGATGAAACAGTGCCATATATGCTAAAAATTCCAACATAATATTTGCATTGATATACGCATGTGGCATAACATATTATAAAATGCTACAGTAATTTAATTGTAGTTTTTTTATGTGGTACGTGTGTACACACACATGTGCTATTGATTGCGTTGCTCCTGATCCATCTCTGTCGCTATAATTAATTATTGCACTGCGGAGGATCGGTCTCGATGTATAACACATCATATATAGGCACGCCATTTTGGCATTATATATCCTCTTGTTGGATTCAACTTTGCACACCTAGCTAGCTACGATTTCGATCATGGCTGTAGTGCAAACCAACATTACTCAACTACAGTACCATCAGGAGTACTATTTTGCTACATAGTATATATACTTGCTATATATTATGGCTCTGATCTTTCATGCTTCTCCTAAAATTGAAAAGCCAAACGTCGAAACGTAACGGCTTTTTAAAATGGATTATTCAAACAGTTTTTCGAGTCTAAAATCATATACGTTGTACATATCGGCGTCTTTGTCGTTCGCTACCGTCTCAAAAAAATAGACAAAACCCATCAGCCGCAGTAGAAAGAGCACCCCTATATAGGATCCAACACAATTTTTTGCTATGGTAAAAGACATTATTTAATTACTTTATAGTTTGTACCTGCTTTGCAAGATTTCAGCACTGTGGACTGAGGATATGATACGAATTAAACCATGATCTGCCATAAGAACCGGTCGGGAACTGTGCACGGTTGTCCTATTATAGTATGGGTCCAACTTACAATCTATTGCGCGCCCCTGGCTCTGTGCAGGAGGACGTCTCAACTGCACGCCCAAATTAAATTCCACGGCACAACGAGTTTGATATATATAGTTTTTACCCATGTGAAAGAAAGGACAGCAGGAACGTGCAGGTCATATATATATATATATATATATATATATATATATATAGAATACGTATGCATCATCAATCGATGCATAAATGTGATATTCGACTGTCTGGTTCAAGTCCAAATATGTGCAGACCTCGTTGAGAAGTACATCCAATGCAATGCAATGCAATCGAGTGGTCTAGTTGTGCTCAAAATGCCTACAGCTAGGGCAAGACAATTTCGCAAACGATAATTGGCCGATGTACAGCGCCTGTTCTTTTCCTCTGAAGTCGACGATTTTTGGCTTTTGCTACAGTACCTAACTTTTAAACGAGGTATTTTCTCAAGATGGGGTCTACAGGTTAAACGATCTACACGTTAACAGCCCAATATTTGTGCCTGCCAAAATCGCAAGTGAGTATCTGTTTCTCCGTAATCTGTACCGTAAATAGCCAAAAATCAAAAATTTCAGTCAAAAGCCATAAGCCGTAGCCGAAAAGAACAGACCCATATATACGTAGCTGTTGCAAATAACTTAGTTGTAGCCTGTGCTAGATGACATAACACATAAACTATCTTTTTTTTCCTAGCTTAGTTGAAGAATGCTATATGGAAATAAGCGGTTGGATCTTCCCGGCCGGGCGGCTGCAGGCGAGGTCAGTACATGTGGAACGCGGCTGTCGACTCGGCGCACGGCGTACGTCCACCGCGGCGCGCGAGGCGGCGGTGCGGCACGACCGCCGCAAGAAAGAGCGGCTTCAGGATGGGCCGGATGTTGAACGCGGCTGTCGACTCGGCGCACGGCGTACGTCCACCGCGGCGCGCGAGGCGGCGGTGCGGCACGACCGCCGCAAGAAAGAGCGGCTTCAGGATGGGCCGGATGTTGAACGCGGCTGTCGACTCGGCGCACGGCGTCCACCGCGGCGCGCGAGGCGGCGGTGCGGCACGACCGGCCGCACGAAAGAGCGGCTTCAGGATGGGCGGGATGTTGAACGCGGCTGCGCGCTGAACAACTCAAACGAGGGTGGACATGCATTAATTGCATGCAGTTCGATCGGGCCAGTTGCCTTGTTTACGTTGGATAAGTGGATTCCTAATCTCTACTATTATATAAAGAAGAGTTAGTGGTTGTCGGTGCGTTCTTCTCTTCCCTCTCTACAACCATACAATTTGATTTGGACGATTCGTCTCTCTCCTCCTCTCTTTCTCTCAGAATACAACCGTCCACCCTCTCCACTTTTTTCATCTCCTCACGCATTCTGGTCACCCTTCTCTCTCTGTCGCTTGCTCTCTAATGTTTGATGTGTGAAATTGACCAGGTAGTAAGTTCCGTCTCACTATTTTTTAACTCCATTGTAACGCACAGGTCTCTAACCAGTAAATATTATAAAGTGTCTCTTCTTCTGTTTCGTACGTTCTAAGCAGGGCCGTGCCGTGAAATTTGGAGGCCCTGTACAAAGCTCTAAGTAACGGCACGACCCTGGATGAATGGACATTGGACGAGTCGGCTGGCCGGCGATCGGCGGAGACGAGACGAACACGGACTGACGAAGTCACGAATACAAGAGAGAATACGAAGCGCCGTGGGGGCCTTGGGGCTCAGAGCCGAGAATACGAAGCGCCACACACGCGAAGTCGTCACGCGGAGACGCGCGCGCGGACTCGAGCTAGGCTCTGGGGCTAGAGGTGAAAACGGATCGGATAGTTTCCGTCGGATCCGGACGGATACGGATACGGGTTGTGTCGGATCGGATTTTTTTCAGATAGTTCTCGGATCGGATATGGATACGGATTTTTTTTATTAGATACGGATACGAATACAGTAAACCTAGTATCCGTCGAATACGGATACGGATTATCCGGATAATACGAAACCGGATATCCGGGATTTTAGCCCAGTATACGAAACCGGATACGGATACAGTAAGCCTAGTATTCTTATGCTTATTTAAATTGCTATCATGGAGGACTTGGTGGATGAAATGGAGTAATGAAATGTTCTTATGCTTGTCCAAATTGCTATTATGTCATCATGTGTATTCCATGAATTGCACGTTGTTGCTACTTATGTAGTTATGTTATGATCGACTATTGAGTATATTTATTATGGATAAAAAGACTATGCTTATTCAAGTTTTCATGAATATTTTGACAAAATGAACTATTTATGTATTTTTGTTAATTTTGGATGTATAGTTTAAGGGGTTTTCATGTTCCGATAAATATTTGTAACCGTATTCGTTTCGATTCGTATTCGATCCGTATCTGTATTCGATATTATTCGTATTTGTATTCGTATTCGTATTCGAGTTATCCGTATTCGTATCCGTATTCGAAAAAATATGAAAATAAATATGGTAGAGATATTATCCGTCCGTATCCGATCCGTTTTCACCCCTATCTGGCGCTCTAGCCTCACACGAATACATGGGCCTTCTCCTGCTGGGCTGATTTTTTGAGACCCTGAAAATTGGGGGGCCCTGTACGATCGCACGGCTCGCACTTGCCTGGGCACGGCCCTGGTTCTAAGTGCTTTTCAATGGACAACAACTGGAGGTTTTATAAACCGACCACGAGACTACAACAGAAAATAGTGGAGAAAGTTCAATTCTAGTCGTGCTGCGTGCATGCCAATCAGCAGCTGGCTCACTGCTGCTCCAGCCTAGCGCGCTTGTGCAGTCGTGCTGAACGCAACTCGTTGAAGCCGGGAAGTTTTCGGATAGGAGCATCGCATCGCATCTCTAGGAGAGTGCAAAGGTGATGAACCAAGGCATGCCAACTGATTTGTATTTGTTCCGTATTTGTATTTGATATTATTTGTATTCGTATTTGTATCCGAGATATCCGTATTCATATCTGTATCCGAGAAAAAAAATATAAAAACAAATATAATAGAGACATTATCTATCCGTATTCGATCCGTTTGCATTCCTAATTATATACATGCGAAGCTTAACTTATTTATCTGTGTGCCGTGGCTTAACGAAGTCACCCCACGTGCACGGTGGTCTAGCTGTTGCATCAGCACTGGACTAGGTGTAGAAAGTGGAGGTCCGTACTGTACAGAAGGTCATGGGTTCCGCCGCTCGCGCTCGCCGAAGCAGGAGGAGTTAAGGCGCATGCATGCATGCACGCACGAACCTTCAGGCACGTACGTCGGTGAGACATTTGATCGCTGATTTCCACGAAGTATTTAGAGAGAAAAAAAAGAGAAAGAAACGAACTTCTTCGTTGCCTACTCCTCCCTAGGATCGCGAAAGATTTTTATGCACGAAGGTTCGTTGCGATCTCCTTTCGCTCTAAAGACCAGCATAAATTGTAAGGAAAAAAAAAAGTCAAGGTGGGACCCACCTGTCACTGTGTTAGAGGAAAAGGGTGAGAGAGCTTCTCTCACAATGTCGCGCAGACCGGGGATGATCGATCTGGGTGTCCCAGGCTCACATTCTAGTGGGCTCAATTCAACTGGGCCCATTTGGATAATGGATTATGGGAGGTGGGAATAGGATTGAAATATAAAGTGAGATAAATATATCTCTCAATCTCTTGATCTAATGGCCAGATTTATCTTAATTTATATCTCAATATATCTTATTCCCACCTTCCATAGGGCCTGTTATCCAAACGCCTCTGAATAGATATGCCTTGAGCTTAGACCTGGGGAAAAATCTAACCGGCCTGGCGCCGAGCGAGCTTCACGGGCCTAGCCTAGCCCAGCGATGGGCTTAGGGTCTTGTGAATTGAGGCCTGGTGACCAGTCAGGCCATCCTGCGCCAGGCCCAAAATCAGCGTACTCGCCTACGTACGTCGGACTCAAGATCGATCGTCAAATGTTTCTTGCCTGGGAGTAGGGGTTCAATCGGATCGGATTCGAACGGATATCGCTTAAACCGTATCCTAACCCATATTTTTTCCCCGGATTCGAAGTCGGATACGGTAAGACCGGATACGAATACGAATTCGGAATATTCGGAGTCTCGAATATGATATCATCGGGGCGGATATATACCGGTTACGGATCGGAAGCGGATAATATAGACGGATAACACGGATGTACAAAAAGGAACATTCTCAATAATGTCTTCTCATTAAAATTAAGGAAGACACGGGTTTTCACTTACGTACAATTAAGCTCTTCCTCTTTTCAAGGCTTCATAACGTGGTATATAACTATATATGGTTACCCACACTTCCTGATTGCTTACACTAAAGGAAGATAATCCATATCCCCCTTCCAAACACAGTATATACTACATACAGTTATCCATATGTTTTTATCACTTACGCTTAAGGAAGATAATCACATGAAAAGTATGACAAGTTAACGTAATTACTCAAGCAGAGAGCATATACACACCATGGATGGATCAACCTCAGCATCAGCCAGTGAAACAACTCCTGCTAATGTTTCTAGAGCGATACCTGTGGCAGTACATTATTGCTATGTATTAGAAGAGATCTCCCTGGTGAAGAGAAAAGGCTTCACAAAGACATTGACACTGATTACTAGTTCACTATTCATAACCTCCATAATAAAAGAGTGTGGATAAATTAGACAACTAGACAAAAATGAACTAGCAATCAATGCATCCCAAATGCAAGTACACTTCAACTCTATGGCCTTGTTCCTGTAAAAACAACAAGATATCATCAACTACCCCATTAAACTCAGACAACAACAAAAAGTAGTGATCAGCAAAACAAACATATCAACCAGAAAGTGCATTAGAGGGATAAACATTGATGCTAAGCAGCCCTCCCAGAGAATAGTAGAATTTCAGCAGCGGGTTAGTGTCCTTGATCACTGCCTTAAGCCTCACCACAACATCCTACCACAAAGAATGAATCTCAGAACACCATCAAACAAGAGGATCCCGGCAGCAACAGCAAGATCTCTAAATCTAGCACCCACATCGTAAACGCCGGCATCGACACTGCATCCGAGGACGCCGCTGATCTAGACTGCATGGAACAGATCGTTAGCGGACGACAACGAGGGGGATGCTAGCTTCTCGGCGGCAAGCTTGCACGCCTTACCAGTAATTGCGCCCACGGGGGAAGAACGCTGGAGATCGGGCGAGACGGCGGAGTTGGTAAGTGGTTAGTGAACTTACTCGCCGAGGGATCCGTCTGGGGAGGCGGCGAAGAGCTCGGCGGAGGCGGATCTGTGCGCATCGGAGACCGGGCGGACGGCGGAGGCGAGGTGGGCGACGGCAATGGCGAGGAGGAGGAAGAGGAGGACGGCGGATCTGCTGAGAGCCTGAGATTGAGGGAAGGGGACGACGCTACGAGGAGTCTGGACTGTGGGGTGGGACTGGGTTCCGGATATCCGGTCGGATACTATCCGAATATCCGGATACCGAAGCAATTCGATGGGATATTTGCTATCCCGATTTCGGTACCGAATCCGGTATCCGATCCGACCGGATTTTCCATTTTCTTCCCGGTTTCGGTACAAATCGAATTCGATTTCGGATCGGTCGGGATTAACCCAACCCATTTGCACCCCTACCTGGGAGTGACTATTGCCAAGACGACTGAAATTTTTTTGTCTCTCAGTCACTTGAAGTTGCACTCTCAATCAACTAAAATTGCAGTTGTTCTGAGAGTGCAACTTTTGGAGGGGGGCTGTTTTTTTTGGAGGGGGGCTGTTTTTTTTTGGAGGGGGCTGCAATTTTAGTTGATTGAGAGTGCAACTTTCAAGTGACTGAGAGATAAAAAAATGTCAGTCGCCTTGGCAATAGCAAAACCGTTCTTGCCTGCATAGCACAGTAGCTGTTCTAGAGCTTCCAATGCACAATCAAGCAGTGCTAGAACCACTCGTCGTTGTATTTGGGCGGGATAATGCTGAGCCAAAGGCCACTTTAATGGTCAGCCTTGTTGTTTAACCCTTTCCTTCCCATTTTATTTTATTTTAACCGCGCCTTCCTCCCTTGCCCATTTCCTCCGCCGCCTCGCAAGTCTAGTTTTTCTTCCCCCATTCCGGCATTTCCTTCTCGTGGTGCGATGGGCGGGAGCTCCAACACCAGCGGCGGCGGCAAGTACAAGGACTCGGACTCGCCGGCGGCCTTCATGGAGGGCGACAGGGTGCTCGCTTACCATGGCCCCCTCCTCTACGTATGAGGCCAAGGTTCCCTTCCTCCTCACCTGCTTTCCTCCGTTCAATTCAATTCCTTTCCAATGTAGGGTTGTTAGATTGGTATTCCCCTCCGGATGGCCTTGTTGATTCGATTCTTCCTAGCTTCTATTTGTTTTCTGCTTGGCTCTCTTCTCTTCTCTGTATTTCTTTCTACAGCCTGAGAGTTATATGGAGACTCAATTTAACTCTATATAGTATTGTTGCTAACAACAGCGTGCATAACAGTTTTGATTCTTGCTGTTGTCCATTGCACCCCAAACCTATGGTGTCCTTTGATTCTTGCTTGAATTTTGAGCTCAAATAAGTTGTCATCAATTGGTTTGGCTAGTTGTCAGAGATTGACACTAATATATAGCAGATAGCAACTAGGAAGAGGCGTGCCATCACGCAATCAATCTTACATCTCTTTGCCAAAGGTTCCTAAAGAAAACAGACCCTTTTTTATTTTAGGAGAGAGCAATGTATTTTCCTTTAGTGGAGTAAGACAAGGAAGATGGTGCATTAACAGGAGCACATCAAGCAGCAGCTGAACCACCGTGCTCCGCTGCCTTTATTTTTGTGAAGGCACTGCATTAGCAAGTGATTTTGTCTTGAGCTAGTATGAATGAGAGCACAGTACATTCTGTCACATTTCTAGGAAACTCATGAACCCCACACAACATGGGTTTTACTTACACAATTTATTCATGCACACTTTTCAAAATATATAAATCCGAATCAACTAAGTCTCTAGCATTTGATCTACTTGATCTTCTCAACATTACCTTGACCTAAACCGTTTTTCCAAATATCGTGGTTTTGGTCCAACGCAATTTTCAGTATTTGGCCAATTACCAAACCAATCACCATAGTCGCCACGTATAGTTACACCAATTGCTTGCCGCGCATCAACAAGTCTCTCTTATTTTGGCTCCACCTAACCATGCATTACTTAGACTGATCAAGCCACTTGCTACAACTCGTCGCTCGAACCACCCCTTCAACATTTTTTATCTTTCTTATGTCATACTTGAGCTCAACTATCTCACCCAGTATCCTTGATTGTTCTGGGCGTAGGCTCCTTAAACGTAGCCTCGATTCTCGCCATTGACTATGGTTGATTTCAAGTTTTCTTGCACATTCAAAGACAAATAAATCATTTTCGAGCAGAAATTCTTAATAACTTGACTCACGTTAGCCAAACATGCTTCATGCAACATTAATGCACTGACCAAACATATATTAAATCATCCCAAAACCAAATTGCAAACATTCGAGAGATACTCTGCAGGGCCGGTTTGACTCCTAACTAGAGGCCAGTCAGACCAGTTGAAAATAGTGCAATCGACCCTCTCTAGAATATTGCAATCGCCAACAAAAGTCCGGTCATACAAATTGGCGGTCTGACCGCCGCGGTCATATAGCCCAACGCGGTCTAATTAGCAACACACTGGCAGTCTGACCAACAACAAACTAGCGGTCAAACTGGTTTGTCTGACAACAAAATTTGACAAAATGCAAACCTTGCAAAATTCAAATTTTAGTTCCACAAATTTGGCAATGGTTCATCACAATATTATTTTAGACCCTCTCATATGATCTCTCACTTACATTTTCGGACATGGGGAGAAAGAAGGTGGAGTGAGGCACAAAATATTGCATGGGGTAAAAACTAATGTTTAACATGAAAACTTCTAATCCTAAAAGGAACGTACTCTTGTGAGATCAGAGGCATCCTTAGCACTAAGTTGTAAATCCTACATTGTTTGGAAGAAGAAGACACCATCCACCACACTTAGGATGCCTGCATCATTAAGCAAACTCTCTTCCTCCTTTTCACCATTAGCCTCAGCGCAAGCATTCAAATCCAAGCTATTTACTCTATGCTTCACCCACGGACAGCAAGACCTAGGCTTGGAATCGAACTTTTCACAGCTCAAAACTATGATGGCATCCTCCAAACTGACCTCGCCACCATTGCAACTCCTCATTCTTCCATTTTCAACCGCATTCTTGATGTTGATTCCCCAGTCATAATCCAATCGGTCAATATTGTCGATCATTATTACACGATGAGGGTTTTCACGAATCGCTCTGTACAGCCTCTCTGCAAATCCAAGCTCATCGTCTGACGACCTTTGCCTTTCAAGGGTGAGCTCGACGTCGAAGTTATGATATGAGTCAGCTGGGGTGGAAGACTCAAAGACGAGCTTTGCGAGCTCCTGAGCCATTGCCTTCTTGCCACCACGATCCCTTCCTTGGAAGAGCAAGCAGGTCGCCGATCTCAGCTTCTCCTGCCTCCTCATCCTTCTCATCATGCCCGACCGGCACATGAGCAGGGTGCTGGCTATGTCCGGAACGATATCCTTGTACCTTGGAACGCGCATCTCAAGTTCACCGCATAGAATCTTGAGATTCGCCGCCGTGAGCTCGGTGAACTTTGGCCGGCAGGATGCAGCTTCTGTTGTGCCGCCCAATGAGTTAGGGTTGGCATGCGACCTTTGATCGTATGGCCTGGCTGTTGGATCTTTATGTTTGTGGTGTGGCCACGGTTGCCATGGCTTAGAGATCAGGGTGGTGTAGCCGTGGGCAGAGCCAGGGAGGAGAGAAGCGGCCGGGGAGATTGTAGCCGCCTGTGAGGAAAAGCTTAGGGTGAGCTTGGATCCATCGCACGAGTAGTTGTTGCGCAAATCTGGCTGCTGCATGGAAATAAAGTGTGGATTTTTAACTAAACAGAGCAACTTTGTAATGAAACTATGATCAATGGTAATTAATTTAGCCCCGCAACTGATTAACCAGGATTTTTGTTTTGCTTTACTATATATGCATCAACATGCATGTTATATATGTACAGAGAAAAAAATTTCATCCGAAATTTCGCCGAAATGGCGAAATTTCATTGTTGAGCGAAAAAACGTTGTCTCGGTCAAAAAAATCACATGCATTTGAAATCGGACGGCAGACAACGCTGCGAGCCGCGAGCCCTACCCGCACGCAGCTACCCAAAATGGCCCAGCCTACCAGTCCCCCCACGTCGGCCGCACTCGCGCTCCCCATTGGTAACCTTAACCCCACTCCAGTCGCTAGCCACTCGCCGTCACCAACCTCTTGTCCTCTCCTGCCCCGCCCCTCGTCGTGCCTCCACGACCGCCTTCCTCCCTTTCTTATCCTCCTCCCCTGCCTCCGACCTTGCCACCGCCGGGGGGCTCCTCAACATCGTCTCCTTCACCGCCTCCAGCTCCCGCATCCTGGCCATCGTGGGCCCCAGCGGCGCCGGCAAATCGACGCTCCTCCGCATCCTCTTCGGCCACGGGACCGGCGCCGAGATCGCTAAGGCGCCAATGGTCTCCATCAACGGCCACGCTATCACCTACTCGCGCGTTTGATTTCCACATCTGAATGTACAAATTATACAGAAACTAGAAGCTGTTCAAGGAACTGATGTTACTAGAAGGCACTAAATTGGAAGTTTGTACTGAGATAAGTACTATATTTTCCAGATTGTGAAAGAAAACTTTTGGGGTGAAACTTAAGGACCTGAGATTTCTTTAGAACAAAAGGATCGAACTAGGAGGCTTTTCTTTTTATCTGGATTAATTATTTTTCTTCACTTCTCAATACAGGTTTGTATTCTTGACAATGTTGCATTTTAATTTCTTAAGTGGAACAGGTTGCTTTCAGCTGCCATTTTGGTTCATACATAAGATTGAACCTACGGACTTGCAAGAAACGTTTGCCTCCTTGATGATTTGCAGTACATGAAATGCATGACTAGATCCAATTCTCAATACATGAGTTTTGAGCGAGCGAGAAAGACAGAGCTTTTCATTGTTGTTGTAGAATAAAACAGTTTTGAGCTTTTTTTGTTTGTTAACTACTTACTTTGTATCTTACCTACTTCCTGCTTTCGGTCATTTCGGCAATTTTTTCGCCCACTTTTCGGCATTTTTTCGCTCTTAATTCGGTCACTTTTCATTCTAAATTCACACATATTTCGTCAAAGAATTCGAACGACGTACAGTTTGAAAATTTCGGACGAAATTTCAGTGAAAATCCGAAATTTCGGCCATTTCGTTGCTTTCGGCTGGAGACGAAAATTTTCCCGAACCGAATTTTTTCCCCTGTATATGTACCTGCGTAGTGGTGCCACAGCTTGCCGGCCTGGTGAGGACTGGACGACGGTAGAGGTGATGCCACGACGGGAGGCTTGCCGTCGCGGTGACTTCAACAGTGCCGTTGCGTGTGAGATCACCTACGCTGTCACCTCCTGCTGCGTCGACCAATACGGTCCACCCCGTTCTTGGCTTTGCTTGGCTAGCTTGCCCCTGGCTGCAAGAACCACTACAAGAAAAGAGAAAATTGATCTACGAGGGTTGATCGAGAATCTGATGATAAAATTGATGCATGCGATACCTGTCGCGGCAGAGGCTTAATGCGAGGCCGCCGTCCGGGATGACGATCGGGCTGAGCACGTCCTCGCCGCCGCCGACCACGCACCGCTTCCTCCCACTCTCCATGCAGTCTAGCAAGCGCACGGCGTCGTCTGCGTTGGCCTCGGACTCTTTCAGCTTCGTATGGCTACAGTTTGGGCAACTTCTACTGCTTCCCGTTGTGTTTGGGTTATCCGGTGAGACGGCCTTCTTGACGTTGGCCTTGACCTGGGAGCTCGAGAAGCCGGCCTCACGCATGACGCGGCTCACGCTCGGGTCGTCGAGCATGGAGATGACGAGCTGCTGAAGCTCGACCGTGACGGCGAGCATCGGCGGCTGCCGCTGGCCCTCTACGGAACCCCGGCGCAGGAGCGCCTTTGCACGCCTGAACGCGGCGATGAGCGCGTTCGACTGCGCCGGCAAGTGGTGACCTTGGCGGCCATGCCGAAACATGGTCGTCGGGAGGCGGTTGAGCGCGGCTTTGCAGCGGAGCTCGAGTGCCTTCCACTGGAGCGGGTTGGGGTGAGACTGGAGGCAGGCCGCGCGGAGGACGCCGGCGACCGAGAGCATGGCGCTGGCAACGTGGAGCGGGGTTACCTGCGCGTGGCCGTGCAGCCGCGCCAGGGTCACCGCCTGCCTCATCACGCGGGCCGCCTCCGCCGCCATAGCCAGCTGCTGCATCTTTGCACGTTCTCCTTTCTCAAGAAACGTACGCGCACTAAACCCTAGCTAGTACTAGGCTAATCGATATACATACGTTGAGATGTCTAGCTAGTAATTTATAAGCAGCGGGTGGTTTGCTAATGCCTAGTAAAAAACTAATGCTTACAAATCAGAAAATGTATCTTTGCCCTTAAGTGTCTAGAAATCTTTCAGATGTTTTCTTTCTAATAATTATTTAGATTTGAGGCCGTTGGATTAGAGGTCCAACGACCCTCTTTTTTTAGAGGAGGGGAGATTTTTTTTGAGTGGTGAGAGAGAATTCATGGCCGTTGGATCTCTAATTCAATGATTATAAATCTAGATGATAGTTAAGAAGAAAACATGCGGATGATGTTTATCAATACTCCAACAATAAACCATTTAATTGTCATCGATTTTTATTGTATAATAGATTTTGCTGTGTAAATTTATAAATAAGCAGCTGATCCTTTCCCCATGATGCATGCTTTCTTTCTTTCCTTCTGATTCAAAAACAGGCTCTTCCCTTAAGTGCGTGAAGGATAAAGACACGAGACAGACAAGCCAAACATGGGTTTGGGATGCTTATTTTCTTTATTTCTCTTTTAAAACGCCGGATATTTTTTAATCAAATCAATCTCACCGGATATTTTTGAATCAAATCAATCTCTAAGCATAGAGCAAACCTAAGCCTGTAAAAGTAGGGTCTACTCTTTTAAACCACTGTATGCTTTTTAAATAAATCAATCTCTAAACAATAGACTAAATCGAAGTCTCTCGAATTAAGGTTCACTTTTTTAAAACAGCATATGCTTTTTAAGTAAATAAATCTCTAGTCAATAGACCAAATCTAAGCATCTAAGATTAGGGTTTAGGGTCTACCAAATAAAGGGGCAGATTTTTTCTTTTTTGAAATTTTTTTTAGCATATTTCTCTTTTCTCTTATCACCTGCAATCCACCTATCATCGACTTTTATTAATAGATACTTGCTCTGGTCACAAATATATCGTTTTTTACATTGATATGGTTCCCAAAACATCACCTTGGCCCAATTTCTATTGTAATATATTTATAAAACACAATAAAATTATAATATTATGAAAGTACTTTTTGAGACAAATCTACATATGATTCTACAACGACACAACATGGAATCAACAGAAATATGTGGTGAGGCCATTCACCATGCTCGCGCGAGAGCCCACCAATCGGTAGTAATTGATCACCGTCGCCAATATCATGCAGTTTTGCCACCATCGTACCTCCACCGTCTCCTGTGCTGATACCAACGCTGTGTGATGGTGGCAGTAAAATGGAAACAACATTTACGATCAGATACATTCCATTTTATGAACATATCACTACTACAAAAAGTCGTATATTAGACACCACATCACAGAAGGATCTCTAAAACCGTCTGTATGAAATACAATCACTGACGGTATCAGTTTAGATACTGTCTGTGTTGCTGCTAGTCCTAAAAATCATCTATGAAGAGGAAATATCACATACGGTTCGTGGTTAAAACCGTCCGTGAAGTATCACTGACGGTTATTACCAAGAACCATCTATGATATTTTCAAATACCATAAACGATTTTTTATTTAAACCGTCTGTGATACTTCACAGATGGTTTGTATTTTAAACCGTCTGTGATAATTAAGCTATCACAGACTGTTTGTATAAGAAACCGTCTATAATAATTCAACTATATTAAGTACGCGCGCGCACACACACACATATTATTCACAGATGGTTCTATATTAAAACCGTCGGTGATTTTTTGTTATTACAGACGGTTCTTAAACAGAACCGTCTCTGATTATTCCCATATATATTGCGCACTAGAGTTTGTCCCCACTGTACTGCCTGCTAACGTTGCTGCCTCGCCCTAAGCCTATCGCCCTCCTCCTCCGGAGCCCGTCGCGTTCCTCGTCCTCCCGATCCCGTAACCGCCTCCCCCGACATTGTCGCTGCCTCCTTTGATTCTGGCGGCCTTCCTCCCCCGAGCCCGTCACCCTCCTCCTCCAAGCTGTCGCCCTCCTCCTCCCGAGCCCGCCGCCACCTCCCCCTACATCAGCGGCCTTCCTACCTTGAGGCTGTCACCCTCCTCCTCTCGAGCCCATCGCTGCTTCCCCCAAATCTAGAAGCCCTCCTCGTAAGGTCTAGCACTGGGGGACTTCACATAATAGAATGTGGGCTTTGTGAATGCTCGATGAGGATAACTTGTCAGATTGAGATCACTGTGACTAATGAGAGAGAGTATTTTGCTAGTATTGATTTATCATTACTTGATGAGGATAACTTGTCAGATTGAGTATTCTGTGCATTATGTTAATTACAAATACTCATGCTTGTGCTCAGTTAGTATATTGTCCTTTGGCTTGATTACATTGTTCATGTTGAGAGATAATAGTTTGATCTCTATACATTGCTTAGTTTGAAGCATAATTTCATCAGCATTTAAATGACAAAATAAGCCTAATTGGCTAACAAAAATATCTTATATTCTAAATTTCAGAGATCACAGAGCATGAATACATTATTGATACGAATACGATTTACTTGAAGTAAATAGATTTGACAAAATAACATTGCTGCTTGTCTTTAGATATTTAGTAAGGTAGTCTAGAATTCAAAGCCTGATTGATTAGTGAAATTGTCACATAAATACATGATCGTATTCTAAATTCACTAAGAATTGGGTCAAGAATTGCTCACTTCTATTATGTTTTGAAGATGTCGTCTGCTTATTTTTCGACATCGTCGCCGGATGCATGTGATGCATTGTACTCTAGAAAATCCCAAAAATGAAGAGGACTATCGAAAAGGCTCGAGGGCCGGTTTACCATCACAGATGTCGATGCGTCTGGGACCCCACTCAATCCTCGCTGAGCAATGTTCACATTCTCGAGAATAGTCAAAATAGTTGCATAGGAACGGATTGAGATAATGTTCGTTTCATGGAAGAAGGTGACTGAAGTTCAGAAAAGTCAGCTGCTAACATAAGTTTTTCGATCGTTAGCGATCCCGAAAGGACACTAGGCCTTCATGTGACAACATGTGTTGCTAGTGTCGTGCAAAGCATGGAAGAACTTCAAGAGCCTGCTTGTCAAGCAATACGTGGAGAAGGATATGACGCCCATCGACAAGTATCCGTTACTGGAACCGCAATGGAAAGAGTTTGTGGCGATAAAGACGACAGATATTTTAGGAGTGAATGTGTGGCACACAGGGCCCTCCAGGCAAAAAATATGCACCCCCACAAACTCAGCACCACTGAGTATGCGGGTAAAATCCCGCATTGGAGGCAGAAGGATGAGTAGGAAATCCTGTGGGAGACCTCCCTCCATTTTTGCGGGGATCCCTGATGAGCACACTCAAAACTGAATAAGAGGGAGGTCATCTACCGTGTCTTCAGAGGCCATCTCCTTTCGAAACCCCGTAGACGAGAAAGTGTCCCACCGCCTAGAAGCGCTGAGCATAGAATCTTTCCAAGGCTCATTCGAGCCAGTTAGGGAGAGAGATTTGCTCTCCTCTGCCCTGGAAACAGGGAGCATCTAGGTCGCATGAAAGGTCTTAGTATTTATGTTTCTTGGAAATATGGCTTCCTAGAGGACTCCAAAGCTTACTGGAGTAGAAAGAGAGCTAAAGCCGAGCTCACTGGAATGCTCAATCCATTGATAGGCCTGTTGGAGTAGCTAATTTTGCGAAGTGTAAGCTCTAAGTGAGATATACCATAGTTGCCCTGTGCGTTGCTTGGGGCTAGGCATATCCAGGCCTGGGGCCTTGGTGTACAGTGTATCTCTAGCGCTATGTTTCACAAAAGTGAATGTTGATGGTGTTCATACCAAATTCGAGGTCATCTTGCTGCAGATGCCCCCCAACAACGAGGTCATGACTCTAGGGCAAGCCATCATTAGAACATTTATATAGTGGCTCAAGAGCGACTTTTGCCTAGAGGCTCATGCACCTATGCTAAGTCCACAAGAGCCATCTGCACCGATGTCAAGTCCACTCGAGCTACCTGCACCGGTGCTAAGTCCACAGGAGCTATTTGCACTAGTGACAATTCCACAAGCGTGATCCGCACCAACGCTACTTGCACAGACATAGCAAGGGCACGGTGCATTTACATCTCATACCCGGTTGACTACCATGAAGTCGACCTACAGCTGAGGTGGCAAGGGCAAACTGAAAAAGATGGATGATGAGATCTCCTATTTGTCGTTGGCCTGATAATTCGTACTAGGCAAGCTGTTGGTCATTCCAAAGAGCACCTCCTAACTCTAGGACTATGTTGCTAGAGATTGCATATGTATTTCATGGAACGTGCCAATAAGCCGGAGGAACAATAGCTATCGGGTGTCAATGTCAAGTTCATGCGCATCATCTACAGCACAATATTCATGATTGTATCTTCATGATTATCTTTGAGGACTTATTCTTTCTCTTCACACTCGACGCCCTTGACGCCTCACTCATTCGATGCTGGATATTCTAAGTGTGTAGAATCACGGTCTACGTTTATGTAATGCTGATAAATATCATATATAACTTATTGCTTTTGTGTGTGTCTATATATATACATAGTGAGTGAAGCCAGATTAACAAAATCACCGGTTAGACTCCTCAACCCATGTTTGGTCGACATAGATATCATCAAGGTGGATTCATCCTTCATCGAGAATTACACTACGAAGGCATTGGAGAGTCACCGCGATAAGGAATTCATACTTATGCCCTACAACCAGGGGTAAGTGTTACACTAGTGGTTATACCTATTAATTTATATTTTATAAGCAACACAAACTTAGGTTTAATAACCATGATATACCATCAGCAACCGCCAGGCAACAACACATGTGGGTTCTATGTTTGCCACACATGCAACTACTCGTCGGTTCCGCGAAGAACAATCCTAAGGTTTGTCAATCTTACGATAATTATTTAATAATATCAATTTATATATGTATGCATGACATTGATCTTCATACCGACAGGTTCTGTCCTTCACTACAACTCCGTTGGAACGGGCCGATCTTAAATATATTTAATGACAGTGTGCATACTTCTTGATGTCTAAAGGTATAAAAGAAAATGCAGAGTTACACAATGTAGAATGAATTTCACTGGGATAATATTGAGATTAATTGTTCATGTGTGTATTTGTATTTCATATCTGTTAATTGATTTGTAAAATTGATGTTCTTGTTTCTAAAATAAATGAATGTGAATTAGATGTATATATACTATGTTGATCTGCTTGTTTCAGAGGGCATGGCTAGCATTTTCTGAGACTAGCTAACAAACAAAAATAGATTTAGGGACAGAAAAGAATATCACAGACGGTTATTAAGTCATAGCGTCTATAATAGTTGACTATCACAGACGGTTTGTAGTTGAAACCATCTGTGATAAACCATATATCACAAACGGTTTCTATAAACCGTCTGTGATAGTCTACATCATAGACGGTTCAAAATCTGTCTGTGATGACGTCATATTATTACCGATCCATAAACTCAGATACCTCATGAAACCGTCTGTGATGACTTATTGTACACTAGTGGTTGAAGCCACTTTCACTGTACTGATGAATTTACTGAATACATCATTAGAGTTTATTGTCAGACCTAGCTGTGACGTATGCTAGCCATGTGATGGTGGTTGTAAAAATTGAAACTAGATTAATGACTGGATACATTCTTTTTATGACCAAGATGAAATTGCTTGCACTGTATTGACGAATTTATATATGTATGCATGCCATTGATCTTCATACCGACAGGTTCTGTCCTTCACTACAACTCCGTTGGAACGGGCCGATCTTAAATATATTTAATGACAGTGTGCATACTTCTTGATGTCTAAAGGTATAAAAGAAAATGGAGAGTTACACAATGTAGAATGAATTTCACTGGGATAATATTGAGATTAATTGTTCATGTGTGTATTTGTATTTCATATCTGTTAATTGATTTGTAAAATTGATGTTCTTGTTTCTAAAATGAATGAATGTGAATTGGATGTATATATACTATGTTGATCCGCTTGTTTCAGAGGGCATGGCTAACATTTTCTGAGACTAACCAACAAACAGAAATATATTTAGAGACAGAAAAGAATATCATAGACGGTTATTAAGTCATAGCGTCTATGATAGTTGACTATCACGAACAGTTTGTAGTTGAAACCGTCTGTGATAAACCATATATCACAGACGGTTTATAGAAACCGTCTGTGATAGTCTACATCACAGATGGTTCAAAAGTCGTCTGTGATGACGCCATATTATTATTGACCCATAAACTCAGATACCTCATAAAACCGTCTGTGATGATATTTTTGAACCGTCTGTGATGACTTATTGTACACTAGTGGTTGAAACCACTTTCACTGTACTGATGAATTTACTGAATACATCATTAGAGTTTATTGTCAGACCTAGCTGTGACGCATGCTAGCCATGTGATGGTGGTTGTAAAAATTGAAACTAGATTAATGACTGGATACATTCTTTTTATGGCCAAGATGAAACTGCTTGCACTGTATTGACGAATTTACTAGACACGTCATTAGAGTTTACTATAACATATAGATGTGTCGCATGTTGGCCACCTGATGGTGACAGTAAAAAACGAAACCACATTTATAACTAGATGCATACCAACTACAACCAAGATGAACTATGCGATGGGGTTTGGTGGGCGAGGATGGGTTTGGTCCAAGCGGGGGTGACAGCATAAGTATCATCTACAGTACTACACTATATGGTACTTATTTTATATATCGTCATGTAGATTGTGATGAGGCTGCATTTATACTGGCATATCATAAAATATACGTCGTCCTGATTCATGATCAGTACAGACAGGAAGGACTAGTAACGAGATTTTGTAGATTTTGGTGTCTTTTTGTTCTTGTACATGCGTATGGAACTAGGTTGGCATGTCAAATTAATTGAGCAGTTCCGGGAGCTAGTAGCTAGAGCTAGTACATGTTTTGATTTGTTGGCTAGTAGAATTTGTACTATCCAGATTATATTTAAGCTGTTGATGTGTTTTGCCTATCGGCAAAACATCCTACCAAACAATACCCTCTATAGGAGTTTGGTTCCATGATGGCATGATCCAACCGATAATGCTGCCTGATCTAATTTACTATAGCACTGTTGTGTGGGCCTGGATAGATCATGTTGTTTCATGCGTACACATAGACATAGGATTCACAAGATCCTTCGTTGCACAGTAGAATTTTATAAAACAAGTAATTGTTTTTATAAATATGTAAACCTACAATACAAAATTTAAATTTTTAATGAAATATTGTAAATTTGGGTGCATTTATTTACAATACACTCAATTGAACTTTTTTTATCATTATTTAATGATTTTTAGTAAATTTTATCATTTAAAAGTCCAATATGTCCCTAATTAAAAAGGGTCCAATACATAAACGATAATATCTTTATCCTAGAACAACGAGTAAAGAGCAAAAAGAAAGAAAATTAAAATCAATAGTTAATATCAAATTTGACATGATATCTTTCATTATTAGAATCATGATCCTATGTGATAACTGAGGCTGATCCTAATTATTTTACTTGATTCTATGCAATCCTACCTTTAGTATAGCGATTCTATAAAATTCCAATTCATATAGCAATTCATATTTTATTGTTTCTTGTAATATCCCTAAAATTCTAATTATGAATTAATTAAACACTTGGTGCTATTTGGGACTAATTATTTATAACCTTAAACCCTAACTAGTATGTAATGTCGTAAATCTTTAACAATTATGACTAAAAGAAAACAACAACAATAACAACAACAACAACAACAACAATGACGGTGCTGATAATAGTTTGTAAAAGATGGTTTAATTTACAAAGGAATAGAGTTAGCAGTGATATCATGGGCTCATGTTGATCCGGGTTGTTACTGAGAGTCATACAATCCACATCGTAATCCTAGCAACCATGAGTACCTATAGCACAATACTTGGAACCACCATAAGGGATTTACGTAGTACAATACCATGCATGTATGTACGTACAATCGTTGCTAGAGTATGTATGTTTATTTCTCTTTTGTAGACCTCCGGATTCCAACACCTTGCATTGCTAGGGTTTCATGGATAAACTTATTGCGAAGTTACATCAATGTTGTATAAATACGTACCACAATACGACGCATCTTTCCTTAAAAAAAATACCACGCATCTGCATATATACATGTAGGCTAAGAGTATTTGATGTCGCGCATTAACGTGGACTATTGGATCTGAATTTGTGTGGGTACTTGAAGAGTTTCAATGCTACAGTGCCTACGATACGCATTGCTTGGGCAACTCAAGTATGTACTTTCTGCTACAGTACATGTAGCAATGAACGTTTCTTCACCATGAAAATACGCCATAGTAATAATCTGCAGTATACACATTGTACCTGCACGTACGGTTGCTCCTTGTATTCAATAACTACAGTACATGTATTAATACTAACACTGCAAGAGAGATACGAATCGATCCTCCATTCTCGCGCGCCAGGAGAGACAAGGGACATGCAATTTGTACCCAGTATGGTCGACGTAGGTACGGCCTCCATGTACGATCGAATGACCGGAGATGTAAAGTGAAGTCGATGGTACGTACGGTGCTCTGTGACGGAGCTCGATCGCTGCGGCTAGCTCTGCCTTGTGCTGGCAAGGTAGCTGCATTCTACTGTAGCTTTTTTAAAAAATGGCAGAACCAAACAAGGCTGTTAACAACACACACCCTGGGTTCATGCATGGCTACGTACGTACGTAGGCCCTCCCTGTCTCGGCCGGCCCAATCGTGAAGCTCTCTGGCGCCAGCAGTCACCGTTGCAGCTTCAATTAAGTTTGCGCTACATGCATTGCAATGTAGTGTATCAGTGTAGCAGGTATACCCAAGGATCACACACTCGATTTCTACACATGACTTGGCCAATGTGAAGGACCATGTGGTGAGAAGGTCCAGAGTAATGTTGTGATGACCCATTGCAAGTTTTATAAAGTGTTTAGCTGATTTTTGCAAGGATCATATTTTGTCTAGACTACTTTCCGAATTCTTCAAGAAAATTGGTAATACCGTCATTGTCTCAGCGGTTATACGTAGTGCGGTAGTACCGCAGTGAGAGCGTGATCATACCATAGGTATGAATACTTCCATACATATGTTGAGATGACTAGCTAGTAATTAATAAGCAGCATGCATGCAGCGGGTACTAGAGCGCATGTGTGTGGTGTGTGATTTGCTAATGCCTACTGTTGTAGGGGTGGCCCCCCCACCTAAGCCCAGCCGGCCTGTTAGAAGGTTGTAAAGCCCAATATAGGACATATGTAATGACATAAATACCCTAGAATGGGTTACTCAGGTGTAAGGGCAGGGTTGTAAGAACACCCCCCATGTGGATATATATATACGATACATGCCATGGGAAAACCCTAAGCATTGCTCACCTAACTCTCCACTACCATATCTCTCTCTGTTTGGTCTGTAACCATGACAGTTGGCGCCGTCCATGGGGAGGACAAGAGCAAGCCTCAAGATCCGAAGAAGAATGGCACCGAAGAAAGCTTCATCGTCGGCGGCGAAGAAGAAGAAGGGGAGCACGACGGAGTCCCACATCAACACCAGGGCCTCGGCAGTCGCGGGCGTGGACGGCGACACGGGCGCGGCAGCCATGAACGTCGACGCTACGGCTGCCGCGACGGCCGACACCACCCAGCGCGACGATCGACCTCGCCACCGCTGGCGGGGCGGCCGCCACCACCTGCGCGCGACGACCGACCCCACCGCCGGCGTGACGGTCGACAGTGGCAACATCAACCAGGTAGTCGGGAGCGGCAACGTCAACGTCCAAGCTGGCCTGACCGCCGTCCCTACACCCGGTGCGGGAGCGGCGAGCGGTTCCGGCGGTAATGCTGGCCTCGTCGCCGACTCCGAAGTCCAACGCGTCGGTGCATCGGGCAACCCGGGAGCGTAGGCTATGGTCGCCGCTGTCCCGACAGCATGACCAGGTGCGCCGACTACCCTGGCTGCGCCAACGGTGGAGAACGCCCTGCTGACAGCCATCGGCATGCTCCAGCAGTAGTTAGCGGATCTCTGTGGAACCGTGCGGGATATGCAAGAGACTCGGAGTCAGCAGACCCCGCCGGTGGTCGCGCCGGAGCCCACGCCAAAGCAAGTGGCAACTCCACTTCCGGGAGCGGTACTTCCGGGAGCGGTGGCAGCCACCGCACCAGACGCGGCCGCGGAGGACCGAGCCCTGTGGCGAGACGGCAGTCCCTTCCCCTTGGCATCGTCGTCTCGGCGGCGCGATTGGCTCGGGGCCGGAGTGGCGCGCTCCGACACTTCAATACTCAGGGCCTCGCACACACGGTTTATCCGACCCAGCTCCGCCTCTGCAGTCGCGGCTGCGCAGTTCATGCTCCCTAGCCGTATACGGCCCGAGGAACACGTCCACCGCACGCTCCGTGTCCTCCAGGAAAGTCCCTATAGGCGGCAAGGGGCGGAGTGTATAGGATAGTCCAATAGGCTGAAGGGGAAAAGCAAGACATCACCAAGACTTACGAGATTCGGCGGGTCTTGGTAGCGAAGACACGGACAGGCTCCTAGCTGTGATGCGCCATCCATCGGCAAGCAGCGCCACGCCATACATGACGAACTCCTCGGTGAGGTCACGCATGTTGAAGCGGGCAACGATCCCCATGAGCCTCCATGCCCTCTGCCTGTCCTCGTCATCAATCGGCGTGCCAGGCGTAGTATGGAACGCCACCGGCCGGCCCGAGCACTCGAGGCCGCTACCGCTCGCCACCCGGTGGTAAAACCACCACTTCATCCAGTTCGGCTCCCACTTCGCCCGGGTCGAGTTGGCAGGGAAGATCTTCCCGCATGCCGACCGCAGGACAAAGTTGACGCTGCCGAAGTTGGAAAACGTCCGATCTTTCCGCTTCTTCGGCTGACTCCGTGCGTCGTGAAGAAACACGAACAGCGATGCGCTAGGCCAGTACGCCTCCGTACGCAGGGCCCAGCTGTACACGGCCAGGCGGGCTATCGCGTTCGGGGTCAGCTACGCTACCTCAAGTCCGAAGGTTCACAAGACGGCGCCGACAATCATGGCGGCCGGGATGCGAAGTCCGGCTTCAAAGCAAGCAACGAAGACAATCGCCTCCGACTCCTCGGGGTGCGGTTCTGTCTCGTCGCTGGCCAGCAGTCGCACCTCCTGACGGTCGGACAGCTTCCCTTCGCGCAGTAGGGTGCGGATCGTCTCCTCCGTCGCAAGTGTCGGGCCCAAAACGCGGGAGCACGGACCTTCTATTTTCTCCGTTGCCACCCACCATTTGTCTACCAGCATTGAATCGCGCCCCTCGAGCGTATACTTCACCTCGAGTGGCGACGACCGCCGGGAGATGGTGTTATCACCGGCTTGCTGAGCGTGTTCTTTGCCGTGTGCCGTTGCTCTCCGGGAACTAGACGACGACGGGGGCAACGCGGTGGCAAAGAATGCAAGAGAGCATGGCACAGGAAAAGAGATCAGAAGGCGTGAGGAGGAGAGCACGGACGTGGTGCCGCAGGGGGATATTTAAATCCCCTTCACCTCCCACACCGCCGGTAGATGTAACCGGCGGGAGACGAACCGCTCGCCTCCCCACGATTGAAGCCGAAGCGGCGCGGCCACCGACGCGCGTCGTGCCCCGTCCGAAACGGACGCATGATGCGCCCATCGCGTTCCGGCACGCGTTTGCTCCCTCGGGAATAAATGTAGGTCGCACGACGTGGCGCATTCTATGGCGCATGTCAGCGCGATTCTTGGGGCCATCAATGCAGCAGCGGTAGGCCACGGGCCAGTTAACCTCAGCTGCAACTTCGGCGGGGTTCCCGCTTCTGCAGGGCGACTCCGGCTCCGACTTCGGCCACACCCCCGCGAAGGACCACCTCACTATGCCGCCACGGGTCTATGTGGCAAGCCCGAAGACCAACTCGACCTCGATGGCTCGGGACGACCTGGCGCCTACTTTGGCCTATATTTCTGGGGTCCAGCCGGACCTCCGACTCGACCTCTCACACCAGGGGCATCTTCGCACCCCGCTCCTAACATTCTAAATATTTTACTTCACGCGCTTAACATCTCATAAATAATATCAATGGAGTGCTGTCGCATGCAGATTTGGCTTCCTCTTGATAGGACGCCCACGGCGGGCGGAGTGCGGAGACGGGCAAGCACTGGTCTAACCTACAGCGCCATCCAAGCACCATCCTCAAGCCGCGGAATACCATATAGCCCTTCGATCCCTGGTCCGCGTAAAGACTCCGGAGTCCGCCCCCAGCAAACCACCGCGACTTCGAAGTCCGCGCGACAACCTCACAGCCCCGACTAGTGGGGGTCCGACCCCCGCGCCCCCCACAATCGAAAAGTGCGACTATTGATCTACAGCAAGCTTTGACCTGTTCTCATAAATAGGCTTCCTTTTGTTCATCAACGCTCGCTGATACTAGCGTCAGTAGACGCAATCATCAAACACAGATGAATAAAAGCAGGCCTACTTGTGAGAAGATAACCACGTGTAGAAACAAGGCGAGCAACCGGTGATGAGGGAGAAATTCGTTGTAGCACCAACATACTTACCCATGCTCGCTCGGCAGGGAGTCGTCAGGCTGGCGGAAGGTCAACCAACGGCATTCCAATCGACGGAACTGCAACCGGCGGGTGCCTGGCGGTTCCTATCGTCGTGTGTTCACTCCGCTATACCAGTATATGCTTAAAAGAAGTTGTACAATCCATATGGCAATCCTAACAACCATGAGTACCTATAGCACAATAGTTGCAATCACCATAAGGGATTTACGTAGTACAATACCATGCATGTATGTACAATCGTTGTATGGATGTATGTATGTTTATTTCTCTTTTGTAGACCCCCGGATTCCACCACCTTGCATTGCTAGGGTTTCATGGATGAACTTATTGCGCAGTTACATCAATGTTGTATAAATACGTACCACAATACCATGCATACTAGGCTAAAAGTATTTGATACCGCGCATTAATGTGGACCATTGGATCTGAATTTGTGCGGGTACTCAGAGTTTCAATGCTACAGTGCATAAAATACGCGTAGGAGGAGGCAAGGGGAGAAACAAGGTACGTACTTGCAATTTATACCAAAGTACGGCCTCCCCTGTTTATCCACGTACGATCCAACAATGATCCATCGTCCCGTGGCTCAGCTCGTTGGCTCCACTGACCGGAGATCCATCGTCATTTCTGTCAGTTCTGGCTCAGCTCGTTGGCTCCACTGACCGGAGATGTAAAGCCATGTCGACAGCGCCGTGCTCCGTGATGGAGCTCGAACGCTGCGGCCACCGGCCAGCTCTAGCCCTGTGCTGGCCAGGTAGCTGCATTCTACTGTAGCTTTTTTAAAAAAATGGCAGAACCAAACAAGGCTGTTAACACCACACCCTGGGTTCATCGTGAAGATCTCTGGCTCCAGCAGTCACCGTTGCAGCTTCAATTAAGTCCTGTGCTGCATGCTGCATTGCGATCTAGTGTATCAGTGGAGCAGGTATAATATCCTCCCCTCCGTAGGTTTTAAAATATATGTCGTTCGTGATATTGATGTAGTCGTTCTGGATAGTGGCAGAGCCAGGAATTGAATATAGGGGGCAATATGGACAACAAGTAGGGTAAAACTAATGAATCATACCGAATTTACCGATCCAATAGTCACATATCAAAGTAATATGTTTCGCAAATTCCAATGCAAAGAAAATTACATTTCTATTAACTTAAACTTAGCTCTACGACTACCAGCAAGATCATAGGCCTTAATAATATCATCATTACTAATCTTTGCGGCCAATTCCTTTTCAATATAAATTACCAAACAATCTCATAGAAATCCATCTCCCAATATACTTCGAAGTCGTGTTTTCGCAAGTTTTATAGCTGAAAAATATTTCTCGGTGGTTGCAGTTGAAACCGGAAGAGTTAAGACTAATCTTAACAATCTGTCCACCATAGGATAAGATGAATCTTTACCAGTCTTAACTGGTCCACTTGTTAGATCAGCAAGTGATGGTAATGCACTTAGGTTTGGATGATTGCATACATCAAGTTGAAAATGTGGCAATTGACATTTCAATTGAGCGCTTTCTTGACTTAAGAAATCAGTAGGATAATATTTTTTCCATTTCACTTTGAGAGGATAATATTCTTGACTTGAGAAATCAGTAGGATCATTAGGTGAAGTGTACTTTGCATTTTTTTGGAGAGGCCAAACCACTAATTAAACACATGTAATTAACTACATAATAAATGATTAGTAGAAGACTGGAGGGTACCAGACCCCTCCCAGCCCCCCTCTCTCCGCCACTGGTTCTGGATGTTGACGTAGTCTCAAGGACCTTGATATTTTGATCAATAAATTCTATAAAAATATATTATTTTAAATAAAAATAATTATATATTATAAAAGTATTTTTATGACAGATCTAGCGACATTATTTGTTGTTGTAAATCGAGGTAACTCTTTATATATTAATAATCAAACCTAAAGATGTTTAACTGACATGAATCCTAAGAAGACATATTTTTGATAGGAATGCAGTAGCGTTCAGAAATCGGAGGGCCGTACGGTCTACCATGGCTGCAGGGAAAGAACGCTGACCCGTTAATTGTTAGTTCCACCGTGAGACCTAAGAGTTGACGCCGAGAAGTCGACCTGTGCTGCACGCGGTGCGATCGAGAGCGCGTGCAATGGAGACTAGTATGCATGTGGACCTTGTTGGAAATATACCCAGGGTTCACACACCCGATTTATTTATGACCACACGTTTCAAGGGGAACGAGATGGATACAGAAAGAAAATACAAATAACACTTGTTTGACGAGACTGAACTCAGCTGTGTCTCCTTTTCTTCTATTGAAAATATCAAGATTAGCTCTAACAGGCCTTGCCGTGCTGTGGGTTTCTCGGACGCTTGATCTGGCATGCATGGCAACCTAGGCAACACGCACGCAAGAGGCATGCACGTTGGAGGAGGAAAAGCTAGCTCAACTGCCGACCCGTCATCCGCACATGACTTGGCCAACATGAAGGACTATGTGGTGAGAAAGTCTAGAATAATGTTGTGATGAACTATTGCAAGTTTTGTGGAGTGTTTAAGTGATTTTGCAAAGATCATATTTTGTTTGGACTGTTTTCTGAATTCTTCAGGGAAATCGCTAATATCGTCGTTGTGTCAGCGGTCATATGTAGTGCCGTAGTGCCGTAGTGACAGTGCGATCATACCGTAAAACGATAATTCCGAATTCTAGTTGGTGGTAGCTGATTTCCAGAGAGGTCTAGTACGAGGTGCGAAGGTGTGGTAGTACCGGTTTGGAGAGCGGTAGTACTGGCATGTTGCGTGTGGTTGTACCGGATTTCATAGAAAAACAAGATTTTAGGTTTTGAGTTATGGGTTGAGTTGTGGGTGGCTTGGGTCATTGCATCAACATTGCATGATTCATATTTTGGCTAACGTTGGTCAAGTTGTAAAGAACTTGTGCATAGAAATAGTTTCTTTGTCTTTGGATGTGAAATGTCGCTTTGATGAGTTGCAGACTATGTTATGGATTTCAAGCTGTGGTCAACTTCCTCTTGCAGTGTGAAAAGAGGCACAAGATTTCAATTTGCTGAAAGAGCTACAAAGATAAAAAAAATACTTACAATAAACGGTCCCTTTTTTTAAGAAATACATCACAGTTCCATGGTAGTTTTTATGACTTTTGTCTAATTGAAAATGTGTTTTAATTTCTTAGCATGTATAATTCAGGGATCAATTCACATGCCAATAACTATCCCAGGATCCATTAGTAACAAGTGCACTTCTGAAGATTTCCGTTTCGGCAGTTTGTTCTCTTATGGCTCTCTTCTCTCTCAGCTGGGATGAGATCTCTCTCTGTCTATAATGCTTTAGCTGTAAGACTTCTGTGTTTACTGTAATAGAATACTTTTACCTGTGGCCACCTATTGGTATTCTTAAAAGGATGCAGCATTCTTGTTGTAGCAACAGAACACTCTTACATTCAGTAATAACAATGTTGAATGCCTGAAAGCACAGTGATATATCTTCACGCAATCCGTTGCTTCTCTCACATTAAATCTAACAACAATGTTTTGTTTGTAGTTAAAGTAGAAACATTTTTTTCTCTCGAAAACACAGGAGATTTGCATTTCATTCAGTAAGAAGAAAGGCAAACAAGTAGACACTATTCACAATCTAGTTTTCGGCCTTGCCGGCCAGGAAGCAGAAACGAGCAGGAACAACAGAGAATTCAGGAGCTACAAAGTGAACAGGACCGACTAGGAATTCCTCGAAATCTAGTGTTCCCTGGTTGTGCCAGATTATGTTCTTCTCTTTCCAGGTCAACCACACAGGCCAAGAGAATAACTAAAGAATCTAGCTACATGTTTGTGCTTGGTGCTGGGTGCGAGGAATCTCAACGTTGCCCATTGATCTTGCGGACAGCTGACAAGAAGATGGTCAATCGTCTCTTCATGTTGGTCACAGGGGAAGCAAAGCAAAGGCGCAGGGAGCAATATTTTCGGCAACTAGGGCAAACAATGCCGGTAGCTGATATATTTTGATCGTGCCAGGCTCTTCATCAACCCGTGAGGTGAAGCAGCTCCTCACGCCACGTTCTTCCACTGGTGCAAAGAATCACTCCACTCAAAATCATAAGAATAGCAGTTGTAATTCGATATCTTGGGCTGCTGGTCATGAGGATAAGCCTTCATCCTCCAGGGAGACAACCAACTCTACGAGACGAGGTGTCTTTGCTTCTATAGCTGCTCCGTTGATGCTAAAAGCAAGGACCCCCACGACAACGTCGATTGCATTGTAATCTGCTAGGAAACCTCCAATAAAGCTTACAATTTCTTCACGCTCCATGATGCCTTCAGAACATAATCCTCTAACTGCCAAAAGTGCTGCAGGTGATAGAGGTCGCAAATTGCTCATGACTAGCAATGATGAGCCGCCCGTGATTACGCTACGAGCACGTAGGAATTCAAAACTGCAGGCTATGCCCATTTTAAATGAATCAATTAAAAGAAGAACAACAGAGGTAGAAGAGGTGACAAAGGGTGGTTGTGATGTACAGCCCCCATCACTCTACGTGTCAGTGACTACTTCGCTAGAAGTCTGGGCCATCCCAAGCACCTCTAGTTGCACACTTTCAACTATTTTCTACAAAGTTTCTCAAGCACAACAACGTGAGGCTATATTCATATTCCCTGCTCCCTGCTTTGATGTAGAGGAACTAATGTCAATAATGAAGGTTGAGCCTAGTATGGCTCAGATTTCACAGGAGGATGGATTCACACTCAAACGGAATCAAAGAATGCCACCACTGCCGGTTGTATGCGAGGAATGGTGGGATCAAATAGAGAATTTTATCAGAAGTTGATGCAAGTCCCAGCCAAAGTATGGGATTGGCTACACAAGACATCACTCCTCTGGTGAAGAAGAGGAAGAGTTCAATAGACATCGTCAAGCTTTTTGCGGCACTTTATCTGTCACCAAGAGGGTTGACGTTGAAGATTGACCCTCTCAAAGGGCATTGTCACTTGATGTCCTCGCTAATGAATGAGAAGAAATGCTTAACATTGTCCCCACTACTCAGCAGCTTGAGGATGGAGGACAACCTACTATTGATGACCTGGTGGAGATCAATCTAGGGACTGATGATGATCCACGACCCACCTTTGTTAGTGCTACTCTAACAATCGAAGAACGGGAGCACTACCGAAGCTTCTTGATGGAATACCAAGATTGCTTTGTTTGGACTTACAAAGAAATGCCGGGGCTTGATCCTCGCGTCGCTACACATAAGCTAGCGATTGACCCATGTGTCCGATTGGTTAAATAGCCACCGCGTCATTTACGGCCAGAATTTCAAGACAAGTTTAGATGGAGGAGGGGGCACAGCTGAGGCTCGGTAGTGGGCAGCAGTGGAGCCACCTCGTCTGCGGGTCAGTTGAGGGCGGTAGGTGGTGGTCATAGGTGAGGGTGACCAAATCGTTCGAGCAGTTAGGAGGCAGGGGAGGTGGTCGTCAATGGTAGATCTGGCGGCGATGGTGCCATTGGAATCGGGGAGGAAGGAAGTAGGTGGTGGCGGGTGCACTATCATCATTCTCGATGTCGACGACCATGTTGGGAGGCGGAAGCCGACGAACCTCGCTGGCGCTGGAATGGTGGTGCGTGTGGGAGAGGTGGGCACAGCAGCGGTGGAGGGAGGAATGGATTGGTTAGATATACATGAGGAGGGGAAGGATGGCCCTTGGATCTAGATCCAATGGTCCAGAAGTTTGACTGATATTGATAAAAAGTAGACACTCCCATATGTATATACTCCAAACACGCACTAATTAACCTAATCGCATCGTATGTATGTAGTACGTACATGCGTATGCATTCAGAGTTTTTGGCCGAGTTGGCAATTATTTTGGATCCAATTTGTAGGAATGCCCCCTCGTGTAGAAAAGGCAAAAATGATACCCCTCTCTCGGTGGTTTGCCACCTTATCACACATGGCACGGAAGCTTGCTTTTACACGTGGGAGCAGAGTAAAATAGCACAGAAGCTTACTTTTACATGTGGGAGCACAGTAAAATAGCATGGGAGCTTGCCTTTTGCACGCGAAGCAGAGCAAACTACACACCGTGAGCCTACTCCACCTCCACCGCCGCCCCCCGGCGGATTCTCTGACTTACAGGAGGTAAGTCATGGGTAACTTTTCCCCTACCCGATGCCATCCATTCAACTTCCAACGGCTGACGCTCTCCTGTGTCCACTCCTCCCCCTTGTTCTCCTCCTCCCCGCACCGCCGAAGCGGCGGCCGCCAGCCCGCGCCGCCTCCTCCTCGCCTGCCAGAGGCGCCGCCGCCGTCCCATTCCACCTCCTCCCGCCAAGCGAAGAAAGGCGTCGCGGTGGCTCACCGGAGACGGACGAGGCAGCATGCGATGCCATGGTCTCCGGTGGCGGCGCGCGCGCTGAGTTCGCCGGCGGGCGGCCCGCGCGCCGAGCGGTGCGGAGAGGCGCCGAGCTCGAGCTCGCCATGAGCCTCCACGCCGCCGCCGTCCCGTGCCTCGAGCGCGCCGTCCCGCCTCGAGCGCGCCATCCCGCCTCGAGCGCGCCGCCGCCGCCACGCCGCCTGAGGGAGAGGGCTCGGAGGACCGGCGCCTCCCGGCAACGGCGAGGAGAGGCGGCGCGGCAGGCGGGCAGGCCTCGGCGGTGCGGGGAGGAGGAGTGGGCACAGGAGAGCGTCAACCGTTGGATGCTGAATGGATGACATCGGGCAGGGGAAAAGTTACCCATGACTTACCTCAGAAGTCGAGAATCATACGCCTTCGCTGTGGCACCCGCTTAATTAGGAAGTTAATTATACATGGTAATTGGACACCGCATGGTGGCTGCAGGGCTCGCTATTTTTTGTCTTTTCCACCTAAGGGAGACCATTCTTGTAAATACAACCCAAAATACAGGCACATGCAACTAGCGTATTAAAATGCACTGTGTCTAAGGATTTGCCCCACCTACTGGCTGGTCCTGGAGTAAAAGTGGAGCAGGCGAGTTTAAGGCCTTGTTTGTTTCCACTTAAGATTATTATAATCTAGTTTATAAATCATAAGTGGAAACAAACAGTCCAAATTATAAGGTAGCTTATTATAATCTAATAGCCCAGATTATTGTAATCTAATAAGCTCAAAAGGAGCTTATTTCACTTATAGATCACCTTTATCTAAATGACCATAAAACTTCGTAAAATTACCCACCTTTGCCATTCATTAACTCCCCAATCTTTAAACATTATAAGCTCAAGGGCATTGTAGTCTTTAAACATTCGAATACAACAATTCGTAACTCTGATAATTCAGTCTGCCAAACACCTGACAGCTTATTTCCCACCAGCTTATTATAAGCTAGCTTATATAATCTGCACCTATAAGCTAGATTATAATAATCTTAAGTGGAAACAAACATGGCCTAAGACATGTTCTTTTTGGCTGCGGCTTGTGGTTTTTGGGCTGTTTGTACGAGAGATTACAGAGTAACAAAAACTCACATGCGGTTTTTGTCAATATAAATAAAGTCAATAAAGTATGTACTACAATTAACTAGTAGATCCTATTTGAAAAAAATACTCCGTTTAAAAGCTAGTTACTGTAGAAAAATTAAAAAACAGTTTTTAGAAGCTGAAAAAAACATGGCCTTAATTTGAGACCAACGTAAACGTACAACCAGCTAGCGGTCGGTGACCAGTTTTCGTATGTCAAAACAAATAATGAAATTGGAAGTACTAAAATACGTATGTAGTACTATATATATATTATAAGATACGTAGTGATCACAAGAAGAAATATCGTAAGAGGATAAGATCGTATAAATTGTTCTTCAAGCTAGTGTCAATCTAGTAGTAGCAGTCCCTATCTCATTGCTAGCCCTACAATTAATGCATCAAATCATACATCAATTGCATCGGATTCCTCGGTCCGACCTAGCTTTCAAAAAATCAATTCCAAGGAAAAAAGACGAAGAGAAAAGTACACTGCTTCGATAGATAGAGCATCGTCCAAACTTAGACTAAAAAAATGGTTTATAATTAAAATTTTAGTAGTTGATTAAAATTATATATAGTTAATAGTGACTTATTTAGTATAAGTAAATATAAAAATAGGTTTGCCAATCAAAAATAATGTAAACGAATACAAAAAAAATACCGGCAAAAAAAATCAAAAGGTTACCAAAAAATCAGAAAAAAATAAAATTTAGAAATAATAAAAAATAAACTAGAAGCTCAAACTGAAATAAACAGAACTTTAGACTAAACTGCATGGGTCTCGCTTTCGCTTTTGCTTTGGAAGGAGTCGTTTGAATGTTTTCTTTTAATAAAAATAATACTAATCTTAAAATATATAAAGAAATAAATAACATCTATCATTTACTATATTTTAAAATTTTTACAAATCACTATTAGCAAAAAGCATAAAAACAACTACATTTGCTTAATCGGTTGGTTAATCAAAACACCGACCATGCAAATTAACACCAACCAACCGTGATTATGAGTATGATCGCTTGCCTTCTCCCCAGCCGGCCTCGTCCTGGTCAGACGTGACGCAGGGAGAAGACGAGCAAGAAGCAGAAGCTTCAATTCCGCCGCGGCATTGCTCCGTTGCTGCAGCTGTTGCAGTAGTGAAGACTAGCGACTCCACCACCATCACTGGTGGTGCTCGTACTCGTGCTACTGCTAGTGCTCGGGCTGCTGCTGCTGCTCGTCGTCGTTGTTGTGGTTGCTGCGGTGGACGGAGAGGTGGTGGCGATGCCGACGAGCAGGTCGACGAAGGCGCCGACGATGAGCGCGTGGTTGTGCTTGCCGTTGAACCGGAGGTACCACACCAGCAGCTCCTCCAGCTCCTCCCAGCCGCGCAGCCCGTGCGCCGCCACCATCTCTTCCATGGACGCCCGGAAGTCTCGGTACGGGTCCTCCGAGTCCACCGCCACCGCCACGCTCTCCTCCACCAGGGACTTACTGGAGTACGGCTCCAGAAGCTTCTCTTTCTCGGACAAAACAGCCGCTTTCTCCTCCGCCGCCGATGGTGTCCTCGGCGCCGCCGCCAGGATGGAGTTGGTCGTCGGCCCCGGGTCGACGAAGAAGCGGTCGGTGGACGTCGTCCCGCTGAGGCTGCGGATCACCGCCTCCGACCACTCCTCGGATGCGGTCGTCGTGGAGAAGCTGTCGTCCCCCTCCTCGTCGTCGTCGAAGCAGGAGCAGGACTCGTCGAAGTAGACCGAGTTGACCGTCTTGCTCATTTCGCCGGCTGCCTTGCGGAGCCTCGCGGCGGCAGGGCCGCCGCATCTGGTGCCACCAGTAGCCACCGTGCAGGGCTCATCTTCCGCGCGGAAGGAGGCGGTCTGCGGGTTCCGGCAGGGCGGCCACGGCCACGGCGGCGGCGAAGCCGAGTCGGAGGCAGGGGAGTCGACGACGGCGAGCCTGGACAAGATGGAGGTGAGGGCGCCTTTCTTGCCCATTGGATCGATCAGAAATCGGATGGGATGAACAATAATAATGGAGCGAATGAGCTGGAGGGCACGGTGGACGGTGCCCTGTGTAGAGAGAGTGAAGTGGTTGAGGAGATGGCGGCGGGGGGATTGAATAGCGCGCGCGAGAGAGAGGGGTGTGCAGTTAAGGAGGAGAGAGAGGGAAGAACATGGTGATGGGCCTGTTGCTCATGTGGCTGTATTTATGTATCCTGTGCTGTCTCTCACTGTACTAGGCTAGAGAGAGAATGGACTGAGCCTGACGTTTTTTCTATAGCAAAGAATTTTTTTTATAATAACTAGTTTTTAAATAAAATATATTTTACGATGAAATACTTTTTACGATGGTATTTATAAATTAATTGTAGTAGATCTTATAGCGACTTTATCTATATCAGCTAAAATAGTATATGAGTTTCTCTTACTCCGTATTTTCTCTCACGATCTTTCTATCAGTTGTTACTATTTATTAGCCGCAGCCAAAAGTGGGCCTCTTCTTTTTAGCTTCTAAAAACTATTTTTCGTCTTTTTACAATAACTAGCTTTCAAACAAAGTGTATTTTCAAGGTGGGATCTACAAGTTAATTGTAGTACACACTATAACGACTCCATTTATATCAGTCAAAATTGCCCGTGAATTTCTATTACTCCGTATTTTCTTTCTCAAATAATCCAAAAGTCATAAGACACAACAATAAACTATAAACTAAAGTAAAAAAGAATAGATCTGCACCACTAGCTGCAGTCCAAAAGAACATAACCTAAGCGTGATGCAATGAATATTGCCGAATCCTTCAGCATTACACAATATTAGTACTAATTCATGTACTGTAGTAGTAGGAAGCAGGAAGGGATTGCATATTTGGCAGCGCAGCGAGTTTTTCCCTTCGAAACTGGCCCATAAATACACGTTTTTCTGAATTCAGCACAACACATTTGTAGTACTAGTTTGGAGTACAGCTAGGTTATTTTAGGCTTTTGGCTTATGTTACAGTAACTAGTTTTTAAACGATGTACCTTTTTAAGACAGAGTTTACAAGTCGATTAGATTGCAGTAGCACACTATACCGAATTCATCTGTATCGACCAAAATCACACGTGAGTGTCCATCTCTTTACTCTCTCTTGCGAACAAATAGAATTAAAAATTTTAAGCCAAAAGTCATAAGTCACAGTCCAAAAGAACCCACTTAATAGTAGTAAGGAAACTATTGCATATCTAGTATATAGCACTTTTTTCCAGATCTAGCTCTCTCGCACTCAAATTTGTATTTCTAGTCCGCTCCACGACCGTGATAGCAGTGACAGGCGATATGTGTCACCTGTCATACTACCACACTATGGTAGGAGGTGGCCATCACGACATGTCGGTCTAGCGTAGTAGGTGGCAAGCGAGCTTGGTAGGCGTGGCCCCACCAGCATGCCACGCTGCTCGAACACATCTGCTGTGCTCGAGCACCATGGTAGGAGCGAGTTGTTACGCTCAGGCACCGTAGGAGCTATTGAGCTCAGGCAGCGTGGCAAGCCGGTGGGGGCCTGTCACCCGTCGCACTCGCTTGTCATCTACCGCGGTGGCCACTGGTCCCCTTCTTCTATAGTGGGGTAGCGCGGTAGGTGATACATATTGTCTGTCGTCGATGTCATGGTCATGGATGGACCATAAATACAAATTTGAGCGTAAGAAGGTTATATTAGAAAAAAGGGTGCTAGAGGACCATATATGCAATAGATTCAACTTTTTCCTTTTTTTCTAAGAGAAATGATCACTTTGTCAGGCTAATAGCACTTATAGCATATTTTGAGACTGTATTTATAAGAATGTCAGTATGAGCGCGACAATAGCAAAATATCTGTTTTGCCGCCCAGCCACCTGGCAGTAGCGCCATGGACATAACACCTGGCCAAAGGAGCCCTATAGCTGTACGACAAGGGTCTGCTGCCTGGGAACCGTGCGGCCAAGTCACTGTCACCCGACCACCATATGGCCAAGGCGATGTCATGTGATCGAAGTATCGTGGTCAAAACATTATGGTCAAAGCAGTACGCGGTTAGGGAGGGGGAGCCACCCCATGGCCGTGCGACATCATCTTGGCCGCACGGCGGCCGCGGCCATAGGGCTCCTTTCGCTAGGTGTCACGTCGATGGCGCCGCCGCCCTGGTGATCTGATGGCATAACGGATATTTTTATTATTATTACTTGTATACTGATATTCTTATAAATGCTATCTTAAAATGTGTTATAAGTGCGAAAAACTCCCACTTTATCTCCATGTACATAGAAGTACTCGACTGTAGTACTCGGTGTGTGCACGGTGAGAAAGTAAAAAGGTCCTCTTCCATTCATTGGTTGGTGGGAGCAGTACATTGGCCTGGAGGATGTACGAGTTTGGCAACTTATCAATTTATTAGTCAGAGCCGACGACACTCTACGTACAACGGTACGAGGACCGGAAAGGGCAAATCCATCTATTAGTTCTTACTCCTTTCTACTCGTACACAAATACCGAAAAATTTTGCACATGTTTTTAGTACCGATCTAAAGTCTATTTGAATATGATACCATAGGAATTAATGTAATGAGGCAAATGCATTTCATATCCATAATACAACCGATTAATCAGGAGTTTGTCCAAAATGCCACTAACGCCATGTCATGCTTTTATAAGAACATCAAACATTACTGTAAATGGGAACATTACAAGGTCTTTGGAGCTCATGAACTGCCATTACACTAGCTGGTAATCTCGTAAACTGCCATTACACACATGCATATCATTTTGGAATACGGAGGAAAGCAAGCAAGGAAAGCGAGTACACTTGAACGATAGCATGGTGGTGACTTCAACCATCTATTTCTTGAGCTGCAAAGACATATAAACACATGAGTGAATCATCAATAACACTACCTGATTAGAAATTGGACAAAACCATGGAATTAAATAGGGTCCACATAAGTTCATGACCTTACCGCCGACAAAGGTAATACTACAACATGTAAAGTCTTGAGTTCTTGACTTCCATGCTTACATAATATCAAACATGGCCCTTTACTCCAAGAGCTAATCCATGACAAATCACTCAACAGCAATGTCTAAAATCTGACTGCATAAAATTAGCATGCATCTGAGTGAATAAAAGAATGCATATTTAACAGTAAACACAATATGTTGCTTCTTTTAGGTGTTCTATAGCCATCAGATGTTTGCCTTATGCTAACAATAAGAAACCACTCTGGTTAACTGATTAATCACAAATTAAGGTTGCATGTATCCGAAATCAGTGTTCTAGAAGTAAAGTACAGAAAATAGTAGTAGTTGTTGTATCATGGTCCGGTAGTCAATCAATTTTTGAACTGTTGTTTGTTAAAGACTCTCAAAAATCACACAAATTTAATTTCTTTGAACAAATTGTCTACCAGGGAAATTAAAATGCATACAAAAGTGGATTGCAATGAGCTTGTAATGGTTGTATTGTCTCTTTCTTCAATAAGAAATGCGAAAACAACAATAGATGACTGGTTGCATCAATTTTGCCCAAATTCCCAATTTACCAAATCCATGATTTGTCGAATCCCCAATTTAGCACATTAGTACCTAAATCGATCCCTAGTTTTTTATGGGAATCAATCCCAAATTCCACACAAGTCCAATTGATAGAGGGGATTCCAAATCTATATGGCACATGAGGAGGACACTGTGGCCGGAGAGGTAGGGGCTTAGGCACCGCAAAATGAGATGTCGCCATTCCTAGGGGGAGAGGAACATGAAGCACGGGGAGATGGCCAAGGACGCTGAGGTGGGGGGGATATGCATGCCGGTGGAGAGGTCGTTGAGGTTGGGGGAGAGAAGGAGGAGGAGGCCGTGAGGAGGGTGGCAAGGTGAGAGGGTGGGCGGGTGAGATGGTGGGGAAGGGGAGGAGGGCACGGGCGGAGGTGAGAAGGATGGGGATGACGGTAGCGGGGGTGGGGAGAGGCGCAACGTCTGGTAAATTGCATGTAATTTGCTTCAACGTCAGAGGGTATTTTTGTTTCTAGTTTGTTGGCTTCCCATGAGAATCTATGGGAATATTGCTCCTCCTTGCTAGTTTATTTTTGAAGTAGCTCTTTGTGAGGAGTAGAATCAGATCACTTTGGAAAGATAAATGTTTAGTGTATCTTTACAATATCTCAGGCTCAAACTGAGATATCTCACGGTAAATATTTTCAACTTTGTAAAATACTGACGAAGAGTGCCTTGTGAGATACCTGCAAGCTCATTCTTAAGGAGCTGGAGACACGTCTCATTCTTCTTCGAGAACAATTTTGTCAAAGTCTCCCAAGCCGATTGTGGTGTCTTTTCATTACAAATGTGCTCTAGTAGGTCCTCCTCAATTATTGTCTTCAGCACAAACAGAGACTTGTCGGTCTTCATGCGCCACTTCCGCAAGACTTCTATATTCTTCTTTGGTGGAGGAGTTGTCACGGCGCCCACAATGACCTCCCAGGTCCTGACCTTGTAGGTAGGACTTCATGTAGATCTACCAATAGTCATAGTTTGTGGCTATTGAGCTTCTTGATCCCACTATTTGCGTTAGCAAGATCTGCCATAGTGACTGACGCCTGACGTCAAGTAAGCTTTGGTCCCAGACCAAAGAGCTTCACAGTCACAGACTGTGCACCACCAGAGTCTCCATTTAGTGCCTCAAAGACTCCTCTCTATCCCAACGGTCCCAGACCACTTGCTCTGATACCACTTGTTGAAAATCACAAGGTGGAAGCAAGAGGACAAAGAAGTAGTAGACATGCTCTCTTATATTACTCTGTTGGCTCGCACAACACCTACATATCCACCAGGATTTGCTACTAACATTAAGAGGATATACTGGTTTATATAACCTACCAAACCGACACATACAATTGACTTAAATAACAAATATCATGCTATATTCAGCTAAGAGCTCCCTAGAAGCTGCTTGATTTGCCATCATACACATACTTGCCGATAGGCTTAATGAAGTATCCAAACATTCTCTGGCTTTTGAAATATCTAGTATTAGGCTTGTCACATACGGCTGTGTACATGGACTGCATGTTCCTAGAAGTTTGACTTGGCTGCAAGTTTTTCACATACTGATAGTAGCAGCAATAGCTAAAAAATCAACGAATAACTCAGATGGGTTTTGAAAGAAACTTAATTGGTAGGGGTTTGAAACCAAGACAGCATTGCATTGAGCTCAAACTCAAAACCTAAAATGTTAGTGTACCATCAGAATCAGCCCATCCTTTTCAGTTTTCTGATGGGAATGTTTTGGAAAGAAAAATGACTGGATGGACTTTCTGGCCGACTAGCCACCTGCTACTTTGGTACCAGCATTTCGTCGACTCCATCAGCATTTCGTCGAATTGTTCCAATCTGATGATCAGGTGATAGAGCCAATCCATCTGGAAGCGAGCGTTAGATTTACTGGAGCTTGATTTACAAAGCTTGGAGCAACGTACCTTTTTCAGAAGAAGAGGTGATGATCCAAGTAATCAATGAGCTTCCTGTCGACAAGGCCCTCGGACCTGACGGGTTCATAGGGATCTTTTACAAGACAGCTTGGCCTATCATTAAAAATGACATCATGGCTGGCACCGGCTCAGCTCAACCTTGCTGATCCTACTTCTGAAGAAACAAGGGGCCTCTCAACCATCCGAATTCAGGCCTGTCAGTTTAATTCATAGCTTCTCAAAGCTTATTTTTAGCGACCTTGCAAGCCCAAATCTTAACGACAACACCTTCCTTGGAGAGGCATTGCTCTCTCTACGCAGACGACTTGATGCTTTTCTGAAGTCCGAAGCCCCAAGATCTTATTGCCTCAAGAGAAATCATGCCACTTTTTTGGATCAGCTACAGGGCTCAGACCGAACCTACAAAAATCATCTTTAATCCCGATCAGCTGCTCACAAGAGGAGCTCGGCATTGCAAAAGATATTTACGGCTGCAATATTGCTACCTTTCCCATAACCTATCTTGGCATGCCACTGGCACCCACCAAGTTGAGAAGAAGGGATATCCAACCCCACATCGACAAAATTCAGGCTTCTTTACCTACCTAGAAGGCTCGCCTGCTATCAATGGCAGGGAGGTTTGTTGTCGTCAAAGCAGTCTTCACCTCAATGGTTATCTACCCTCTACTCACCTCAGGTGCAAAGTCCCTACTTCACTTGTCGTGCGACGTCTCTGACTTCGGAGCGGAGGTGCGAAGTAACTGTTATGAATAGCGCTTGTATTCATATGAGGCCAAAGGGCCGGTATATATACACGAGTACAGGATGGCAATATGGAAAGAATACATATAAGGAAAGAACACATGTATGAAAAGAATCCAAACTATCCTAATACAATGCAATCAGTATCTCTAACATATCTCTAACACCCCCCTCAAACTCATGGTGGATCAACAACACTGAGTTTGGAGAGGTAGAAGCCGTCTTGTCGCTGGTCCGGGCCTCGTGAAGAAATCCGCTATCCGAAGCTCTCAAGGCACATACTGAAGAGCAACCATCTGATCATGCACACAAGACCTCATGAAGGAAGCATCAACACCAATATGCTTGGTGAGTTCATGCTTCACAGGATCACGAGCAATACTGATAGCACTGTCATCGTCTGACAAGAGAGGAGTCGGTGTAGTGACAGAAACACCAAAATCCTCAACTAACCACCGTAGCCAAGTAATCTCTGCTGTCAAGAGAGCCATAGCTCGCAACTCAGCCTCTGCACTCGAACGGGACACTGCAGTCTGTTTCTTCGTCTTCCAGGCAATGAGAGAACCACCAAGAAAAACACAGTAAGCAGAGATAACCGACGATCAGAGGGATCGCTCGCCTAAGTAGCATCCGAATAAGCTGAAGCTGTAACGAGTGGAGCGTGGAAAGAAGAGACGACGAGAGATAGTCCCACGAAGGTATCGCAGAACTCGAAGTAGGTGGCTGTAGTGGACCTGAGTGGGCAGAAACGAACTGACTCAGAATGTGAACTGGATAAGTGATATCCGGACGAGTATGACAAGGTAGACAAGACTCCCAACAAGGTGACGATAGCGAGTCGGATCGTAAAGAGGCTCACCATCAGAGGGACGAAGGTGAACATTGAGCTCCATGAGAGTCTCAACAGTACGCTGATCAGTGAGGCGGCGCGATCAAGAAGATCCTGAATATACTTCTCTTGGGACATAAAGAAACCATCTGGAGTGGAAGTAACCTCAATCCTAAGGAAGTAACGAAGAGGACCAAGATCCGACATAAGGAACTCGCTCACTAAGACGAGCCTTGACAAAGGCAATGTACTTTAATCATCTCTGTAATGATCATATCATCAACATACGTAAGAAGAAGAGTCCCACCACGAGAGGCGAAGTGTGGACAAAGAGTGCGGGATCATGATCACTCATTGAAAACCAGCAGAAGTGACCACAGAGGAGAAGCGTTCAAACCAAGCACGAGGGGCTTGCTTAAGGCCATAGAGAGCGGCGGCGGCGATGCACCATGCCCTCGTGGCAGAATACCCAGGTGGCGGATGCATGTAGACCTCCTCACGCAACTCGCCATTAAGAAAGGCATTCTTGACATCAAGCTGAGAATGCACTGCTGGCGCAATGACGCCACCGAGAGAAGAGTGCGGACGGTGGTCATGTGAGCCACAGAGCAAAAGTCTCGTCGTAGTCACGACCATGCTCCTGCTGGAAACCACGGGCAACAAGACGCGCCTTATAGCGCTCAAGAGAACCATCAGAGCGAGTCTTAATCTTATAGACCCACTTACACGTGATGGGACGAGAATGAGATGGAAAGGAACAAGATCACAAGTACCAAGACGCTCAAGGGCAGCAATCTCCTCGGCCATGGCATGCTGCCACTCGGGGTGAGTAGCAGCATCCCGGTAAGAAACAGGCTCATGAGTAGTTGCACCAGCAAAGGCAAAACAGGCGGGGGTCAAGCGATGGCGATCGCGGAGGCGAAGCGAGGAGAAAATGACCCATCGGGAAGATGGTCCATCAGAAGATGAATCATCAGAAGAAGATGGCTCATCTGGAAGATCCTCAACACGAGGTCGACGAGTGTAGACGAGTGTAGTGGGGGGAGCCTGAGGAGCCGCAGGAGGCGACAACGGCGGAGAGGGCACGGAAGGAATATGAGGAGACTCATGGGGCGGGTGGGCCTTGAGCAAGCAGATATAGGTGTATCCGAAAGGTCAAAATGATAGAGACTCCACAAAGGAAGCCAAGAAGAGGTAGGACGTGGGTAGAAGGAACGAGACTCGTCGAAAGTCACATCCCGAGAAATCCGCATCCGTCGACCAACAGGATCCCAACACCTATAGCCCTTGTGCTCGGCACTGTATCCTAGAAAAACACACTCAACAGACTTAGCAGACAGTTTGGTGCATTCTCGAGGGGCGAGGAGAACGTAGCAAACGCAGCCAAACATACGAAGGGCAGAGTAGTCAGGAAGGAGACCACATAGACGCTCAAAAGGGATTGCTCCCTGAAGAGCAGAAGAAGGCTGGATGTTGACGAGATAGGTGGCAGTGAAAACAGCCTCGGCCCAAAAGTGAGGTGGAATAGAGGCGAAAATCATCAGGGTACGCGCCGACTCAAGAAGGTGACGATGCTTGCGCCGGCAACACCATTCGAGCATGAGCACCGGACAAGAGAATCGGCGAGAGTGCCACCCAAAGAAGGAAACTGCGTGAGGTAACGAGAGAGGTACTCGCCACAGAATCAAGACGAAGACACGAATAGGGTGGAGAGCGGTACGAACCATAGTGGCAAATTGTTTATAGATAGACAGGACCTCACTACGAGAAGACATGAAATATATCCAAGTGTAGCGAGAAAAATCATCTATAAATATGATATAATATCGATGACCCCTTTCAAACGAAGGAGCGGACCCCAAACATCCGAATGAACAAGATCAAAAGGACGCTGAGATACTGACTCACTATGAGGATAAGGAAGCTGAAGTTGTTTACCTAACTTACAGCCCCGACAATCTAAAGACACGTCTCCTGAGACAGGCCCCAGAAGACCACGACGAACTAAAGACGACAGACGGGAGCCACACATATGGCCAAGACGGTGATGCCACTGCTGGAAAGAGCCGGTAGACGAAGTGGCAGAGGCGGAGAGACTGGCGGCAACGGTGGCAGTGGAAGGAATGTGAAGCCAGTCAAGCTCCCAGAGACGCTGGGAGTCAAGGCGCCGAGGGCCAGAACCAACCGAGCTCCGTGTGGCGGTCTGAACACAACAAGAGTCGAGTCAAGAATGACCCGACACCAAGATCGATGTCCCAGCAGAGAGAAGTCGCATGGTAAGGCGAGGAACATGAGCAATGAAGGAACATAAAAATATGTGTTGCTAAGAGATCCTCGACTAGAGACGAAAGAGAGGTACCATCGCATAAGGACACTAACGGGGAATCAAGGGTGTAATGAAAGATAGAGTGGAAGCATCAAGTCATGTGAAAAGATGCTCGAATCAAGAATCCATGAGGATGTACCGACGTGTAGGGGTGGTTTCTCGGTGCTTGAAGAATCGATGAGCGTAACTGCAGAACTGTTGAGGAGAACCCGAGGTAACAAGTAGGCGTCAAGTCCGCTATCTCACCGCTCGGAGAGAAACTGCTCAAGTAGTCAATGCGGCCGTCGATGTAGAAGTACGGTGTCGGTGCTAGTAGAAAACGACGTGAAAGATGCCGCTTCTTATAGCACCGAGACTCAATGTGGCCGCCTTGTCGCAGAGGGAGCGGTGAGACGGCCCCTCCGGATGGAGGACGGCCACCACCGCCGTGGCGGCCTACCGGAAGAGGCGATGTCTTCAAGCGTGGAGCGAGCGATGTAGCCGGTGGACGGCGGCAATGAGTACAGAGAGGGAGTGGCATCGAACCGGCACCACTCAGCGAGTCTCCTCGCGCGTATCTCAAGAAGAGCCTCCGGAGAGTAACACGAGGGTGACGTGCAAGGAGGCTGCGCGCCGCCTTGCTCGAACTCGGGACGGCGAGTAAGGAACTCGTAGACCAGCGAAACTCAGTCGGCTGTGCGGCAAAGACGGACGGACAAGCGACAACCAGCGGGCGGAGAGAGTCCAACTGACGCCAGATAGCAGAGCTCTGAGTGTAAAAAGCATCAACAGTAGCATCACCCTGCTGAAGAGAATGCTCCTGACGAACCACGGACAGGTACAAGACGTCACCAGAGGGCTCGTAGCGCTGACGAAGGTGAGCCCACATCTGGAAAGCCGAGGAGAGTCCCACAACCTCAGAAGAGAACTGAGGCTGGACACTGGCAATGAGGACAGCAGCAGCCCGTGCGTCGTCGTCGTACCACTGAGTATAGACTGCCAGTTGATCCCTGTATAAATCCAGAGCCTCTTGGTAGACAGAGGCAGCCGTATCATCAGCATCAGTAGTATCTTTGTCGGCTGTCGGGGGCGGAGGTTCCGTCGGAGGAGTAGGGCAAGGCGGACAGATGACATCACCAGAGAGGATGCCTCAGAGACGAAGACCACGCATATGGATGCGCATGTGAGACACGAAGTCGGTGTAATTAACACCATCGAAGATCACCGGCAACGAGGGAACAACGGTACCCATTGGTAGGCGGTCTTTGGGCGCACGGCGACCAATGGAATGAAGTCTAACGGTATTTGGATGGCGGCGGTTAGAGCGACGTTTTGCGGTTCCTTTTTTCTTTTCGGGCCGGCCGGCCCGACTTAAAAGAAAAGGCTCACTGCAGGGGGGACCCTAGATTGGTTCCCCGTGAGCCCTTGATGGCGGCGGAGGTCCAGGAGGCGCAGACGAGCGGAGCCGTCCGTCCGCGCGGAGGCGGCAGATCGGCGGCGGGAGGAGCCGCGGCGAGCGCGGCGGGCGGCGGCAAGCGGAGCTCCCTCGGCGGCAGCGGAGATAGGCGCGAGGTCGGGTCGAGAGCGGCCGCGGTGGGGTGGCGGCGGCGAGCTCCCTCGGCGGCGGCGGAGATAGGGCCAGCGGCCCAACAGCCCCGTGCGCGCTCGGCAGAGGCGAACGGTTGTCAGCGGCGGCGGCGAAAGCGGCGACGGCGGGCGCCGGGCGACGGCGGCAGCCGACGGGAGGAGGCGGCGGCGGCGAGCGGGCAACGGCGGCGGCGGGCGGCGGCCGACGGGAGGAGGCGCGGCGGCCGAGGAGGCGGCGGCACCGAGCGGGCAACGGCGGGCGCCGGGCGACGGCCGACGGGAGGAGGCGCGACGGCCGTGGAGGAGGCGGCGGCGGCCGAGCGGGCAACGGCGGGCGCCGGGCGACGGCCGAGGCGCGACGGCGGACGCGGAGGCGGCGTGCGGCAGTGGATGGAGGCAGCGGGAGGAGCCGCCCGAGCGACGGTGGCGGCGGATGACGACGACGCCGAGGAAAATCCAGATCGGATCTGAGAGGCCCGTCGTGACAAGCGAAGCAAAATTCAGGTTTGCTCTGATACCATGTTATGAATAGCGCTTGTATTCATATGAGGCCAAAGGGCCGGTATATATACACGAGTACAGGATGGCAATATGAAAAGAATACATATAAGGAAAGAGCACATGTATGGAAAGAATCCAAACTATCCTAATACAATGCAATCAGTATCTCTCTTCGAATTCGGAGCGGAGGTGTGAAGTATCTACTTCGCATGCCGTGCGAAGACTTCGACTTCGCAGCAGAGTCGTTGGTCTTCGAATTGCGAAGGCCTTGATATTTCCGCTTGTTGGAGTCTACTCTCAGCTTTGGCTAGAACTTGGGCAATCACACGCGCAAACGCAAGAGGATTTGGTGCTGCCCTGAATCTGCAGCTTGTCATGTTCATTTCCTCCCTTTATATAGCAATTAACAAAAGAAATTGAACTACTAAATTGCCAAGAAACTGATATGCACTAGATGCATTATTAACGGAAGACATGCATACTAGAAACTGATCTGCACTAGAATAACTAGATTAGATAACAAGTATTCCTCGACTGGGCAGTTAAAGCAATTGTCAAAAAATGGCGGTCTTTTATTTGGGCCAGGGACAGTCTGACCTATGCAGGTAAATGCCTTGTCAGCTAGAAACAAGCTTGCCACCCCTACAGGTATGGAGGTCTCGGCATTGCAGATCTCAGGCTTGCTAGGATTGTGTTCCGAACATGTTGGGAGTGCCTCGCATGAGCTGAACCGTGCCATCGTGGCATAGTGTTCGATTTGTCGGAAGATGCTGCTACTGAAGGCATGTTCTATGCTTCAACATTAATCCAGTTAGGGACGACTCTTCTGCTCTCTTTTGGACTGATAGATGGTTCCATGGAAAAGGCCTGCGAGATCTAGCTCTGGCAGTATGTTGGGTTGATCTCGGCTAACCGTTTCGAGAATTCAGGGAGGCACGCCTCCACCTCGCGCCTTGATCGGAGGCGGTTACCAACAAATTTTGGCACTAGACACTATCCGATCTATTGACGGCGCTAAGGTGAACGAAGGCCGTGCCACCTCTGTCCCCGTCCATGGCTCCGACGACCTCACCGCCGGCGGCCGACCACCTCAGCTTCTCCTTCACCGACCGCACCTCTGCTTCCACCGACCGCCGACCACCCTCATGGCTTCTCCGACTTCGGGTACGCTTCCGCATTACGTTTATATTTGTGTTCATGATTTGAGTCTAGGGTTAAGACTAATGTTCATGTTTAAGACTTCGATTAAAACTAACACAATATGGTCAAAGGTGAAGAACTCTCGCAAGAGAAGGACCCTGGTAAAGGAAGCTTTGCATAACCACAGGTGGATATCTGATCTGCAAGGTCCATTCACCGCTCAAGCCATCTCTGACTTTCTAAGTCTGTACTACGCACTAAGCCAAATTCAACTTCAACAGGGGATCAAGGTTCAGTTTTTCTTCCCCTGTGCTAACGGGCTTTGGAAAAGTGCAGCTCCTCTAAAAGCAAAGTTATTCACATGGTATCCCTCCCGACTGCATCTTCTGCGAGCAGGAAACCGAGACAGTCGATCACCTTCTTATCTCTTGCCAGTGGCATCTCTGCAGTTCCTATTCTTTCTCAAAAACAGACACTACAAGAGCAATGGGATGCTATCAGAGAGTTGGTGCCCACCTCCAAGCATAGAGGAATAGATTCCTTAATAATCCTGCTAGATTGGATGATTTGAAAGGAGAAGAACAGGCTGTGGCATGATCAAGGAAAGCCAAACATCGATGAGTCTGTTCTTCACATCAAGCATGAATCTTTTTCTTTTCTTTTTTTTCTAATCGGTCGTATCTTCCTTGTTAGTAGTTTCTCTATTGTATTGCTGTGTTCTTTCGGTTCCTCCTTTCTCACCCGTAACTCATGGTTGTATCTCCTCACTTCTTAATGAATGAAACTCAAACCTCCTGCATTTTCGTGAAAAAAGTATCATTATTGCTTTGGTAGTTGCCTTGCGCTTTGGCGGTATCATTATTGTTGTTCATATTGCCTCGTCACTCGGCTCATAGGCATGTATAGATTAGACCTGGGAGTTGGGCCGGCTTTTTCAAGTCGGCCCATGTCAAGACCGGCATGGCACAAATGACAGGCCGAGCTAGGCCTAGAAACTTAGTACAGTGGGCGGCACGACACGGTTGTAAAATCGAGGCGGACGACTAGAGAGGGGTGAATAGACGGTTTAAAAATTTTCTCTTCTATCGATTATTTGGTTAAACCAAGTATATAATTCAGAAGCTTAACGTAATTTGATTTAGCACAAATAAAACCTAAATCAACTTGGTTCACCTATGTATATCAATACTCTAAATCTATGTCAAGGTTTGCAATCATATGATGACAAATAATCAATTTAATTCTATTAATATAAATTTCTTGAATGTAAATTGGGCACAAGAAAACAAACCACAATGACACAGTTACTTTTTACTGTATTGTTCGGAGATTTGCCGGTCTCCCCTAGTCCACATTGAGGTAAGCCCAAACGAATTAGACCGGCTCCACGAATTAAGCCAAACACTTTAATCCACTAGTGGTAGCTATTTCTTATTCCATATAAATGAGCTCCAACCTTCACAGCTTGCCGGGTCTTCTCACAAGCATCTTTGAGAAAATCACCGCGCACGATGCTTCCAACGCCGTCTAGGAGGCGGCAACCTCCAAGAGTAATAAGTCAAGCCTCTCACTTGACTCTCACCACGTGCAATGAATGCATAAGCTCAAGTGCATACAGAATCCACCTCTAGATGTAACATATGCAATCTAAGGCCCTCCTCCTTGCTCACAAGGTGCAACACATATATAGTTGAGAGGAGGACATCACATTAGCTCAAGAGAGTGTCAAAGGATACAACAAGCTTATTTCCAACTGGCCATAAGTGAGTATTTATATCCCACTTATCAAAACTAGCCATTGGAAGCAAAACTCCTGAAAAACTGGATTTTCGGTAATACCGCTGTTATAAGGCCCAAACTACCGCTCCCCTCGCAATGGTCAGAAAACTAGCTGTTATCAGTAAAATCGGAAGTACCGCCGCACAAAGTTCGGTAATTCCGCTCTCTGGTAGTTTCGATTAATGATGTGGTACTTCCGTTTATCTCGAGGGTCAAAACTTGGCGCTTTGTGGAAAAAAGTACCGCTCATAATTTCGGAACTTCCGGAATCTGGTAGTACTGCTCACATAGAGCCGGCAGTACCGCCTTCTAGTCGTACCGTGCAAGATATGCCAGTAGTTTCGATGTCTGGTAATACCACGTAACACAGGCCGGTAGTTCCGATTTTCCTGACAAGTGCATAAACTTCAACAAATCATGCGAGACATATTTGTAAATAATAGTATCATGTACACAATCATGCAAGACTCAGCAAGCCACCACACAGGATGCAATAATAACAGATGCAAAGCTCTCAAGGGAGGCTTGTGGTTCTTTTAGTAGCTAAAAGTATTGTTTTGAAAGTACAATAAATAGAAAAGTTCCCGAGACTATGCAGTTTTAACAAAACTGATTTTCTAAAGTTGATATGAGAATGCATTAATAATTATATCTCATGTTACATCCACCTTTTACAGTGCATGGTTACCTCCACCAAATGCTAGTTTTCACCACTGGAGTGTAGTTCCCTCTAGGAAAAATTAAAGTCAAAGTACTTCCCTCCGATAGGTTTTTATTTCACCCACAAATAAGTTTGAAATAGAACTAACTCGAGAAAGATCCCATGTCCACCCTTGACTGTGGGCACGACTGTTCAAATAACTTATACTCTACAGAGTTTGTACATCTTTACCCACAAGAGACAATCAACCTGACGGGCCTACGTGATTCCTTAGTCACGCAGATCGAGATATTGTCATGAGGCCTTTACAATACCTCGGCCCCTAGCATCTCACTCATATGGGTTGCTCCCATACGTAGTGGGTCCCACACGTTGTGCGGGATATTCCACCATAGATTAGCGCAGTTAGACTCCACTCTCCACATACGCTAGCCCAAGCAACATTACCTTAATTGGTGTCCCATTCAAATTGGATTTTTATTATCCTCCTGTACCGGTCTTCCGTGAGATGATTAAAGGGTCTAGTAAATTATTCAGCCAAGACTACAGTTTGCCAGCTTGTAGTTGTACTGTTTTACACGGAGAGGTCATCACAGGATTAAGTCCTTAATTTGTCCGGGCGGTTCATTCCACAAACCACAGATTCTCGTGTTACATTCACACCAACCACTTTTACCACCCACCTAGATAGGTATAGCATGTTTTTAGGGTTGTGAGAAACATAAATTAAGTTGTCACAAATATTTAGCCACTTTCATCCCGTGACTGTCCCAAAACAAGTTTTTATGTTTAAAGTTTGATAATCGGGGCAACTGGTGCCCTGGAATTGATAAGACTAGTATGGTATTTTAATATGACCTATAGCTAGTAAAATTATCATTAACATCTAGGGTGGCAAGGATTAGGCAATTCACGTGTCAAGGAATGGTATAATAATAATTACAACATCAAATAGATATGTAGCTACTTTAAGTTTTGACATACATTTGTAGATCACAAGGCGATGATTGCAAACGTAGTAGATGCTGCATCCTCATCTTATGTTCAACCGAAAGATGAAGGGCAGCTGGTTACAATTAACGGACCGAATAGATCCCAAAAATCTGGATGTCTGAATACATAGAACAAATTATAATCGATGGACAAAATAAATCTTATGTTCCACATGATCAGCTAGGTTTCATTCGGGAACATGACAAAGTAAAGAAAATACTTCCCGTTATGAACCATGCAAGCACCTCATGTAACCAAAGGAGAGCTATGAACTTGTCACGGAGGTCCATCAATCAGGACAAATTAATTGTGCAGAGAAGAACGTTCCGGTAACTTGATGGCCCCCAATCATGTGTGAATGAGCTGCAATGCATGTGAGATTCATGGCGAAAAAGATACTTTGCATATTAGCCACTTTGAAATGGATCCCGCTTGTTTCGACTTTAACTTCTGCCTTCTAGTTTACTATTCCTAAATTTTATCTTTTTTTTTTGCTTTTTTGTCTTTTCTTTTTCTCGTGTTCGTTTGTATTGTCCGTGATAAACTAATTTATTTTTTTTATTTTTTTTAAATTTAATTATATCAAAAAACAACCGATAATTATAGTATAAAATAAACTATAAACCAGCTACTGTAAAGCATTGACCATCTACATTATTTGTGCCAGCATATCGCGTGAAGCCGGTACTGCGCAATAACTCTACAAAAACTCCGCATGAACCAACAAAGGCACGTTATCAATAAAAACTTTAGTAGCTAGAACCAGGTCCACTGCCCCTTGAGCTCAATCCGATCTCGCCCAACTCTTTCAATCATAACTGTAACATGCATATGCCCTATTAAGCAAATAGACCCACCACAAAAAATTTTAGAACTTTATCTTAATGTCCAAGCTTTGCTGTGAATAAAAAATCATATTATCTTAACATGTCGAGTCGAAATTATAGCAATTGGCCTGCCCGGCCCACGACGTCGGCTCTACTCCGTGCTCAGCTGCGTCGTCCCTCCACGCCCTCGGCTTTGCCACGCATCCGATAGATCTCTGTTTTCTGTTAGATAATTTGTAGGGTAATGGGATTTTTTTTAGTAAATTACTTTTTTTCTATTTTTGTTAGAAAATCTGTAGGGATGTATAAGGAAGGGACATATAATCGACTATCACTAACTCTCTCTTTTAAGTTATAGAGATTGTTTTTTCGGTTAGAATTTTGCTAGGGAGGCGCAATGAGGGGTTGAGAAGGGCAGATGAACCACCACCACTAAACTCCTCTTTTTAAGTGAGTAGTACAGATAACTCGTATATTTCCTTCGTACCTGCTGATTTGTTTTTCCTTCTCTACGACAGACAACACTACTACAGAAAAGGTCATCACAGACAGTTCAAAAACGTCATCACAGACAATTTCATGAGTCATCTAAGTTTATGGGTCAGTAATAATATGATGTCATCACAGACGGCTTTCGAACCGTCTGTCATGCAAACTTTCACAGACTAAAAACCATCTATGATAGTTGACTTTTACAGACGGTTGGTATTAGAAACCGTCTATGATAGCTGATATATCACAGACGGTTTTAACTACAAACCGTATGTGATATGCCACTATCACATGAAGTTTTTAGTAGAACCGTCTATGACAAATCATATATCACAGACGGTTTCTACAAAAAAAACCGTCTGTGATAATTGACTATCACAGACGACTACTAGTTAATAACCATATGTGATATTCTTTTCTATTCATAAATCTATTTCTGTTAGTTGGCTAGCCTCAGGAAATTCTAGCCATGCCCTTGAAACAAGCAGATCAACACAGTATATATACATCTGATTCACAAATCAATTAACTGAAATGAAATAAATTATCCATCCATGAATAAATACACACATGAACAATTAAGCTCAATTTTATCCTAGTTAAATTCATTTTATATTGTGGAGCTCCCTATTTTATTTTATGACTTTACACAACAAAAAGTACGCACACAGTCCTCGAATCTGTTTGAGGTCGGCCTCTTCCAACGGAGGTATAGCGATGGACACAACCTGTCGGTAGAAAAATCAATGTCGTGCATATATATAAATTGATAAGTACAAAATATTATCGCAAGATTGACAAACCTGAGGATCAATATTGTTCTTCGCGAAATCTAGGAGTAGTTGCATGTTGCAGCAAACATAGAATCATAGGTATGTCATGGTCATTAAAGTTAAGTTCATGTTGCTTATAAAATATAAATCAACAAGTATAGCCATTAGTGCAGCACTTACCCCTGGTTGTAGGACACAAGTATGAATTCCTTGTCGCGGTAAGCCTCCAATGCCTTCGTCATGTAATTTTTGATCAAAGACTTCGGTGGGCAGAACTCCTCCAGCTTCGCTGCCACGATGTACGATCAAGGCGAGAGCTCTTCTGCACCACGAGGGGGATTTCTAGAGTCCTTCGTTCATGATATTATTACTGGTGGTTCGCAGTTCGGTACATCTCAGCTGGAGGACATTGATGCTTACCGGACCTAGCCTGCTGTACCTCAGCCTACTGGACCACCGTCAGCCACTCAACAAATGGAACGGTCTCCATACCTCCTTCGAACCGAGACGCAACCTCTAGACCGGCTGACGTACCCCACGAGACATGCTCGTGCTCAACGGAAGACAAGGCCATGCACAGGAAGGCAGACGCAGCGAGGAGATAGCAGTGGCTTAGATGGTTGAGCCATATCACATCTCGTGCAATGTATTTTTTGTACTATTACATGTACTTCTACAAACATTCGTAATATATGAAATTCCCAAAAAAAACATAGAGGTCACGCACTGCCAAAGATGCCTGAGCATCGCTAATTTCATGATTAAATTAACATGAATTAACATAGCAAATTCGGAGCACATTAAATTCCTAAACAATTACATAATTAGGTCAACCATGTCGGGAGGCTTCCTATAAAATTTCGTAATTTTTAGAGCTCGTTTGATATATGAAATAACTTCTACAAATATCAAAATCATACGAATTTTTGAACAACATTCAGAGCGGATAAAATTGTCAAAAAATTACAGTCAAGTATGGTGTGTCGAGAGGCTGCACATAAAAATTCATAATTTTTGAGCTCATTTGTTATATTTAAAAATTTGAACAAACAGTATGCAAAAAAATTATAGTAGGTAATTAAGCCAGCTTAATCACCTGCCATCTGGCCATGGGGCGGTAGGCAGTTGCTATCGGCGCGGCAGGCAGCTGTCGTCCGATGGCAGGCGGAAGGGCCTATGCGTCAATGCACCGGCGTTGCTGCCCGGTCACCGGGTGGTAAAAACGTCATTTTTTTGTCTATACGGTAGCCATACGATCATTTTTGTAATTACGGTTGTAAATAGTGCTAAATGTGCCAAAAATTCACCAGCTGAGAGAGGAGAGATGTGTAGTATTCCCTGCACCATATCATGCGCAGAACAACTTACAAATTGTCTTTAGATCGACCCCATATGACACTTGGAACTCCTTTGGTGTGCTACTACAACACCATTATTATTACAGCTACTCTTCACTGTTCTTACCTTATGTTATTTTTTAGATCGACCTCTCGTCATATGGGGACCTCCTCGCCACACTACATTCAGCATGTTCATCCTTTTTAGGCTCTCTCTCTCGTCGGCTTCTCATTTTTGCTACAGTACCTAACTTTTAAATGGAGTATTTTTTTAAGACGAAGTCTATAAGTTAAACGTAGTACACGTTAAAAGCCCAACATTTGTACAAGCCAAAATCGTAAGTGAGTATCGATCTCTCCGCATCTGTCAGAATAAGCACTAAAATTCAAAATTTCACCAAAAGCCATGTCGCATGCCCAAAAGAACACCCCCTTTGTCTCCCTTCACTAAAGACCTCTTTTACGCTGACAGAAAGCGAGCACTAACATGACAGCATGCAGGCCCTGTGAGGGTAAAAAAGGCATCAGAAAACATACCAGTGGGCCTGTTTAGATACGGCTGCGGTTTATAATTTTTGATTGAATTTTTAAATTTTAGCTGTTTATAGTATAGATTACAGAGAGACAGATACTCACTTGTGATTTTGACTGATACAGATATTGGGCTTTTAACATATAGATCGTTTAACTTGTAGACCCCGTCTTGAGAAAATACTCCGTTTCAAAGTTAGGTACTATAGTAAAAACTAAAAGTCGCTAGTTTCAAAAAAAAAGAACATGCACCTCTCCTTTACGCATTCCCAGTTTCCCACAGCACACACAAAGATCTGTTCGAGAGATCACAAATATAGTTGCACTCGGTACAGAAACTTAGGCAGACTAGCCTTACATAAGCAACTGCAAGATAATACTAGTAGTTCTTCACATGGTCCCAGCCATCAAGTACTCCATTCAGTTAACCTGTGAAAAGTTCAAGAATGCTAGTTGCCAACGTCTAGAACACATCCAAATCATGGCATTGAGCTGTTTTCTAGAAGTGTCAGCATAATCGAAAGTACCATAGGTATTAATCTGGTAGTTTCGTTTGGCGAAAGTACCACAAGTATAAATACGGTAGTACCGTTTGGCAGAAGTACCGGGTTGAGTTACGGTACGATTTTTTCAGAGAGCTCAAGGTGAGATTTTTAGCGTACGGAACTACCATTTTGGGAGGCGGTAGTTCTGCATTGCGGAAGTACCGGCGTGTTACCCGCGGTACTTCCGATCTTCCCAGAAAACAGAGGTTTGGAGAATTGAGTTATGAATTGAGTTGGGATGACCTGGGTCAACGAATTAAGGTTGCATGATGCATGTCTTGACTAATATAGGTCAAGTTGTGAAGAACTTGTAACTGAAAACGATTTCTTTGTCATTAGATATGCAGCATCGCTTGAAGTCAACTGTGGTCAACGGTGAGGATCGGGGCTAGACTTGTAGAGGAGTTGAGGCCTAAAACGATCAAAGATGTCGGGTGAGACGGTGAGCTCAAGTATGGCACGAGAAAGACAGGAATATTGAAGGCGAGTTTAAATGACGGAATGTCTCCAATTCGTTCATGTGCATGGAAAAAAACAAACTTGCATTATCAAAAGATTAGGCAGGTGAGCTGCATGATAGTGTTATGAAAAGAACCTGCTGTGTGGCTCCCTCCTCATGGTCATGTCCAAAAATATGGTACACTTGGGCACAACTCACAACCAGTGCATGCATATTATCACGATGTTGCAAATGGGCACCAATGTAGTAGCGATCTAGTGCATTTTTCCACTCTTCAACAAATACACGACTAAGCGAACTAAAATATACTAGAATGCATCTTGATTCTTGGTCAAAGTTTCGACATGCAATTGTCAATGATAAAGGTATATGTATGTTTAGCTATAACTCAACCCATCAGATACGCAACAGACTAACTCTCCCCTACTGTTTCTCTTTACGAAAAAAACACAAACCCAATTTGTGATCATGAATTCTCATCCGTTGAGGTTTCTGTCTATTTCAAAATTTTCAAGGGAATCCTTCCACTGAGTTTTGCATGATGCAACAAAACTCTACAACTAAGGTTCTACCCTTTTTTTTTCAGGAGTCTAGTATTCCACTAGATATGTGCATCAGTACATACAGAAGCTCTAGCACATGAGCCATGCAACATTCGCAAATTAGGACCCATCATTCGAATGGAGTTGCAATCCAGTAACCTTTCATGGCTTTTCTTGACAAGTCGACAAGATGCCATAACAAAATGACCACTTAAAGTTAATCATGCATGTTTTCATAGTCCAAGAGATGCTAAGCATAGACTTAAGTTTAGTCAAAGTATATGTATGCAGTAAAGTATATATACTCACTTGTAGTACATTTAGGTATTTAGGTAGTGATCTTAATTGCACAGAGAAAGCAACAGCAGAATAATTTCTAGGGATTAGTAGGAAATAGGAGAAACTACGAGGACCAGGAGTTGTACACGCATTAAGCGGAAGGAATTGGGACAAATATGTATATCATCTCATTCATGAACTTGTTGGGAATTGGAGAAGGGGGATTTCTGTTCAGGTCCAATCTTGATCCTATTTCCTATTTCAATGTTAGAATATTTTGGCGTTTGGGAACTTGGAGCCCCAGCAGCAGCAAGGCAGGACAGCTAATGTCAAGGCCACGTGAGACAATGGCCAGATTATTTTTGGATTTGACTTTAACTTTTCACCTTCTGCTATAGTAACTAGCTTTTAAAATAGATTCTACAGATATATTATAGTAGACATTATACCGAGTTCAATTATATCAGCTAAAGTCACATGCAACTGTATCTCTCTGTGTACTGTCTCTCGCGAATAGTGAGAATTCAAAAAAAAACAAAAACCAAAAACCAAAATCACAGCTTAAAAGAACCTACCCAATAATCACATATTCCTATTTTTCCTCGCGCTAGTTAGCGATAAGTACGGGCAGAAGAAAAGATAATTTGTGATTTAACAGCATCTCTCCTGGATAAATGGTCTAATGTTGGAAATTAAGAAGCAGGTTATGAAATGAACGAAACGCTTATTTAAGAGATCCTTTAATACACCGTTAATGATTGGATTCTGGACAGTACGTACTGACAACAACAACGGCCCCCCTCTCTGGTCTCTCCAAAGGTTGTCAAACCGAATAATGCTTAACATAAGCATACATTAGTGAGCACACAATGTATCTAACCATGTGATGGAATACTTGTCTCCAGAGAAGCAAGCAAGGCGACATTGCTGGTTGTATCCTTGATATTTAACGGAACCTGATACAGATCTGTCGTTAAAAATATAACGAACAGATCATCTTATGTTGTGTATTCCCAATCCTCCAATCCACTAATCTCCAAAGGTCATCTAACACAAGGAGGCAAGGAGCAGTGTAATGACCAATCGCTTCACTCCCACTCGACACCCCCCGTGTCCCGACCAGGGCAGGCTGTCCTACGCCAAAGGTTTGAATGGAATATCTTACAGCCAATTCAGTTAATTGTGTAAGAACCCAACCAAAAAACCAGCTTGTTACCTGGAAATCTTGTCCTCTTAAGCGGTGGTCAGCCATATATTCAATGAAACAGGCCTGTCAAAACCCTTGATTGTGTTGCGAACGGGTCTCTAGCGTAATGGCTAAAGTGCTCTAGTAGCACCTTCCAGGTCCTGGGTTCGACTCTCAGTGGGAGCGAATTTTATCTCAGTGGGAGCGAATTTTAGACTGGGGATAAAAAATCCACTCGCCTGCTACCACACCAAAGCACAGGTCTAAGGCCCACCCAGGTCGTTGGTTGTTCTCACACGGGCGATGGTGCCGCTGTGTAAGGGTGGAGCAGGGGTTCAAGGTTTTCTCGATCTGCATGAGAAGATTTTTTCGTAAGCTAATGCCCGAGAACCGTCTTACCCCGCAGATCGAGTTTTTTAAAACCCTTGATTGTGTTGAATCTGAGATCAAAAATGGCTGGTGCTAGTACATGATAATTAGAGCACACAACCCATACACCTCAAATGTCACATCACACAAGACCACTACCCTGAACAAGTTGCCTACCAGCTATTCCAAGTGGATGGACCACAGGAATAAACTGCTGCCAATCTGTCACTCCATCTCTTTCAGTTAATCTATGCCTAGCTAGGGAACTCCATGCTTCCACAGGTTTGGGTTCCAAATGCACAGTGGGATAGAGTCGATCTTATTGAAAACTGAGTTCCTAATTAACCAGGACTTTGTTGCACCGTCCCAAAGCCATGCCATATAGAAATTGAATGCCCTGCAACACCAGGAACCTGGGCCCCTCTACAGGTCAAAATGGAGAGCTAAGGACAGTGGTCATTCATAGGCCCCATCCACCCTCGCACATGGCAAGCAAGAATTTTGGTCGTTTTAGCGTCCTGTATCACGTTAATACCAAATTTGATCCATAGATCACCGTAATATCAAATCTAGCCTCCTTCCCGACCGCACGACTCCGAGAGCGTGACACGTGTTAGTCGTGCGGTCGGGGACGCACGACTACACTGTTCATCATAGTCGTGCGGTCGGGACCGCACGACTACTGTTCATAATTTATTTATTTATTTTTTTACCGAAAAGCAAATAAAACCAAAAAAAATGGCAACAGACTGTTCACAAATTTTTTTAAATTTTTTTCGTGGAAAAAAACCAAGTACTGTTCACATTTGACGAAAAAATCCGATTATTTGTAATTAAAAAATCGATATTATTCAATTGTTGAACTACTTTTTTTATATATTTATCAATAAAAGACCCAAAAAATCGGGCGACCACACGAGTACTGTTGACCAATTTTTTGTATATTTTTCAATAAAAGGCTAAAAAATCGGGTGACCGCACGAGTATTGATGACCAGCTTTTTATATTTTTCAATAAAAGGCCCAAAAAATCGGGCGACCGCACGACTAGTGTTGACCTTTTTTTCTATTTTTCAATAAAAGGCAAAAAAACGGGCGACCGCACGAGTACTACTATTGTTTTTTTATATTTTTCAATAAAAGGCCCGAAACATTGGGCGACCGCACGAGTACTGTTGACCAATTTTTGTTATATATTTTTCAATAAAAGGCCCAAAAAAATCAGGCGACCGCACGACTACTGTTAACCTATTTTTTATATTTTTAAATAAAAGGGCAAAAAAATCGAGCGACCGCACAAGTATTATTGACCAATTTTTTTATATTTTTTAATAAAAGGCCCAAAAATCGGACGACCACACGACTACTGTTGACCTATTTTTAATATTTTTTCAATAAAAGGCCCAAAAATCGAGCGACCGCATGACTATTGCTTACCTTTTTTATATATTTTTCAATAAAAGGCCAAAAAAAAGAGCGACCGCACGAGTACTGCTGCCATTTTTATATATTTTTTCAATAAAAAGCCCAAAAAA